>JARQOD010000001.1:614911440-614968774 GCA_033576555.1 Oophaga sylvatica
AAACCCATTCACAACAACCAGGTATGTATAGTCTAGGGAAAATATTGGAAATCGCTGTATATATTTCAGGAGTCAGACAATAACACTCACAGGCTCAGTATGGCTGTATGGATTATCCAGAATATAAAAAGTAGAAAAAGGATAATGTATTAGAAGCATCCAGCTGTATACAGTGTTTGGGAAATTGTAAATCTCCGTATATTTTGCCAGAGTCAGACACTGGCTCTCACAGGTTCAGTATTGATCACACCAGAATATAAAAAGTTGAAAAAGGGTAATGTATTACAAACGGACAGCTGTATACAGGGTTGGGGGAATTGAAAATCTCCGTATATTTTGCCAGAGTCAGACACTGGCTCTCACAATCTCAGTATTGATCACACTAGAATATAAAAAGTTGAAAAAGAGTAATGTATTACAAGCGGACAGCTGTATACAGGATTGGGGAAATTGAAAATCTCCGTATATTTTGCCAGAGTCAGACACTGGCTCTCACAGGCTCAGTAATGATCACACCAGAATATAAAAAGTTGAAAAAGGGTAATGTATTACAAGAGGACAGCTGTATAAAGGGTTGGGGAAATTGTAAATCTCTGTATATTTTGCCAGAGTCAGGCACTAGCTCTCTCAGGCTCAGTATGGATCACACCAGAATATAAAAAATTTGAGGGGGGAAGAAGGGGGGGTGGACAGCTCAGATAGGGAGGTGGCAAAAATGGCATATGTTTAGGTGTGTAATGGACGTAAAGCAGCTGCAAATGGAGGAATTGGAGAAGTCCGAGGAAGAGGAGGACAAAGCGAGCCATTCTGCTGGCAACCTATGTGTTATCAGGGGAAGGTGAGACAAAATCATTTGCAACCGATGCATGGTTCATTTTAATGAAGGTTAGATCATCAACATTTTGGGACGACAGCCGGGTTCTTCTTTGTCAGGATTGATCCAGCAGCACTGAAGACTCTTTCTGATAGCACACTACCAACAGGGCAAGCGAGCTCCTGTAAGGCATATTGTGCAAATTCAGGCCAGGGGTCCAGTTTACAGGCCCAGTAGTCAAAGAGGAATGACCGGTGAGGTAGAACATCGATAGGGGAGGAGAAGTAATTTTTTACCATAGTTGACAACTGCTGTCTCCTGTCTGTTGCTATAGATTCACTATTACCAGGCGTGTGAGCTGTCCTGGAGAAATCAGTCCACAACATGGTCATGAAACCCCTGGAGAGGTAATTTTGAACCATAGTTGACAACTGCTGTCTCCTGTCTGTTGTAATCTATTCAGTATTACCAGTCGTGTGAGCGGTACTCGAGAAATCAGTCCACAACATGGTCATGAAACCCCTGTCTCCAACGCCACTTCGGCTGTGTGCACCACGAGCATCGCTTCCATTTTGCCCAGTACGGCTCATGGTAGAACCTGCACCGCTGCTGTGTGCTGGGAATGACTCTAACACTGGTTTATCAGAGTTGCTTGTTTGTTCGCCAATATTAGCTCTAGGTTCTCCTGTGGCATGATGTTCTGTAATTTGCTTTTATAGCGTGGATCGAGGATGCTGGCGAACCAGTAGTCGTCATCCTTCATAATTTTGGCAATGCGGGGGTCCCTTTTTGGGATCCGCAAGACATAATCACACATGTGGGCCAACGTTCCAGGTGTCAATGATGCACTGCCAGTGGTGGGTGGAGGAGCACTTTCTGCCAAATCCACATCCCTCCAGTCACGCACAAACGCTGTACCTGACTTTGGCAAGCCAAAATTTTCTCTTGCCCCCTGAGAAGCATCCTCCTCCCCAAAATAATCATCCCCCTCATCCTCCTCCTCTTCTTCCTCCACCTCGTCCAGGACAGTTCCCTGAGCAGACAATGGCTGACTGTCATCAAGGCTTCCATCTTCCTCCTTTTCCTCCTCAGCTGCAGACACCTGATCCTCAATGTGCGTCAAAGTTTGCATGAGCAGACGCATAAGTGGGATGCTCATGCTTATGATGGCGTCGTCTGCGCTTACCAGCCGTGTGCATTCCTCAAAACACTGAAGGACTTTACAGAGGTCTTTCAGCTTTGACCACTGCACACCCGACAACTCCATGTGTGCCCTCAAACTGCCTGCCAGTGTATCCTCCCATAAATGCATTACAGCCTGCCTCTGTTCGCACAACCTCTCAACCATGTGCATGGTGGAGTTCTACCTTGTTGCAACATCTATGATTAGGCAGTGCTTGGGGAGGTGGACCGATCGCTGCAGCCTCTGCATACGACTGGAGTCTACGGGCGAGCGACGGATGTGTCAAGCACAGTCTTCACACCTTATGGAGCAGGGCTGTTAGCTCCGGATAATTATTTAAGAAGCACTGCACCACCAGGTTCAAGGTTAGAGCCAGGCAAGGTATGTGTCTGAGTTTTGCCAGGGCTATGGCCTCCACAAAATTACGGCCATTATCACTGACTACCTTGCCTAGCTCAAGATGTATACTGCCCAGCCATGACTCAGTTTCTCGCTACAAGTAGTCGACCAGTACCTCCTAAGTGTGTCTGTTGTCGCCCAAAGACATCATTTTTAAAACAGCTGGCTGATGCTTACCACTAGCTGTTCGATAGTGGGACACCTCGTGTGCAACACTGGCAGTTGCAGATGAAGTGCTCGTGCGACTGCGCTCTGTTGACAAGCTTTCGCTTCTGGAGGAGGATAGTCTAACGCCTACAGCCAACTGTTGCCTATACCGTGGGCTAGGCAGCACTGTCCCACCGCCGCTGTCCCCTGTGGACCCTGCATCCACCACATTAACCCAGTGCGCAGTGATGGGCACGTAACGGCTTTGGCCATGCCTACTGGCCCATGCATCTGTTGTGAGGTGCACCTTTCCACTCACTGATTGTTTGAGTGCATGGACAATGCGGTCTTTCCATGCAGGTGGAGGGCAGGGATGGCTTTTCTAGAAAAGAAGTGCTGACTGGGTAGGTCATAGCTGGGACAGCGTAGACCATAAGGTCTCTGAACGCTGCGCTTTCAACCAAACGGAAGGGCATCATCTCTAATGAGATCAGTTTGGCAATGTAAGCGATTCAAACCCAGTGTACGCAGATGAGAGGATGAGTACTTTCTTGTCCTACTCAGAGTGTCTGGTAGGGTGAGCTGGACTTGAGAGCTGCATATGGTGGAACTATCGGTGGACATGACAGAATGAAAGGGGGTTGGTGATGGTGGTGGTGGTGATGGCCTAGATGCAGTCTTTCGTTGCAAAAACATTGTGATTCCCTGACTGCTTTGGCCTTGCGACGACACCTCAAAATTTCTTGCTAGTGGTGTGCCAACCGGTGGGCTTACAGTGGGGGAAGCGATGGAACGTTGCTGGCTACCTTCAGTCGGAGCAGGTGCACATGTTCTAGCTGAGGCTTTGTAGTCCGTCCTCGCTTGCAAGTGCATGTTCATTAAATGTCTAAGCATGCAACTGATATTCAAATTTCTGAGATTTTTCCCTCGACTAAAGGTCCTTCCGCACTTCTAACAGATAACCTTTGCCTCATCAATAGGACTTTGGTCAAAAAAGTGCCACAGTGGACTCTTCCTACTATGGGATAAATTTTCAGGGCTTGCAAGCTGTCCTGCAACTCTTTTTGTTTTTTTAACATCTTTTTGGACTACTACGGGCCTGCCAGATAACCTCAGCTGCTATGTCGATACCTGCTGCAGATCCTCCTCCTTTTCTGAGCTATTGCCAGCGGCACCCTCTTCTCCCACTGGATGCCAATCCGGGTCAACAACTGGGTCATCCATTACCTCCTCTTCAAATTTATCTGCACCTTCATCTGTGTCACCGTGTAAGGTGGCATAGTATGCAGGAAGGGGCACCTGAGTTTCATCAGGGTCATATTCTGGATCAGTAGACTGCGAGGGCAATGCTCTGGTTGAATGTATCAGCACAATCATATAGCAGTGGCTGTGCATCATTGCACTCCATGTAAGATTCATGTTGGACTGGGGAATTCAGGATTTGACTTGATAACCCAGGCATGGTATGTGAAAAGAGCTCCATGGAGTAATCTGGAGTGTGGCCTGCCGCATCCTTCCTTTTTGGTGGGGGTGAAGGACACGAGGAACGGGGTTGTTCATGACCAGAAGCCTGCACTGATGACTCCCTGCTTGGTTTTTTTGAAACTTCAGAAGAGGAGGTGATAGAGCTGTAGGGTGTTTCGGCAATGTAAGCCAAAACCTGTTCCTGATGCTCCGGCGGTTTACGTAGTCCCAGAAAAGTGAGCCTTCCAGGCCTTCTGGAGCCAGACGATGACGCAGGCTCAACACCTCCTGACTTAGGTGCTACTGTGCTTTTGGCATTACCAGCAGATGCACCACCACCACCACCATCAGTACCACGTTTGCGGCCTCTTCCACCATACTTCCTCATGTTTGTGAAAATGTACCCAAAATAACAGCAGCTATATGGCACTGCATCAGAATCTACAGCTGTATACGGTGAGGTTAAAAAATTGTAATCTCTGTATATATTTGCGGAGTAACAGACACAGACTCTCACAGGCTCAGTATGGATTACACCAGAATATAAAAAGCAAACCAGTATACTGTATCAGAAGCGTACAGCCGTATACAGTGGTGGGTTAATTTTAAATCTCCGTATATATTTCAGGAGTAACACACACGGTCACAGGCTCAGTATGCATAACACCAAAATATGAAAAGCATAAAAAGTGTACTGTATCAGTAGCTTACAGCTGTATACAGTGTTGGGGTAATTTTAAGTCTCCGTATATATTTGAGGAGTAACACACACGCTCACATGCTCAGTATGGAGTAGACCAGACTATGAAAAGCTTAAAAAGTGTACTGTATCAGTAGCATACAGCTGTATACAGTGTTGGGGTAATTTTAAACCTCCGTATATATTTGAGGAGTAACACACACGGTCACAGGCTCAGTATGGAGTAGACTAGAATATGAAAGCATAAAAAGTGTACTGTATCAGTAGCGTACAGCTGTTTACAGTATTGGGGTAATTTTAAATCTCCGTATATATTTGAGGAGTAACACACACGCTCAGAGGCTCAGTATGGAGTAGACCAGAATATGAAAAGCATAAAAAATGTACTGTATCAGTAGCGTACAGCTGTATACAGTGTTGGGGTAATTTTAAATCTCCGTATATATTTCAGGAGTAACAGACACGGTCACAGGATCAGTATGGATAACACCACAATATGAAAAGCATAAAAAGTGTACTGTATCAGTAGCGTACAGCTGTTTCCAGTTTTGGGGTAATTTTAATTTTCCGTATATATTTCAGGAGTAACACACACGGTCACAGGATCATTATGGATAACACCAGAATATGAAAAGCATAAACAGTGTACTGTATCAGTAGCGTACAGCTGTATACAGTGTTGGGTAATTTTAAATCTCCGTATATATTTGAGGAGTAATACACAGGCTCAGTATAGAGTACACCAGAATATGAAAAGCATAAAAAGTGTACTGTATTAGTAGTGTACAGCTGTATACAGTGTTGGGGTAATTTTAAATCTCTCGTAATATTTCAGGAGTAACACACACGGTCACATGGCTCAGTATGGATAACACCAGAATATGAAAAGCAAAAAAGTGTACTGTATCAGTAGCGTACAGCTGTATACAGTGTTGGGGTAATATTAAATCTCCGTATATATTTCAGGAGTAACACACAGGTCACAGGCTCAGTATGGATAACACCAGAATATGAAAAGCAGAAAAATTGTACTGTATCACTAGCGTACAGCTGTATACAGTGTTGGGGTCATTTAAATCTCCGTATATATTTGAGGAGTAACACACAGCTCACAGGCTCAGTATGGATTACACCAGAATATGAAAAGCAAAAAAGTTGTATTGTATCAAAGCGTACAGCCGTATACAGTGTGGGTTAATTTTAAATCTCCATATATATTTCAGGAGTAACACACACTGTCACAGGCTCAGTATGGATTACACCAGAATATGAAAAGCAGAAAAAGTGTACTGTATCTGTAGCGTACAGGTGTATACAGTGTTGGGATAATTTGAAATCTCTGTATATATTTCAGGAGTAACACACACGCTCTGCTCAGTATGGATTAACCATAATACAGAAGGGAGAAAAAGGTACTGTATCAGTAAGTACCAGTGTATACGGTTTTAGGAAAAAATCAAATCTGCGTATATATTTCGTAGTCACACACAGACGCTCTCTCAGTATGGATTTGACCATAATACACAAGGCAGAAAAACGGTGACTGTATCAGAAGATACCAGCTGTTTAGGGTTTTGGGAAAATTGAAATCTCTGTATATATTTCCGAGTCACACAACGTAGTAGAGTATTTGCCTGATATACACAGCCGGAAACACGGTGTGTATCAGAAGATACCAGCTGTTTAGGGTTTTGGGGAAAATTGAAATCTCTGTATTTATTTCCGGAGTCACACACAGATAGTCAGCATGTATTTGTCTGTGATACCAGCCGGTACACGGTAGTGTGAGGAGCGTACAGCTCTATACGGTGTGGGAAAAAAATGAACGCTCAGTAACTGTGCAGAAAAAAATAAAAGTATTAGTGCTGGGTAGGTGCTGTGTTAAAAAGCAGTCTGAACAGCAGTGTACACACAGCAATACAGCTAGCAGGCAGCCTAATAATCAGCTCTGCTGCTGCACACAAGAAATTCCTCCCCTCTCTCTGGCAAACAGCAGCCTAATAATCAGCTCTGCTGCTCCACACAAGCAATTCCTCTCCTGTCACTGTCAGGCAGCCTAATAATCAGCTCTGCTGCTCCACAATAGCAATTCCTCCCCTGTCACCGGCAGGCAGCCTAAGGACCAGCTCTGCTGCACACAACAAAATCCTCCCTCTCCTGTCACTGCACACTAACTGTACAGCGAATCGCTATCAGCACAAGCACAGAATTATTTTTTTTTACTGCCTAATGCTCTCCCTACTGAGAACCAGCACCAGCAACCTCTCCCTACACTAAGATCGGCAGAAGTAAAATGGCGGTCGGCCGTGAGGGCTTTTATGGGCACTGTGACGCCACACAAAGCAAGCCAATCACTGCAATGCCCTTCTCTAAGATGGTGCTGGCCACTGCCCATGTCATCGCGTTGCCCACAGTCTGTGTCCTTGATCACTGGCTGAGAAAAGGACCTTCAAGCATTATGGGAAAACCAACTTTGGCGCTCGGGTCGCCGAACGCATGGCCGACCTCACGCTATGGTCGGGATTCGCTCGACGAGACCCGACTTTGGCGAAAGTCGGTCTTTTGTGAATCTGACTGACCTGTTTTGCTCAACTCTATTTGTAAGCAAAACCAGGAGTGGGTGAAAAATACCGAATTGGTGCCCATGTTTCTATTATAGTTTCCTCCGGTTATTCTTCACCTGGTTTTTGTTTACAAATACTGATGTAAAATACTGAACGGTGAACGTGGCCTGAGTGGTAGAGAGTTTTTGGTAAGTACAGTCCCATGCCCCCAAATTTTTCTCATAATATAAATAAAATAAGCATCTGCCTCAAATATCTACCTTCCTCTGTTGAGCACAGTAGGTTTATGGATTTGACTTGGTGAACATGTGTATTTTTCCTTATCAACTATATAGGGAAGGTATGTCCTTCAAATTATATCCAAACAGTTGAAAAAAGTTAGATTTCTCTTTTTTCTCTTCAGAGCTCCAATGCTCCATTTGCCTGTACTGCTAATGAGAAGAATTCCAGTGGTAGAACATTCATATTTATTCTCATAGGGAGAAAGGAGTATGTGCCTGCCAAATACTCTGCTGCCGTTAATGTTCCGTTTATGCAAGGCATCAGGCATAATAAAATGCACTATACACCACCTCTGTTTTCCTCAGTAGCAGTCATAGCCAATGTGGTACATTAAGTCTACCCCGGTAAGACATATGAACTTGTTTACATTAATTGGATCTGCGGGACTATTTTGGGTTTGAGTAAAATTTCTACAGTCACTCTATGTGACTGCAGATTGGCAAGTCCCGACAGTCTGCATTATACAGACTGTCAGGATTACCCTCAATTGCCAAATTGATCAGGAAGTCAATGAGCGCAAATATGGAATTTGCATACTGATGGTCACATGCCAACTATATTAACCATCAACTTCTCTTAACTGAACAATTAGAACATTGAGAGAAGCAGATGAGAATCTTGTCACCATGTGACTGCCAGTATCCTTTAACTGGCGATCAAGTAACTTGATCTGAAAGTTGAAGGTAATTCTGACACTGTGCATGATTCACACTGTCAGGATTCACCAATTTTGCAGTCACATAGAGTTACTGTAGAATTTTAGTTCAAGCCCAGGAAAGCCCATTCAGAAATATTGAATATGCCAGACAAACTCTTCCGTCAAGGACCTGCACCAAGCCTAAAGAGGTTTTGTCATATGATCCGTGCAACTAACCAGCGTCTGCTAATGGTACACATTACACTCGCTACCTTTGAATGAATCTGACATCTCATAGAAGTGAGAGCTGCTGCTGATGCCTGACCTCAAGTAAATGTCAGATATGTTAGAAGGAAGTAAGAGTGAATTGAACTATTAGCGGCTGCTGTTTGGCAGCATGGCCCATAACATAACAGCGTCATGTGAGCTCAGAAGACGCAGCAACGACATTGAAACTGGCATTGTGGGTTAATATAGGCTGATATAACGTTACATGGGAAAATATGGGAATGTGAAGCGTTGTCTGAGTAGTATACAACTCCTGTACAGCTGGGGCTACTTGGCGACTTTGGCATTGGAATCCAGAAGGTAATATGACAAGCGAGTCTCAAAACATCTGGTGCTATTGGACTTCTTGCCACTTGCTTTGTGGTCACTTGTGGTTGCAATGCGACACCATTCACTTGTATTGTGCTGCGATGTAGCAGCGACACCTAGCAAACTTTCAGCATGCGTTTGGAGTTGTGTTAAAAGTCACTGTGTAGTTTGAGCCTTATAATGCTCTAGTTAACTGGTCTAATTTTTTTCAGCTGTTTTGGGAAATTTGGTTGATAACCACGATGACTCATTAAAGCTACAACCATTATTTCTCAAGCCTTGCCAAGCTTCAATGCAGAAAAACTGGATAATTAGACCAAACAACAATTCAAGTCAGGTTATATTACCAATTTACCATTAAAGTGAACTTGTCACCCCCGGCCGTTTTGAAGTAAAAGAGCCACCTTCAGCAGCACTAATGACGCAGGCACAATAGTCTTCTGACAGTTCCCGGGCAGTGTGCACTGCGCATGCCCGATGACTGTTACAACAGCGCAGGCGCCCCATAGAATAGAAATGAAAGTAAAACAACGCTGTTCGAGGCACAGCGACGCTGAAGGAGCTTGATGGATGGCTGGGGGGAGGATGAGTCAGGGGAAGAGGCCACTCCTCAGCGACACATTTAAGGTATGGGGACCTAGTTTTAAAACTGAATATTTCAGCGTTGCAGGGGTCCCAAAAAAAAAAAGAGCCACCTTCACAGACTGCTGCCTTAATGCTGCTGAAGGTGGCTCTTTTACTTCAAAATGGCCAGGGGGGGTGACAAGTTCCCTTTAAAGGGGTTGACCACTACTTGGACAACTACTTCTTGATTTAAAAACTTATATTCACCTCCTGTGCTGGAACCTTTCCAGCGGTGTCAGCACTTGTGGTCCCAGGGCTATAGTGAGGTTGTTGCGACACGTGACCCTGGCACCCAATCAGCGCCAGGGTCACTGTTCCCATCTTTGGACAAGTCTAACATCAAGAGGAAGTCATGTTGCTTGCTGACTTCCTCTTCATGTTCAATTTGACAAAAGGCGGCAACAGTGTAGAAAGCGCTGATTGGGTGCCCACATCGCGGGAACGGCGTCAGCATGGGAGGTGAGTATCAGCTTTTAAATTTTATCTGGGCCAAGTGTGGGGTATGACAAGAAGTTGTCCAAGTAGTAGACATCATCTTTAAGCTAAATATTGCATTAGAAAAAAAAATAAAGTAGAGTTGCTAAATAATAAAGTTGATGAATAAGATACTTTTATTATGCTTCAGGAAAAATATTTACTTGCAATAATGTGAATTTCTTTTGACAGACAATCTAACCTAAGTGTATAATTCACAGAACTAATTCTATGTGATCTTTAAAGTAAACAATTTTTGCAAGCAGAGCAAACTTTTTTTTCTGTAATAAAAACTCATTAAGCTGTAAAACTGGTGTGCAAATTTTCCACTTTTACTATATGACTTATTGCAAAGAAAACGAGCTGAAGGGAGTACAAGAAGGAACACTTCCCAGTCTGGAGCTCGTCCGTGTACAGTAATGTCTGGCTGTAGGAAGATTGATTCGGTAAAGAAAATCTGCACTTTTGCGTTACATAATGACAATATTGTACAATGCAATTTCTACAGGTTCATTTATTTTGTTTATGCTCTGCTTTACTTTAAAGGGGTGGTCCATAGGAAAAAACAGATTGCACATGGATTGCATATACGCATGACAAATGAGAAATCCTTCCTAGTTTTTATAAGCTTGTGTGAACTTAGCCTCAAGGTGTTCGGAATAGATGTAGTCAGACTAAATAATTTCATATGGTGGGCCCAGGGGTCTCCAGTCTGATACTAGAGTTGGGAGAAAAACTGCCGAAGTTGCATACATGCGAAGGGGATGGGGTACAGGGAGTTGGGGATTATGTAGTATAAATAAAGACTTGATGGGAAGCAACAGAAAATAAATTATTGTCTTTTTCTTATTAAATTCTGACCCTGCATTCTGAATTCAGATGTTTTGGGAGATCAGAAGACAGTTATACAGTTGACTGTCTGTATAGCACAGATAAACCACATATCGATTCCAAGACAGAAACTTTATGAAGTGTGTACAGAGCTGCTCAGCTTGTCATGTAGATGCTTTACCCCTCCCTTCAAGTATATAAGAGCTATTAACATGTAGGTCACAAATTGTTGGTGATTAAAAATACAAAAAGCTAAATATCAAAAGGGCACAAATCTTAAAAACTGAAAATAGCACTATGTTCTAGAAATCCGTGAGGGCTCAATACCTACCACCAATGTAATCTTATTACTTACAGTACATATTTCTAAGACAGGAGAGGAGTACATTCTGCCATTGGAGCTACTCTTACTGATATAAAGAATTGCAAAGGATAAAGTCTGCATTGTTGGGTCTGGTGCCTCTCATCTTCCTCTTGACAATACCCCATAGATTTTCTATAGGGTTAAGGTCAGGCGAGTTTGCTGGCCAATCAAGCACAGTGATACTGTTGTTTTTACACCTGGTATTGGTACTTTTGGCATTGTGGACGGGTGCCAAGTCCTGCTGGAGAATTAAATTTCCATCTCCAAAAAGCTTATCTGCAGAGGGAAGAATGAAGCATGAAGTGTTCTAAAATTTCCTGGTAGACAGCTGCGCTGACTTTAGTCTTGATAATAATCAGTGGACCTACATCAGCAGGTGACATGGCTCCCCAAACCATCACTGATTGTAGAAACTTCACACTAGACCTTAAGCATCTTGGATGCCTCTCCACTCTTCCTCCAGACTCTGGGACCTTGATTTCCAAAGGAAATGCAAAATTTCATCTGAAAATAACATCTTGGACCACTGAGCAACAGTCCAGTTCTTTTTCTCCTTGGCACAGGTAAGATGCTTCTGGAGTTGTCTATTGGTCATGAGTGGCTTTACACAAGGAATGAGACACTTGTAGCGCAGGTCCTGGATACGTCTGTGTGTGGTGGCTCTTGAAGCAATGACTCCAGCAGCCGTCCACTCCTTGTGAATGTCCCCAAAATTTTTGAATGGTCTTTTCTTAATAATCCTTTCAAGGCTGTGGTTATCCTGGTTGCTTGTGCACATTTTTCTACTACACTTTTTCCTTCCACTCAACTTAATTAATATGCTTGGATACAGCACTGTGTGAACAGCCAGCTTCTTTAGCAATGACCTTTTGTGGCTTACCCTCCTTGTGGAGTGTGTCAATGACTGCCTCCTGAACATGTGGCAAGTCAGCAGTCTTCCCCATGATTGTGGAGCCTACTGAAACAGACTAAGGGACCTTTTTAAATGTTTAGGAAGCCTTTGCAGGTGTTTTTTGTTAATTATTCTAATTTACTGAGATAATGATTTTTGGCTTTTCATTGGCTGTAAGCCATAATCATCAACATTAACAGAAATAAACACTTGAAATAGATTACTCTGTTTGTAATGACTCTATATACTATATGATTTTCACTTTTTGTATTAAAAAACTAACAAATTAACTTTTGATGATATTTTAATTTTGTGAGAAGAACTTATAGTTGTGGGAGGGAACGTAGGTAGCTAGGTAGGTTAGTTATATCAGAGATGTATGGAAAAGACAATTTATGAATGACCTTGTAAGCCATTGCTAATATTCTGAGCTGTATTCTCTGGGTAATAAATAGTGAGTCAAGGGATAAGCAGAGGTGGAGGCAGATGAGAAACCAGAGGAAAGGTGAGTTAACTGGGCCGCAGTGTAAATTAGAGGGGGATGAGAGTGTTAGCATGTTTATTCGTCCACCACCCTGGAGTATTGCCCATACTAGACTATCTTACCCTGACTCAACCAGTTTTTGTCTAACTCTCACACTTTGTATAAATATTTCTGACCAACTAAATCATAAGTGACCTTTTTCTGTTCACATAACACATTTTTAATAACGTGGCATTTATGTTTGTCTCTCTTAGAAAAACACAGGGGAGTCCTTATCCGTATTCTTTTAGTGTAGTGTTTTCCCTGGTACATGCAGCAGTTTTCTTCTCATGTTTGTTCCAGTTCTCTCATACAGAACACTGTTGGTAAACAAGCGCTGGAGCGACTGCCTTCATTTAGATTAATTATTTCAACATGCGACTGTGCACAAGGCATAGGAAAACATAAAATCTGTCAAGTCCAGGATGTGGTCCTTTCTATGAGGACAGAAATGCTAATTGTCGCAGCTTGCCATGTAAAAACAACGGTGTCGGCTTATGGATAACGAGGTTGTGTTGTTTTGTGTTTTTGTGGGTTGTTCATTGTGAAAATGAAAACACTGTGAGCAGTATGGCAATGTGTGATTAGAACTAGTATATCCGACATACTTTCCCCATGCTGTCAAATGTTATCTTGCTGCAAACGCTTTATGCAGCTCTATGGAACTGTTGCTATTTTTCTTGGACTGTTCAGAAGATCAGAGCCACAATAAAAATCTCAAGTTGCGTCAGGATTTTCAGAGTCCCTATTGGCTGGAAACCCCACTCCCTCACAACATAGTCAATTTAAGCAATACGCTTGCATGTGTAGCTTGGAGTTGGAATTTGGCAACCGTCCTGCCTCGACAATGTGTTTCCCAGCAATAACATAGATCCTTTCAAAACAATTGTTTTCTGCTATGCGGTAACATTTTTCTCTTTTGTGTTTTAGGGTCATTATCTATTATTTATTTAGGTAAATGAAACATTTATTTGTAACCTGAAAGCTCCTATATATCTGGAATATATTTATACTAATGTATGACAGGTTTCTAATATTTCTGTAAGCATGATCTGTTCAAACCTAGATTACTGTCTAAAAATTCATTCTCCTTACCAACCGAGGTCATTAAGACCCCTTGTCAATATTTTAACTCTATAGCCATGTCGCAGTAACAGAGTATCCTCAGATGTTCTCCTCGTGCTTAATTATGGCCCGGTTCACTTGATTATTTTATTTAGGAAAAAGCAGAAAAAGTATCCCAATGAGGGAAAAGGTAAAAGATTTGTTATATCCCCCCACAGCTCTTGCATGCCCTCCTGGATTTTAATTTAGACTACAAGGCTAGATCTTGTGATGGGACATTATGCTCAAGGAACCTTCTGGAATTGAACCCAGTAGATTTGCCAAATCTTCATCTGGGAAGTCTGCCCTTTTTCTGGGTGTTTTTCTGGACAGGTATAACTTAACAACAGTAACAGACTGACCATTCAGGCAGTAGGACAGTTCTCATAGGTCCATGCCCAGAGTGAGCCCATATAGTGCCCCCATGGTAACGGAAGGCACGTAACCCCCTGCATTAAATTTGAGAGCCTATAAAACGAAAAAAAAAACATAAAGATATTTGAGATACAATAAATTGCAACAAAGTGTATAATTATTATGGTGGTAGAGTCCATTATTATTCTGCAGGGGCTTAGATGCTGTCTCAGTCCAATCCTCCACTGTAGAGCACAGCAAAAAAAAATTGCATGTAAATACAGTACTACAGTCAAAATACAATGTGTGAAGCTAAAGATAGGGAATTCACCAGTGTTTTTAGGAGAACTTGCAGCAGGCTGTCGGTGTCTGCCTCTATCTTCTCCCTTCTACTCCTTCTTCTCCATATAACTTTATGAGCCTCAACTATCATCTCTCTTAGAAATGTGAAAGTCTACCTTCTCTGAATACAGATTTTACCCATGAACCAAGATTGAATGATCAGTCCCGGAGGAGAAAAAAGCAGATTTCTCTGATAAGATAGGCAATATGTCTTTTTACTGACCTGTGTTTCAAGAGAATAGCATCTCCTGATGGGTGAAAATGCAGCAGCTGCCACCTGTACACTATAACTGACACACTGCTGCATCAGGCATGATCAGTATTGTCACTGACCATGGCCATTTAACCCTTTAGATGCTGCTGTCAATAGTGACTATGGCATCTAGATGGTTAACAGAGTGTGGGGGATCCCTCTTTAACCATATCGGCACCCTGAGATATTGATTATGTGGCCCTGATGGTTGCTATGGTAATCCAAGGTCGAATAAAGGCCTTAGAGACTGCAGCTATAGTGGCCTGTTCAGAAATTAGCAACATTTAGGTGATAAAAATACAATTTTTCACTTCTGCCTTGTCACTTTGCATTAATTCCTGGAAAGCACCTAAAAGGGTTAATAAACGACTTGACAGCCGTTTTGAATATGTAGAGGGGTGCTGTTTTTAAAATGGTATCACTTTTGAGGGTATTCCCAATATATAGCACCACCAAAGTCACTTCAAAACTGAATCGGTCCATAATATCATGTAGATTTGTAAATTTGCTTGAAAAAGTGAAAATTTACTGCTACAATTTTAAACCGTCTTATATCCTTAAAAAATAAAAGTTTCAGATGGTTATGATGTAAATCAGCCATGAGATAAAGGTAATTATTTATTAACTTTTTTCTGTGGTATGATTATCTGGATAAAAGGGTCACTCACTCAAAGTATGAACATTGCTAATTTTTTTACATTTTTGTCAAATTTCTGATATTTTCTAAATAAATCCTGGCACATGACAGATTTGAACAAATTGGCAAAGTTTCATATTTTCACATGTACTATTTATTTATGATTATAAAAGAAAACAACAGTTACTCTTCAAACTATGCAATTAATAAAATCGCTTCTATGAGCTACAAGAGCTTTTAAGAAGTTTTAATTGATGTTGCACTAAGTACAGTCATGGCCAAAAGTTTTGAGAATGACACAAATATTAATTTTTACAAAGTCTACTGCTTCACTTTTTCTAATGACAATTTGCATATACTCCAGAATGTTATAAAGAGTGATCAGCTTAACAGCAATTACTTGCAAAGTCAATATTTGGCTAGAAAATGAACTTTATCCCCCAAAACACATTTCAACATCATTGCAGCCCTGCCTTAAAAGGACCAGCTAACCTCTTTTCAGTGATTGCTCCATTAACACAGGTGTGGGTGTTGATGAGGACATGGCTGGAGATCAATCTGTCATGATTAAGTAAGAATGACACCACTGGACACTTTAAAAGGAGGCTGGTGCTTGGCATCATTGTTTCTCTTCTGTTAACCATGGTTATCTCTAAAGAAACACGTGCAGTCATCATTGCAATGCACAAAAATTGCCTAACAGGGAAGAGTATCGCAGCTAGAAAGATTGCACCTCAGTCAACAATCTATCGCATCATCAAGAACTTCAAGGAGAGAGGTTCCATTGTTGCCAAAAAGGCTCCAGGGCGCCCAAGAAAGACCAGCAAGCGCCAGGACCGTCTCTTAAAAGTGTTTCAGCTGCGGGATCGGGCTACCAGCAGTGCAGAGCTTGCTCAGGAATGGCAGCAGGCAGGTGTGAGTGCATCTGCACGCACTATGAGGCGGAGACTCTTGGAGCAAGGCCTGGTCTCAAGGAGGGCAGCAAAGAAGCCACTTCTCTACAGAAAAAACATCATGGACAGACTGATATTCTGCAAAAGGTACAGGCAGTGGACTGCTGAGGACTGGGGTAAAGTTATTTTCTCTGATGAATCCCCTTTTCGATTGTTTGGGACATCAGGAAAACGCCTCATTCGGAGAAGACAAGGTGAGCGCTACCACCAGTCTTGTCTCATGCCAACTGTTAAGCATCCTGAAACCATTCATGTGTGGGGTTGCTTCTCAGCCAAGGGAATCGGCTCTCTCACAGTCTTGCCTAAAAACACAGCCATGAATAAAGAATGGTACCAGAATGTCCTCCAAGAGCAACTTCTCCCAACCCTCCAAGAGCAGTTTGGCGATCAACAATGCCTTTTCCAGCATGATGGAGCACCTTGCCATAAAGCAAAGGTGATAACTAAATGGCTCAGGGAACAAAACATAGAGATTTTGGGTCCATGGCCTGGAAACTCCCCAGATCTTAATCCCATTGAGAACTTGTGGTCAATCATCAAGAGACGGGTGGACAAAAACAAAAACCTAAAAATTCTGACAAAATGAAAGCATTGATTGTGCAAGAATGGACTGCTGTCAGTCAGGATTTGGTCCAGAAGTTGATTGAGAGCATGCCAGGGAGAATTGCAGAGGTCTTGAAGAAGAAGGGTCAACACTGCAAATATTGACTTGCTGCATTAACTCATTCTGTCAATATAAGCTTTTGTTACTCATATGTTTGCAATTATTATATTTCTGTCTGTGATAAAAACATCTGTCAAACACACATAAAAACCAGAGGGCAGCAGATGATGTGAAAATATAATATTTGTGTCATTCTCAAAACTTTTGGCCATGACTGTATAATATCATATATAAATTTGTGATTGAGGATAATGTTACATTTGCCTTTAGCACCCCAGTCTGACACTGTCTATGGGATATGAAATAGATATTTGGCAAGTGTGGGCTCCACCTCAGGAATGACAAGCTATTAATAGAACTGGGGTCCATTGAATCAGGTGACTAATTGAAAAGCGGGCCTCTAACTAAATTTTGTGATGGAAAAATTTTGTGAGTTATGGAAATGGTCAAGCAGGGAATCTAATTTGTCCAAAGGTGACATTGCTGCCTATCAGACTGTCAAAGATCACAGCCTGGGGGAGATCATGACCAACTCACCATTCTTTTATCTTTTTATCACAAACAGACCTTGCTGCCCCCTATCATCAGGACAATCACGCAACCAACGATTAGTAGGAGGCTGTGGCTGTTTCCACTAAGGCCAGTTATTGGGAAACTAACAGTGAGCATATAGTATGTACACCTCTGATTCCAATGCATGGAATATACAGTTATATGAAAAAGTTTGGGCACCCCTATTAATCGTAAGCTTAATGTTTTATAAAAATTGGTGTTTTTGCAACAGCTATTTCAGCTTGATATATCTAATAACTATTGGACACAGTAATGTTTCTGCCTTGAAATGAGGTTTATTGTACTAGCAGAACATGTGCAATCTGCATTCAAACAAAATTTGACAGGTGCATAAGTATGGACACCCTTATCATTTTCTTGTTTTAAATACTCCTACCTACTTTTTACTGACTTACTAAAGCACTTTTTTTGGTTTTGTAACCTCATTGAGCTTTGAACTTCATAGCCAGGTGTATGCAATCATGAGAAAAGCTACTTAAAGTGGCCACTTGCAAGTTGTTCTCCTGTTTGAATCTCCCCTGAAGAGTGGCATCATGGGCTCCTCAAAACAACTGTCAAATGATCTGAAAACAAAGATTATTCAACATAGTTGTTCAGGGGAAGGATACAAAAAGCTGTCTCAGAGATTTAACCTGTCAGTTTCCACTGTGAGGAACATAGTAAGGAAATGGAAGAACACAGGGACAGTTCTTGTTAAGGCCAGAAGTGGCAGGCCAAGAAAAACATCAGAAAGGCAGAGAAGAAGAATGGTGAGATCAGTCAAGGACAATCCTCAGACCACCTCCAGAGAGCTGCAGCATCAACTTGCTGCAGATGGTGTCACTGTGCATCGGTCAACTATACAACGCACTTTGCACAAGGAGAAGCTGTATGGGAGAGTGATGCGAAAGAAGCCGTTTCTGCAAGCACGCCACAAACAGAGTCTGCTGAGGTATGCAAAAGCACATTTTGAGAAGCCAGTTTCTTTTTGGAAGAAGGTCCTGTAGACTGATGAAACCAAGATTGAGTTGATTGGTCATACAAAAAGGCGTTATGCATGGCGTCAAAAAAACAAAGCATTCCAAGAAAAACACTTGCTACCCACAGTAAAATTTGGTGGAGGTTCCATCATGCTTTGGGGCTGTGTGGCCAATGCCGGCACCGGGAATCTTGTTAAAGTTGAGGGACGCATGGATTCCACTCAGTATCAGCAGATTCTTGACAATAATGTTCAAGAATCAGTGACAAAGTTGAAGTTACGCAGGGGATGGATCTTTCAGCAAGACAATGATCCAAAACACCGCTTCAAATCTACTCAGGCATGCAGAGGAACAATTACAATGTTCTGGAATGGCCATCCCAGTCCCCAGACCTGAATATCATTGAACATCTGTGGGATCATTTGAAGAGGGCTGTCCATGCTCGGCGACCATCAAACTTAACTGAACTGGAATTGTTTTGTAAAGAGGAATGGTCAAAAATACCTTCATCCAGGATCCAGGAACTCATTAAAAGCTACAGGAAGCGACTAGAGGCTGTTATTTTTGCAAAAGGAGGATCTACTAAATATTAATGTCACTTTTCTGGTGAGGTGCCCATACTTATGCACCTGTCAAACTTTGTTTGGACGCAGATTGCACATTTTCTGTTAGTACAATAAACCTCATTTCAAGGCAGAAACATTACTGTGTCCAATAGTTATTAGATATATCAAACTGAAATAGCTGTTGCAAAAACACCAATTTTTATAAAACATTAAGCTTAAGATTTATAGGGGTGCCCAAACTTTTTCATATGGCTGTATGTATACCCCTGTTAACTTCACGATAACCGTAGAACTACATGCTGTCACCACCCTTCGTTTATACAGGCTGACTCGACACCTGATTTCTGGTAGCATATTTATTTCAGGAGTGTGGTTTACAGAACAAAAGAAGCAGAACTCTTAAATTTTATATTCAATCCAGAAGGGAACAAAACAATACAGCATATATAATTACATAAAATAAAAGGATAAGCAAAAGAAACTTAATACACTTTTCACAGAGATGGCTTAACTTACCGAAGGAAAGTACTTTGGTTGGAAAGTCTAGTAAATGGGAATCATGCATACACTGTTGTATCTCTGCATGGCACACAGATCATAATTCGCCTTGTTTTTTTATCAGCACCTATGTTACACCCACAGACTTTCCCTTGATGACTCATAACAGGGCTGGTCATAGGATGTGGCTTCAGTTTCAGAAGTTTATGATATTCCCAAAATTCACAATATCTTCACTCAAAGGAGTTTGATATTGCCATCTTTTTTTATCAGGATTTTACCTTTCCATTGTTACGAAACATAGCATGGCTGTTGTCAGTTATATGGCCACTATTGACTTAGGGCTGTTTGGCATGTGTCACAGTTATCGAAAATATGCATATTCTTCCCCTATTAGTCCCAAAGTTGAAAATGTATGTCCCATTGATATCAGATGTATAAAAACCCCAATATTCATAACTTCACATTGGCACCGAACAGACTAGTTGCTTGCAGATGTGATATTTCCTTTCAACTCAGGATTTGCTTCCTGGGGAAAAAAAGAGACTTCTCCACTTCTCCATCTATGTTTAAACACAAGTCCCTTTGTTATTTCGACCCAATAAAAGATCTTTGCTGTTTAATTACCTATACTCTGTAGTGAGTCTTAATTAGTTTTGTCACGTCTCAGATATACACAATTTCCTCACTTCCATATGTCATCTGTGCAATTTTATATCAAGGAGACTCTTCGATTGTCAGCTCTTTTCTCCGTGTGAGAGAGGAGGAGGGTGAATGCCCCCTCCCAGGAGATGGGGCATGATTTTTAATGTTTTCTATGACACAAACATTTATGGCATATTGTATCTTTGACACCTGCAGGAGCACCCATAAATAAGGGATCAGACTGTACATTAACATTACTTTACTTTTCAAAGAGTCTTCAATTTGATATGGTGGTTACTAGTGTTGAGCGATACGATACTGCAAATATCGGGTATCGGCCGATATTAGCTGTATCGGGCTTTCGATTCCGAGTACCGATATTTTCGTCATATCGGATACCGGAATCGGATTTGTCACTGTCACTGTGAGTGTCCGTCGGTCGGGTCTGTCAGGAGTCAGCGGCACTTACCTGGCAGAAGATCTCCGGCGGTCATGTCCTGGACTGCTTGATGGCCGCCATTATCTTCTCCCTGGCGGTCACATGCAGTTTTTCGCGATAACTGCAGTGACTGCAGGGTAATCCCGGCCGTAAACCAGTCCGATGACGTCACCGCCGGGGAAGCAGGTAATCAGCTGTGCTGCGCCGGGATGACAGGCTCTGCCTGCCTGCCTGCCTCTGATGTCATTCTGATGTAGCAGAGCTGGATCGTCGTGGGACACTCGTTACTATGGACTGCGTCGGACAGGTGGTATACTGCTGTTTTTTTTTTTTCATTTTTTTACAGGAGATCGATGGCGTCGCAGGATGAGACTGTAATAAAAGTAATGAAAACTGTGTTGTGTTTTTTATTAAATTAAAATTTTTTTTTATGAACATTCACCCGTCCGGGTACATCAATAATTTAACTATTTACATACAGGGACCCTGTCCGGGTTATTTATAATTCTTTGGCAGGGGTGTTCCAGGTACCACCTGGTACTCTTCTGATGCTTGCCAAACATCCGAGACACCAAGGACCACCAGGACCTGATGACGTCGTGTGGCCTGTACAGTCAAGTCGTGACCCGCTATCTGTGTCTGTGTGGCCACCTCTTTCATCTCCCTCCGGGTCTGGAGCCCTATGTCACGGACTGAACGAACCCCAGGGGGCCTAACAGGCGCCGGGTACGGGCCAGCTATAGTTATCATGTCCATAGCTGGGGCTGCTGAGGAGACCACTGAGGGAGGCTGGGGAGATTTACGGCGTGGGGTGGGCACTTGTGCAGAGGCCTGGATGTGGGAGGCTGAAGGCTCCGAGGGTCTCACAGGTTCCTGACACTCTGGGGAGTAGGGGTCGCACCTGGTAACATTTAGGGCGTACCATCCATTGTAACCCCAGTGTCGGGTGTAAGTCACCAAGTCTCCTGGCAACAGGTCCCTCCCCGGGTGTCCTTCTGGGAGGTGAGTCTCCACGTCCCGCCGGGTCACAAACACTTCTAAATAAAGTCCAGGCTCCTGGATGAAGCCCCAACCACCTTTCAATTTAAAGCTCCGTACTGCACCCTTACGCCGCGGCTCCCACAGGGTTCCTTTATCTTTTCTCATCCGGTCCTTATCTGCCCGGTCCTTCTCCAGGTGACGTTGCTGAAGCTTTTGGGATTCTCGCTGCTCCCTTTGTCGCTCTGCTTCCCGCTCCCAACGTCTCCACTCTTCCTCCTGACGCCAGTTGTAATTCTCCTCCACCAGCTGCTCCATGTCTCCACCATCAAATGCCAGCTTACGATGTCCGGTTTGCGGCAGCTCTCCTGGCGCCCCCCAGTCCTGGCGGCGCTCACCTGTGGCGGAAGCAGCCGGCTCTGGAACAGATGACAGGCGGGGCTCCGGTACAGACAGGTAGACCTCTGGTGCCTGCGCGGCCTCCTCCATGAGGACGGGTGTCGCTTCTTCTGTCTCAGCGACGGGGGCAGACAGCGGGATCTGGGGTGCTGCCGGTGCAGAGGTTTTTGCAGGAACGGGTGTCTCCACTGCGACAACGTCAACCGGATCACATTGCAAGGGCTGGGATGCCCGCACGGACTCCTCTACTAGAACGGGTGCCTCACCTTCCGGTACAGACACTTCAGGTAAGAGGGATTGGCGCCGCTCCAAGTTTAGTTTTAGGGCACGCCAGCTGGCTTCCATCCTGGCGACCTCCTCCCGGTGCCGGGCCAGGCCTCTTAGGGTATCCTCCGCTTCTTGCAGCGTAGGAGGGTTTCCAGGCCGGGTGCCCAACGGTGGTTCTGTGGCGATCGGGTCGCTTCCGTGGGGGGAGAGCTCTGACTGCTCCATCCCTTCACACTTCTGCTCGTGTCCATTAGCCATCTCTGCCAAGTCACATGTGTCATTAGCATCTGGAGAGGGCCCCTTTTGTAGGGAGGCGGACCTTCGTGTTAGTTTCCGCCACTGAGGAGGATGAGGAGGCGGAACTGAAGAGCTGTGGGGCACGATCTTACATTGCAGTACCATTTAGAGTGGTCGGCCATCGTTTTCGCGTCACTGAGTGAGTGTGTACACCCATGAAGAGCACGCCCTTCTTCTTCACCAGTGCCTCGTCGTGACGCAGATATGGCGGAAAAATGGCAAATACATTCTCTGATGATTTTAGCAATTCTCAAGCACAAAACCAGTTCAATTCAGGCACACAGGACTCGCTTATAGCGAGCTACAGAATCCTGTTCGTGACGCCCAAGTTGAGTCGCACAGAGCCAGAGGTTTTGGGGGTACTCGGCACCGAGCCCGTCGACTTCTATGGGGTATGTCACGGCTTTACCCGGCAATTGAATCAGAGTCTATTTTACTATGTAGAAGTGTATAAACTATAAATATATGTATATATATATGTCACAATGACATGTATATATTATATATATATAATATATATATATATGTATATTATGTGTGTATATTTTGTGATTATAACGACAGAAAGGGTTTTTTTTGTTGCAATATTTTGTTCCCATAGACTTACATGGGACTTCCGGTATCGGAATCGGATATCGACGATATTTAGTGATATCGGCGATACCATTCCGATACGATATTTTTAGATATCGAGCAGTATCGCTCAACACTAGTGGTTACACATTTTTACTCTTGAGAAATCTGCCCTACTCTATCATATCTTTTATCTTCCTTTTTTTCTGACTGCCTCCATTTCCAGACATATGGCGAGCATTTAGCAAACAAGTTGCATTCACAGTGGAAGAATAGGGAAACTCAATAAAAGTTCACATTGTTGTATAAATGTAAAAATGTGTGTTACAGCTGGAAGTCAACACAGCATGATATTGTTTGGAAACTATTTAATAGTATATGTCAGTAATTTCTTGACTTATCACTCATAACTATGCAAATTGCCTCTTAAGAGAAAAAGAGGACTTGAACTCTATAGTGCCACCTATTGGAAGTAGCGATCCTAAAAGTAACAATCAACCCTTCAACGAGTCTTGTAATATGACTTAGGATAAAAGCCAAATGAGTATCTCAGTTTGCAAACACAGTGTTTCAGGCTATTGGCCCTCGTCAGTGCAAAGTATGAGATCTGATTTGGCTAGGTTAGAGGCTCTGGACTGAGGTCTAAGGGGTAAGTTTTCTCCTTGTGAAGAGTGACATACCAGCTCTGGCTTGTCAAAGTAAGTAGACTTATAACTCATAACTAATGATTTACATCCATATTCATCACTAAATCCACTAAAAACTATTGAAAGAGTGATGTATTATGTGAATTGGTTTTGTTTATAATTTCCTGATTTAAAAGATTTGATGGGAAATTAAAGGCAATCTGTTACCAGAAAAAACAGTATTAACTTGCATATATGGGGTTAATCTGCAGGTTAAAAGGGTTATTAACTTGCCCAGCATCCGCACTTACCCGAATGCTGCGGGAGAAAATAAACTTTATTCCTTCCAGCAGCATTCAGGATTCAGTCACGATGCGGGTTCAGTTGGCGGCTGTAAACACCCCCTGGCACAGACTGACACTGGCTCTGCATAAGGCACTGTTGTCAATCAGGACTGGGTGCGTGGTTACAGCTGCCCCTCTGTATTTTCAGAGCGGTGACTGAACCAGCACCGGCGCTGTCCCATGATTCAAACCGGATTGCTGCCGGGAGAATGAAGTTCATTTTCTCTCCGCAGCGTTCGAGTTAGTGTGGGCACAGGACAAATTAATAACGCTATTAACCTGCAGAATAACCCCATATCTGCAGGTTCATAGCATTTTTTCTGGTGACAGGTTTTCTATAAGCACAAATTAAAACAGAACTCGTTTGTTTTGTGTTGGAAAAATGTATTTTATTATTGTTAATTATTTTATTATTACTTGGGCATCAAGGCAAAATCTGTAGAGTTCCTAAATTGTGCTCTATTTATATCACCAGTCCACCCACATGGCACATGGTTCAGAGGGGACTTTTTGTCTAGTTTGACCAAGAAATATCTGTCCTATGAATGCTTGACTTGGTTTTCATGTGTTTTTAATGGGGGTGAGGGTGTGAAAGTCACTGTTAGATAGCTCTGGCAACCACTTGTCGCTTTCGGAACCTAAGGTTTGCTTGTTTAAATTTAAAGTGCCCAACTCTTTTCTCCCCAACACCATCTGTCTGTAAGGGTTCGTAGGCCCTCAAACACATAAAATGAACATAATGCAGGTGCAGATGACGTTAATCTGATGGATATTGGAGTCTTCAAGGCCTGGGTGTGGCTTCATGCTACTTCTGCAGCTCTATCGTCCTCTACTGAGCTTCTACAATGTAGTTTGACCAGGGCCAGTTTTTTTCAACAAAAGCTAACGTCCTTTACATAGAAAAGCCATTGGAGAGAGCAATAAAATCTCAATATATCTAGGGCCAATTTAAAGTATATGTAGTGCAATGAGAGACTGCACGCTTTCATAAATGTCAACCTCATTCGGATGAGGCTCTCTACAGCACATTATATTTTATTAGACATTTGCTATTCATGAAGTATTACATACATTACATACCATAACTCCTTTAAACCTGTGGTGCTACCTGACACAAAGTCAAAACTGGCACAATCAACCTGTGAACCCAGGTAAGTGCCAAGGACACCATCATCTGTGGCGAGTACTGTTCCCAGGTTTGCGACATCCACTGTACATGTAAGGCATATGTGTGCAATACATGCATGGTTGCCAGCTGTGATGTAGAGATGACGCCCGAGTCTGACGGCTGCAAATAGAGCTAGTTTTTATCACAACAGTTTGCCCTCTTAGAGGCTGCTGACATCTTGACAGAGGCATTGAAGAGGTTGGAAATGGCCAAATATGTCCCTTCTAAAGCACATCAAACTCAAAGTAAAATGATTGCAGGATGCAGATAGCATTGTAATGGCAATTCTTTGGTGTAAAAAAAGGCATTTGTGTTTGCCGTGAAGCCCAACTACAAGCTAAGGTTCATAGGAGATAGGTCATTTTACAATATACTTGTGAAGGACAACCCCTGTTCCTCCCACGTCACCAATGTGACGTAACTACACAGGCACAGCTCTCCGGCGCCCCCTTTGTCTCTCAGGTCAGTAAGGGAACTGCACCTACAGTACAGATCAAAAGTTTGGACACACCTTCTCATTCAACAATTTTTCTGTATTTTCATGACTATGAAAATTGTAGAATCACACTGAAGGCATCAAAACTATGAATTAACACATGTGAAATTAAACATTACACTTTACAAAAAAATGTGAAACAACTGAAAATATGTCTTATATTCTAGGTTCTTCAAAGTAACCACCTTTTGCTTTGATTACTGCTTTGCACGCAGAAAAGATGAACGGATGGACTGTACATGCCTGGTTCCCACCGTGAAGCATGGATGAGGAGGTGTGATGGTGTGGGGGTGCTTTGCTGGTGACACTGTTGGGGATTTATTCAAAATTGAAGGCATACTGAATCAGCATGGCTACTACAGCATCTTGCAGCAGCATGCTATTCCATCCGGTTTGCGCTTAGTTGGACCATCATTTATTTTTCAACAGGACAATGACCCCAAACATACCTCCAGGCTGTGTAAGGGTTATTTGACCAAGAAGGAGAGTGTTGGGGTGTTATGCCAGATAACCTGGCCTCCACAGTCACCAGACCTGAACCTAATCGAGATGGTTTGTGGTGGGCTGGACTGCTCACCGCTTCAATTTTGAATAAATCCCCACAGTGTCACCAGCAAAGCACCCCCACACCATCACACCACCTCCTCCCTGCTTCACGGTGGGTACTAGGCATGTAGAGTCCATCCGTTCACCTTTTCTGCGTGCAAAGCAGTAATCAAAGCAAAAGGTGGCTACTTTGAAGAACCTAGAATATAAGACATATTTTCAGTTGTTTCACACTTTTTTGTAAAGTGTAATGTATAATTCCACATGTGTTAATTCATAGTTTTGATGCCTTCAGTGTGATTCTACAATTTTCATAATCATGAAAATACAGAAAAATCTTTGAATGAGAAGGTGTGTCCAAACTTTTGGTCTGTACTGTAGATCAAATGGCCGCCGGGGAGGATGTCCTGTTACCCATTGGGTATTCTAAGATTCGTGATCAGAGTAAAAGCATCAGCCCAAAATTAATTTTATGGTTTAATTGCCTTAAGGGCGCACTAGAAAATTACAGAAATATACAGTAAGCTATACAACGGGATTACAGTGGATTTGCAGTCAGAGTGAAATACAACAATAATGTACGTGGCTTAGAGGTATTAGCTAAAGGTCAACGCTACCAGGGTGTAGGTTGCATGTGGACGCCGGGAGCTCTGCGAACGACAGTCCCCAAAACGTGTGCCGCTGCTCCCTTGGCAGATTTGTCCCTTGTTCCTTCTTAGACCTTCATCGTCTTGTTCTTCTGTGTGAATGGCTAGTGTCTGCCATCCGCTCACAGTTCTTATACCTGCTAGGTCCCTCCCCTCTATGCCAGAGGGTGGGCTAATAATCTCCACCCTTAGCTCCCTGCAGAATTTATTCCCAATATCTAAGAAAGGGGTTAACTTTCTCCAGGACAATCGGATCAGGACACGTGAGGTACCAGTGGATGCAGTTCGTTTTGCCTGTTGCGTGGAGATCAAACCTGGCCAGTTTGGCCCTCCACGGTGACCCAATCTCTATATCTCAGGTCCCGAGCCATCACCGACTCGGGATTCGCACTGTCAGATGCCCGAGGTCCGCAGGATCACGCAGATATTTTTTATGAGAGTGTACCTCGAAAGGCATGCTCATAATTTGTAATCCTAGAATGGAGTCATAGTGGCTGGGAGAGACAATGGAGGTGTTTTCAGTGTCTAGCTGACAGGTATAGTCTAATTGAAGCCCCCAGGCATCCCCAGACCCCATGCTGGTGTGGCTCCAGACTAAAGCTTTGAAGTCCTGTTTTTGGCCTGATCTATATTAGCATACTAAAACGACCTGATTATTCACAGTGGACACTAAACCCTGTTGTATTGAATATGCCTACAGGCCATGGGGGCCAGGTGCAGCCAGCTGCCTATGGCCCTGTGAATTCAGACAAAATGGAGGCTGGTACAGGCCAATCTCAGACATGAAGTGAGCATTATGTCCATATCCAAGATAATGGCTGTTCCTTCATCACAATACTGTAATATTACAGTCATGAAATGCGTTGTAAAAACGAACAAGTGATCTCAGGTTCACATCCATTAGAAACATAAATAAAAAATATTTAATATACAAAAGTATATATCCTCTCTTTTTTTCAGTAAGGTAAAAAAAACTAAGAAAATATAAAAACTTCTTTGGTTTCAACGCATACATAATTCTCTGACCTAATAAATTATAATATTTATACCATACAGTGAACGCCAAAATAAAAATATAAAAATTACAGAATAACTGTTTTTTGTTTATTTTGCCTCCCAAAAAGAATAAAAACGTAACAGAAAGTTGTTTGGACCCCAAAATGGTATTGTTAAAAACTAGAGCTTTTACTGTAAAAAACAAGCCTTGATACAACTGTGTCTATTGAAAAATAAAAATGTTATCGATCTTAAAAGGTGAGAAGGTAAAATCAAAAGCAAAAAGGGACCCACTGGGACTCTGTCATCCACCCAATGGCTACATAAACCAGGAGTCGGCTCAGAGTGATCACCATGTCCTATTTCCAGGACTGCAGAAAGTGCTTATTGTTTCTAGGAACCAACTGTTTTTGTAAGATGGAGGATCATAACCTATACAGGAAAATTAATCAGACATGAACTAGAGGTCCCACAGCTGGGATCCATGGGAATACAATTTCACTTAGAGTACTTTCAGTAAATTGAGCAGATCAGCACTTATATTTACTTGAGTATTACTCATCTTCGGACCTTTCACAATATTGTGAACTAGGGTCACTCATATAAGACCATAAACTGTATTTGGCCCTTTGAAGCTCCAAGCTTTGTCAACATCATAATTGCAAAAAAAAAGAGCAAATAATACTATCATAGGCAATACATATTAAAAGTAGCTAAAATGTATCAAAAAGTTATCTCTCACACTAGGTTTAGTGTTTTACTGCTTACTTAACTTCAACTTTGCCTTCATTGCCTTTTCTGGTTTTATTAACTAGTGGTTGTATAATGGATTTGGATAGATGTTGCTGTATACACTGATTTAATGTGTAGCCCCATTTAAACAGGACCTTTCACTGGATTTTTTTTTATACATAATCCTTTCTCAATATATAACGTAAATTTGTGTCATATGTCAGGTCCCAAGCCTGCATCTTTCCCAGCAGATTATGGCTCATTATGATAGATGCAGTGGTTGGCTAAAGAAACTTAGTGTATCAGATGAAAGACAGATCATGTTTCACTTTGAAATCAGAAGATGACCAGCAGGGCCATCACCTCAGAAATGACAGAAATTAGTGAGACTCAGCTATACCCATACACTGTTTGTAGAACTCTTGCCAAAAGTTGTCTTCATGGAAGAATTGAGTCCAAAAAAAGATACCTTTAACATGGAAACAAGACCAAGCGACTCAACTATGAATTAAACATAGGAACTGTGGTGAAGAAAAATGGCACAAGGTTCTCTGGACTGATGTCACAATTTTTTTGAAAAAATTGGCTGTACCAAATGGCAGTTGGAGAGGATTACAACACTGAAGCATTGGGGAGGTTGCTTACTAGTTTAGGGCTGCATTTTAGCAGATGAATTTTGGGATTTGGTCAGGATTAAAGGTGTCCTCAATGCTGAGAGATAAAGGCAAATACTTATCCATCATGCAGTACTATCAGGGAGGCATCCTACTAGCTCCAAATTTGTTCTTCAGCAGGACCATTACCCCTAACTTACAATCAATGTTATCAATAACTAGCTTCAGCGTAAGGACAAACAAAAGGTCCTGGAAGTGATGCCGTCACAGATCTCTGACCGTTAAAAGAAAAAAGGGTTTGATACCATGTTAGACAGTTGAAAAAAGAATGCTCTCAGTGGGTAAGAGCAAGATAATCTTGCAGTTATGATACCTTTCATTGGCTTGCAAAAATAAAATAAATAATGCTACAAAGCAAGCTTTAGAGACTTCTTATAGGTCTCTTCCTCAGGCATGGTACTGAGAGCCCTGACTGCAACATCATTGAGTCTGTGTTGGATTATATAAAGAGACTGAAGGACTTGCACATACACATAAGATCTTTAGTAAGTCCTCCAAGATGTTTGGAACAACCTCCCTGCCAAGTTCCTTCAAAAATTGTGTGCAAGGGTACCTAGAAGAATTGAGGCTGTTTTGAAGGCAAATGGAGTTCACACCAAATATTAATTTGATTCAGATTTCTCTTTTGTTCATTCGCTTTGCATTTTGTTAATTAATAAAACACAGTACAGTAAATGGTTGTGAATAAATGATTTATATCTATAGCCAGATTGTCTTATCTTGATGCATGAAGCAAAAATAGGAGATAAGTTAGATAAAAGTTTAGGAATTACTTTACGGAGCAATACTATAACTATATATAACTATACTGCAAAGTTTCTAGTAAGTCAAACTATCATAAAAAAGGACTGAAAGGTTAATTTATAAAGGGATCCACCCTGAAGGATTCTATTCAGAAAATGCAAGATTCTGCACAGCAAGTTGCATTTTTAAACATTTATGTAAAGGTCCATGCAGTCTTTACCATAAATATATTGTATACAGTATCTTGACATCGTGGCCGATCCTAATTCTTAGTATAAACACAGATTATACAGTTTTAAAATGTGCTAACTTAGGTTAGCTTAGTTTACATCAATATTTTGCACCCATATTGGAGCAATTTTAGAAAACATTATCACTTTTTCTATAAGTATACAACATTGTCATCATAAACAACCTCTTGTTGAGTGAGGTACAGAGAAGATGATAATCCATTGTCCCTCGATGGGTCTAGCTCTGCTACATCTAGATGGCAGGCTGCATGGTTGCATGATGCGGCCATACAGCCTGTCATCCAGCAGAGACACTGAGCAGCGTCTGCTATCGCTGCCCAGTGTCTTGCGGTGAACTCATGGGACCTGTCTGATGTCACCGCGAGTGTGAGAAAGTTCTAATGCTCCGGATGCTGTCAGAAAGGTCCTTGGAGTTCACAGCCAATGAACTCACTTCACTTATCTGACGTCAACACGATAGAAATTTTGCCACAGCTCTCGCGCTAATGTCAAATGTATACTGGAGATGTCAGTGTCCATGTGTGTAATACATGTCCCACACATGTGGCAAATGTGTGCCACCCATGTGCCGCATCAGTACCATACGGCGGGTGCCAGGGAAGCAGCGGTACAGTAAGTGCTGTTTCCCGGCGCCTGGTGCTGAAGACGACTCTCATCATTCTCTCCTGCTCTGCCGGCGACCAGCACGAGCAGGGGAGAATGATGAGAATTCTAATCAAGTGAGAACAATGATGTGGCACCCTTGATGGTCCAATCGCCACAGAGGTACTGCACCTCATCCAAAAGTGTGGTACTCCACTCTCAGGTAAGGAGGAGACACTACCCAAAACCCATACACTAGCACTCAACACCAGATCTCTCAAGGCCAGGGAGGTGCTTGGTAGAGGGTGTGGGTGGAGTAAGTAGAGAAGGGGCGGAGCTTAAGGAAATGACAGTTAGAAGGAGCAGTCAGTTGGTGCGGGGGACTCGAGCAGTGAGGAGCTCATCCCTAGATCGGAGGATAGCATGTGAGAGAAATGGAAAGACAGAGCAAAGAGAAGCTTCTAGAAATAAGATGGAGTCATAGGGGCATGGGAAGTAAGGCATCCACCCGTGGCGCCCGAATCAACGCTGACCGTAGTCAGGTGGAAGGACCAGGTCGCAGTAGGGGAACTGGCCCCCAAGACTAGTGGAGGACTACAAGATTCCGGTAGCAAACTGGAGGCTGAGGTATCTGTATGTGCCTCAGCCACCTCTGCACACATTCGCCGAAGAGGCAGTCGGATAGAATGAAGGGGAACGCAGCCAACCAGAAAAGGCGCATCTAATAGATGCACCAATTCTGGAGCTTTGCCCGACTCTTCCCAATGGCCCTGTCACAGTGGCAAGTGGGGTTCATATTTGTGGAGTTGATGTCACCTTTGTATTGTCAGGTGACATCAAGCCCACAGATTACTATTGGAGAAGCGTCTATAAGACACCTATCCATTACTAATACATTCGTTATCTGGTAAATAAACACACCTCCAGAGTAAAGTCTTTTATTAGAAATAAGACTAATTACACTTTTCCATTTTCATTTAAAAATAGTAAAGATAGTTATACTCACCTAAAGCCTAATTCCACTGAATACCACTGAATACCTCGTCTATTGTAATAAAACTAACAACAATATCCCTCACCCCTCCGTCGTTCTGTCCCATGCCGTAATCCATGTCTGGGGAGATTAATAGTTTTCATCTTGGATGGTGCCAAGATCTGACCGTCCAGGCTGAGAACCACTGAGGAATGAGCTGCTGCAAGTGCAGACTCAGTGACTAGGGTGATGTCATTGAGGTTACTGCATGTCACTGAGGCTGCGTTCCCAGCCAGGTTGAACTGCGGTGACCTCAGCGCCGTGGGAAAAAGTCAGTGATGAGGTCACCACAGTTCGTTTGCGGGATGCTATTTTTGGCTGTGAGGCCAATATTCATGGCCCCTTACCAGCCTGAGAATGCCAGCCCCCAGCTGTCTGCTTTAGCAAGGCTGATTGTCAAAAATGGGGGGACCCCACACAGTTTTTTTAAATTATTTATTTAAATGATTAAAAAATACAGTGTGGGTACCCCTCTATTCTTGATAACCAGACTTGCTGAAGTTGATAGCTGAGGGTTGCAGCCCCCAGCTATGGGTTTTTACCTGGCTGGTTATCAAGAATACAGGGGAACCCACTTTGTTTTGTTTTTTTTATTATTTATTTACAGTACAGGAGCTGGCTGATGAATTCTTAGCCGCTCCTGCTCTCACTGTTATTAGTGGCAGGAGATGTCGGCTAATGTCAGTGACCAGAGGTGAAATTTATACCTCTGATCACAATTGCGTGCTCACGCTGTTTTTTGACAGCATGGGAACCGCTGCTGTCTGATCGGCGGTGAAATCATCACCGCTGGTCAGACAGCAGCGGTTCCCATGCTGTCAAAAAACAGCGTGAGCACGCAATTGTGATCAGAGGTATAAATTTCACCTCTGGTCACTGACATTAGCCGACACCTCCTGCCACTAATAACAGTGAGAGCAGGAGCGGCTAAGAATTCATCAGCCAGCTCCTGTACTGTAAATAAATAATAAAAAAAACAAAACAAAGTGGGAAATAACTGGCATTTTCCTCGTTGTCATGCAAATCAGAGCGCGACAAACACCCGGTTTTCAGGCAGCCAATCACAGTAATGCCCCACCTAACATGGTGCTGGCATTGCTGTGGTTGACAAGGAAGTCCCAGCATGTTCATTGGCTGCAAATAAAGCACCAAACATGCTGGATAGGTCACTCAAATATACCGAAGCGAATAGTAAATAACCCGAATACCGTACTATTCATGCGAGTAACGAATAGTGCCAAATGTATTTGCTCATCACTAATAATGATCTTAAACACACATCAAGATCCACAATAGACTACCTCAAAAGGTGCAAGCTGAAGGTTTTACAAGGGCCCTCACAGTCCCCTCATCTGAACATCATGGAAAATCTGTGACTAAACAACAGAATGGCAGTGCATGCAAGACAACCCAGGAATCTCACAGAACTGGAAGAATTTCCAAGGAAAAATGGATGAAAATCCCTCAAACAAGAATTGAAAGACTCTTGATTGGCTACAAAAAGCATGATACTTTCAAATCGGTGTGCTACTAGGTACTAACCATGCAGGGTTTTTGAATTGACCCATTTTCCTTTTTGTAATTTTTAAAATGTAAAGCAGAATATTAATATATATATATATATATATATATATATATATATATATATTTTGCCTAAATTATAAAGGAAATTTGTCATCTTTAACTTTAGGCCTTTTAGAGATCATTTCATCTTCAACTTGCTTAACTGTTCACAATAACAGTAATTGTGACCAGGGGTGCTCTTACTTTTACATGCCACTGTATTCACCATCTTTTTTGTTAAAGTCTGCACCACAATCTTGGGACTTTGACTGCATGAGAATTAATTCTCTTAAATAAATTTGTTCTATGTAGCTTCATGTTTTGGTCTTGTATTTTACGACATGTGACTTTATTCATGGTTTCATGTGATATGTATCTAATTGATGCCTATTTGACAATTTGTCATTTGTTTTTTTTTTTTGCATAGTGCATGTTTGAGAAAGATCTTATTGACCGAATCGTCACAATTATATACACTGCGTTAGATTTTTTGGCTTGTACTAAATAAAATTCAAGATTTTCTTTGATTTTGGAGTGCCAGATTCTTTTCTGCATATAGAATTGACAAGCACGCGAGATACGTTTGAGCAGCTGCTATTTTCAACTACTTCTAAGACGCAATCTTGTGTGGATCACAGCAGTCGGACTTGCACCAATTATCACCTGTACAGTGGAACCCTAATAACCTGTCTAAACTGAAATATTTACATTATTAATACTACTTTTTTCTGCTTCTTGACTTCTTAGACATTGCACATTATGTTTTCCAAAAATACTTGAAGACACATTCCTGTAGCTGTGACCAGTAGGAGTTTTCAGAAATACCATAATTGTTATTATCTGCTTGTATAAAGAGATGCAGAGCTGTTAAAGGGAATCTTTTAGCAGGTTTTTGCTATGTAGTCTGAGAGCACCATGATATAGGGACTGAGACCCTGATTCCAGTGATGTGTCACTTACTAGGCTTTGTGTTGTTGTTTCAATAAAATCAGTGTTTATCAGCAGTAGATCATCACTACAGGACTAGGTGTCTCATGCCTCCTAGTCAACTGCTATGTGTAATCCCGCCCACACCACTGATTAGAAGCTTTGTGTCAATATACAGTGAAATTTTCCAACCAGTGCTGTGGGTGGGGTTATACACTGTGTTCCAAATTATTATGCAAAAATTGTTTAGGAGTGATAAGGTAAGAATTTTTTGTTTGTCAGTTAAACTCATTGATGGTGATGTGTGTCAGGGCTCTTTATATCACTGTAAGCAATTGCAGACACCTGTGTTAATTAGTTTGGCAGGTGTGTCCAATGAAAGGCAAGACTACTTAAGAAGGCTGTCCTACATTATTAAGCAGCCTACATTTTCTGCCAAAATGGGAAAGAAAAACGATGTGTCGGCTGCTGAGAAGCAACAAATTGTGGAGTGTTTAGGTCAAGGCATGACTACAATCAACATTGCCAAGACACTTCATCGTGATCATCACACAATCAAGAAGTATGTAGCTGATTCACAGTACACACGTGTGCGTGCTGATAAGGGAAAATTGAGGACTCTTTCCTACAGGCAATTACCTCAGGTTAAAAAAGCAGCGGCAAAAAAGCCTTGTCATAGCAGCAGACAAGTTTTTGAAGCTGCTGGAGCCTCCAACGTCCCCCGAACAACAAGATGCAGGTCCTTCAGAGGTTTGCAGCTGTGCGTAAGCCATCCTGTCGACCTCCTCTATCCACTGCACACAAGCAGAAATGGCTCCAGTGGGCCAAACAATACATGAAGACTGACTTCAAAACTGTTTTGTTCATCGATGAGTGCCGTGCAACGCTCAATGGTCCAGATGGATGAGTGGAGGATGGCTGGTTGATGGACACCCCATGCAAACACGGCTACGGTGCCTACAAGGAGGAGGTGGAGTAATGTTTTGGGCTGGAATCATGGGGAGAGAGATTGTCAGCCCCTTTAGGATCCCTAAAGGGGTAAAGATGAACTCCATAGTGTATGTTGAGTTTCTCAAACAGCACTTCCTGCCATGGTTCAAGAAGAAGAACCGTGCATTCTGCAGCAAGATTATTTTCATGCATGATAATGCACCGTCTCATGCTGCACATAACACATCTGAATCTCTGACTGCTATGGGCATAAAAGGGGACAAACTTGAGGTGTGGCCCCCATGCTCCCCTGACCTCAACCCCATTGAGAACCTCTGGAGCATCATCAAAAGGAGTGTCTATGATGGCGGGAGGCAGTTGACATCTGAGCAACAGCTCTGGGAGGGTATTCTGTCCTCATGCAAAACAATTGAAGCAGAAACCATCCAAAACCTGACAAATTCAATGGACGAGAGTTCAGAAGCTCCTTTCGAACAAGGGTCCTATGTGCAAATATAACATCACCTAGAATAAAGTTTTGAGTTGAAAACTGTTTGATTTCAGTTTGTAATAACCTGCTAATGCTTATAATTTCAAAAAATACCATTTTTTGTTCTTTATTAAAATGAAAAGGTTGAAAACTCTGCTGTGCATAATAATTTGGAACATGCATTTTGAGTGCAGTTTGAGTGTTTTATTTTTTAAAAATATACTGTTATCATAGGCAGTTTGTACAAAAACTTTCAATTGTACTCTAATAGTTATTTGACTGGAAAATTACAATGACTGCAATTCATATAGGTAATTTGGGAAAATCTGAGAAAATATTATTTGCATAATAATTTGGAACACAGTGTACAGGGCTCAGCATTCTGAGCACTGCTAGATCTGCAACAGAGGAAACAGAGATTGTATCAAAATGACAGCATGTAGACCAGCAAGTGACACATTGCTGGAATCAGGGTCTCAGCCCCTGCATCATACTTCTATTAGATCACATAGCAAAAACCTGGTGACAGATTATTTTTAATGTGAGTTATGACGATCTTCTTGTACATCACTGTGGAATACATTGGCGCTATAAATCAACTGGAAATAAATATTAAGTCTGCTACATGTTGAATGAATACATCTTTTTACTTGAAAGATGGGTTGTGTATGTCTGGACATTAATTTATAAAATACAATAAAGCAACATTATATATAATAAATCTTTTGTATATATATACAAAAATGTATAACTTAGCCAAATGAAATACAGAAAATGTTCCTATCATTGTGCTGTTGAAGGGTCCGGTCTGTGATATTGGTGTAGGTGCTTTCCACTGACTTACAGGAACTCCAGTAAAGAAGAGAGGTCAGATGAAATCAAGGGAAATGATTTTTTTTTCATTCTATGTCTGCGGGGCAGCAGTTCCCGTGTAGTATCTGTAATAGTTGTGTAATGTATGCAGCTGCCTTAGCAGATGGGCCGTGTTCATACTAAACCCAGGTTTCATTTCCATTAATAATATTGCATTACACACATACATTTCGTCATCATTACCACTAAGAAGCCAGTTTGAGATTTGTAGAGCAGATGACTCAATATCACAAGAATGAGCCTCATTTGTCACTTCGTGTCAGTTCTTACTGGCTTTAATTTAGACCAGACCGTCCACAATTATGAATGTTATTTCGCATCGCACAGTTATGGAATGCCTGCAAATTTTACATAGCAAAAGAAAAGTAACAAGTATAAAGAACATTAAGGGAAACATCCAAAGAGGACAAGACGTGTTTTAAATAGCTTTTTTCTCCAAGTAGCACATCTGTATATTACGACACTGTACAGGTATTGCGGAAGGAACTTTGCTTTTTATGGGATGATGCGACAAATCATTAGTCTCCCTAATTAAACTGGAAACTGCAGATATACACGGAAGTATGGATCGGTGAATTCAAGGAAATTCATGCAACAGAAGATGTGGTTTCATGGGGACAGTACAATGAGCTTGGGCTTTGCTCCAGTGATGTATGCTAGGTGTGGATCCACACACAGGGACTCCCACCAGCTTGGTGTCCCATGACCCACACTCATTCTCTTACATAGTGCAAAGCTATGACGTAGTATCTGGCACTTTGGATATCTGCAGTCTCCGCGGAGTCTTTGGAAAGTCATGAAAATGTACAATGGAGTTTTCCACTTAATTCCCTAGACCTTTTTCAAGACCGAGCATTATTATTTGTTTTTAAAGGGAACCTGTCAGCATATTTTTAAATCCCAAAGTAATGTCATCACTGTAAAATGCATAGTTATGATTACTCCCATACCTTTATATTACAAATTCGTGTCTCTATCATCTGGCAGATATCTCACACAGGTGACATTATTCCAAGGGGCAACATATATAATATCCTGATGATGTTGCAAGAGACAGATTATCCATCTGCGTATGTGCCGCTGCCACACGACAAGATGTCAGTCTCTGTTATATCCTCCCCCGCCTGAGATATCGCGCAAGCGCAGTCACTCCCGGGGGCATTGCCTGTGCAGATAGATCATCCAACTCTCGCATCAGGGAGTTGCTGTGCTACTGCTGGGAATGACTATGCATTCACGAGAGATGTCACCAGGCAAGTCACAGAGAAGAGGCAGCGGTCAATCAGTGGCAGGAGGCTGACGCTGGAAGAAGAAAGAAGCCGGAGAGTTTAAGTCAACGCCAGGCCCCTGCACTTGTGCGCTCATTTGCATAAAAAATTGGCAATGAATTGCAAGACAACAAAGACATGGACTTATAAAAGTATAAAAGTAAGGAAGTAATTGTCATTACAGTTACTTTAGTGTGATGATGCTGCTTTGGTCTAAAAATCTGCGCACAGGTTAATTTTAAATGCTTATGCAGTTCAGAGTCTGACTGATTGTAGCTTTTTCACTACACATACATATTTTTTCACACACACAAAATGAAGAATGGGCCAAAATCACCCCAGAGCAATGACTGTGACTACGTTCACTATAAAGGAGGTGTCTTGAATTTGTCATCAACAAAAAAAGGCTTTTGTGCCAAGAATTAATTATATTTCGGCAAGATTGTTCAATACTTTTCCCTGTGTCATTTCTCATTATTACTCATAACTTAATTTATGGACATCTATGGTTTGATTTCTTTGCCTGTGTGAATTGGATGGGTTGTTACCGATATCTGGTGAGAAATTCATGTCAATAGCACCTTTAGAAATACATTTACTTAGAAAATTGGTAACTAGAGATGAGTGAACCTTTCCAGGTTTGGTTCGGCAAATGTCCGAATGTTCGCCAAACATGTTTGTTGAACGGTTCGTCAAAAGTACCCGAAACCCATTGAAATCAATGGGAGGCAAAACCAAATGCATAAGCAACACTTGAAAGGGAATCTGTCACCCCAAAATTGCCATATCAGCTAAAGATATGTCTGAATAGTGCGTCCCATAACAAAGCTAACGGTGGGTATCATATATCATGATACCCCCGTTTTCAGATCAAAATACCTTTGTAAACTTCGTTTTTTTTCCCTGTCAATCATGGCAGTCAGGTCAGGAGGGCGGCGGTTTCCATGTCCTCACCCCCCCCCGCTCCTCGGCACCCATTGCGAAGCATAAAATCAGTACAGCGCAGGCGCTGCTCTTTCCTTGCCCCGGAAGTCGTCCAAGGCAAGCAGACATTTCCGGGGCAAGGAAAGAGCAGCGCATGCGCTGTACAGATTTTATGCTTTGCCCACTGTCGGGCAAAGCACGCTGCGCATGCGCCGCCCGAATTTGAATTGCGCTATTGCGGGAAGCTGAACGCCGTCTGTGGGATTCACAGTCGGCGATACGCAACGGATGCCGAGGAGCGGGGGGTGAGGACATGGAAACCGCCGCCCTCTTGACCTGACTGCCATGATTGACAGGGAAAAAAAACGAAGTTTACAAAGGTATTTTGATCTGAAAATGGGGGTATCATGATATATGATACCTACCGTTAGCTTTGTTATGGGATGCACTGTTCAGCCATATCTTATATCTTTATCTGATATGGCAATTTTGGGGTGACAGATTCCCTTTAAGGGGGGCCAAAAAGCTTCCCAAACAGCTCAAATTAAAGGCAGACACCAGGAATAGTGGCATCAACTCATCCAGAGTACAAATAGTATAATTGCCCCCTATGGATGCATGGGACAGGGCTTGGACCAGCATTTCAAGCTGAAACATTGATTAGTAACAGGTGGATGAGTGACTGGCGTAGGCCTGGTGCTTTGAGAGGTCTGCCAAATTCAGGAAACACACATGAAGTAGACCTACCTTGGAGTCCAAACATTTACAAAAATTAGGCTGGAGTCATACTTAACGTATAAAAAATCGGTCCGATTTTGATGGCCGAGAATCGCACAAATGTTCCCCGAACAGTGATCCGTATGTAATCTGTTTGCAATGCGATGATGCGATTTCCTCACATCTATGTATCCGTGTGACATCCGTATGGCATCCACATGCCGTGATTTTATCGCAGACTTGAAAAATGGACATATAATGGATCCAGGGCCTGAAAATGACCTGGAAAATGCATGCGGATTTCTCGCAAGTCACACGGATGGTCCGTGTCGTGTGCGATTTTTTTTCTTGCACCTATAGACTTGCATTGGCGAGTCTCGGCCAATATATGCGTACAATCGCAGCATGCTGCGATTTCACTCGCACATATGATATGGCCGAGAAAAAAATGGTGATGGGAGCTACCCCATAGATTAACAGTGGTACGATTGCTATGCGATGTTTTATCGCATAGCACTCGTCCATATTCCTCGTTAGTGTGACTCCGGCCTTAGGGGCAGACACCGTGAAAAGTGACATCAATTGACCCACAGCAGAAATTTGTTAATGGCACAATAGCTGTCAGCCATGGGCCAGGGTCTGGGCCAGCATTTACAGCTTTGAGTTTAAGTTTTAATTAAGACAAGATGGATAAGGGATCAGTGTAAGCCTGCTGTGTTTTTGAGCCCTGATACCTCATGCAACAGCTCAAACTGCTTTTATGCTCACCCACACTCAGGTGGCACAAATAACAGCTTGGTAGACCACATATGTTAGAAAAAAATAAGGATAGTAACACAGGTAGTTGACTGATCAATTGACCCACAGTAGAACATTTTATAATGGCACAGCAGCAGTCAGCCATGGGCTATGCATGAGCTATCAGGGTCAGGGCCAGAATTTAGCGTTTTGAATTGAAGTTTCAATTAAGACGAGGTTGATGAGGTAGTGGTGTAAGCCTTCTTTGCTGGGAGCCCTTATACCTCATGGAACAGCTCCATTTTTTTTTTTACCAGTCACATTCAGGTGCCACAAACATCAGGTTCGTAGACTACAATTGGTAGAAAAATTTAAGGATAGTAACACAGGTAGGTGACTGATGATCAATTCACCAACAGTAAAAATTTGATAATGTCACAGCAGAAATAAACCCTGGGCCATGCATTAGGTATCGGGGTCTGGCCCAGCATTTACAGCTTTAAATTTAAGTTTTAATTAAGACGAGGTGAGTGAAGGACCGGTTTAAGCCAGCTGTGCTGGAAGCCCTGCACCTCATGCAACAGCTCAAACTGCTTTTTGCTCAGCCACACTCAGGTGGCACAAATGTCAGCTTGTTAGGAAAGTAAAAAAGGTAGTTGACTGAGAGTAAATGCAAGCCTGCTGGTATGGAAGCCCTATTGCTACTGGAAACACACATGAAGGAGATCCAACTTGGAGTGTAAACATTAAAAAAAATATTTCCACATACCACTAAAGTGGCATCAATTTCTCCAGAGTATAAATAATGTAATGCCCCACTGACACCCCTTCCCCTACAGGCAACTTGGAGTCTCCACATTTAAATAAAATTGATTGTAATGTCAGCAGCAGTAGCAACAGCAGGCACAGAAGCCACAACAAAGGTGTCTCAGACTGCAATAATGCGAGATCTTCCGGCGCTATCACATTAAATGCCGCTGTCAGAGATTGACATCTTCATTTAACCCCTTTTTCGTTTTTTCAGATTTTCGCTTTTGCGTTTTTTGCTTTTTTGCTCCACTTTTTCCAAGAGCCATAACTTTTTTATTTTTCTGTCAATATGGCCATGTGAGGGCTTGTTTTTTGTGGGAAGAGATGTACTTTTGAACGACACTATTGGTTTTAACATATTTTGCACTGCAAAACGGGAAAAAATCCCAAGTGTGGTGAAAATGCAAAAAAAAAGGGCAATTACAAAGTCGTTTTTTGTTTTGCTTTTTTACTGTTACACTAAATACTAAAACTTAACCTCCATTATGATTCTCCAGGTCATTCTCAGTTCATAGACACCAAATATGTCTAGGTTCTTTTTTATCTAAGTTGTGAAAAAAAATTCCAAAGTCTGTTGAAAAAAAAAATTGTGCCATATTCCTATACCCATAGCAACTCCATTTTTCGTAATCTCGGGTTGGGTGAAAGCTTATTTTTTTCTTGCTGAACTGATGTTTTTAATCATACTTTTTTGGTGCAGATACGATAGTTTGATCGCCTGTTATTGCAATGTAGCGGCGACCAAAAAAATGGAATTCTGGCGTTTTGACTTTTTTTTCTCATTATGGCATTTAGCGATGGGGTAATTCTTTTTTTATATTGATATATAGGGTGATTCTGAATGCGGCGATTCCAAATATATGTATATTTGAGGGTTTTTTTTGTTTTATTTTGAATGAGGCAAAGGGGGTGATTTGAACTTTTATTTTGTTTTATTTTTTACATTTTTAAAAACAATTTTTTTTTATCTTTTGCATGCTTCAATAGTCTCTATGGGAGATTTGAAGATACCATAACCAGATTGGCTCTGCTACATACAGCCGATAATTAGATTGCCTGTATGTAGCCGAATTGCTGACCTACTATAAGCACTGACCTCTGGTCGGTGCTCATAGCAATCTGGCTATGACAACCATAGAGGTCAGCTGGAGACCTCTGATTGTCATGCCAACCCATCGGTGACCCGCGATCAAGTGACGGTGGTCACCAATGGGCGCGATTTCTGGCACGCTTGCCGGAAACCCGTGTTAAATGTCACTATCAGAGTTTGACAGAGGCATTTAACTAGTTAACAGCTGTGGGTGGATCGTGATTCTGCCCGCGGGTGTTAGAGGCACATGTCAGCTGTTCAGAAACAGCTGACATGTGCCGGAAAAGATGTGAGCTCAGCGCCAGAGTCCACATCAAAGGGAGGGTGTTCGACATCGACGTATTATTATTGTTAACGGGTTAAAAGATGCGGGTGGATCGTGATTCCACCAGCGGCTGTAAGGGGCTGTTAGGGGCACATGTCAGCTGTTCAAAACAGCTCACATGTGCTAGGAAAGATGTGGGCTCAGTACCAGAGCCCACATCAAAGGAAGGGGCACAAGTACGGTGCATATTGTAAAGGGGTTAATCACTGCTTGATTGCAGTGAGCCCTAGCTACACAGTTCATAGCGAGATGTAACATCCCTGGCCATGTTTGCTTGTCCAGGTTTCAGTGGTGAAATGCACCCTGGCAGTCATAGATTTTTTTCAGGGAATGGGTGATGTTGTCTGCTACATGATGTTGTAGTGCTGTCACAGCTTTCTTAGAAAAATAATGGTGACTAGAAAGGCAGCATTTCCATGGCCAACAGATTGGAGAGGGTGGAGTTCAAGCTCTTAGCTTTGGCATATGTAGGTGGAAACATTATTTTCTGTGACCACAATTGGGGGACCAAGGAGTAGCGTGAACAGGTCAAATTGCTGGACTGTGAATGAGGTGCAGGCAAAAATGTTATGGTGGTTTGAGAAAAATGTGGTATGCTCGGTGACACAAAAACAGCAGGCGTCTCAACTTCCAAAAGAGTTGACTGGCTCTCACTTACCCCGACTGTAGGGATTAAACAAGTGGAGGTTCTGCGGCTGGAGACCTGTATGAGAACACTTGCCATGGTGACGGAAGAGGAAGAAGTAGCAGATGCTATTGATGGGACGGCCAATGTTTGGCAAGGCACGTTAGTCCACATTTTAGCAAATTGTGGTTCCAAGGTGAAGGCATGTTGATCATGCATGTGCCGGTTCATGCATGTAATTGTCAAATTATTGCAATTTTTGCCTCTACTGATTTGTTTTTTGCAAAGTTGACAGATAATGTGAGTTGGATCATCCTTTGCAGTCTCAAAAAGGCACAGGCTAGGCAACCCTTGCAGCCTCTTTGAATTGTAGACTCATGAATGGCGCTGGCCATATCCACAGTTGTGGCTGAGGATGCAGTGCTTCTCGTGGTTGCATCACTACGTGTCTGTGCGGAAAGCCGCAACATAACTTCTTTGTCTTCTTCCTCCTCCACCTCCTCTGCTGAGCTACTCAGCTGCATGCCTCTGGGTTCACACCAAGTGGGATCTACAACCTCATCGTCATCCTCTTTGTTCTCTCACTCCTCACCCTGACAGTCATTCTCCTTCTCTTCCTGCCCTTACAGCACACTACAGCCCGTATGCACCTCAGTTATCTGAGTCTCATCAGTATCAAATCCACTCCAGGGGTTAATGTCTGGTGATGAGGGTCTATATTCTGCTTGGACCCTACTTCATCCGGCCCCAGATCCAACAGGAAAGAGTTTTGGGCATCGGTGCAGATGCTTTCGTCCTGTGGATTCTTTTAATCTTCTGAGCAGACCTCTGATGCCCATGTAATAGAATGTGTGAACAGCTCAGGAGACTGGCCCATCTGTGGTTCCTCACGGTCAGTTGGGCGGATGGAAAGTTGTGACACGGGGGAAACAAGGGTAATTGGAATGCAACCTCTGAGGATTATACCGTGTGTGATGTTGAATTGGAGGAAGAGGAGGAGAGGCCACTTGATAAAGCACTTAACATCCACTGGAGCACATGCTTTTTCTGACCCTCATCTACAAGATGTACTGCTGTGTGACTGCCAAAAAATGGGAGTCTAGTAGCCTGTCGAGTAACAGATGTTGTCAGTTGTCCTTGGATAGGATGAGATGGTGTTTGTTCAGTAGAGCTTTCAGTAACATTACCATCTAACCCACGTACATGTCGAACACCAATCCACCATGATCTCGCTTTTTCCCACTCATGTTGTATGTACCCTTCCCCTCTTTTAAACTGCTGCTTCACAACCTTAGGCCCAGACCTGTCAGTCACCTGTCACTAAATTAACAATCAGTATTTATTTTCTGAGATAGTGTGCCTGAACAATATTAGCTGTAACGATTTGGATTGGCAAATGAGGCCCCCCAGGCTGCACCCCAGTATTAGCCCTAACAATTTTGATTAGCAAATGGGGCCTGGTGCCTGCATCCCACTATTAGCCCTAACATTTTTGTTTAACAAATTGGGCCACCTGGCTGCACTCCAATAGTATCCCTAATGATTTTGATTAGCAAATGGAGCCTGGTGCCTGCACCCCAATATTAGCCCTAACGATTTTGATTAGCGAATGGGGCCTCCAGGATGCACCCCAATATTAGCCCCAACGATTTTGGTTAGAAAATGGGGCCTCGAAGCTGCACCTCAATATTAGCCCAATGATTTTGATTAGCAATTGGGGCTTCGTGGCTGCATCCTTATATTAGTCCTAACTATTTTGATTAGCAAATGGGACCTCCTGGTTGCACCCTAATATTAACCCTAACGATTTTGATTACCAAATGGGGCCTGGTGCCTGTACCCCAATATTAGCCCTAATGATTTTGAATAGAAAATGGGGCCTCCTGGCTGCACCTCAATATTATCTCTAATGATTTTGATTAGCAAATGGGGCCTGGTGCCTGCACCCCAATATTAGCTTCAATTATTTTGATTAGGAAATGGGGCCTCCAGGCTGCACCCCAATATTAGCCTTAGTCATTTTAATTAGCTAATGGGGCCTCCTGAGTCTTGACTGCAACACAGTATTAGCCAAAATGATTTTGAAAATGTGGATTCCTGCACAACACTATTAGTACAAACTAGTTGGATGGTGGAAGGTCGATTTCATACAGGCCAGGATCCTATCGAACTATGAAAACTTGCAGCAGCAGCGCTGTTACACTGAAAAAATGGCGCCAGCAAAATAACATGTCAACTTTTTATGTGAAGAGGAATATGTGAGTTCGGCAGCTAATGACAGAAGCCCTTGTGGATGGTTTCTGCGCCCTGATTGGCTGCCGGAATATACACACATTAAGTTAATTAAAAAAAATACACTCCTCCACTTTTCTGACCTATACACTCCCCCTCCCCTGATAAAATGTGTCCCCTCCGCTCATCATACAGTACCACTATCCTAGCCAAAGTCCTAACAACAGCATTAGTGGGAACGTGATCATTTATCAAAATGTGACCGAATTTTGCCACCTTTGATCTTGTGCACCAGGCAGCAGCTCTTCCCTTTGAGCTATTCCGCTCGCTGGACAGTTCGTGCTAACCCAGATACTTTGTACTTGTGTTGTTTCTGATTGGCTCCACCCTGATTGAACACCCTATTTAAACCTGGTATTGCACTCCCTTCTTTGCGTGATTATTGAGCAACCAGCCTCTAGTCAAGCTACCTTCCACCTGCTCTTTCATTCTAAGATTATACTGCTGCTTCCATGTGTTGAATCCTTGGCTATCCCTGACTATACTACGTGCTGCTCCTTTCAACTACATTGCTGCTCCTGTGTACTGACTCCTTGGCTATCCCTGACTATGCTACCTGCTGGTGCTGCCACTAGTGGTTGCAATACCACTACTCCAACCCAGGTCAATCCATAACACTGATATACACAGATATTACTTATTCAGTGTGTATTCACACACATATATATATAATACATATATTATAAATATAATACACAGCAAACACATTACATATGCACTTACAGTTTCTGTAGAAGGCTAGGCATCAGTCATGCAGGCAATCTTTAATTTTATGCTATAAAATCAGTTTTATGCCAATTCTCCATGTGCAGCTACGTAGACTATGCTTATTAATGTCTATAGGAGTTCTGGAAATAGAGTTGTTGAGCCTCTGTTGACTGTTTTGGTAGCTCCACCACCACTGGAGGGTCAGGATGGAGCTATGAACAGCTGAGCCGGGATAACCCTTGAACATACTGTATAATTGTTTTCATTTCCTAGTTTGTAATAAATGAATGTAGATTTATTTTGGGTTAGTGGGGAAAAACATGATTAATTTTGCATGGTATTTGCTCACAATACTAAGAGGCAACATTATCACTAAGAACGGGTCAGAACTGAGTTACGCTTTAGTCTATCAAGTTACATTATTTTCCCGATGGAACAAGATAGCCTTTTAAAGACGAGACTTACAGAATTTAAATTGAGCAAATGGATGTTAGAGAGTCGTAAAACGCATTTTATTTATTTTACTTGCTTTTTACACATATTAAAAAACTCCATCTAGATACTTTTTCTATTGCACAATCGCATTGAAATGATGCCATTTTTTTCATTAGCAGAGATTTCATGTTTAGCTTTTCTTTCAAATGACATCATTTTATTGAATGTTCGGTATAATCAATTACAATGCCATCTGAAGCACTCAATCACATGGCACTGGATGCATTACACACATTCATACTGAAGAAACATACATCCCAAATAAACGCAATTGTTATAACCAAAATGACGGACTGCTCTGCAAAGAATCTACTTGCTAAATTTTGTTCTTAAAAAAAAAACAGAAAAACAAGAGTATTCATGTTGTAATGTGGTCCTAGAATACGCTCAGTCTATGCAACAAATCTTTTATTCAGCATTTCCACTTTTTTTTATCTTGTTGACTCCTTGTAAAGTAAAGAATAATATCCAGTCTCTAAACAGAAGCCATCAAAAAGCAGCTGGTAACAAATTTGGAATTCTTATTATTGTTTTATAGGAGATATCGATTGGATTGGCGCATTAGGTTTTTATTATGTATGAACCTATTATGCTTCAGATATGTTCAGTACATTGAGCAAAAGTCCAGTCGTTATTCTCTTCAAACCCATACAACATTAAAAGACCTGTTAAAAAAAATTGACAGATTTTTAGATTCCTCACTACGACAATTTGAAGACAAAAAAGGAAATAGAAAGGTAGCAAAGAAATATTTCAAGGATATTAAATTTTCTATTTTGTAACGCTGGTATTGTCTGTACTTTGTTTTGCAGCGTTACTTTGTATGTTTTTTGCATTAACCCTTTTGCTCCTTTCCCCCTAACCAGCTGGGATACTGTTGTCTGTTACCTATATGGATGCTGCTCAGTTCCCGGCTCTGCTGCGTACCCGTACTTGCGTGAGTGGCTCCGCTGCTTTGCATGACCGCCCGCATGTGCGGTTCCTGACTTGCTGTGAAAGCCGTCCGTAGCTTGCAAAGTCCTCTGCAGTGGTGCATGACTTACTGCGTGGTTGGCAGCAGCCATTGTTGGGTTCCCTCTGTGTTGTGCTGTCTGGCTCTGCATAGGGGGCGCGGCCCACACCTGTCCTGCTTTTATGTGGATTGGGTGTTTACTAGAATTACTGCTCCAGCCTATCGCTGTGAAGCAGCTCATATATAAAGTTCCTCAGCCCTAGTGGGCGTTGCCAGAGCTTCACATTGAATCCCTGAACCTAGCTGTATGTGGTTGTGTGTTCAGCTCCTGCTCTGAAGTTGATCAGCTCTGGAGAGCTGATTCCCTGTTCCTGCTGTGTCTTGTTCCCTGATCCTGGATCAAACCCGGTACCTGAATGTCTGAATTGTGTCTTGTGTTTCCGCCTATGCTGGGGGCTGATTACCCAGATCGCCGTTCCTGGAGGCTGTATATCCAGGCCTGTTCCTGCTGTGTCTAATTACCTGAACCCCTGATCTTAGATCGAATCCTGTACCTGACTTTCTGAACTGTGTCCTCTGTGTTATGTTCCTGAAATCCTGCTGTGTCCAGAACCCTGTGCCAGTGACTGTGAATCCTTGCTATATAACCTGAGTTCATCTTGGAAGGAGGAGTCCGTTGTGTGCTGAGTTTCTGTTACTCTGTGCTCAGCCTCTGTGCAATCCCCGGCCAGGTCCCGTTGAGCCTGGCGGGGCTTGCACCAGACCGCTGGGTTCCTTTTCAGGTCGCTGCCAGATGTCCGGATCCTATGCCTGATGACCATGGCCTGATGTCCGATGTCCGACGACCACTTCCAGATGTCCGGATCCTATCCTTCTTGCCTGATGTCCGGATCCTGCCGATCATTGCCAGATGTCCGGAGCCTGCTGATCGGTGCCAGATGTCCGGAGTCCGAGGCCTGTGTTCCAGTCCGTGTTCCTGTGATTCAATCCATGTTCCTGTCCGTGTTCCTGACTCCCTGAGACCCAGTCCGTGTTCCTGTCTGTGTTCCTGACTCTCTGAGATCCAATTCGTGTTCCTGTTGTTCCAGTGCAGTCTAACTCTGTTTCAGCCATCAGCTCCTGATTCCAGTTACCTGTCTGTTACCTGTCGGCTTGCCTGTCTGCCATCCGTCTGCAGTTCCTTCCAGAGGTTCGGACGTCATCTGCAGAGATCCCGGCTCTTGCCTGCTCACCTAGGAGCGATCATCTGCCATCCGACTGCAGCTCCATCCGGAAGTTCGGACATCATCTGCAGAGATCCCCGGCTCTTGCCTGCTCACCTGGGAGCGATCATCTGCCATCCGACTGCAGCCTACCTGGAGGCTCCACCATATCAGGTCGTATATACCTGCCTGTCTAGAGACTGCCTGGTCACTTACTGTGACAACCTGCCTGTCCCAGAGACTGCCCTGGTCACTTTCCGTGACAACCTGCCTGTCCCAGAGACTGCCCTGGTCACTTTCCGTGACAACCTGCCTGTCCCAGAGACTGCCCTGGTCACTTTCCGTGACAACCTGCCTGTCCCAGAGACTGCCCTGGTCACTTTCCGTGACAACCTGCCTGTCCCAGAGACTGCCTGGTCACTTGCCGTGACAACCTGCCTGCCTGGTCACTTGCCGTGACAACCTGCCTGCCCTGGTCACTTGCCGTGACAACCTGCCTGCCTGGTCACTTGCCGTGACAACCTGCCTGCCCTGGTCACTTGCCGTGACAACCCGCCTGTCCCAGAGATTGCCCTGGTCACTAGCCGTGACAACCCGCCTGTCCCAGAGACTGCCTGGTCACTAGCCGTGACAACCTGCCTGTCCCAGAGACTGCCTGGTCACTTGCTGTGACAACCTGCCTGTCCCAGAGACTGCCTTGGTCACTTGCCGTGACAACCTGCCTGTTCTGCCGGTTCCTCCTTGGTCTACCCTGTGATGACGTCTGTCCTGGGTCGGTGTCTGATGTTCTCCTGCTGAGCCTGTGCTACGCCTGAGGCCTGAGAGAGAGGCCGTCCTAGTATGCCCGTGCCAGATGACCCTGGACTTCATCAACCCGTGATGACCCCGCCATCGTCTGACGTTCGTCCTGGGCCGGTGTCTGATGTTCTCCTGCTGAGCCTGTGCTACGCCCGAGGCCTGAGAGTGAGGCCATACTAGTATGCCCGTGCCAGATGATCCTGGACTTCATCAACCCGTGATGACCCCGCCATCGTCTGAAGTCTGTCTGAGGTCGGTGTCTGATGTTCTCCTGCTGAGCCTGTGCTACGCCTAAGGCCTGAGAGAGAGGCCGTCCAAGTATGCCCGTGCCAGATAACCCTGGACTGCATCTACCCGTGATGTCCTCCAGCACTCGTCTGTGAGCCTGAGTCGTGTACCCTTCTCTGATGTGCGGAATCGGGAGCCCGGTCTTATGTTCTGTTTTATGTACTGTGTTTCTTTAAGTAAACTTTATGTTTCTTCTTACCTGAAGTTGTGCGGTGTTGTCTAGTCCTGCAGGTCGCCACCTTGCCCACATGCTCAGCTGCCACGGATCCCGGTCGCTGCCCTTCCCTAGTCCGGGCAGGCCCGGGTCTCCCTCCGTGGTCCAGTGGGTCCACATTCTCATCATCTGGGACCCATGCCTCACGTCGTCGTGGACTGGCGGCGTGGGAGCATTGGCTAGCTAGGCAAGCTATGCCATGTCCCGGCGCCCCACAGCCGTGGGAAGCGCTACAGTAAGCTCTGGCCATGGACTCCGCTGAGCATGTGCGGTCTGCAGGACTTTCCCAAGCTCCACCTGATGTGTGAACTAGACTACTTGGTCCCCACAGGGTAAGTGGACTAGATGGCTCGATTCCCCGCTTGGTCAGCAGTTCGGACTTTTCGAGCTATTAACTCTGCTGCCATATTGTGAACTATGGGACTTACCGCCAAACCCAAGTGAATTTTTCTGGGGAATTTTTTTTTACTTGGGTCTTCAGAAGAGGGGGCCTGAGGAGGGGATACTGTAACGCTGGTATTGTCTGTACTTTGTTTTGCAGCGTTACTTTGTATGTTTTTTGCATTAACCCTTTTGCTCCTTTCCCCCTAACCAGCTGGGATACTGTTGTCTGTTACCTATATGGATGCTGCTCAGTTCCCGGCTCTGCTGCGTACCCGTACTTGCGTGAGTGGCTCCGCTGCTTTGCATGACCGCCCGCATGTGCGGTTCCTGACTTGCTGTGAAAGCCGTCCGTAGCTTGCAAAGTCCTCTGCAGTGGTGCATGACTTACTGCGTGGTTGGCAGCAGCCATTGTTGGGTTCCCTCTGTGTTGTGCTGTCTGGCTCTGCATAGGGGGCGCGGCCCACACCTGTCCTGCTTTTATGTGGATTGGGTGTTTACTAGAATTACTGCTCCAGCCTATCGCTGTGAAGCAGCTCATATATAAAGTTCCTCAGCCCTAGTGGGCGTTGCCAGAGCTTCACATTGAATCCCTGAACCTAGCTGTATGTGGTTGTGTGTTCAGCTCCTGCTCTGAAGTTGATCAGCTCTGGAGAGCTGATTCCCTGTTCCTGCTGTGTCTTGTTCCCTGATCCTGGATCAAACCCGGTACCTGAATGTCTGAATTGTGTCTTGTGTTTCCGCCTATGCTGGGGGCTGATTACCCAGATCGCCGTTCCTGGAGGCTGTATATCCAGGCCTGTTCCTGCTGTGTCTAATTACCTGAACCCCTGATCTTAGATCGAATCCTGTACCTGACTTTCTGAACTGTGTCCTCTGTGTTATGTTCCTGAAATCCTGCTGTGTCCAGAACCCTGTGCCAGTGACTGTGAATCCTTGCTATATAACCTGAGTTCATCTTGGAAGGAGGAGTCCGTTGTGTGCTGAGTTTCTGTTACTCTGTGCTCAGCCTCTGTGCAATCCCCGGCCAGGTCCCGTTGAGCCTGGCGGGGCTTGCACCAGACCGCTGGGGTTCCTTTTCAGGTCGCTGCCAGATGTCCGGATCCTATGCCTGATGACCATGGCCTGATGTCCGATGTCCGACGACCACTTCCAGATGTCCGGATCCTATCCTTCTTGCCTGATGTCCGGATCCTGCCGATCATTGCCAGATGTCCGGAGCCTGCTGATCGGTGCCAGATGTCCGGAGTCCGAGGCCTGTGTTCCAGTCCGTGTTCCTGTGATTCAATCCATGTTCCTGTCCGTGTTCCTGACTCCCTGAGACCCAGTCCGTGTTCCTGTCTGTGTTCCTGACTCTCTGAGATCCAATTCGTGTTCCTGTTGTTCCAGTGCAGTCTAACTCTGTTTCAGCCATCAGCTCCTGATTCCAGTTACCTGTCTGTTACCTGTCGGCTTGCCTGTCTGCCATCCGTCTGCAGTTCCTTCCAGAGGTTCGGACGTCATCTGCAGAGATCCCCGGCTCTTGCCTGCTCACCTAGGAGCGATCATCTGCCATCCGACTGCAGCTCCATCCGGAAGTTCGGACATCATCTGCAGAGATCCCCGGCTCTTGCCTGCTCACCTGGGAGCGATCATCTGCCATCCGACTGCAGCCTACCTGGAGGCTCCACCATATCAGGTCGTATATACCTGCCTGTCTAGAGACTGCCTGGTCACTTACTGTGACAACCTGCCTGTCCCAGAGACTGCCCTGGTCACTTTCCGTGACAACCTGCCTGTCCCAGAGACTGCCCTGGTCACTTTCCGTGACAACCTGCCTGTCCCAGAGACTGCCCTGGTCACTTTCCGTGACAACCTGCCTGTCCCAGAGACTGCCCTGGTCACTTTCCGTGACAACCTGCCTGTCCCAGAGACTGCCTGGTCACTTGCCGTGACAACCTGCCTGCCTGGTCACTTGCCGTGACAACCTGCCTGCCCTGGTCACTTGCCGTGACAACCTGCCTGCCTGGTCACTTGCCGTGACAACCTGCCTGCCCTGGTCACTTGCCGTGACAACCCGCCTGTCCCAGAGATTGCCCTGGTCACTAGCCGTGACAACCCGCCTGTCCAGAGACTGCCTGGTCACTAGCCGTGACAACCTGCCTGTCCCAGAGACTGCCTGGTCACTTGCTGTGACAACCTGCCTGTCCCAGAGACTGCCTTGGTCACTTGCCGTGACAACCTGCCTGTTCTGCCGGTTCCTCCTTGGTCTACCCTGTGATGACGTCTGTCCTGGGTCGGTGTCTGATGTTCTCCTGCTGAGCCTGTGCTACGCCTGAGGCCTGAGAGAGAGGCCGTCCTAGTATGCCCGTGCCAGATGACCCTGGACTTCATCAACCCGTGATGACCCCGCCATCGTCTGACGTTCGTCCTGGGCCGGTGTCTGATGTTCTCCTGCTGAGCCTGTGCTACGCCCGAGGCCTGAGAGTGAGGCCATACTAGTATGCCCGTGCCAGATGATCCTGGACTTCATCAACCCGTGATGACCCCGCCATCGTCTGAAGTCTGTCTGAGGTCGGTGTCTGATGTTCTCCTGCTGAGCCTGTGCTACGCCTAAGGCCTGAGAGAGAGGCCGTCCAAGTATGCCCGTGCCAGATAACCCTGGACTGCATCTACCCGTGATGTCCTCCAGCACTCGTCTGTGAGCCTGAGTCGTGTACCCTTCTCTGATGTGCGGAATCGGGAGCCCGGTCTTATGTTCTGTTTTATGTACTGTGTTTCTTTAAGTAAACTTTATGTTTCTTCTTACCTGAAGTTGTGCGGTGTTGTCTAGTCCTGCAGGTCGCCACCTTGCCCACATGCTCAGCTGCCACGGATCCCGGTCGCTGCCCTTCCCTAGTCCGGGCAGGCCCGGGTCTCCCTCCGTGGTCCAGTGGGTCCACATTCTCATCATCTGGGACCCATGCCTCACGTCGTCGTGGACTGGCGGCGTGGGAGCATTGGCTAGCTAGGCAAGCTATGCCATGTCCCGGCGCCCCACAGCCGTGGGAAGCGCTACATATTTCTGACAGCCATGGTTATAGATATTGTCCCACTAGAATAACTTTGTCAAATATAATATTGCTGTTCATAGACTACAAAGAGACTCACCCACTCAATCTCATAAGGACTCTTGACAATTATGTATTCCATATGTGACTGCTAATATCTTTGCCTTTGTATTATAGCAGTTGGACCTATGGTATTTAATAACCAGATTAGACAATTACTTTAATCAACAATTATGGAGGAACTTTGTTCAAATTGATAAAATGTGATGCCAGTCACTACTCACGGATAAGCCGTGAGGCTAGGTAGACAAGAGGTCTGAGGTCAAAAACCAAGAGAGTACGTCATAGGCAGAGGGGTGAGACAAAGGCGTAGTCAGGAAAGAGTCCAAGAAAGCGGATCATCACAAATGGCTAGGCAAACGAATGGTCAAACCATATGCTAGGTCGGGCAGCAAAGATCAGAATACCAGACAAGGGGGACAGAGCAAGCACACATCTCATGAACAAAGCTACAATTGGACCAGTTTACAAAAAATGGATATGCATCTGAGGATTATTAATCATTTGCTTATAGATTTATCCATTAAAATTGCAATCTTGTTCAATTATGATTAAAACCAAAACACAAAAATTCCCTCGATAATGTAAATAAACATAAAAAAACGCACACATACAATTTTTGAGTGTACAATCAGATAGTTTCAATAGTGTGATATATAATACAGATAGAAGGCTGCTGCATAATATTCTTAGTTAAATATTCAACTACACACTCTTTTGCAGTTGTTAACAGATAAGTAGGGAAAGGGGGAGGATTTCTCAGAGCTCAAGGATATAAATATAAATATTCAGTTTGTCCCTGTGCTTATCCCCTACCTTGATGTGAATGTTGGCACCCTAAACAAAATACGCTCAAGTTCGGCTGTCCCTAGTTCACCCTCAACCTATATTACATTCTGATACAGCTAACATTAAAGTGAACCAACACTATCCCAATAAATCATATTAGATTCACCTTGAAAATAGCTGAAGCAGATAATTTCACACTAAAGAGTATTATTTCTGTATAGGACAGTAAAGATATACCCATTGTAGGTACTTCAGTATAACATGTCCATTAAGAGATTCACAACTCTATCCAGAGGGTGATTCATCCCCCCAATAAACAAATCTACATCAGAAAGCATGCGTCAAGCCATTATTAAAATGCGTTTCCCCTTTAAGGATGCTCAGTCATCAGGAGGATAAGTTATATACGAGCACTCTAAGCGTATGTGCCCACGATCTGGAGTTACTGCGAGTTTGACGCTGTGTACTTATGCAAACCCGCAGTGCTAAGCTGTTCCAGCATAGTGGATGGGATTTATAGAAATCCCATGCCCACTATACGTGCACTGACGCTCACGGATCACCCGCGGAGACGGACATGCGGCGTGTCTTTCCAGACCGCAACGTGTCTATTTATCTTGCAGAGACGCGAGTCTCCACAAGAGAAATTTCACCAATAGAATGTATTGGACTCGGTGAATCCGCACGGTTCAGTGAACACATGAGTAATCACCTGCGTGCAATAGACGGCAGCGCTTTGGATGCTGCGAACATGTGCTTTGTCCAAAGAGCTGCTAGTTCCAGATCATGGGTACCCGGCCTAAGGAGTAGATGTCTCTATAATGATATGCATTTTATCTGTGTCCTTGAGTTCTGAGAAATCCTCTCCCTTTCCCTATTTATCTGTTACCAACCGCAATAGAGGGTGTAGTTGAATAGTTATCTAAGAATATTACGCTGCAGCCTTCTATCTGTATTACATATCACACTATTGAAACTATCTGATTGTATACTCAAAAATTGTATATGGTTTTGTATGTTTATTTACATTATTGGGGTATTTTTCTGTTTTGATTTTGTTCACAATTGAATAAAATTGTAATTTTAGTGGATTAATCTATAATTAAAGCTACAATTCGCAGTAATCAAAGGCAGAGAGCTGGTTAAATAGCCAGGAATTTACTCTGGACAAGAAACACACGGGTGAAGCCCCGGCACACCCTGGTCTTGATTGGATGGCTAGACTGTCAGTCTACACACTGACAGCTCAGCACACCCCATTCCTACATTGGACGGCAGAACTGTCATTCACAGCATCCACACACTCAGATACAAGGAATCGTGACATAGAACACATAGTTTTACTGTAGTCATATTTTTCATGTATACTACATATAGGTTAGAACACTGGTGGAATTGATTGTACAGAGACCACCCTACTGCTACTTTACATGAAATTTGACCTGTTCACACTTAGGCCCCATGCATATGTATACAATACAGTGTGTAAACTTTGACATTTTTCAGCTTCAATGGGACACCACAAGAAGTGTACTACAGTCAGGGACTGGCTTACATTTCAGTTCTATTTACACCACTTTTGTAGAATAATAACCCTTGCCTACTCGCCCATCCTGTGAAGCTCTGCACTCTATTAAATAAGTTGGGACATGGGAAGCGATCCTAGGGAGCTGCTGGGGACCTAAAGGTAAGTATATGTTTGATTTTTTTCTTCTCATTTTAATGCCACCTCTAATGACAAGAAGAGCTTTTGTTTTTGTGATAATATTTTTTCATCCCCTTGTACACAAGAGACATACTTTTTTAATTTTTCTGTCCACTGTCTCTTGGAAGAAGGGGATAGAAAAATGCAAACCATAAAAACAAAAAATGGCTGTAGAGGTGAGGGGTTGCCTCTGACTTATTTTATGGTTAAATGTTTTTTTACTTAAATGAGATAGTGTTGTAATCCACGGTACTGGTCTAATTGACACCATTGACCATATCATTTGTTTCACAATATTCATGATCATCTGTTCAAATTTTCATGTTCTACTTCTTTCTTTTTTAATTTTGGAAACAGACTTACCAAAGTAATTCACGGCTGCAATGAGTGGAGCTGAATTACTATTTTAAATTGGTTGATCTTTCTAATTCTAACCAGAAAGTTATTTTTGCTTAAAGAATTAAAATACATCATTGGCCAAAGTACAGCAATGTCTAAGAAAGAGGAACATACTATATGTCACTACTGACCTGTAATGATCCCTATAGTTGACTATCCTTATGATATTACTGATCAATGCCTCCTCCTCATAGACTAGGTAAGGTTTGAAGTAAATTAAAAAAAATTTCACGAGTTTTAAAATTCCTTTGAAATTTTAGGTGGATGTTAATCTATCTGAACTGTCACATTTAGTTCCTCAAAATACATTTCTAGAAAAAAAATGGAACATTGAAAGGTATTTTAAATATTGATATTTCAGACATTCTTTTCCTAAACGGTTTATCAAGTCAGGCAAAATAATTACCTAAAAGATCATATTCCTCCTCAGCCATTACACCGATGCCACTACCTTGTGCCAGTCATTACACTGGTTACCCATCCACTCCAGAATCCAGCTTAAACTTATGACCCTCACCCACAAAGCACTCCATGGCTCAGCACATGCTACATCTCCTCCCTCGTCTCAGTCTACCATCCTACCTGTGCCCTCCGTTATGCTAATGACCTGAGGTTAACCTCCTCAATAATCAGAACTTCCCACTCCCATCTCCAAGACTTTTCATGTGCTGCGCCAATTTTTTGGAATGTACTACCCAGGTTAATTAGATTAATCCTTAATACGCACAGTTTTAAGCGTGCCCTAAAAACACATTTCTTCAGACTGGCCTATCGCCTCAACACATTAACCTAACTATCTCTGTGTGGCCCATTCAAAATTTTCACCATAACCTGGCTCCTTGTATCATGTTCTCACCCGCTTTATGCATTTTATAGCCCTCTGTGTCTGTATTGTTACATACTTAGG
>JARQOD010000001.1:614968874-615052875 GCA_033576555.1 Oophaga sylvatica
TTGTTGGGTTCCTCGTGTTTGCTTCTGGCTTGCTGGGGGCGCGGCCCCCCCGTTGCTTTTTTGTGGTTGGGGTTTTTTCTAGAATTCTGCCCACCTTCGCTGTAAGATCATTAAAAATTTCCCTCACCCCAGGGGGCGTTGCCAGGGGTTACATTGAATCCCGAAAAAAGGTATTGGTTGTGTTTTTGCTCCTGCTTGAAGTTTTAGCTCGGAGATTTTTTCCCCCGTTCCGCTGGTCTTTTCCCCTGACGGATAAACCCCCGGGCCGTTTAATTGTGTCTTTTTTTTCCGCCTTTTTCGGGGGGGTATTACCCAGATCGCCTTTCCCTGGGGTGTTACCCGGGTTTTCCCCGCTGTTCTAATTACCGGGGAACCCCGATCTTAAAACGAATTTTTTTTGTTCGACTTTTAAAAAGGGGGTTTTTTTTTTGTTATTTCCTGAAATCCTGCTTTTCCCCAAACCCCCGTGCGTGATGTGAACCTTTTCTAAAAACCCCGGTTATTTTGGGAAAGGAGGAGTCCGTTGTTGCTGGTTTCTGTTACTCTGTGTCCCCTTTTGTGCAACCCCCGGGCCCCGGTTTTCCCTTGAGCCTGGGGGGGCTTGCACCAGCCGCGGGGTTCCTTTTTTTGGTCCTGCCAGATGTCCGGTCCTATCCCCGAGGCCATGGCCCCGATGTCCTTCCGACGACCATTTCCCCGATGCCCGGACCCCATCCTTTTGCCTGATGCCCCGGTCCCCGATCATTGCCAAAAATTCCGGGAAAACCTGGGGGTTTGCCAGTGTGGGTTTCCGGGGCCCTGTTTTCCCAGTCCTTTTTCCTGTGATTCAAACCCTTTTCCCTGTCCGGGGTTCCTGACTCCGGGGGCCGCCCCTTTTCCCTGCTGTGTTTTTGACTCTCTGAGTCCAATTGTGTTCCGTTGTTCCGTGCAGTCTAACCTGTTTTCGCCTCAGTTCGTTTCCCGTTACCTGTTTTGTTCCCGTCGGTTGCCTGTCTGCCATCCTCTGCAGTTCCCCCCGGGGTTTTTGGAGTCTTTTGCAGAGATCCCCTCTTGCCTGCTCCAGGCGATATTGCCATCCGACTGCAGCTCCATCGGAATTCGGAATCTCTGCAGGGGTCCCGGTTTGCCTGTACCTGGGGGGCATCTCCACCGACTGACCCTTTTGGGGTCCACCAAATCGGTGATTACCTCCCTTTGAGATCCCCCGGTACTTACGTGACAACCTCCCCGCCCCCGAGATCCCCGGTCCCCTTTCCGTGACAACCCCTGCCCCGGCGCCCGGTCATTTTCCCCTGAAAACCCCCTTCCCAGAGACTCCCCCGGTCATTTCCGTGAAACCTGTGTCCGAGCTCCCCCCGGCACTTTCCGTGAAAAACTTTTCCCCGAGTGCCTGGTCACTTGGTGAAAAACCCCCGCCTGGCCCCTTGCCGTGAAAACCCTGCCCCCCCGGGCACTTGCCGTGAAAACCTGCCCCCCCGGTCACTTCCCTTTAAAACCTCCCCGCCCTGGGCATTTCCCCTGAAACCCCCGTAAAAAAATTCCCCGGCACTAGCCGTGACAACCGCCGCCCCGGACTGTGGCAACGTGACAACCGCCGCCCCCGAACTGCCTGGTCACTTTGTGACAACTGCCTGTCCCAGAGACTGCCTTGGTCACTTGCCGTGACAACTGCCTGTTCTGCGGTTCCCTTGGTCTACCCTGTGTGACGTCTGTCCTGGTCGGTTTTCTGAGTTCTTGTGAGCCTGTGTTTTCGCCTGAGGCCTGGGAGAGAGGCCGTCCTAGTATGCCCGTGCCAGAGACCCTGGACTTCATCCCAAACCCGTGATGACCCCGCCTGTTGAGTTCGTCCTGGGCCGGTGTTGATGTTTTGCGAGCTTGCTACGCCCGGGCTGGGTGAGGCATATAGTATGCCCGTGCCAGTGATCCGGCTTCTCAACCCGTGATGACCCCGCCATGTCTGAATCTGTCTGAGGCGGTGTCTGATGTTTCTGTGAGCCTGTGCTACGCCTAAGGCCTGAGGAGAGGCCGTCCGTATGCCCGTGCCAGATAACCCTGGCTGGGATCTCCCGTGTGTCCTCCAGCATGTCTGTGGCCTGGTCGTGTACCTTTTCTGATGTGCGGAAGGGAGCCCGGTCTTATTTTGTTTTATGTACTGTGTTTTCTTTAAGTAAACTTTATGTTTCTTCTTACTGGTTGTGCGGTTTTTGTCTAGTCCGCAGGTGCCCCTTGCCCACTGCTAGTGCCACGGATCCGGCGCTGCCCTTCCCTGTCCGGGCAGGCCCGGGTCTCCCTCCCTGGTCCAGTGGGTCCACATTCCTCATCTGGGACCATGCCTCACGTCGTCGTGGACTGGCGGCGTGGGAGATTGGTAGTAGGAAGCTATGCCATGTCCCCGGCGCCCCCAGCCGTGGGAAAGCGCTCATATTTTTGACAGCCTGGTTATAGATATTGTCCCACTAGAATAACTTTGTCAAATATAATATTGCGTTTGATACAAGGACTCACCTCAATTCTAAGGATTGACAATTATGTATTCCATATGTGACTGCTAATATCTTTTTGCCCTTTTTTTAGCAGTTGGACCTATGGTATTTAATAAAGATTAGACAAAATTTTTTAATCAACAATTATGGAGGAATTTTTTTTCAATTGATAAAATGTGATGCCAGTCACTATCACGGATAAGCCGTGGGTAGGTGACAGAGGTCTGAGGCAAAAACCAAGGATACGTCATAGGCAGAGGGGTGGACAAAGGGTAGGAGGAAAGAGTCCAAGAAAGCGGATCAAAAATGGTAGGCAAAAACGAATGGTAAACCTTTTTCTAGGTGGGGGAGCAAAGATCAGTACCAGAAAGGGGGACAGAGCAAGCACAAATTCATGAACAAAGCTACAATTGGACCAGTTTACAAAAAATGGATATGCATCTGAGGATTTTAAAAATTTGTTATAGATTTTCCATTAAAATTGCAATCTTGTTCAATTATGATTAAAACCAAAACACAAAAATTCCCTCGATAAATGTAAATAAACAAAAAAAAAGCACACTAAATTTTTGAGTGTACATCAGATAGTTTCAATGGTGTGATATATAATAAGATAGAAGGCTGCTGCATAAATTCTTAGTTAAAATTAACTCCCACCTTTTTGCAGTTGTTAAAAGATAAGTAGGGAAAGGGGGAGGATTTCTAGGCTCAAGGATAAAAAAATTTAAATTTTCGTTTGTCCCTTGCTTATCCCCTCCCCTTTTGTGTGAATGTTGGCACCCTAAACAAAATACGCTCAAGTTCGGCTGTCCCTAGTTCACCCTAACCTTATTTACATTCTGTACAGCTACATTAAAGTGAACCAACACTATCCCAATAAATATATTAGATTCACCTTGAAAATAGCTGAAGCAGATTTTCACACTAAAGAGTATTATTTCTGGTATAGGACAGTAAAGATATACCCATGTAGGTACTTCAGTATAAACATGTCATTAAGAGATTCACAACTCTATCCAGAGGGTGATTCATCCCCCAATAAACAATCTACAAGAAAGCATGCGTCAAGCCATTATTAAAATGCGTTTCCCTTTAAGGTGCTCAGTCACAGAGGATAATTATATACGAGCACTCTAAGCGTATGTGCCCACGATCTGGAGTTACTGCGAGTTTGACGCTGTGTACTTATGCAAACCCGCAGTGCTAAGCTGTTCCAGCATAGTGGATGGGATTTATAGAAATCCCATGCCCACTATACGTGCACTGACGCTCAAGGATCACCCGCGGAGACGGACATGCGGCGTGTCTTTCCAGACCGCAACGGTCTATTTATCTTGCAGAGACGCGAGTCTCCAAAGAGAGAAATTTCACCAATAGAATGTATTGGACTCGGTGAATCCGCACGTTTCAGTGAACACATGAGTAATCACCTGCGTGCAATAGACGGCACGCTTTGGATGCTGCGAACATGTGCTTTGTCAAAGAGCTGCATTCCAGTCATGGGTACCCGGCCTAAGGAGTGATGTCTATAATGATATGCATTTTATCTGTGTCCTTGAGTTTCTGAGAAATCCTCTCCCTTTCCCTATTTTATCTGTTACCACCGCAATAGGGTGTAGTTGAATAGTTATTAAGAATATTACGCTGCAGCCTTCTATCTGTATTACATATCACACTATTGAAACTATCTGATTGTATACTCAAAAATTGTATATGGTTTTGTATGTTTATTTACATTATTGGGGATTTTTTTGTTTTGATTTTGTTCACAATTGAATAAAATTGTAATTTTAGGGATTAAATCTATAATTAAAGTACAATTCGCAGTAATCAAAGGCAGAGAGCTGGTTAAATAGCCAGGAATTTACTTGGACAAGAAACACACGGGTGAAGCCCCGGCACACCCTGGTCTTGATTGGATGGCTAGACTGTCAGTCTACAACTGACAGCTCGCACACCCCATTCCTACATTGGACGGCAGAACTGTCATTCACAGCATCAACACTCAGATACAAGGAATCGTGACATAGAACACATAGTTTTACTGTATCTATTTTTCATGTATACTAATATAGGTTAGAACACTGGTGGAATTTGATTGTACAGAGACCACCCTACTGCTACTTTACATGAACATTTTGACCTGTTCACACTTAGGCCCATGCATATGTATACAATACAGTGTTGTAAACTTTGACATTTTTTCAGCTTCAATGGGACACACAAGAAGTGTACTACAGTCAGGGACTGGCTTACATTTTGTTCTATTTACACCACTTTTGTAGAATAATAACCCTTGCCTACTCGCCCATCCTGTGAAGCTCTCACTCTATTAAATAAGTTGGGACAGGGAAGCGATCTAGGGAGTGCTGGGGACTAAAGGTAGTATATGTTTGATTTTTTTCTTCTCATTTTAATGCCACCTTATGACAGAAGAGCTTTTTTTTTGTGATAATATTTTTTCATCCCCTTGTACCATGAGACATACTTTTTTAATTTTTCTGTCACTGTCTCTGGAAGAAGGGGATAGAAAAATGCAACCATAAAAACAAAAAATGGCTGTAGAGGTGAGGGGTTGCCTCTGACTTATTTTATGGTTAAATGTTTTTTTTACTTAAATGAGATAGTGTTGTAATCCACGGTATGGTCTAATTGACACCATTGACCATATCATTTTGTTTCACAATATTCATGAATCATCTGTTCAAATTTTCATGTTCTACTTCTTTCTTTTTTAATTTTGGAAACAGACTTACCAAAGTAATTCACGGCTGCATGAGTGGAGCTGAATTACTATTTAAATTGGTTGATCTTTCTAATTCTAACCAGATGTTATTTTTGCTTAAAGAATTAAAATACATCATTGGCAAAGTACAGCAATGTTTAAGAAAGAGAACATACTATTATGTCACTACTGACCTGTAAGACCCTATAGTTGACTATCCTTATGATATTATGATCAATGCCTCCTCCTATAGACTAGGTAAGGTTTTGAAGTAAATTAAAAAAAATTTACGAGTTTTAAATTCCTTTTGAAATTTTAGGTGGATGTTAATCTATCTGAACTGTCACATTTAGTTCCCATCAAAAACATTCTAGAAAAAAAATGGAACATTGAAAGGTATTTTAAATAATTGATAATTTCAGACATTCTTTTCCTAACGGTTTATCAAGTCAAGGCAAAATAAATTACCTAAAAGATCATATTCCTCCTCAGCCATTACACCGATGCACTACCTTGTGCCAGTCATTACACTGGTTACCATCCACTCCAGAATCCAGCTTAAACTATGACCCTCACCCACAAAGCATCCATGGCCAGCACATGCTACATCTCCTCCCTCGTCTCAGTCTACATCCCTACTGTGCCTCCGTTATGCTAATGACCTGAGGTTAACCTCCTCAATAATCAGAACTTCCACTCCCATCTCCAAGACTTTTCATGTGCTGCGCCAATTTTTTGGAATGTACTACCAGGTTAATTAGATTAATCCTTAATTCGCACAGTTTTAAGCGTGCCCTAAAAACACATTTCTTCAGACTGGCTATCGCCTCAACACATTAACCTAACTATCTCTGTGTGGCCCATTCAAATTTTCACCATAACTGGCTCTTGTATCATGTTCTCACCCGCTTTATGCATTTTTTATAGCCCTCTGTGTCTGTATTGTTACTTACTTAGGTGATAACCGGTTCATACAGCATTACATGAATACCGATTCTTAGATTATGGCTGGTCCAACAATGAGAGCAATTGTTATCATCCACCTTTGTGTCTCCCTTTCTCCTCATAGATTGTAAGCTTGTGATCAGGACCCTCATTCCTCTTGTTTGTGTTTATTGTTATGCTGTAATGCTATTGTCTGTACAATTCCCCTGTCGCGTCGCGTTGGATTCAGTGGCTGGTGTTCCTGCCTCGGCCGCTGGGAGGTGCCGGACTCAGGCATCTGGTGGGTAGGCTTCGCACTGCTGTCAGAGGTGAAGTGGTTGGTGTCAGTCATGCTTCACCATCTGGCCTGATTCTGGGGGCGGTCCAGATGAGGTATCAGACTGTGAGCCTGTGAGAGGTTAGCCATGCCCTTCAAATGCCTTTGAGCCTGGCTTGCAAGTCGCCAGATATAGTCTTGGTTATCCCCAGTGTGCTAGTTTGTTTTGCTATTGTATTTCTGACCATTGCCTGGATTTCTGACTGTTCTACTGCCTGCGATTTTGTACCTTTGCTGCCGCCTTGTTTTGACTTTAACTTTAGCCTGAATTTCTGACCCTTCTACTGCCTGCCGATTTTGTATCTTTGCCGCCCTCCTGGTTTTAATCTTTGGACGTCTGACTTTGCAATTGGGCTCGCTTTTTATTCCCTTCCTAGCGTCCATCCTACTCCGCTCCACTGCTCTCATAGGCAGCTACCCCTGGGCTTCGCTGTAATTCCAGATCCCTGTATAGGGGTAAAGGGTCTCGGGGTTTCTCGGAGTGCTGTCTTACCTGCAGTTCAGACCTGCCGTGAGCGGACGTCACATTATATCTGGCCCATATAAAAAAAAGCAAAGCACCCCCACACCATCACACCTCCTCCTCCATGCTTCACGGTGGGAACTAGGCATGTAGAGTCCATCCATTCACCTTTTCTGCGTGCAAAGCAGTAATCAAAGCAAAAGGAGGCTACTTTGAAGAACCTAGAATACAAGACATATTTTCAGTTGTTTCACACTTTTTTGTAAAGTGTAATGTATAATTCTACATGTGTTAATTCATAGTTTTGATGACTTCAGTGTGATTCTACAATTTTCACAGTCATGAAAATGCAGAAAAATCGTTGAATGAGAAGGTGTGTCCAAACTTTTGGTCTGTACTGTAGGTAATCGAGAATTGTTGGCAATCAAATGGGCCTTTGAGGAATGGCGCCACTTCCTCGAAGGTGCCAAACATAGGATCACTGTAATTACTGACCACAAGAACCTGACCTACTTGGAGTCAGCAAAAAGACTGAATCCCAGACAGGCAAGGTGGGCCTTGTTCTTTTCTAGGTTTGATTTTGTGATTACTTTTCGACCGGGTACTAAAAATGTAAGGGCTGATGCCCTTTCTCGAAGTTTTTGCCCCTCACAGGTCGAGGACTCTGAACCGACTCCAATACTAGCCAAGGGAATTGTTATGTTAGCTGTATCCTTGGATCTTCTGGAAGAAATCCGTAGATCCCCAGAGCAGGCACCTGACACAATTCCTCCCCAAAAACTATTTGTCCCTGCCACATTCCGCCTTCAAGTTCTGAAGGAATCACATGATTTCGTCCTTGCAGGGCATACAGGCATCAAAAACACCATCAGACTTGTAGCTAGGAATTTTTGGTGGCCAACTGTAGTAAAGGACTGTAAGGACTATGTACTGGCCTGTGAAACCTGTGCTCGCGCTAAGTCCCCATAATCTCCCTGCCGGGTGGCTCCAGTCCCTGCCTGCCCCTGAAAGTCCTTGGACCCATATCTCCATGGACTTTATTACTGATCTGCCACTCTCAGAAGGGAATGTAAGAGAAAACACGGCACTCAACTAAAAACGAGAGTAGGTGCTCAAGTCAGGTATCCAACCTGATAAATGTAAAAAATAACTTGGTACTCAAATGTGTAACACGAGAATTTGTTTAATAATGGTGCATCCAGACACGAAATAATTGAATGTTTTCGGTCCAACTATTGGACCTTCATCAGAATACTTTTCAAAGGAACACTGGGCACAATAGAATGCAATCTCCAAAAGTTAGCTGGATGACAAACAAATATCCCTAAATAAATAAGGATGGCTCAAGAAGCTGTGAATCAGGACCAGGCACTCACAATAATGGAAGAGGGGAACTGGGAGCCAATGTGATAGGCGTCTAAGGCAGGCTCAAATAGGTTGCTGGAAAGGCACTGGGAGTCTGGATCTGAAGAAACGCTGTGGAAGCAAGAGAAGCAGGAGTCTGTTGCAGTAGGAGCTCCTGCTTCTCTTGCTTCCACAGCGTGTCTTCAGATCCAGACTCCCAGTGCCTTTCCAGCAACCTATTTGAGCCTGCCTTATTGCTCCAGTCACATTGGCTCCCAGTTCCCCTCTTCCATTATTGTGAGTGCCTGGTCCTGATTCACAGCTTCTTGAGCCATCCTTATTTATTTAGGGATATTTGTTTCTCATCCAGCTACCTTTTGGAGATTGCATTCTATTGTGCCCAGTGTTCCTTTGAAAAGTATTCTGATGAAGGTCCAATAGTTGGACCGAAAACGTTCAATTGTTTCGTGTCTGGCTGCACCGTTATTAAACAAATTCTCGTGTTACACATTTGAGTGCCAAGTTATTTTTTACGCTCTCAGAAGGGAAGACGTGTATCTGGGTGGTTGTGGATAGATTCAGCAAGCAGTGTCATTTTGTTCCTCTGTCCGGATTACCTAATTCCGAGACCCTGAGCAAATTATTCATTACTTATGTTGTGCGATTGCATGGTATTTCTGTGAATATCGTGTCCGATAGGGGCACCCAATTTGTTTCGAAATTTTGGAGGGCATTCTGTAAACGAATTGGAATGGAATTGTCCTTTTCCTCTGCCTATCACCCTGAAACCAATGGTCAAACTGAACGCACCAACCAAGCGCTTGAGCAGAATCTACGTTGCTATATCTCTGAGCATCAGTCCGATTGGGTGGAACACCTACCGCTAGCAGAGTTTGCCATGAATAATCAGTACCAGGAGTCCATCAAGACTACCCCTTTCTACTGTAATCATGGGCTACACCCACGCTTTGGTTCGTTCTCTTCTAGGATGTCAGATGTCCTTGGGGTAGAAAGGACCATAGACCAGTTAAAAACTATCTGGTCAGAAGTCAACGTAAACTTGAAAGGGGCTCAGACTAGACAGACTTCGTCTGCTAATAGACGGCGCTTCAAGGGCCCAGACCTGGGAGTTGGGGACAAAGTTTGGCTTTCTACCAGGAATATTAAGCTCAAAGTGCCATCTGCCAAACTAGGTCCCAGGTTTATTGGTCCGTATGAAATTATTGAGGTGATTAATCCAGTAGCCTTTCGTCTGAAGCTCCCTCAATCATTTAAACTGCCCAATGTATTCCATAAGTCCCTTCTCAAATTGTACCAGTTTCCGATTCGTCCTGTCCAGTCCCCTCCTCCTACGGTTTTGGTAGGGGTGTGCTTTGGAATACAAAGCCAAAGGATCCTTGATTCCCGTTTAGTGAGAGGATCCGTGCAGTATCTGGTGCATTGGAAGGGATATGGTCCGGAGGAAAGGTCCTGGGTGCCTGCCAGTAACGTCCATGCTAAGGGTTTGATCAGGAAGTTTCATCTCCTTCATCCCAACAAACCGGGTTTTGAGGGTCCAGAGGCCCCTCTTAGAGGGAGGGGTACTGTCACATCACTGTTGGATTCAGTGGCTGGTGTTCCTGCCTCGGCCGCTGGGAGGCGCCGGACTCAGGCGTCTGGTGGGCGTAGGCTTCGCTCTTCTGTCAGAGGTGAAGTGGTTGGTGTCAGTCATGCATCACCGTCTGGCCTGGTTCTGGGGGCGGTCCAGATGAGGTCCTCAGACTGTGAGCCTGTGAGAGGTAGCCATGCCCTTCAAATGCCTTGGAGCCTGGCTTGCAAGCCGCCAGATATAGTCTTGGTTACCCCAGTGTGCTAGTTTGTTTTGCTATTGTATTTCTGACCTTTGCCTGGATTTCTGACTGTTCTACTGCCTGCTGATTTTGTACCTTTGCTGCCTGCCTGGTTTTGACTTTAACTTTAGCCTGAATTTCTGACCCTTCTACTGCCTGCCGATTTTGTACCTTTGCCGCCCTCCTGGTTTTAATCTTTGGAGTTCTGACTTTGCAATTGGGCTCGCTTTTTATTCCCTTCCTAGCGTCCATCCTACTACAGTCCACTGCTCTCATAGGCAGCTACCCCCTGGGCTTCGCTGTAATTCCAGATCCCTGTATAGGGGTAAAGGGTCTCAGGGTTTCTCGGGGTGCTGTCTTACCTGCAGTTCAGACCTGCCGTGAGCGGACGTCACATCCCCTATTAAATGTAAAGTGCTGCGGAATATGTTGGCGTTATAGATATAAAATTATTATTATCCCACAACACTCTGGTTCTAACTCTTCCCAGGTCTCCGTTTTCTCTACTTCCTGCTGCAGTAATGACATCCCGCGATCCTTGCTACAACCAGTGATGGGGGCATCAAGGTATGTATGGTATCTTCTGTTGTGCCAACTATGCTAATTTGCTTTCATAATTACTTTGCTAGGTTGGATAACCCCTTTAAATTAGCGTCCAGAAATGGAGTTTTCAGTATTTTTGATAGCAAGAATACTATTTTTTGCTGTAAAAAATACCAGAGAGCCAACAGAATTGCATTTGTCTCCATTTTATGTCAATGTGGTTTGTCAGGCTTCATTGGAACACCGACCTGGTGTACCTGTCATGGCAAATGGAAGCCATAGTCAGGTATTGTTAAATATTAATTATTGGTTATGGATTTATTCTACACTCAATTCTGTACTGAGTACATTAATTTTCAGCTGACATTACACATGCTATTTCTGTATGGTAAAGTGGCAACTCCATATACAGAGATCACATGATCTAAGGGACATATATATAATGACTACACGAAGGGAGGGGCTCTTGCTTGCTCGCTCTCTACAGACACTTTACTCTGACAAGGACTATGATGAATGAACATCCAGCTGCCATGTAACCACGTGTTGCTTCTCTGAGACGCTGCTGACAAGGCCAGAATGTCATTTTGCCATTCAGGACACCAAGGAAAGAAGTGTATAAGCTTTGCTATGGACAAATGGACAATCTCTTCGTAACTATTTCACTCATTTTATGTTTTCCTGTAATGATGTTTTTTTGTTAAACAGTCCAATAAACCACTACATTTTTTTTATAAGAAACGTGACGTTTTCTTTAAAGTATCGCATCTGGTAACAAGTCCTTGAAAAATATACAAAATTAAGCATTTTTAACATTTTGGAGAGCCAGCCAGTCACACTTGATTTTTAGAGTGTGAATTTTTGATAACTTGCAAGGGGAGGAATAGAAGCAAAATTACGTCAGATGTGCAAGTCGTCAAAGAAATCACACTACGATATTTTAGGATCAGGAAAGAACCTATGAATGAGGACTAAGAGTTGCCAGACGTACTACAGGAATCAGACGTGCTGACGACAAGAGCGTTGTCCAAGAAGGGAACTACAAGCTGAGATATTTCAAGGTAACAAACAATGGATGTCATTACTTCTTTTTCTAAGCAAAGTAGACTGAAATGTATGTCTGTAGATCAGTCTAATTTAGAAGTTTTATGGCTCAGCTTATATGCAGAATGTGAAATGAAAAATCTAAAGCTAGATTCTAAGCTGGTGTCCTTTAATAGAGAAAGAGAGAAATTACAAAATATTTTACAGTTGATTGACGTATTTCATAAGTCTGTATTAGAGAAATCTAAAAATGACTGTGTAGAAATAGTGTCAGATCATACCAGTGATGTTCCCGAGATTGACTGTAAAGAGGAAATTGAGCAAGATGTGGGACATGTGTCTGTAATGGCTACTCAAGGTGACCTTGTCTCTGATGACGTAAAAAAAGATGGAGGAAACATGGGAGGAGACTTCAGAACTGATGCAGATGACGTACGAGGGACGGATGTTCGATTGCCACCAAAAATAGAAGACAATTCACAGGCCCAACTCCAAATTAAAGTTAGGAAAAATTTGTTAAAATTATGCAAAATCATTCCTGCATATGATAACAAAATCCATGTATGCAGAAATTCTGAAATCTTCGAAAGCTTTATTGACAAGCTTGATTTAAGTAATGACGAGAAAAATCAATTATTTAAATTGTGGCTTCCTGCAACCTTTTCCAGACGTTTAAAATTAAAGTTGACTTGTGATAACTTACATGGAGATCTAGATGATAAAGACAGATTGAAAATTCTGATTTTCTGTGCATTAAATGAAAATTGTCCAGATATTGATATTCTTCAAAAATTAAGGATTGGTCGGAAAGAATGTACTTTTACATTCATGTCCATATTTGAAAGGTTGTACAAAACTCTAATTACCAATGTCAAAACACAATCAATGATAAAGCATTTTGTGGACAAATTTGGATTCCTAAATTCTGTATCTCGTGTTATTGCGTCACAAAAAGATACTTTATTTGAATGTGCGCAATCCCTTGATTTTGCTAGAAAACATGAGAATCGTGAAAGGAAAATAAATCATGCTAATTTTGTAAAAACAGACAGAGTAAGATCTTTTCAAAAGCCAGTGTCAAAATCTCCTAAACTGAGTCATCCCTGTAATCAAATCTATGACGTACGAAGAAAATTACATATTTGTTATAAACCCTATAAAAAAATCCAAGAGTCCGCTTTGCAGAAAGAGTTAATAATTCAAAGTTCAGACTTCTCTGTAAAAAGACAAATGGCGGACATTGAAAGACAGGAACAGGTGTCTTCTCAAAATGACTTATCTAAGTCTTCAGTTTACAGCTCATTATCGGAGCTGCTCAAACAATCATTAAAAAAAGGAATGATTAACAGAGCGTTTCAGAACATCTTTGACAAAGAAATAAGATTTGGTTTAGGAATTGACTGAAAATGAAATTATATGTTGTGTAAAAGTATTATACAATATATTATTCAGTTATTTGTAATTATTTTATAAATATAATTCTGTAGTTCACAGTTTTTGTAGATATATATATATATATATATAATATATATTCATACAGTATATATACTATATTTGTATAAGTAGAGATTGTATAACTGTATATCTATATCTATAGTGATATAATTAAAATAAACTACAGAAAATATTTAGAATTACATTAAAGCCAATACATATATATGTATAAGACATTGCAATTGGTATGTTTTTGTATATGATATTAACCTTATCTCTTATTTATCCTTAGAATTTTCACTTCAAAGTAGGACTTAATCGGGAAAAATTCTCTTACATGGATTTATTCCTTTATTTACACAGGAATTTATAATAACTGCATGTTTTTATATATTTAACACTTAAAAGGAAATAATATATAACTAACTGAATCTAAATTTAGTTTTTGTGTGTTGCTAACATTTTGAAGTTATTTGCATGGCAATATGTTCTTACTGCATGACAGTCACACATGTGACATTTAAACTGCTCTAATAATAAGGCAATTACCATATACCCCTATTTCAGTGGTTGCAACTTAAAGCTCTTGTAGCTTCAGTGAGCTCAGCCTTTGCAAGTCAAAGAATTTTTTTTTTAGGCCTCTTAAGTTACAGGGTTCAATTACAGTTTGCAAACCCTTGCACCAAGTATATAGAAACAGCTCATAACTAATTTTCTTATGAGTCCTTCCATCTATAAATGGTTCACAAAGTTTGTTATGTGTATTTGGGGAATATTCAAAGAAATATTAAAATATTAAATTTAATAGTTTACAATGCGCATTGATAATTAGGATACAATTATTTGGGTTAATATTTCATGTATTCCTATTTTTTTTTTGTATGAGAAATCTGTGGTTTGAACTTATCCGTGTCACAGTCTGAGTGACAGATGACAGATGCGTGTATGAGCAGCTGCTAAGAGTGAATATAAGCTAAGTGTATGTGTGACGTATGAAAGGAGAGGTTTCAAAATTCATGGTATGCGAGAAAAACAGCAACTTGTTTTTAAGAGAAATAATACAAATCAGTTCAATTCTTAGAATATTAAGATACATAATGAAATATTATCTACTCAACATATATTCCTTTAGTAATTATTTTTTTTAGTTAATTGTGGATAAGTGTAATCACACATCAAAATGGTTTATCAAGGAAATCTACATTTAGATTATTATTTTTTTTTCTTTTTTCCCAAAGATAATTTTATGATATTCAATGTTATTTTTAATGGTTACATAGATGGTACACATCTTCAGACAAATATATGGTATAAAGTTAAAACAGAAGTTACATATATAATTTATAAAACAATTATTTTTTTTTCATTTTGGTTTTGATAAATGAATTATTTCATAAAAGAATATTTTTTTTTGGTAATAAGGGGGAAATGTGTTTGTGATCCTGAATACATCATCACATTTCATCAATACGTCTTCTTCATACATTTTAAAGAATATAGAAAGGTACAATGGTATAACTACTAGAGATAATAACATTAAGTATTATAAAGAGTCATTTCTTTACACTAAGAAGGGGATTACATGCAAAGTTGCATAATATGAACATTTTGGTAACACAAGGTTATGACAAATATGAAATCATCCGGATAATGGAAATATTAAGGGTATGTGTTACTGAGAACATAACTACTCAGCATTTGTCATAAACATATAAAGGCCTTATTTTTATTTTTATTCTTATTTTTGTTTTTATTCTTATTTTTCATTTTTCATTTTTATTCTTCCTTTATCTCTATTTTTGATTCTTAATTTTTATTTTTTATCTCAATCAAGAAACATCAATATTTAATAAAGTAATGTCTAGTATGAGAATATTGCTTCATTAAATATAGTAAAGATATCGGTTCATTAAAAGAAAATGTTTTAATTCTGAGTAAATACAATAATTCTTTCATTCATTCATTTATTCACTCATATTCACATTTTGGTTCATGGCTATACATTTTTACCTATTATTGGTCTAATAAATATATTCCATTAATAAAGTTTTAGTAATAAAGATGGAAACACTTGTTACATAAAAAAACACACTGACACCTATGGGTTGAAAAGGTAATTACACCTATGACATAAAAATGTTCTATCTCATGAAGAATATGGTTAATAATGCATTATCATTTATGATTGTTTTATTACACAAACATGAATTCAATATTACTATTCTGATAATAATTCTATGGATATTACTGATTGCTATGGTACGCTGTGATATTATAGGTTAGGAAAATTACCAGATTTGGTATAGAATAGGGAATGAAGACTTCAAGCAAGATATTGGAATTATGTTAATAAAGACTTTTCATATTTCTAAATTCAAGTAAATTTAAAAAGTTGCAAGAAGAAAAAGCCGAAGTTCCAGAAGGTAAAAAGGCTATATGATGTCTGAGTAATAATAGACTGTGTCAATTACAATTCATTTCATCACTGACAACTGCAGTATCCACCACTGACAGCCACAACTGCAGTATCCACCACTGACAGCCACAACTGCAGTATCCACCACTGACAGCCACGACTGCAGTATTCACCACTGACAGCCACGATCGCAGTATCTAACTTGACAACCACAATGGCAGAGGACGATGATCCTATGATGCTAATATGAACTGTGTTATCACGCTTTTATCACGTTCCAGTGGTTTCCTATCACCTATGAAGCTTCAATGAAAGCTGGTGAACAATAAGTTGTCAGGAAACTACAACCCTGACATGAGTCCTGTGTAGAGTTGAGCGATACTTTCCGATATCCAAAAATATCGGATCGGAATGGTATCGCCGATATCACTAAATATCGGCGATATCCGATTCCGATACCGGAAGTCCCATGTAAGTCTATGGGAACAAAATATCGCAACTAAAAAAACACTTTCTTTCCTTGCAAACACAAAATATACACACATAGAATACATATATATATATATATTACATGTCATTGTGACATATATATATATATATATACATATATTTATAGTTTATTCACTTCTACATAGTAAAATAGCCTCTGATTCAATTGCCGGGTAAAGCCGGCATTTGTGAAAAGACAGAAGCACCCGAGGGTCCAGTCGCCACAGAGATGTTGCATCGCACCCAGCGGTGTGACAACTTACTCTCAGGTAAGGAGGAAACACCCCATTGACTCCAACCACTGCATTCAACAGTACACTATGCCAGCTGAGTGTAGGCGGACCCAATGGGATGGTCTAGCTCAGGCTGGTTAGAACAGGGTGTAGCTAGTTGGATGGGAGGGGTTGAGGCAGCCTTATGCTGCATGTCTTTGTAGTAAGAATTGTTTCCTTTCCTGCTTTCTTACTACGTCGCATACTCCACTCTGCTACATCACTCTGCACCATTGCTCTATCTCACATCTATCTGCCCTGGAAGGATACCGTCTTACCTGTAGAAGACTTATCACCTAGCTGCACTACACCATCCCTGCCAGAGGACCTGCACAGCAGCGCTGGTCACCCTGACAAGGTACTACAGGTGGCGTCACGACAAACTACACAAACATTCTATCATCCCCTGGAAATATCCCACATTCCAGTGAGCGACCAGGGCACGGACATAGCTGTGCTACCCGTCACATCCCCCATAGAAGTCGACGGGCTTGGTGCCGAGTACCCCCAAAACCTGTGGCTCTGTGCGACTCAACTTTGGCGTCACGAACAGGATTCAGAAGCTCGCTATAAGCGAGTCCTGTGTGCCTTAATTGAACTGTTTTTTTGCTTGAGAATTGCAAAAATCATCATAGACTGTATTTGCCATTTTTCCGTCATATCTGCGCCACGAGGCACAGGTGAAGAATAAGGGCGTGCTCTCGTGGGCGTACACTCACTCCGTGGCGCGAAAACGATGTCCGCCCACTCTAAATGTTACTGCAATGTAAGATCGTGCCCCACAGCTCTGGAGTTCCGCCTCCTCATCCTCCTCAGTGGGCGGAAACGAACGCGAAGGTCCCGCCTCCCTACAAAAGATGGCGCCTCTCCTGATGCTAATGACACATGTGACTTGGCAGAGATGATGAACGGACGTGAGCAGAAGTGGGAAGGGATGGAGGAGTCAGAGCTCTCCCCCCACGGAAGCGACCCGATCGCCACGGAGCCACCGTTTGGCACCCGGCCTGGAAACCCTCCTACGCTGGAAGAAGCGGAGGATACCCTGATAGACCTGGCCCGGCACCGGGAGGGGTCGCCAGGATGGAAGCGAGCTGGCGGGCCCTTAAACTACACTTGGAGCGGCGCCAATCCCTCTTACCCCCTGAAGTGTCTGTACCGGAAGGTGAGGCACCCGTTCCAGTAGAGGAGGCCGTGCGGGCATCCCAGCCCTTGCAATCTGAACCGGTTGACAGTATCTCAGTGAAGGCACCCGTTCCAGTAGAGGAGGCCGTGCGGGCATCCCAGCCCTTGCAATCTGAACCGGTTGACAGTATCTCAGTGGAGGCACCCGTTCCAGTAGAGGAGGCCGTGCGGGCATCCCAGCCCTTGCAATCTGAACCGGTTGCCAGTATCACAGTGGAGGCACCCGTTCCTGCAGAAAACGCCGCACCAGCACCCCAGATCCCGCTGTCTGCCCCCGTCGCTGAGGTAGAAGAAGCGACACCCGTCCTGATGGAGGAGGCCGCGCAGGCACCAGAGCTCTACCTGCCTGTACCGGAGCCCCGACTGTCATCTGTTCCAGAGCCGGCTGCTTCCGCCACAGGTGAGCGCCGCCAGGACTGGCGGGCGCCAGGAGAGCTGCCGCAAACCGGACATCGTAAGCTGGCATTTGATGGTGGAGATATGGAGCTGCTGGTGGAGGAGAATTGCAACCGGCGTCAGGAGAAAGTGTGGAGACGTCAGGAGCGGGAAGCAGAGCGACAAAGGGAGCAGCGAGAATCCCAAAAGCTTCGGCAACGTCACCTGGAGAAGGACCTGGCAGAGAAGGCACGTATGAGAAAGGATAAAAGTACGCTGAGGGAGCCGCGGCGTAAGCGTGCAGTACGGAACTTTAAGTTAAAAGGTGGTTGGGGCTTCATCCAGGAGCCTGGACTTTATTTAGAAGTCTTTGTAACCCGGCGGGACGTGGAGGCTCACCTCCCAGAAGGACACCCGGGGAGGGACCTGTTGGCAGGAGACTTGGTGACTTACACCCGACACTGGGGTTACAATGGATGGTACGCCCTAAATGTTACCAGGTGCGACCCCTACTCCCCAGAATGTCAGGAAACTGACAGACCCTCCGAGCCTTCAGCCTCCCCCAACCAGGCCTCTGCACAAGTGCCCACCCCACGCCGTAAATCTCCCCAGCCTCCCTCAGTGGTCTCCTCAGCAGCCCCAGCTATGGACATGATAATGATAGCTGGCCCGTACCCGGCGCCTGTTAGGCCCCCTGGGGTTCGTACAGTCCGGGACATAGGGTTCCAGACCCGGAGGGAGACGAAAGAGGTGGCCACACAGACCCAGATAGCGGGTCACGACGTAACTGTACAGGCCACACGACGTCATCAGGTCTGGGTGGACCCTTCTGTCACGGATATTTGGCAAGCTCCAGAAGAGTACCAGGTGGTACCTGTAAGAGGCCAGCCAAAGAAGTCTAAATAACCCGGACAGGGTCTCTGTATGTAAATCGTTAAATTATTGATGTACCCGGACGGGTGAATGTTCATAAAAAGAAGTTTATTGTTGCCTTAATATACCCATGTTGGGTAATGGTTTGATGTACCCGGACGGGTGAATGTTCAGAAGAACAAGTTTATTGTTGCCTTTATATACCCAGGTTGGGTAATGGTGTTTCAATGTAATCAAAATGTTGAACTTTGAAGCCATGAGCTGTACTGGCTCACAAACTTTTCTGTAAATAGTTGGCACTTCGGTGCTCCATCTTGGTTTTACAAAAAACTTAACTGTGCACTATTTTCAACTACCTCAGAAACTAAAAACCCGTTTGGTGTGGCCGAAAGTGAGGTCTGCTCAAGGAAAGTCTTGCAGCCCACCCAAGACCACAGTTGGAGGTTTGGAGCGGGTCCTCCACAAGCACAAGTAAAGGACACTGTGAAGTTACCCCGGTGGGGGTAGTCCTAAGAAGTCTCAACGAACTTCGGCAGTAATGCTATTTTCACTTTTGTAATGTTATTATTAAAAATTTTATTATGCAACGTTTAACTTGAAGTGTTTCCTGCTTTCTTACTACGTTGCATAGTCCACTCTGCTACATCACTCTGCACCATTGCTCTATCTCACATCTATCTGCCCTGGAAGGATAGCGTGTTACCTGTAGAAGACTTATCACCTACCTGCACTACACCATCCCTTCCAGAGGACCTGCACAGCAGCGCTGGACACCCTGACCAGGTACTACAGGTGGCGTCACGACAAACTACACGAACATTCTATCATCCCCTGGAAATATCCCACATTCCAGTGATCGCCCAGGTCACGGACCGAGCTGTGCTACTCGTGACATCCCCCATAGAAGTCGACGTGATCGGTGCCGAGTACCCCCAAACCCCTGTCTCTGTGCGACTCAACTTCCCTCACTGTGCTGGCACTTTACATTTACAATGCCTCTGGGTTTTTTTTTTGGGGGGGTGGGGAACATTCAGACTTTTGCTATGGGGCCCCATGATTTATATGTACGCCCCTGCTGCTGAGGCATGGTATTTAAGGCTGTTAAGGAGCCAACATACATGGACCTTGCCAGCAGCGTCGGACTGGAGTACCTTGGGCCCACCAGAGAAAATATATTCTTGGGGCCCACCATCATACTTCCCAACCTTTGAATGAGGGAAAGAGGGACAAAGGCTGTGGCACGCTGTGCATGCTGCAGAAAATTTTAGGCCATGCCACGTTGCACCACAGACTGTCCAGGAGTTGGTGGATGCTTTAGTCCAGGTGTGGGAGGAGATCCCTCATGAGACCATCCGTCGCGCTCATCAGGAGCATGGCCAGAAGTTGTAGGGAGGTCATACAGCATACCTCCCAAATTTGGAAGACAGGAAAGAGGATTAAAGGCTGCGGCGCGTGTTGCGCGCCGCTGAAAATTTTAGCCCACGCCCCGACAACACCCATTTCACAGCTAATCACACCCATATCCTCACCCCAAGCGTAACCATTTAGCACTGCTGATCACACTGACTGGTAATGAGGGCACAGTGGCTGGTACTGAGGAAAAGAAAGAAAGAGCAGCGAGAGAGAAAGAACAAACAGAGAAAGAAAGAGAGGAAAGAAAGAAAAGAGAGAAAGAAAGAAAAGAGAGAAAGAAAGAACAGAGAGCGAGAAAGAAAGACTAGAGAGAGAGCCATAGGCGTAGCTAGGGTTTTGGTTTAGTGGGGGCAAAACTTCTGAGTGGGCCCATCATCAGAGAACCTCAGCAAATGACCGCGCTGTTGGCCAAGATAATCTATATATAAAAAGACCAATATTGATATTACCACCATATGGTCTGTGTTAAATAATACCAGTCCTACAGAACATATAGATTACAGCACAGGTACAGATAATGACTTACCGCTGATGTTCTTTCTAATGGAATTGTTCACTTTTCATGTCTTTTCCATCTGGCCCACACCGACATGACGACTTCTCCAGCCAGGACTCGACTGCACCCCCATTAAAAAAAAAAAAAAAAAAAAACTCACCTCCCGGCTCCTGTGCTGCTCACTGTTCTCCCTCTCAGCGTCTGACAGCGGGCGCCGGCAGGTGATGTTATTGCGCCCGCTGTCATACGCTGAGGGGGATTATGGGAGAGAAGGAGCGCTCGCTCCTTCTCTCTCTATGCGGTCAGCTTTATCGGCTGGATGCCGATACAGCTGACACTCCGATGACGGGTGGGGGGCCCACTGCTGGCACCGGGTCCCCCCAACGCCTGTTCAGGCCCCATAGCTTCCGGGCGGCAGAGCAGGGAGAGCGATTCTCCCTGCTCTGCCGCAGAATGTAACTGTATCGTAGCTCTGGGTGGGCCCCTTCAGAGCGCGGGTCCCGGGGCCACCGCCCCCTCTGCCCCGCGACCTATCCTTTCAAATTAGGGCCCACCACGCAGGAGCTGGGGCCCACCGTAGGTTTCTCCGGTGTCCCGGTGCCTCAGTCCGACCCTGCTTGCCAGCCTGATAATACCAGGCCACAGCAGTCTGCTTATCTTTGCTGGTTAACAAAAATAGGGGATCCCCTCGAAAAAAAATTGGCGTGGGGTCCAACCTATTTTTGTTAACCAGCCAGATGAAACAGACTGCTGAGGCCTGGTTTTTCAGGCTGGTAATGAGCCAATATCCATGGACCTTGCCAGCCTGATAATACCAGGCCACAGCAGTCTGCTTAGCTTGGCTGGTTAACAAAAATAGGGGATCCCCTCGAAAAAAAAAACGGCGTAGGGGTCCCCCTATTTTTGTTAACCAGCCAAGTAAAATGCAGACTGCTGCGGCCTGGTATTAAAAGACTGTCAAGGCCCATGGATTTTGGCCCTCAACAGCCTGATAATACCAGGCTACAGCAGCCCCACATTTGGCGCATCAAAAGATGTGCCAATTGTGACACTTTACCCGGCTCTTCCCAATGCCCTGTAGCGGTGGCAAGTGGGGTAATAAGGGGTTAATGTCACCGTTGATTGCACGGTGACAATAAGCCCGGTTAATAATGGAGAGGTGTCAATAAGACACCGATCCATTATTAATCCCAAAGTTTTTAAATGTATAAAAAAAAAGACACAGCAAGAAAAAAGTATTTTAATGAAATAAAGGAGACAACACAGTTTTCATTTCTTTTATTACACTCTCATTCCTGCGACGCCATCGATCTCCTGTAAAAAAAGGAAAAAAACAAACCAACAGTATACCACCTGTCCGACGCAGTCCATAGTAACGACTGTCCCACGACGATCCAGCTCTGCTACATCGGAATGACAGGCAGAGGCTGTCATCCCGGCGCAGCACAGCTGATTACCTGCTTCCCCGGCGGTGACGTCATCGGACTGACTGCTTTACGGCCGGGATAACCCAGCAGTCACTGCAGTTATCGCGAGAGAAACTGCATGTGACCGCCGGGGAAAGATGATGGCGGCCATCAACCAGTCCAGGCCGTGACCACCGGAGATCTTCTGCCAGGTAAGTGCCGCTGACTCCTGACAGACCCGAACGACGGACACTCACAGTGACAGTGACGATTCCGGTATACGATATATGGGAAATATCGAAAGTCAATATCGAAAGTCCGATACAGCTAATATCGGCCGATACCCGATACTTGCGGTATCGTATCGCTCAACACTAGTCCTGTGCATTAGGACTAAGGACTGGTTATGGTGCTATCTTTAGCAAGGAAGAGTCATTTTAACCCTTGCTTTGCTGACCAAAGACGTCACACCTGTTCCAAGACCAGTGCGAGCCAATGTAAGTCCAGGTCTTTAAAGGTGACACTGCTCAGATATTAAAGCTTCATTTCATCAATGGACTTTGTTTTCTTATCAACATTTGAATTTATGGACTTTGATGGACACATGACACACGGTCTCCACAATATCTACAGGTTATTTCAAAGGAATTATCATATAAAGACTGTGTTTTCAAAGAATCAAGAACAAGACGTCAAGATGAAGACCAGATGACATCAGATGATGATGACTGGACCGGAGATGTTTCGATTTAGGTTTAGGAAAGTATAATACACATATTTTATATGAATATTGGTCACGGCTTACCATAACATGAATTCGCATAATTATGTTATTGAGTGCATATAACAATAATCTGATATTATTATTATTATTATTATTATTGAAATTAAATTATTTTGCCAAAGAAGAAGAAAAGAAGAAAGAAGATTTGATTATCCTAAAGATGAACTTCTCTACTTTGAGGGTTCCAGTTAATGTCTGCCACCCTCAAAAGGGGGAATTGTTAAATATTAATTATTGGTTATGGATTTATTCTACACTCAATTCTGTACTGAGTACATTAATTTTCAGCTGACATTACACATGCTATTTCTGTATGGTAAAGTGGCAACTCCATATACAGAGATCACATGATCTAAGGGACATATATATAATGACTACACGAAGGGAGGGGCTCTTGCTTGCTCGCTCTCTCTACAGACACTTTACTCTGACAAGGACTATGATGAATGAACATCCAGCTGCCATGTAACCACGTGTTGCTTCTCTGAGACGCTGCTGACAAGGCCAGAATGTCATTTTGCCATTCAGGACACCAAGGAAAGAAGTGTATAAGCTTTGCTATGGACAAATGGACAATCTCTTCGTAACTATTTCACTCATTTATTGTTTTCCTGTAATGATGTTTTTTTGGTAAACAGTCCAATAAACCACTACATTTTTTTTATAAGAAACGTGACGTTTTCTTTAAAGTATCGCATCTGGTAACAAGTCCTTGAAAAATATACAAAATTAAGCATTTTTAACAGGTATGGTTCTCCATATACCTAAGTAATAATTGCACATATTCAAAATATTAAATAGATTCAGGAACAAATGATCAGACTGAGAGTAGTAGGTAAACATTTCCATGGCATATCCAATGTAAACTTGTCAAAATATATTGGAATATGTTTCTGCACCTGGAGGATATAGAGGTAATGGCTATTCAATGATGATTCCAGACCCAGTTTATTCTTGATTCTTTATACTACTCTAGTGTAAACCTACACGTCTTTTTATTGCATGTGTCAAAACAGTTTTATGTTCTCTAGACCACCTTTTGTAAACTTCCTTTTGTAGGCTGTATGTGCACATGAAAGATATAAACATTAGTATCCTGAAACTAGAAATGTATACATAAACATACAGCATATAGAATAGCACTATCCAAATTTCTAGCAAAAGATTCAACCTGTAACCTTTATTATAGGACCATGGTATAAAAATTTACGGTATTGCCCAAAAGTTTTCAGCAGTACTGGAAAAAATGCTGCAAAGTAAAATGCTTTCCAACATAGTGTTAATGAATGGTTTATTAACAAAATGCAAAGTGAATGATCCAAAGACAAATCTAAATCAAATCAATATTTGGTGTGATCTCCCTTTGTCTTTAAAATAGCATCAGTTCTTCTGTCTACGCTTGCACAAAGCCAGGGATTTTTTTAGGATTCTAGTCAGGAATATCAGTAGTCAATTCCACCAAACAGGTGATAATCATCATCGCTTTGGTATGTAAGTTGGAGCATTGTCTAACTCTGGTGTCTCAAATACGCTGCTCGCGTGCCACCTGCAGCCCCTGAGGCTGCTTCATGCATTTGTCAGCCACTGTAGACCCCCTGACAATTAGGGCCCAGTTCAGCGGACCGCCTATGGTAGCACTTTCTTTCAGCTGAATGTGTGTCATTGCACGCACATTCAATTGAAATGTATTGCCACTCAGAGACCGGTTCTCTGTACAGCAATACCAATGCCAGAACTCAGCCAATCAGAGGTCAGCAGCTGACATTGGAGAGCAGACGCTGCTGCGTATGACATCACTGCCATGCGCCGACATGCAGATGTCAGCTGCTGGCCTCTGATTGGCTGGCTGCTGGCATTGGTATTGCTATGCAGAGACGAGGACTCACATTCAACTGAAATAAATTGCTGCTATCATGAAGGGGTCTACATTGCCTACAGGCCACATGTACAGAAAAGACGCTGAGGGAACAGAGGACAGGTGAGAATAATCTTTCTTTTTTTTTCTTTTATGTGTATGTGAAGAACGGCATAATAAGTACAATATGGGGACATAATTACAATATGGAGACATAACTACAATATGGGGACCTGGATGTGGACATAACTACAATATGGAGGCCAGAATGTGGTAGCATTACAAGATGTTAACAAGGTCAACATTACTACAAGAAGGGGACCAGGATGGGGCATTACTACAAGATAGGGACCATGATAGGGACATTTCTACAATTTGAGGACTAGGATGGGGACATTGCTACAAGATATGGACCAGGATAGGGACATTGCTACAAGATGGGGACTGGGATGGGGAATTACTACAAGAAGGGGAGCAGGATGGGGCATTACACCAAGATGAGAACCAGGATGTGGCATTACTACAAGATGGGGACTGGGGTGAGGACTTTACTAAAAGAAAGGGACCAGGATGGGGGACATTACTACAAGATGGGAACCAGGATGGGAGACATTACTACAAGATGGAGCCCAAGATGGGGCACAAATACTATATGGTGCTAATTGTAAGACAATATTACTGTATGTGGCCAATTTGGGAAAACAAAATTGTGATAATAAAAAAAATTCTAAATAAAGCATGAAAAAATATTTTGCCACTAAAATGCTGTTTTATATATAAACTAAAGTAAACGAAAAATGTGCACGTTTGTTATCGCCACATCCATAATGACCCAAGCTATAAAATAAACATAGCAAAAAATTTTAAAAGGTGTATTGGAAAAAAACTAAATCACTAAAATGTCACTGTCCTTCAAAGAAAGAAAACACTCAAATTTAATTTTTTCTATGTGCAGCCCATATACCCAGTCGAGTTTGAGACTTTTGGTCTAATTGATACAGAAACAGCAGATTACAAGGCTCAAAGCTTGGTGAAACAGCAAGACTCTTCTAGAAAGTGAAGTTTGTGTAAGACAGTTTCATGTCACAGGTCATACCATAGCAAGACTGAGTGCAGCAACAAGACATAAGGTAGTTATATTGCATCAGCATGCACTGTTTAAGGTAACACATTCAAAGCAGCCTACAGTATCAAGATGTTCTTTTCAAGCTCTTTTGAAGAAGCACCAAGAAACAGGCAATGATGAGGATCGTAGATAGTGTGGTTAGTTAAAAACATTTAGTGCAGCATATGAAAGACACAGCATGCTTAATTCCCTTCATAATTGGAAGATGTCCAACAGTGCTATCAGATCTAAACTGACAGGGACCGAAATAAACCTATTTACTATTTGAAGAGGTCTAGACAGAAGTTGTCTTCATGGAAGAAATCAAGGCAATAACCACACCTTTGACAGGGAAACAAGGCCAAGAGACTCAACTATGCATGAAAATATAGAAAATGGGGTGCAGAAAAATGCAGATACTCTGGATGGATAAGTCAAATTTTGAAATATCTGGCTGAAACAGAAAGCAGTTTATTTACTGAAGGGCTGGAGATCAACAAAAATGAGTGTATGTAGACAACAATGTAGCATGCTGGAGGTTACTTGTATGTTTGGGACAGGCATTTCTGCAAATGGAGTTGAGGATTTTGGTCTGATTTGGTTTCCTTTTTCAAAAACTGTGGACAATTATAAGTAGACGAATCAATGCTGTTTGGAACACAAAGGATGGTCTCATCAAATTTTGATTAGGTTTAGAGTTCTGTTTTATTCATTCACTTTGCCTTTTCCTAATTATATTGTTAAAATTAAACAATTGTCCTGGGAGCTCATTCCAGAGGATTGCTGTAGCATGTGATAAGTCTTAAAGAGAGGAGTGGAAGGTTCAGACTATTGAGGACATCAGTGTTACATCATTAACAGAACATAGGGCATGGATAGAGTGATAGACAGAGATTAGGAAGGAGATATATGATGGTGCAGAACTTTGTGGTTGAGAATGGCAAGTTTATATTGGACTTTGTGGAGGATGGACAACCACTGCAATGCCTGGCACAGAGTAGAGGCATTGGTATGGTGGTTGGAGAGAAATATGATCCTCGCTGTTTGGCGCCAGGATTCTTCCATTGCTCAGGATAGATCCCAGGTGTTGTCTGGCCCTGCGGTCTCCCATTCAGGTTTGGCTGCTGTGAGTCTTGCTTAGCATGGAGATCAGACCCAGTGTCTTGCTCAGGCTCATGGTGTACCTTTGGTTACTGCTGGCTCTTCAGCCAAGTCTATTGTAAACAGTGTTATACAGATGCAGCTTCACATCCTGGAGTCTAAGTCCAGTGATCACCGTACTGAGCATGTCCGTGATGTGGCTTCTTCCTATTTGTGGTTGGACGTCAGCTGCTCTGGTGATGTCGCAGCTCGGACAGTGACAGAGCGAGCTCAACCCTCTTGCTCTACCTCTCTATGAAGCTAACAGAGCTGAGTACTGTGCGTTCTGTTCTTCTGCATGGAGTTAACGCAATCGTATTAAGGTGAACGCTCGCTATTTGGTTCCGTCATTGTTCATATTAACAGCAGGTTATATCTCTGCATGGTGGACCCCGGGTTGCGATTACACTTTATTATTTATTTTATTTAGTGTGATCTGCCAATCTAACAGTATACTAGCGCCAGGGTCTAGCTAGCAGTGGCAGACGAGCAGCAACTCAAGCGGTATATCTAGCAGTTAGAGAGCAGGTTGTCCACTCTCGAGTGGACGTCTACAGCTGTACATATAAACCCAGTGGCAGCACAAGCAGCCAGCAAAGCCGCTACTATGGTTTCTGCTGCGGTGTCTCTTCCATCTGTACCGTGTTTTTTCGTGCCTGACAAATTTTCTGGGAACAACAAGGCCTGCAGGGGTTTCATAAATCAGTGCTCTATTCATCTGTAGTTACTGGCTGCACAATTCCCAACTGAGCGAACCAAGGTGGGATTTGTAATTTTCCTTTTGTCAGGCAAATTGTTGGAGTGGGCTACGCTGTTATGGGAACAAGGTGACCAACCGATCCTGAACGCCTCTCATTTTTTGGATGACCTGATAGAGGTTTTTTTGGGGCCACAAGTTAACCATGATACCGCACTCCAACTCCTGGCATTAACTCAGGGATCGTCTATGGATAGCCAATTTGCCATCCAATTCTGTACTCTGGCTTCCAAGTTGGAGTGGCCTGATAAGGATTTGATAACTATTTTTTGGAAGGGTTTAGCAGATCATGTCAGGGATGCTTTGGCCACTAGAAAGATTACCACTACTCTAGAGGAATTAATATCCGTGTCTACTCTGATAGATCTCCGGCATGTTGAACGGGGATTGGAGCGAGTTAAGAGTAGATCTGGGATTCTGTTGGCGCCGAACTTCGCTAAACCCATGATTCCTCCAATTCAGGTTGATGACCCTGTAGAGCCCATGGATATCTCCCGGGCGGAATCTAACACCCGCTCAGTACTTCCTCAACTGACCTGTTTTGCCTGCAGGCAGGCCAGTCATTATGCTAATAATGTCTCAAACATCAGAGGTACTCACAGCATCCAGTGGCTTTAGGGAGAGGCTCACTGGTTCCATTTGATGTGTCCTCCAAATTGGACTTAGGGTTTCTTTGATGTTTGAGTCAACTACTCTCAATGCTGAGGCCTGCGTGAACAGCACACAATTCCAGTTGTGATGCTTCCTAAGCCAATGTCCATTCGGGTGGCTAATGGGTCCGTTTTACCAGCCATGATTTCCCATCAAACTATAATTTTTACTCTCACTTTGTCTCCAAAACATCAGGAGATAGTCTGTCTTCTTATCATTCCTGAGGTTATAGATGAGGTACTTCTGGGGTTGACTTGGCTGCGCCTCCATTCCCCACAGATTGATTGGGAAAAAGGAAGCATACAGAAATTGGATAGTTTCTGTGAGAGCCTGTGTCTTAAGGCTCAGGTGCCCTCAGGTGGGATCTTCATACCATCTGATTTTCAGCCGGAGGGTCACTCTGAGGCACATATCTGTAAACGGGGAGGTCTCTCTAGTATTAAAAGGACCTCTGTGCAGTTGGAGCAAAGGAGAGCTTCAGCCGAAGAACAAAAACACATCCATGCCTCCCAGCTTGTGGCGACTTTCAAGCGTGGCAAACGTTGCCGGGGGGGTAATGTTAGGCACCGGGATTCTTCCACTGCTCACGATAGATCCCAGGCGCTGTGTGGCCCTGAGGTTCCCCTTTCAGATCCGGCCACTGCTAGAATGGACGTTGTACCCAGTGTCTTGCTCAGGCTTGTGGTGTACCTTTGGTTACTGCTGGCTCTCCTGCCAAGTCTATGGTAACCAGTTGTTAGGGTCTGCGGGACGCACCTAATAGATATAGTAGAGAGGTGCGTTCGCAGCCCGGGTCCACCGTGCAGGCGAAGCCTGCTGCTAGTAAGATGGCGAAAGTAGCGAACTCTGTTATCCCGCAGAGTCGCTAAAATAACGCCGCAGCGCGCTGTGGCAGTAAGTGCGAACTCTTAATTCCCAGAGCCGCTAACGGGAATGCCACAGCGCTATATGGCGATAGGTGCGAACTCACTTAGCTTCAGTGAGCCGCAAAGTAAAACGCTAGGCGCTGAACCAGCGTTATAAAGCGAACCCTGTGGCGTCACAGAGCCACTGAGAAAAAGACTGTGTCCTGTTAACACCACAGGGATACACAGATAAGTGCTGTGCAGATAGCAGTCCGTCATCAAGCAGACAGCAACGCAATCAAGTAATCTCCTCACCGGAGAAGCCGGTATTCTAGGGGCTTATTTCAGCCAAGCCCTAACCACTTGCACTCAAATCTCCTCACCGGAGGTGCCGGTATTCTAGGGGCTTATTTCAGCCAAGCCCTAACCACATGCGTGCATGATCACACTGGCGCAAAGCACATAATGCAATTGATACTAGCGCATGACGGCCCAGCCATGCCACCCTTTTATAGTTATAGCTACAGGACCTGCCAGAAACAAGGACCAATGAAACTGTTCCAGAACACCAGTAGTCACAGGACCTTCCTGGCGGACCAATAGGTGCTGCTGCAGTACCTGAGCATGTGACCCCTGATCTTCAATGAGAAATCTCACCCTGGGCATGCTCAGAAGGGGAAAACAAGGACTTTGTCCTAAAGACGTCTGCTCGCCGCCAACCAGTACTGGCCAAAATAGCAGAGCCTGGAGAGGCAGCAGTAATCCTCTGCACGCTGGGACCGACGTCTAAGCTGAGCAGAGTCCACTGTGGCCGGAGATGAATGGGAGACCACAGCCGGGATGGCTCAAGATTCCTCTTGGGCAGAAGCAGGAACTCGACCCCTAACATTATCCCCCTTCTCTGGGCCTCACTACACTCAAAGGCAGCGATGAGCTGCGGAGCATGAACATGCTCGGCAGGCTCCCAGGACCTATCCTCAGGCCCATAACCCCTCCAATCCACCCAAAAATTTTTTGCCCCGTACCACCTTGCACCCTACAATGGCGTTCACCTCGTAGTCGTCCGAAGACGAACCCGACGTCCCGACAGATGACTCAGGCAACCGGGAGATGACCACGGGTTTTAGGAGGGACACATGGAAGGTGTCGGAGATACCCAGGCGAGGCGGAAGGGCCAAACGGTAAACCACAGGGTTCACCTGCTCGAGAACCTTGAAGGGACCCAAATAGCGGGGTGCCAACTTAGTGGATTCCACCCGCAGCCTGATGTTTCGGGCGGAGAGCCACACTAGGTCGCCAGGAGCAAATGTTGGAGCGGGACGCCGATGGGCATCGGCAGAAGACCTCATCCTTTCCTTGGAAGCCTGAATGGCATCCTGGGTGCGGTCCCATATGTCCCGTGCCTCCACAGCCCAGTCTCCCACCCTGGAGTCGGCGGAAACCACGGGAATGGGCACCGGTACCCGTGGATGCTGGCCGTAATTTAAGAGGAATGGGGTCTGTCCGGTGGAGTCAGCCACAGCATTGTTTAGCGCGAACTCCGCCCACAGGAGCAAGAATGCCCAGTCATCCTGCCTGGCAGAGACAAAATGTCGCAAGTAGGTGACCAAGGTCTGGTTGGCCCTCTCTACCAACCCATTCGTCTCGGGATGATATGCAGAGGAGAGTTTCAACTCAATGCAGAGTAGATGACACAACTCTCTCCAGAACCTGAGACGCAAATTGGGGACCTCGATCGCTGACAATCTTGTCTGGCATACCGTGTAGATGGAAGATGTGTCTAATAAATAATGCTGCCAAGGCCAGTGCAGAAGGTAACCGTGGTAGTGGCACTAAGTGCACCATTTTGGAGAAGTGGTCGGTGATCACCCAAATGATAGTGCAATCCAGAGACTTGGGTAAGCCCACCACAAAGTCCATCCCGACCATCTCCCAGGGCCTGTCTGCCACCGGCAAAGGAAAAAGTAACCCACCTGGCCGTTGTCGAGAGGACTTGTTCCTGCCGCAGGAGACACACGCCTGAACATACTCCCTGTCGTCACGGACCATATGTGGCCACCAGTATGTCCTTGCCAATAACTCAGTTGTATCTTTGCCCCAAAGTGTCCACCCAGCCTGGATGAGTGTGCCCAAGAGAGTAACTCCGGTCGCAAATTAGTGGGCACAAAAGTCTTGCCCGGAGGCACAGACTCTAGCGAAACCAGGGCTACAGTTCTCAGGCTCTCTTCGGGGACAATAAGCCATGGCTCCTCATCCTCCTTCTCTGATGACACTATGGAGCGAGAGAGAGCGTCGGCCTGATCATTCTTCTCACCGGAGAGAAAATGGAGGGTGAAGTGGAACCGAGAGAAGAATAGGGACCATCTGACCTGGCGAGAATTTAGCCCCTGAGCCGTTTGCAAATATACCAAGTTTTTGTGGTCAGTGAAGACTTGGAAGGGAAAACGAGCCCCCTCCAGAAGATGTCTCCACTCAGAGAAGGCCAACTTCATAGCCAGCAACTCCCTGTCCCCAATGGAATAATTCCTCTCTGCTGGTGTAAAGGTCTTAGAAAAGAAGAAGCAGGGATGCTTCCGACCTTGAGCATCCTTTTGATAAAGGACTGCTCCAGCACCAACAGAAGAGGCGTCCGCCTCTAAAATAAACGGCTTATCAACATCAGGGTGATGTAATATGGGAGCACTGGCAAAATGCGACTTGATGGAAGAGAACGCCTTGGAGACCTCCTCAGACCACAACTTGGGATTTGCTCCCTTCTTGGTGAGAGGGCTACCAAGGAGCTACCAAAGTCGAGAAATGGGGAATGAACTGGCGATAATAATTAATGAACCCCATAAAGCGCTGCACCGCTTTAAGAGAATGGGGTTCTTGCCAGTCCATTACAGCCTGTAGTTTGGCAGGATCCATAGCCAATTCCTGGGCAGAGATGATATAGCCCAGGAAAGGTAAGGACTCCTGCTCAAACACACATTTCTCCAGCTTGGCATAGAGGGAGTTTGCCCGTAAGAGGTCGAAGACTTTGTTGACATCCCTCCGGTGAGAGTCTATATCTGGTGAAAAGGTGAGAATATCATCCAGATAGACTACTACAGAGGTGGAGAGCATATCCCGGAAGATATCATTGACAAAGTCTTGGAAAACAGCGAGAGCATTACAGAGCCCGAAGGGCATCACCAGGTATTCCTAATGCCCATCCCTGGTATTAAAAGCTGTCTTCCACTCGTCCCCCTGACGGATGCGAATTAGGTTATAGGCACCACGTAGATAAAGCTTGGTAAATACTCTTGCTCCTCTGAGCCTATCAAAGAGCTCAGAGATTAGGGGCAACGGGACTTATTCTTGATGGTGATGGCGTTAAGACCCCTGTAGTCAATACATGGACGTAATTCTCCCCTGCTGGTGACACCGACTTCCTAATGAACCCTCTTGCCAGATTCTCCTGAATATACTGGGACATGGCCTCCGTCTCAGGAAGCGAGAGGGGGTAGACTCTACCCCGAGGAGGTTCTGCTCCAGGCAAGAGATCAATAGGACAGTCGTAGGGGCGATGAGGTGGAAGAGTCTCCGCCGCCTTCTTGGAGAAAACGTCTGCATATGACCAATAACACTGAGGAAGAGAAGTGAGATCTACGGGTATCTCTGTGGTGGTGACCTGAACGCACTCCCTGACACACCTGCCTCTACATTAATCACCCCAACCCAGTATCCTCCCAGAGGACCACTCAATATGGGGAGAGTGGTAACGGAGCCAAGGTACTCTCAGCAACACCTCGTCTATTCCCTCGGGCAGGACAAGAAAAGAAATACTCTCCTGATGGGAAGGGGACATAGATATAGTGAGAGGGATAGTCTGGTGGGTGATTTGTGAGGGCAGAGTTGATCCATTCACTACTCGCACAGTCACCGGTTTGGCGAGCATCACCAGAGGTATAGTGTGGCGAGAGACAAATGCAGAGGACATGAAATTCCCCTCGGCTCCAGAATCCACACAGAGCTCGGCGGTGAACGTGGATGGACCTACAGAAATTGTCCCCTTAAAGGACAACTTGGTGGAAAATGCCGCAGTGTCTAGTAAACCTCCTCCCAAGGTCACTAGACGTGACCGTTTTCCCGACCGCTGTGGACATTTGTTGGCATAATGTCCTAACTGCTGGCAGATGTTACAGACCACGGTACTCGAGCGGCCCGGGACTTAGGTCCTGCTCGAGAAACCTCCATGGCCTCATGGGGGTCGAGCGCCTGACTGGAAGATTCTAGAGGTCTGGCGAACGTGGGAGCCAGCCGAAACCTCTGCCTACACTGGGACCGCTCCAATCTCCGCTCGTGAAAACAGAGGTCGATGCGGGTAGATATGGCGATAAGCTTCTCCAGTGTTGGCGGGAATCTCCCTGGTAGCCAAGGCGTCTTTCACGTGGCCCGCTAGTCCTCTCGAAAACACGAGAATGAGGACTTTATCCGGCCAGTCCAACTCTGAGGACAGAGTCCGAAATTGGACAGCAAAACAGCTGACCAAGGACGAACCCTGTGAACTTGACAGAATTTGGAGCGCCTCATCGTGGGTAACCTGAGGTCCTAGAAAGACCTTTTTTAGAGCCTCCAGAAAAAGAGGAGCACTCCGCACCACACGGTCGTCACGCTCCCACAGCGGGGTGGCTCACTCCAACGCTCTGCCCGACAGAAGAGATATTACACAGCCCACTTGTGCTGATCCGTGGGGAAACGTGCAGCCAGAAGCTCGAGTTGTATAGAGCACTGACTCATGAATCCCCGACATTGCTTGCTGTCACCAGCAAACTTGTCTGGAAGTGGGAGGTGGGATATTGTAGGGGCAGAGGTGGCAGTGGACAAACTGACTGCAGCCACGCTAGCAGCCTGAACAGCGACTGCGGTAACATCCACAGCTGAGGTTGTGCGCTCAAGAGCCGCCAACCTACCCTCCAGCTGCTGGATGTCCCACAGTAGACGCTGGTCATCCGCCATTTTACTAGCCAGACCCTGGCGCTAGTATTATGTTAGGGTCTGCGGAACGCACCTAATAGATATAGTAGAGAGGTGCGGTCCACCGTGCAGGCGAAGCCCGCTGCTAGTAAGATGGCGAAAGTAGCGAACTCTGTTATCCCGCAGAGTCGCTAAAATAAACGATGTAGCGCGCTGTGGCAGTAAGTGCGAACTCTGTTAATCTCCAGAGCCACTAACGGGAATGCCACAGCGCTATATGGCGATAGGTGCGAACTCACTTAGCTTCAGTGAGCCGCAAAGTAAAACGCTAGGGCGCTGAACCAGCGTTATAAAGCGAACCCTGTTGCGTCACAGAGCCGCTGAGAAAAAGACTGTGTCCTGTTAACACCACAGGGATACACAGATAACTGTTGTGCCGATAGCAGTCCGTGATCAAGCAGACAGCAACGCAATCAAGCAATCTCCTCACCGGAGAAGCCGGTATTCTAGGGGCTTATTTCAGCCAAGCCCTAACCACATGCATGCATGATCACACTGGCGCAAAGCACATAATGCAATTGATACTAGCGCATGGCGGCCCAGCCATGCCACCCTTTTATAGTAACAGCTACAGGACCTGCCAGAAACAAGGACCAATGAAACTGTTCAAGAACACCAGTAGTCACAGGACCTTCCTGGTGGACCAATAGGAGCTGCTGCAGTACCTGAGGATGTGACCCCTGATCTCCAATGAGAGATCTCACCCTGGGCATTCTCAGAAGGGGAAAACAAGGACTTTGTCCTAAAGACGTCTGCTCGCCGCTAACCAGTACTGGCCACAATAGCAGAGCCTGGAGAGGCAGCAGTAATCCTCTGCACACTGTTAGACTTTGCGAGACGCTGGGATCGACGTCTAAGCTGAGCAGAGTCCACTGCAGCCGGAGATGAATGGGAGACCGCAGCCAGGATGGCTCGAGATTCCTCTTGGGCAGAAGCAGGAACTCGACCCCTAACACCAGTATTATAAAGGTGCAGACTCACTTCCTGGAGTCTAAGTCCAGTGATCACTGTACTGAGCATATCCATGATGTGGCATCTTCCTATTTGTGGTCGGACGTCAGGTACTCTGGTGATGTGGCAGCTCCGGATTTGCCCACGGGTGATGTCAGTGTGCATATTTGGGGTGGAGCTTTGGGTATACAAGGCTCCCAGCGGTGCATGTGGGCACGCTAGTTTCATTTATGGTTGGTGTGTGTAAGTGGATACGCTACCACTCTGTATACATGTGTGTGTGTTAGTTATCTCCTCAGTTTTTAGCCAGTGAGGGTTTTTACTTCCAGCTTGGCTTAGTATTTGTTTCCTACATGTGTGCAGTTAGCACAGTGGAGTTACAGAGCAAAATCCAACCAAAGAGCTGTGCTCCCCTGTGAAGTCAACAGGGTTTTGCAGCTAGCATCAGTTTTAGTTTTTTTCTCTTGACTCAGCATGTGTTTCGGCCACGTGTGCGATTGGCACTGGTCAGTGACAGAGTGAGCTCAAACCTCTAGCTCTACCTCTGTGTGAAGCTAGCAGAGCTGAGTACTGTGCGTTCTGTTCTTCTGCGTGGAGTTAATGCAGTCGTATTAAGGTGAACGCTCGCTGTTTAGTTCCGTCATTGTTCACATTAGCAGCAGGTTACATCTCTACACGGTGCACCCCGAGTTGCGATCGCACTTTATTATTTATTTTATTTAGTAAGATCTGCCAATTCTAACACTCGCTGCTGAATTCAGGATAGATTGAAGAGGGAAGAGTTTAGTAAAAGGGAGAATGATTAGTAGATAATTAAAATAGTCCAGACGAGAATGAATAATAGCAACAGTAAGAGTTTTTAAAGAGTCAAAGATAAGAAAAGGTTGAATTCTACAGATGCATTTTTTTGAAATTTAGGTGACATGAACAAGCAAGTAATCAGATGTGGGGAATGGAGGAAAGATCTGCGTCAAACATGTCCCAAATATAGAAGAATTACTTGGCACTCACCCTGAGTGCCAAGTTATTCTTCTATATTATCACTAGGTTGGGTTCCTACTTGTGCACCTTCTACAGTAGTGCCACGCTATATCTTTCAAACATATCCCAAAGACAGCAGACATGTTGCTGGAGAGTAAAGGTAGAACAACACACAGAAATAGCAATATTGGTTCAGTTTTTGACAGCTTCAGTTTTACATACAGGGAGGATATGATGTTAGAGACAGGAGACAGAGAATCACTGGTATTTTGTAGTAATGCAGGGGTGATGTCGAGAGACTATGTGTATAATTGGGTGTCATCATAGAGATGGTACTGAAAACTCAATCTACTGATGGTTTGTCCAAAAGGGGCAGTATATAGGGAGAAGTAGAGATGACCTAGAAAAGAACCCTAAGTAACCTCGACAAAAAAGGGAAGAGAAGAGGAAGAGTAGCCAGCTAAAGATACAGTGAAGGAGCAGTCAGAGAGGTAGAAAAAGAATCAAGCTAGTGCAGTATCCTTGAGGCAGATGGAGTGGATCCAGGAGAATCAGCTGGCAGTAGTGACTATTAGATTTAGCTGTTGGTAGCTCATTAAAGACTTTAGTGAGGGCAGTAGAGTGTAAGTAGCAGAAACCAGACTGTAAAGGGTAATATTATGTGGGCATTATAACTGATCTGTCTCCAGATTTAACAATACAAACATAAATAAATTAATAATTAAATCTCTTCGACCTGACAAGGCTTGGCAATATCAGGATTATTCAGCCATTTTCATGGAGATTAAGAGAAAGTACATACGTCTCATCAGGTTTAATTGAGCTTTTTGTTATTATGTAGGTAGTTTGCATTGTGAAATCTTATCCAGTTTAAGTTATTAATAGAAGCCATATTGCAGTGGTGACCAATGACTTGTTTGGAAAGTGATTCTCTGAGCAATATTCACTGTACCTTTAGAATTGCAGGCCAACATACAAGAACTTAGACCCACATAAAATATTGTAGTCTCAATCAGACATACATATTAAAATAGTCTAGATACATAAACACAAATATCTGATGGCATATTTCAGTTTCGCAAGTATTAACTATAAATGTTTTTTAAAACTTTTACCATGATGGAAAAGTTTTATATTTCTACTATTCCGTATACTGTTTGTTCTTATCACGTTTTCATCTTTCTGATTTATAGCCATACAAATATGAATAAGAAATATTAAAAGTAAATAAAATAACACAATTCTTACATGGTTTTTCACTGACAGATATGTTCATTTGTCTCCCTGATAAATATAACCTGATGTTTACTGCATTTATGCTGGGACTTAGAAAATAGAGACATTTCTTTTACAACTTGAATTGGACATTTTCATACAATAGGTAAAGCAGAGCCATATGCGGTAAACACGCTGATTGGCTAATTTAATAAGCGAGGGCAGACTACAACATAAATAAACATGGCATATTTTAACTCACTGGATCAAAATCTGCCCTACCAAGAGAAGCCTTAATTTTTTCCATATTTTATTATTAAAGTCTACTAATCTACTAACTGATTCATCTTTGGGTGATGAAAGCTTGTAATATGAATCAACATTTTTTTTTTACATAAATATTTTAAATTGTGTAGTGTTTTGTCAACGTTAACATGTATACTCCAAGACGTCAAAACATTTTTCAATGTGCATAGTTTCTCACTTTATGATGTATTTTATTTTAAAATTCACATGTGGTTTCACAATTCTGATATAAAAATATATAGATAAATATAGATATTTATATATTTTTTTCACATTGGTGCTCCCTGGAGGGGTGAATTTACTGCTAGGTTGTGGACATCTAGTGCCTAAGGTTGGTCCTTGTGGGTGTGGTGCCAGCAGTTTGCAAAAAAATTACACTTTTTTATTACACCTACCAGCTCTGCTTCCAGCTGGACTTTAAATAAAAACTCACTACTTTACAAAGGTGATACAAAGGGGTAGAGATATAGTGGCTTCTTTTAGCTGCGTCACTACTCAGCATATAAGCACAGCTGCATGGCCAAGAAATTGATTACAGCACTGGTCTGATGCTGAAAGTAGTAGGTGGGATTGGTTGAGGAAGCCTCTTACAGTGACATGTAACAGTTTCGATACCACTGGTCAAAATTACTGTTATTGTGAACAGTTAAGCAAGTTGAAGATGAAATGATCTCTAAAATGCTCAACTTTAATGATATTTAGAATTGAGAGTCCTCAGAGGTTGATACCTTTTAATGGCTAACTGAAAAGATGGTAACAGATTGCAAGCTTTCAAGACTACTCAGGTCTCTTCATCAGGCAAAGACTAATACAAAATCTGAAGAATCACATAATCTTCAGATTTTGTATTAGTCTAGCCTGATGAAGACACCTGAGTAGTCTCGAAAGCTTGCAAATTGTTACCATCTTTTCAGTTAGCCATTAAAAGGAATCAACCACTGAGGACTTTCAATTCTAAATATTTTTATATCTACTGGATAACACTGTACAAAGATATACATATTTCCTGTATCAACTTTAATGATGGCCATTTATATGGATACACCTAAATAAAATGGAAATGGTTGGTGATATCAACTTCCTGTTTGTGGCACATTAGTATATGGGAGGGGGAAAACTTTTCAAGATGGGTGGTGACCATGGTGGCCATTTTGAAGTCGGACATTTTGGATCCAACTTTATTTTTTCCAGTGGGAAGAGGGTCGTGTGGCACATCAAAATATTGAGATTTTCACAAGAAAAACAATGGTGTGCTTGGTTTTTACCATTGTTGCTGTGGCTTTGTGCTGGTGGGGTGGTGTGGTCTGGAGTCATGGGGACTCAGTCTTGCAGCATGAATGCTGTGGGGCAACAGGCCGTCTGCCCTACTGGTGTATTGACGCTGTGATGGTGGTTGCCACAAGGCTCCGCTCCGTTAGGGCGGTAGGACCCACTACAAGGTTTGCTGTGATGTGGCAGTGGGCTTCATACTGTCTGATGAAAATGTTAAACTAAGAACCTCATGTTCAGTTATATAATTTTTGCCTAGTGGCTTAAGATCAACGTATGATTTTTGGATGTGCGGTTCATGCTCTTTTTTTTTTTTTTGTGCTGCTATCAGAAAAAATAAAGTTGATCCAAAATGACAGACTTCAAAATGGCCACCATGATCACCACCCATCTTGAAAAGTTTTTCCCTCCCATATACTAATGTGCCACAAACAGGAAGTTGATATCATCAACCATTCCCATTTTATTTAGGTGTATCCATATAAATGGCCCACCCTGTATTTTAGGCAAAATAATGTATGTGTATTGTCATCTTTTACATTTAAAAAATTACAAAATGGAAAATGGGCTAATGCAACAGTTTGGGCTCCCTTGGAGATTTGTCTGCTCAGATAACTTTGACCAAGGTTTCAGACCTTAATTAGCCTGTTAAGGTTATGGCTTATTCAATATCGTCATTAGGAAAGGCCAGGTGATGCAGATTTCCCAGCTTTATAAAAACCCAACCTCTGACCTTGTGCCCAAAAACAGCAGCCATGGGTTCTTCTAAGCAGCAGACTAGCACTCTAAAAATGAAAATGATGGAGGCCCACAAAGCAGGAGAAGGCTATAAGAAGATAGCAAAGCGTTTTCAAGTTGCATGTTCCTCAGTTAGAAATGTAATTAAGAAATGGCAGTTAACAGCAACAGTGGAGGTCAAGATTACTAGAAAGGCAAACCAGAACCCCTGCTGGAATGCAACAGACATTCAGAAAGATTTCACAAACTCTGGAGTTGTGGTACATTGTTGTACTGTTCATACACACCTGCACAAATATGGTTTTCATGAAAAGTCATCAAAAGAAAACCTCTTCTGCATCCACACCATAAAATTCAGGTTAAGAAGTATGCAAAAGAACATCTAAACAAGCCTGATGCAGGTGGACCGATGAGGTTAAAATAGAACTCTTTGACCTCAAAGATCAAAGGTATGTGTGGAGAAAAAAAGCACAGAATTTCAGGAACAGAACATCTTGTCAACCATTAAGTATGGGGGTGGATCAATAATGCTTTGGGGTTATGTTGCAGCCAATGGCACAGGGAACATTACACAGGTAAAGGGAAGAATTAATTCAATGAAATTTCAGCAAACTCTTGATGCAAACATAACACCATCTGTAAAAAAGCTGAAGTTGAAAAGAGGATGGCTTCTACAAATGAATAATGATAATAAAACACACATCAAAATCTACAATAGACTACCTCAAAAGGCACAAGCTGGATGTTTCACAATGGCCCTCATAGTCCCCTGATCTGAACATCTTTAATGGTCTGTAGCTAGACCTTAAAATAGTGGTGCATGCAAGACGACCCAGGAATCTCACAGAACTGTTAGAATTTTCCAAGAAAGAGCGGATTAAAATCCCTCAAACAAGAATTGAAAGACTTATTTTGCTAAAATACAAAGGAAATGTGTCATCTTTAACTTTAGGCCTTTAAGAGATCATTTCATCTTCAACGTGCTTAACTGTTCACAATAACAGTAATTTTGGCTAGGGATGTCCAAAGTTTTACTCGTGCTTCTGTATAAGGCTCTCAAGTAAAAATCAGTTCCATACTGTTGTCAAAGTTTTGAATGTCCTTTTGTCTTGTGCTGGACTGTATTTTGTGGATTTACCTCGTTATTGAGTAAGTTATTTCGTTGAAAGCTGGACACTTGCAGTTTAGAGTAGATTGCTTGACAGATGGCAAGGAAAGCATATTTATATAAATAAAAATCCTTTAGCAATGGCAATTGATGGAACAAACGTTCTGAAAATCAGCCATGTCACTGACCGCAGTATGGGAAGTCCCACAATCGACCAGTATGGTCAGAATTATTTCTGTTGATAAAACCTGTGTTTCTTGGCTTTTTCAGTGATATAAGGCTTAGTTCACATCTAGTTTGTTGCACCTATTTGGCATGCAAGTCAGAAAATCTTCTAGAAAACTATATAGGCTAATAAGACCACAAGCTCATAGTCAGCTGATTTATGCTAAAAGGGAGCATTTTTGGCATACGCTGGGCTTTCAAATGCGGAAGGGAACGGTAATATAATGCATAATATGATAGACATTTTTTTTACAGTGAGGTCAAAGCCTGAAGTATATCACTGTGTGCCTATGCCAATGTGATGTATAAATTGGTAAGTACTCCCGATGTCTATGATATAGCAAAATACTGAGATCTGAATATATATAATACTCACAACTACTTACAGATGGAGTCAGCATTAGAGATGAGTGACTTTGCCTCCGGGAGGGTCGAGTCGGGTTTCAGACCACCCGACTTTACTAAAAGTCGAGTCGAACTAAATTGGTCGATTATCGGCAAAAGTCGGAGTTCCGACCGAAACCCGACCCCAATGCAAGTCAATGGGGAATAAAAGTCGGCAGTGAGTGGAGGACAGTAAACACACCTACAGTGCCCATTTCAATGGCAATGACATCAATTCTTATTACTTAAGCTTGTCAACCTTAATTTACTTTAGAATAATAGTAACGCATTGAAAACTGGTTATTTGGCTAAAGTTGTGGGGGGGACAGCCCAGTTAGGGAGGTGGAAAAACTGGCATATGTTGAGGTGTAGACTGGATGTTCAGCAGCTGCAAATGGAGGAATTGGAGAAGTCGAAGGAAGAGGAGGACAAAGCGAGCCATTTTGCTGGCAACCTATGTGTCATCAGGGGAAGGTGGTACAAAATCCTTTGAAACCCAGGCATGATTCATTTTAATGAAGGTGAGATCACCTACATTTTGGGTCGACAGCCGGTTCCTTCTTTCTGTCAGGATTGATCCAGCGGCACTGAAGACTCTTTCTGATAGCACACTACCAGCAGGGCAAGCGAGCTCCTGTAAGGCATATTGTGACAATTCAGGCCAGGTGTCCAGTTTACAGGCCCAGTAGTCAAAGGGGAATGAACTGTGAGGGAGAACATCGATAGGGAGGAGAGGTAATTTTGAACCATAGTTGACAACTGCTGTCTCCTCTCTGTTGCAATCGATTCAGTATTACCAGTCGTGTGAGCGGTACTCGAGAAATCAGTCCACAACATGGTCATGAAACCCGGTCTCCAACGCCACTTTGGCTGTGTGCACCACGAACACCTCTTCCATGTTGCCCAGTACGGCTCGGGTAGAACCTGCACCGCTGCTGTGTTCTGGGAATGCCTCTCACAAACGGTTTACCAGAGTTGCTTGTTTGTTCGCCAATATTAGCTCTAGGTTCTCTTGTGGCATGATGTTCTGTAATTTGCCTTTATAGCGTGGATCGAGGATGCTGGCCAACCAGTAGTCATCATCCTTCATAATTTTGGCAATGCGGTGGGCGCTTTTTAGGATCCGCAAGAGATAATCACACATGTGGGCCAATGTTCCAGGTGTCAATGATGCACTGCCAGTGGTGGGTGGAGGAGCACTTTCTGCCAAATCCACATCCCTCCAGTCACGCACAAACCCTGTACCTGACCTTGGCAAGCCAACATTTTCTTTTGCCTCCTGAGAAGCATCCTCCTCCCCAAAATAATCATCCCCCTCATTCTCCTCCTTCTCCTCTTCCTCTTCTTCCTCCACCTCGTCCAGGACAGTTCCATGAGCAGACAATGCCTGACTGTCACCAAGGCTTCCCTCCTCCTCTTCCTCCGCTGCAAACGCCTGATCCTTAATGTGCGTCAAAGTTTGCATGAGCAGATGCATAAGTGGGATGCTCATGCTTATGATGGCGTCGTCTGTGCTTACCAGCCGTGTGCATTCCTCAAAACACTGAAGGACTTTGCAGAGGTCTTTCAGATTTGACCACTGCACACCTGACAACTCGATGTCTGCCCTCAGACTGCCTGCCTGTGTATCCTCCCACAAATGCATTACAGCCTGCCTCTGTTCGCACAGCCTCTCAACCATGTGCATGGTGGAGTTCCACCTTGTTGCAATGTCTATGATTAGGCGGTGCTTGGGGAGGTGGAGCGATCGCTGCAGCCTCTGTATACGACTGGAGTCTACGGGTGAGCGACGGATGTGCAAGCACAGTCTTCGCACCTTATGGAGCAGGGCTGATAACTCCTGATAATTATTTATGAAACACTGCACCACCACGTTCAAGGTGTGAGCCAGGCAAGGTATGTGTCTGAGTTTTGCCAGGGCTATGGCCGCCACAAAATTACGTCCGTTATCTCTGACTACCTTGCCTGGCTCAAGATGTAGACTGCCCAGCCATGACTCAGTTTCTCGCTGCAAGTAGTCGGCCAGTACCTCTGCAGAATGTCTGTTGTCGCCAAAGGACATCATCTTTAAAACAGCCTGCTGACGCTTACCACTAGCTGTTCGATAGTGGGACACCTTGTGTGCAACACTGGCAGCTGCGGATGGAGTGCTCGTGCGACTGCGCTCTGTCGACGAGCTTTCGCTTCAGGAGTAGGAGGAGGAGGGTCGAACGCTTACAGCCAACTGTTGCCTATACCGTGGGGTAGGCAGCACTGTCCCACCGTCGCTGTCCCCTGTGGACCCTGCATTCACCACATTCACACAGTGCGCAGTGATGGACACGTAACGGCCCTGGCCATGCTAATTGGCCCATGCATCTGTTGAGAGGTGCACCTTTCCACTCACTGATTGTTTGAGTGCATGGACAATGTGGTCTTTCACATGCAGGTGGAGGGCAGGGATGGCTTTTCTAGAAAAGAAGTGCCGACTGGATAGGTCATAGCATGGGACAGCGTAGGCAATGAGCTCGCGGAACGCTGCGCTTTCAACCAAACGAAAGGGCATCATCTCTAATGAGATCAGTTTGGCATTGTAGGCGTTCAAAGCCAGTGTACGCGGATGAAAGGATGAGTACTTTCTTGTTCTACTCAGAGTCTCTGCTAGGGTGAGCTGGACTTGAGAGCTGCATATGGTGGAACTAGCGGTGGACATGGTGGACTGAGAGGGGTTGGTGATGGTGATGGTGGTGGTGGTGTTGATGGCCTAGATGCAGTCTTTCGTTGGAAAAAACATTGTGATTCCCTTACTGCTTTCGCCTTGCGAAGACACCTCAACATTTCTTGCTGGTGGTGTGCTAACCTGTGGGCTTACAGTGGGGGAAGCGATGTAGCGTTGCTGGCTACCTTCAGTCAGAGCAGGTGCATGTGTGCTACCTGAGGTTTTGTAGTACGTTCACGCTTGCAAGTGCATGGTGTTTACATGTCTAAGCATGCAACTGATATTCAAATTTCGGAGATTTTTCCCTCAGCTAAAGGTCCTTCCGCATTTCTTACAGATAACCTTTGCCTCATCAATAGGATTTTGGTCAAAAAAGTGCCACACTGCACTCTTCGTACTATGGGATAAATTTTCAGGGCTTGCACGCTTTGCTAATTTGACCGTCTGGTCAAGCTGTCCTGCAACTCTTTTTGTTTTTTAACACATTTTTGGACTGCAACGGGCCTGCCAGATAACCGCAGCTGCGATGTCGATGCCTGATGCGGATCCTCCTCCTCTTCTGAGCTATTGCCAGCAGCACCCTCTTCCCCCAATAGATGCCAATACGGGTAAAGAACTGGGTTATCCATCACCTCCTCTTCAATTTAATCTGCACCTTCCTCTGTGTCACCGTGTAAGGTGGTATAGTATGCGGGAAGGGGCACCTGAGTTTCATCAGGGTCAGAATCTGGCTCAGTATACTGCAAGGGTAATGCAGTGCTCTGGGTGAGTGTACCAGCAGAATCATATAGCACTGGCTGTGCATCAGTGCACTTCATGTCATATTCATCTTGGACTGGGGAATTCAGGATTTCACTTGATAAGTTAGGCATGGTATGTGAAAAGAGCTCCAGGGAGTAATCTGAAGTGTGGCCTGCCGCATCCTTCACTTTTGGTGGGGGTGAAGGACACAAGGAAAGGTGTTGTTCTTGACCAGGAGCCTGCACTGACGACTCAGTGCTGGCAGTTTTTGAAACTTCAGAAGAGAAGGGGATAGAGCTGGAGGCTGTTTCGGCAATGTAAGCCAAAACCTGTTCCTGAAGCTCCGGCTTTAAAAGCGGTTTACCTACTCCCAGAAAAGGGAGCCTTCCAGGCCTTCTGGAGCCAGATGATGACGCAGGCTCAACACCTCCTGCCTTAGGTGCTATTGTTATTTTGGCACTACCAGCAGATGCACCACCACCATCATCAGTACCAGCTGGCCCCCCACGTCCGCGGCCTCTTCCACCATACTTCCTCATGTTTGGGAAAATGTACCAAAAATACCAGCAGATATATGGTACTGTATGAGGAGCGTACAGCTGTATATGGTGTAGGGAAAAATGTAAATCTGCGTATATATTTCCGGAGTCACACGCAGACGCTAACTCAGTATGGATTTCACCGTAATACAAACAGCAGATATACGGTACTGTATGAGGAGCGTACAGCTGTATACGGTGTAGGGAAAAATTTAAATCTCCGTATATATTTCCAGAGTCACACACAGACGCTCACTCAGTATTAGTGTTGAGCGATACTGCTCGATATCTAAAAATATCGTATCGAAATGGTATCGCCGATATCACTAAATATCGTCGATATCCGATTCCGATACCGGAAGTCCAATGTAAGTCTATGGGAACAAAATATCGCAACTAAAAAAAAACCTTTATTTCCTTGTAAACACTAAATATACACACATAGAATATATATATATATATATATATATATATCAGTTAGGTCCATAAATATTTGGACAGAGACAACATTTATCTAATTTTGGTTCTAGACATTACCACAATGAATTTGAAACAAAACAAATCAGATGCAGTTGAAGTTCAGACTTTCAGCTTTCATTTGAGGGTATCCACATTAAAATTGGATGAAGGGTTTAGGAGTTTCAGCTCCTTAACATGTGCCACCCTGTTTTTAAAGGGACCAAAAGTAATTGGACAGATTAAATAATTGTAAATAAAATGTTCATTTCTAGTACTTGGTTGAAAACCCTTTGTTAGCAATGACTGCCTGAAGTCTTGAACTCATGGACATCACCAGACACTGTGTTTCCTTCTTTTTGATGCTCTGCCAGGCCTTCACCGCGGTGGTTTTCAGTTGTTGTTTGTTTGTGGCCCTTTCTGTCTGAAGTTTAGTCTTTAACAAGTGAAATGCATGTTCAATTGGGTTGAGATCAGGTGACTGACTTGGCCATTCAAGAATATTCCACTTCTTTGCTTTAATAAACTCCTGGGTTGCTTTGGCTTTATGTTTTGGGTCATTGTCCATCTGTAGTATGAAACGACGACCAATCAGTTTGGCTGCATTTGGCTGGATCTGAGCACACAGTATGGCTCTGAATACCTCAGAATTCATTCGGCTGTTTCTGTCCTGTGTCACATCATCAATAAACACTAGTGACCCAGTGCCACTGGCAGCCATGCATGCCCAAGCCATCACACTGCTTCCGCCATGTTTTACAGATGATGTGGTATGCTTTGGATCATGAGCTGTACCACGCCTTCGCCATACTTTTCTCTTTCCATCATTCTAGTAGAGGTTGATCTTGGTTTCATCTGTCCAAAGAATGTTCTTCCAGAACTGTGCTGGCTTTTTAGATGTTTTTTAGCAAAGTCCAGCCTAGCCTTTTTATTCTTGATTCTTATGAGTGGCTTGCACCGTGCAGTGAACCCTCTGTATTTAATTTCATGCAGTCTTCTCTTTATGGTAGATTTGGATATTGATACGCCTACCTCCTGGAGAGTGTTGTTCACTTGGTTGGCTGTTGTGAAGGGGTTTCTCTTCACCATGGAGAGTATTCTGCGATCATCCACCACTGTTGTCTTCCGTGGGCGCCCAGGTCTTTTTGCATTGATGAGTTCACCAGTGCTTTCTTTCTTTCTCAGAATGTACCAAACTGTAGATTTTGCCACTCCTAAAATTGTAGCAATTTCTCGGATGGTTTTTTTCTGTTTTTTTCAGCTTAAGGATAGCTTGTTTCACCTGCATGGAGAGCTCCTTTGACCGCATGTTTCCTTCACAGCTAAACCTTCCAAATGCAAACACCACACCTCAAATCAACACCAGCCCTTTTATCTGCTTAATTGAGAATGATATAATGAAGGGATTGCCCACACCTGTCCATGAAATAGCCTTGGAGTCAATTGTCCAATTACTTTTGGTCCCTTTAAAAACAGGGTGGCACATGTTAAGGAGCTGAAACTCCTAAACCCTTCATCCAATTTTAATGTGGATACCCTCAAATGAAAGCTGAAAGTCTGAACTTCAACTGCATCTGATTTGTTTTGTTTCAAATTCATTGTGGTAATGTCTAGAACCAAAATTAGATAAATGTTGTCTCTGTCCAAATATTTATGGACCTAACTGTATATATATATATATATATACATGTCATTGTGACATATATATATACATATATGTATAGTTTATACACTTCTACATAGTAAAATATCCTCTGATTCAATTGTAAAAGCCGGCTTCTGTGAAAAGACAGAAGCACCCGACATGAAATGACACTTGGTGTACATAGGGTTAACCATGTCTTTTCATGTCTTTTGCTATCTGATTTGCACAAACAATTACATCAGTCTATGTGTGCAAAATTTCACACCTGTAGGGGTTAATTAAAGGTGTAAATTCGTTGTAAAAAAAACGGACTTTTTTGCTACGAATTTACACCTTTAATTAACCCCTACAGGTGTGAAATTTTGCACACATAGACTGATGTAATTGTTTGTGCAAATCAGATAGCAAAGGACATGAAAAGACATGGTTAACCCTATGTACACCAAATGTCATTTCATGTCGGGTTCTGCATTTTCACAAAAGCCTGCAATTGAATTAGCGGCTATTATACTATGTAGAAGTATATGAACTATAAATATAAATATATATATGTGTCACAAATTCAATGACATGTATATATTATATATATGAGGTGTAAAATTGTTTAAAAAAAATGCGTGGGCTCCCGCCTATTTTCGCAACCAGACAAAGCCAGCGAATGGGGGCAGATAATAATAGCCCAGAGAGGGACCATTATTTTTGGCCCCCCCTGGCTACTAACATCTGCCCCCATACACCCCAGAAAAGACAAATCTATAATTAGATTCGCCCTTTCTGGCACTTTGCCCGTCTATTCCCATTGCCCTGTAGCGGTGGCGAATGGGTTAATATGGGGTTAAAGTCACATTGCAATTGAAAGGTGACCTTAAGCCAGGTTAATAATTGAGAGCTGTCAATTAGACAACTATCAATTATTAATCCTATTGCATGAAATAAAAATAAAACACACACACTTTAATTAAAAATCATTTTAATGAAATAAAGACACATGTTTTTGACCATCTTTTATTTGACTGCAAAAACCATTTCCTGTAATAAAAATAAAATAAAAAAGCAAAATTATTCTTACCTATCCCATGCACAGTCAGGTCCCACGGTGTAATCCTTCAGAAAGGGTTAATGTTTACTGCAGGGACCGCAGCTAATGCTGCAGCCTCACAGTAAACCCCCAAATGAATGAGTTCCTCTCCTGGCTGACAGGAGAGGAAGTGGAAAGCTTAATTGATTGCTTTCCACTTTCACTTCAGGTCAGCCAGGGACACAATCAGTGACGTCAGAGGGAACTGATTAACAAAAATAGGGGTTCCCTTCGAATAAAAAATGGCGTGGGGTCCCCCCTATTTTTGTTAACCAGCCAGATGAAGCAGACCGCTGAGGCCTGGATTTTCAGGCTGTTAAGGAGCCAAGATCCATGGACCTTGCCAGCCTGATAATATCAGGCCACAGCAGTCTGCATATCTTGGCTGATTAACAAAAATAGGGGATCCCCTCGAAAAAAATTGGCGTGGGGTCCCCCCTATTCTTGTTAACCAGCCAGATGAAGCAGACCGCTGAGGCCTGGTTTTTCAGGCTGGTAAGGATCCAATATCCATGGACCTTGCAAGCCTGATAATACCAGGCCACAGCAGTCTGCTTAGCTTGGCTGGTTAACAAAAATAGGGATCCCCTCGAAAAAAAAACGGCGTAGGGGTCCCCCTATTTTTGTTAACCAGCCAAGTAAAATGCAGACTGCTGCGGCCTGGTATTAAAAGACTGTCAAGGCCCATGGATTTTGGCCCTCAACAGCCTGATAATACCAGGCTACAGCAGCCCCACATTTGGCGCATCAAAAGATGTGCCAATTGTGGCACTTTACCCGGCTCTTCCCACTGCCCTGTAGCGGTGGCAAGTGGGGTAATAAGGGGTTAATGTCACCGTTGATTGCACGGTGACAATAAGCCCGGTTAATAATGGAGAGGTGTCAATAAGACACCGATCCATTATTAATCCCAAAGTTATTAAATGCATAAAAAAAAAGACAAAGCAAGAAAAAAGTATTTTAATGAAATAAAAGAGACAACACAGTTTTCATTTCTTTTATTACACTTTCATTCCTGCGACGCCATCGATCTCCTGTAAAAAAAGAAAAAAAAAAAACCAACAGTATACCACCTGTCCGACGCAGTCCATAGTAACGACTGTCCCACGACGATCCAGCTCTGCTACATCACAATGACAGGCAGAGCCTGTCATCGCGACGCAGCACAGCTGATTACCTCCTTCTCCGGCAGTGACGTCATCGGACTGACTGCTTTACGGCCGGGATTACCAAGCAGTCACTGCAGTTATCGCGAGAAACTGCATGTGACCGCCGGGGAAAGATGATGGCGGCCATGAAGCAGTCCAGGCCGTGACCGCCGGAGATCTTCTGCCAGGTAAGTGCCGCTGACTCCTGACAGACCCGACCGACGGACACTGACAGTGACAGACCCGACCGACGGACACTCACAGTGACAGTGACAAATCCGATTCCGGTATCCGATATGACGAAAATATCGGTATTCGGAATCGAAAGGCCGATACAGCTAATATCGGCCGATATCCGATATTTGCAGTATCGTATCGCTCAACACTACTCAGTATGTATTTGACCGTAATACCCAGCCAGATATACGGCACTAGTATGAGGAGCGTACAGCTTTAATACGGTTGTAGGGGAAAATTTAAATCTCCGTATTTATTTCTGGGGTCACACACAGACGCTCTCTCAGTATGGATTTCATCATAATACAAACATCAGATATACGGTACTGTATCAGAAGGGTACAGCTGTATACGGTGTAGGTAAAAATGTAAATCTCCGTATATATTTCCGGAGTCACACACAGATGCTCACTCAGTATGTATTTGACCGTAATACCAGCAGATATATAGTACTGTATGAGGAGCATACAGCTGTATACGGTGTAGGGGAAAATTAAAATCTCCGTATTTATTTCCGGAGTCACACACAGATAGTCAGCATGTATTTGTCCGTGATACCAGCCGGTACACGGCAGTGTGTGAGGAGCGTGCAGCTCTATACGGTGTGGGAAAAAAATGTATGGTCGGTAACTGTGCAGAAAAAAGAATAAAAGTATTAGTGCTGTGTTAAAAGCAGTCTGCACAGCAGTGTACACACAGCAACATAGCTATCAGGCAGCCTAATAACCAGCGCTGCTGCACACAAAAAAATCCTCCCCTGTCACTGCACACTAACTGTACACACAATTGCTATCAGCACAAGCACAGAAGAACTTCTCTTTCCAGCCCTAACTCTCTCTCTACTGATAAACAGAGTCAGCAACCTCTCCCTACTGTTAAGATCAGCAGAAGTAAAATGGAGGTCGGTGGTCAGGGCTTTTATAGACACTATGACGCCCCCAAAGCAAGCCAATCACTGCAGTGCCCTTCTCTACGATGGTGGTGGACGCTGCACATGTCATCTCGTTGCCCACAGTGTACGTACTTGCTCATTGGCTGAAAAAAAGGCACCTGGGAAATTCGACTTTGGTGCTCGTTTTGCCGACTGCATGGCCGACTACACGCTATGGTCGGATTTCGGTCGGCGAAACCCAACTTTGGCAAAAGGCGGCGACTTATGAATCTGGCCGACCTGTTTCGCTCAACTCTAGCCAGCATCAATTTTTATGCTTGAGCATCTCATAGTAGGAGGTATTAGTCTATTATACTTCTATTAGATTTCTTTGAAAACATAAAAAAAAATGTATACAGATTCCAGATTGCAGTCCATGCAAGAAGAATACCAGGATAAGGCAATAATGCTAAATGTAAATGTGGCTATGAACAGCATCTATGTCTATCAATCATGCCACAAATAATTGTATTTAATGCATCACAATTGAAAATCGATAGTCATTATTGTTATCCTTACTCAGAAACTAGCGAATCATGGTAAGTGTAATTGTGTCTTTAATGGGGTCGAGTTCAGGTTTAGAACCTAGGCCATATATCTCAGCCGTGACTGCCTATCATATAGTCTGTAAAGCATGCCCTTGTATCTGTTACATGTGAAATTCTGCCCTGCCCCAGTTCATTGCCTGTGGTTATGGAAAGGATATTCAATATAACCATCTTTACTGTAGAAAGAACATGGAAACAATACTAAAGAGTTTATAACAAAGACTCGGGAAATGTCAGTATAAATTTAGCAACCTCTATTAATCAGTGCTAAAGACAAAGACCATGGGTGTGCAGGAAATACTACTGACTCTGGATAAGTACAGATTTACATGGCTGAGGACCAGTGCTGTAACCTTTACCTTGACAAAGTGCTGATATTAGAACAATGTAATTAAAAGGAACTGTTGTTTCAAACCAATGTATACAATAATGACTCTAATCTTCCCATTTTTTGCATAAGCACATTTCCTATCTAACCAAGCCCTTCAATTAACACTATATTTTCTCTTAATATAGACATTCTGCATTATGGTGGCTCAAAGCAAGTCAATGAACCTTCAACCTGTAATATATTTATCAAGAAAGGCATCCAGGCCCTCCTTGTGTAGTGACTCAACCTTTACAACATGTGGCTGGAGTTCCATAATGTCACTGCTCTAACAGTAAAGAATCAGGGTCTGTGATTGTGATTAATCCTTCCTTCCTGTAGATGTTGAGGATGCCTCCTTGTCATGGTTGCAGCATTTAGTGAAAGCTATCATAAAAAATATCTCTGTAGTGACTCTTCATATATTTGTACATTGTAATAAGGCTGCCTCCAAAGTGAATAACCACATGTTTGATAACTTGTCTTGGTACAGCAATCCACCCATTCCCTTAAAGGGAATCGATTAGTTGGATTTCACCCTTCAAATTATTTATATTGGCATGTAACTCTTTCAAAGACAAATCTAGCAACATCTTTACATGGTCAGTCCGTTACATCAATACTGAGAAACTACAGTAGCATTTGAATCGATATGCAAATCAACCTGAAGGGCTTTCGGCATGTGAAAGCTCTTCTCAGGCCTCTGTCACTCCGGCTCTATTCCCTTCCCAGCGGCGCCTTCTCCTTCTTTACTGACAGTCAAGTAGGTGTCAGGTAGCATAAAAAATAGAGCCGCTGTCTTTTTATTTCTAACTTTCTCTTTCATAGTCACTCTGCTCTTAGGATCCTTTCATCTCTATTCTTTCCATTATTCCTACTTGTCATTTTTATACATGTTCATATGTGTATATCATTTCCTGACACATTGTTAATCTCCTTGTGGGACTTGTCCATTATATGTGATTTATATATCCATTGTATTTGCTTCTAATAGATTTTGATTTGAATCATAGTCTGATCATTCATCTAATGTACAAACCATACGTTGTCTTATCTACAACAATCCTGGTTAGCATATTAATTATTATACTACCCCTAGTATTCCCCCAATGAGTACTTTTCTGTTTAAGAAATCACCTATATTGTACATATCTATTGGATAGATCTTCAGCCTGATATTGAAGGGACCTTAAAACCTGAGGTTCCTAGATACCATTGTTTTTTATTATCAAGTCATTTTTTCATCATGTGCTCTTTTATGATTTTTGTAACACGTGTGTTATTTATCATCCCTGAGATTCATTTTTTATTGTTTACGCACTGATTAATTTATTCATTTCAGTGAGACCAAGGCTCAGGAGGAGTCGAAATGTCATAATTTGAAAAGCTGATATCCAGGGTGTCTCCATATGAACCTTTTGAAATTCAGATTGAAGCGTACTGCTGTGTCATCTCTATAGATTTTCACTGAGAAATAAGTAGGTGAGCTTTTGGGGTCCTGGATTGGTGTGGACTGTTTAGATGTTAGCCGAGAATTTGAGAACGAGATATGATTATACACTTAGAGAATTACTATTTTAAGTCTCAGAGTGCAGCCTTTTCATCCAGGTCCAGAAGACTTAGGACTCATCCAAAAGTCAATGTTTAACATACAGTTTTTAACCTAGCAGTCTGCAAAAATCATGTTGACATGTCCAATTTGATCGGAGTAAAGGGTCTATGAAAAAATTGCCATCCTTGTGCTAATGTTTTTTATCATGATCATGGACTGTTTGATAAGAGAAGCTAGAGAAACACCTAATTCGTCTAAAAAAACTGGCAAAACTGGGACTGTTTTTTTTTTAACAAGAAAAATCACTTACCTCTAAATGACCCTTAATGTATTGTGTGGTCAATGGGACAGTGACAAGTCTAGCTTGCTACTAGATTAGCATAGATGAATTATATGTGGACATTTATACAAGTCCAAAATAATTTGAATAATACTGTAAAATGTTTTTGAGGATAATGGTATAGAGCTAAATTTAAGGGTTTGAGCTTGGCTACTTATTTATGTTTAAAGGCATGTGACATTGTCACTGGTTTTATATGTGAGGGGAGGTATGTGTCACACAGGATGCTCTCCTGTGTGAACTAAGACCTACTTTATTTATCTGCCAGCATGTTATATGTTAAAAGGGTGTGGCTGAGCAATGTATAAAAGCTCAGTCCTGTTTTTTTTTCTCTGGTGTGGTCTGGAGAGGAAAGTCTCCAGACAGTATAGTGGAAGCTGCCAAGCTTTCCACAAGGACTTTAGCAGTGCAGTTTATGCTACCGAGAGCGGGCGGAACCCACTCATCTATGGACTGAGTTATTGTTTGTTTTTTTTATGTTTTCCCGTTTAACCCAGAGGGGTCATGTTTACTTTTCCTGCGAAAACCTGCATGAGTTTATGGCTGATAATAAACCAGCAGAAAGAAAACCCAGAGAACGTGTGTCCTGAGTCTGCCTTCAGGAGAGCCGAGCGAGTCGTCTTGCCACAGTTGGTGGAGAATGCGGGCAGGATTCCAGGAACACGTGTACCTGCCACAAAGACCGGTGGATGTCCTGGGTGAAGGCTGCCAGCCAGTTAGAGAAGTCCGGCAGCATGGAGGAACTCGTTAAGCACCTGGTCCAGGCCCAGCAGAGCATACAGCAGCAACACCTACAGAGCCAGCAGAGCATACAGCAGGCCCAGCAGAGCATGCAGAAGCAGCACCAGGAGACGACCAAACTGTTGCTTCAACAGATCCAGTTGCAGCAAAAGTCGCAGCAACAGCACCAGCAGGAGGCGCAACGGCAGATACAGCTTTTGGCAGACGCCATCCAGAGCAGGGTGGCCACCCCAACCCCAGGGCCGACTGATGATTCTCACGTCAGGAAGGCGGTAAGGCGAGCCATGCAGAAGATGACCCCTGGGGATGATGTGGAACCATTTCTGACTGTTTTTGAGAGGGTGGCTGATCGGGAGAGACTTCCACCAGCACAGTGGGCAGAGGTTCTGGCGCCATATTTATCAGGTGAACCCCAAAAAGCGTATTTTGACTTGGCGCTGCAAGATGCTAAGGAGTATCCCAAACTAAAGACAGAGATCTTAGCCCGTCTGGGAGTAAATATGGCAGTAAGAGCCCAGCGAGTTCATTACTGGGCGTATGCTAGCAACAAACCCCTCGTTCGCAGATGTTTGACCTATTGCATCTTGTTCAGAAGTGGCTACAACCGGAGTCCTCCACTCCGGCCCAGATGGTTGAGCGGGTGGTGATTGATAGATTCATGCATTCCCTTCCCAAGTCAGTACAGACCTGGGTTGCCCAGGGTGATCCCCAGAACGCAGATGACTTTATCGGCCTGGTAGAGAGGTACCAGGTAGTTGAGAGATCTCTTGGGAAACCGGATGCAGTCATTTCTCCCTACTGGGATACCCAAAAGGGGGTGGGTTCACCACGGAAAGGGTCTAGAGCCACCACTGGGGGGCGTCCCACTCCTATTGAAGGGGCCTTTAGAACAGTTGGGAAAGATATAGTTTGCTGGCGATGCCACAACCCTGGACATGTAGCTGCCAAGTGTCAAATATCCCCTGAGCCCATGGACTGCAGCCTAGGCAGACGGGTCTCCTATTATGCCTATCCAGCCTGTAGCGTGGACTGTCGACCTGGCAAGGGACCGCAGGCGTGTGCAGTATCCATTAATGGAATAAAAGTGCTTGGGCTGTTGGACTCCGGGAGTATGGTGACCTTGATCAGAGCATCCCTTCCCCACCAGTTGATCCCTTCCAAAACCCTGGGTGTTCGGTGCATCCATGGTGACGCCAAGGACTATCCCGTGGCCACAGTAACAGTGGGGACAGACTGTGGTGCCCAGTCCCATGAAGTCGGGGTGGTAAAGGACCTGATACATCCTGTCATATTGGGCCGTGATTTTTCCTTATTCTGGGACTTTTGGGAGAAGGGAACTGGACTAAGTAGCATGGGGAAAAGCGAGATCCTTGAAGAAGAACCCCCGACAGAGTCTCGGAGAGAGGAGTTCCCACTGTGCGTCCTTGTCGGTGATGAGGGTGAGACGGTGACCGAGGAGGCCGACCTACCTGCGTTAGATATGTCCAGAGAGAACTTTGGGACTGCTCAAGTTCGAGACCTGACCTTAAAAGGGGCGTTCGACCAGGTTACTGTATGTAATGGGGTTGCCCAAGAGCCGGGGGCCGACACCAGATTCCCCCACTTTGCAGTACAGGGGGAGTTGCTATATCGGGTGGCCAAACTGAGGGGCGGTGAGATAGTGGAACAGCTGTTAGTGCCGGGGCCATACAGACGGCGGGTGCTAGACATGGCCCATTCACATGTTCTGGGGGGACACCTAGGGGTCGAGAAAACTCAGGAGAGGATACTGAGGAGGTTTTATTGGCCAGGGTGTTATCGAGAAATTCAAAACTTTTGTAGGTCCTGCCCCACCTGCCAAATAACCGCTCCCTCCTCCCACTTCCGTAGCCCCTTAGTTCCACTACCTGTGATAGAGGTTCCCTTTGAGAGGATTGCCATGGACCTCATGGGCCCCATAGTCAAATCAGCTCGGGGCCACCAATATATCCTGGTCGTCATGGACTATGCCACTCGGCATCCAGAAGCGGTTCCCCTAAGGAACATGTCCAGTAAAAGTATAGCCCGAGAGTTGGTCCATATTTTTGCTCTGACAGGTCTATCCAAAAGAGATCCTAACAGACCAAGGAACCCCCTTCATGAGCAAGGTGATGAAGGAGCTTTGCAGAGTCCTTCAGATAACTCAGCTGCGGACCTCGGTTTATCATCCACAAACGGACGGCCTAGTGGAACGCTTCAACAAGACCTTAAAGGCAATGCTCAAGAAGGTCGTTGAAAAGGATGGGAGAGACTGGGACTACCTGCTCCCATTTCTGCTTTTCTCGGTCAGAGAAGTTCCTCAAGCCTCCACGGGCTTCTCTCCATTTGAGCTCCTATATGGGCGGCATCCAAGAGGTCTCCTAGACATCGCCAAGGAAACTTGGGAGGCTGAAGTCACGCCACACCGGAGTATCATCGAACATGTCGCCCAGTTACAGGAGAGAATGTCAAAGGTGATGCCTATCGTAAAGGAACATCTCCTCCAGGCGCAGGAAGCCCAGGCGAGGGTCTATAACCGGTCGGCGAGACTAAGACAGTTCCAGCCCGGAGACCGTGTTTTGGTGCTGATCCCTACCGTCGAGAGCAAGTTCCTCGCCAAATGGCAAGGTCCATACGAGGTGGTGGAGAAAGTCAGCGAGGTTAATTATAAAGTCCACCAGCCTGGCCGAAGGAAGGCACATCAAATATATCATATAAACTTGCTCAAGCCGTGGCGGGACCGTGAACCTGTGGAAACTCCTTGCCTGGGAGCCGCACCGGAAGGCAAGGTGGAGGAGGTCACTATTGCAGAGACTCTATCACCGGCCCAGAAGCAACAGTGTCGAGAATTACTACAGCGGAATCGGGACCTGTTCTCAGAGTTGCCGGGGCATACACAAGTGATAGAGCATGACGTTCTGACAGAACCGCATGTACGAGTGAATTTGAAGCCGTATCGGATTCCGGAAGCACGCCGGGAGGTGATCTCGGCTGAGGTGAAGAGGATGTTAGACCTCGGGGTAATAGAGGAGTCAAAGAGTGGGTGGTCGAGCCCAATCGTCCTCGTGCTGAAGCCCAATGGAGAGTGGAGGTTTTGTAATGACTACCGTCGGCTAAATGAGGTATCCAAGTGTGACGCGTACCCGATGCCCCGCGTCGACGAACTCATCGAGAGGCTTGGACCGGCGAGGTACATCACCACTCTTGACCTGACGAAGGGCTACTGGCAGATCCCCATGTCCCAGATGGCTAAAGAGAAGACGGCTTTCTCAACACCGGATGGCTGTTTTCAATACACGCGGATGCCGTTCGGACTACAGGGGGCCCCAGCCACTTTCCAGAGGACTATGGATCGGATCCTAGCCCCACATAAGAAGTATGCCGCAGCCTACCTCGACGACATTGTGGTCTTTAGCTCAGACTGGGCTAGTCACCTACCTAAACTACAGGCCGTTTTGGACGCACTAAGGAAAGCAGGATTTACCATAAATCCGAAAAAGTGTGCCATCGGAAAAGAGGAGGCCAAGTACCTGGGCTATGTTGCTGGGAGAGGCGAAATAAAGCCGCAGATCAAGAAAGTGGAGGCAATTCAAACCTGGCCGCAACCGCTCTCAAAGAAGCAGGTGAAAGCATTCCTGGGAATGGTGGGATACTACCGGCGGTTTATCCCGAATTTCACCACGATTGCCGCCCCACTAACAGATCTTCTAAAAGGCACCAAATCAACCATGGTGAAATGGACGGAAGAAACGGAGACCGCGTTTCAAAAGCTGAAGCTAACACTGTGCAAGCAGCCTGTCCTGGTCGCGCCAGACTTTAAGAAAGAATTTGTGGTCCAGACTGACGCATCAGAGGTTGGTCTAGGGGCCGTACTCTCCCAAGAAATAAATGGGGAAGAACATCCCATTCTCTATCTAAGTCCAAAGCTGTCCTCCTGCGAGAAGAACTACGCCATAGTAGAGAAAGAGTGTTTAGCCATAAAATGGGCCGTGGATACACTGAAATATTACCTACTAGGCCGGAAGTTTAAATTAGTATCAGACCATGCCCCGTTGAGATGGTTGAGGGAAAAGAGGAGAAAAAATGCTAGGGTAACTAGATGGTTCCTAGAGCTTCAAGAGTTTAACTTTCACGTGGAGCATAGGCCAGGGAAGTTACATGGGAATGCAGATGCCCTCTCTAGGATTCCCTGTCTGGTGTCAGAAGGTGCCCAAACCCCCGGTTTTGGGCAGAGAGGGGGAATATGTGACAGTGTCACTGGTTTTATATGTGAGGGGAGGTATGTGTCACACAGGATGCTCTCCTGTGTGAACTAAGACCTACTTTATTTATCTGCCAGCATGTTATATGTTAAAAGGGTGTGGCTGAGCAATGTATAAAAGCTCAGTCCTGTTTTTTTTTCTCTGGTGTGGTCTGGAGAGGAAAGTCTCCAGACAGTATAGTGGAAGCTGCCAAGCTTTCCACAAGGACTTTAGCAGTGCAGTTTATGCTACCGAAAGCGGGCGGAACCCACTCATCTATGGACTGAGTTATTGTTTTTTTTTTTTATGTTTTCCCGTTTAACCCAGAGGGGTCATGTTTACTTTTCCTGCGAAAACCTACATGAGTTTATGGCTGATAATAAACCAGCAGAAAGAAAACCCAGAGAACGTGTGTCCTGAGTCTGCCTTCAGGAGAGCCGAGCGAGTCGTCTTGCCACAGGCAATAGTAACTCTCTAGCATACAAAGACATTTTAGGCAATTGTGCACAACTTTCCTTTTCCAGCATGGCTGTGCACTGTCTTAAAGAAAAACCTTATGAATACTAAGTTTAAGAATTTTGGTTTTGAGGAACATGCAAGTAGCATCTTTAGAAGGAAGAGGACTTTGTCTCTGGTGGCACCTATTGTATCTAGCAATCCTAAAAGTTAGTACCAACCCTTTAAAAAACCTTACCACATGACTTAGGATAACAAACCAAACCAGAAACTCAACAGACCCTACTCAGTGCAAAGCAGGAGATCTTATTTGGCTTGGTGAGAGGCCTCTGACTGGGTGTCTAAGGAGGAAGGTTTCACCTTGCGGAGAGTGCCAGGCTGGTGAAAGAGTTATAGTCCATGTAATGCTCCTCTGGGAATTTAAATATGCAAATAGCCTCTTCAGAATGAATTGGACTTCATGGCGTCACCTTTTGGTTTGGAGGAACTTAATCAACCTGTACATCAATTCTATCAAATATTTTCAAACATGGAATAAGACCACTATTTGTGAACTTCTTGCCTAACATCTTGTTTTATACTATAACATGAGCGCATTTTAGACTGTATTTTCCTAAGACTAATACACCTCTTTCACAAAATATGTTAGCTGGCTAAATTTTAATTAAAAGCTGTTTTCTAGTTTGGTGTAAAACTTGTTCATTATGACTGCAAGCATTTGCATATGAAAAACATACATTTTGTACATGCAAATTACACAAATCTGAAAGATAAACAGTATAAATGCCAATATAAAAAACAAGCACACCATAAAACACTTTTACTCCAAGTAAAGTTAATTTATATTTGGTTTGTAATTGAGATAATCTTGAGTACAGACATAAATATTCACAGCCCATCACCAAACAAATTGGCAAATAATTTCACAGCCCCAACCCGAAATGAAATGACAATAGAATATCTTTTTTTGTATCAAGAGTATGAGCAGCACACTATGCTTCCTAGTGAATACCTTGGTGCACAGTGTTTAATCATCCAGCTAAAGCACCAAGAAACAATACCAGAGAAAAGAAGGCAGCACTGCCAAGCTTCAATGCAAAAACATGTATTTGTAATCCATTGTGCAGCACTTCAACTTTCATCCCAGCCTGCTTGAAAAAAATCTAAAACATTGCATATTAAATTATGTATACACACAGTGTTGGACTGGCCCACTGGGACACTGGTGAAATGCCCGCTGGGCTCGAGAAAGAAGGAAATTTTTTTTAGGGACGCTGGCCCTTTAGAAGTGCCAGAAGCAGAGGTGCGCGTGTGCACATGCAGTCCCGACCCCCACCACAACCAGGGTCGGCGGCAACGCCTGGCAAACCGAGGTAAATGCTGGAGCCCTGCATGCATGACACCTGCCCCCTCAAATACTCACTTCTCCTCGTTCCTGGCAGCTGCAGTGTCTTCAGTGCCCTCTTACTCTGCTATGTCTCAGGGCAGAGGGCGCAATGACATCATCACAGTGCTCTAAGCCTCCCTGTCCTAAGCAATGCAGAATCAGGAGAGACGCTGAGTTTACTTGACCTGCGGCGCGAACGGGAGAGGTGAGTATTTGATTTTTTTTATGTATGTAGCATTATATTGGTCCCATGATGTACTGTATGGAGTAAAATATGGAGCCCATGATCTACTGCATGGAGGAGCATTACCATGGGTCCCATGATCTACTGTGTGGAGTATTATATGGGGCCCATAATCTACTGTATGGAGAGCATTATATGGGTCCCATGATCTACTGTATGGAGGAGCATTACATGGGGATCATGATCAGTAGATCATGGGCCCCATGTAATGCTCCTCAAAACAGGAGTATTAAATGGGGCCCATGATCTATTGTATTGAGGAGGATTATATGGGGCCCATGATCTAATGTATGGAGGAGCATTATATGTGGCCCATGATCTACTGTATGGAGGAGCATTACATGGGACTCATGATCAGTAAAACTATGGCGTCTCAAAACAGGAGTATTGCATGGGGCCCATGATCTACTGTATGGAGGAGCATTATATGGGGCACGTGATCTACTGTATGGAAGAGCATTATATGGGGCCCAAGATCTACTGCATGGAGGAGCATTATATGGAGCCATAATCTACTGTATGGACGAGCATTATATTGGGTCCAAAATCTACTGTATGCAGGAGCATTACATGGGACCCATGATCTGCTGTATGGAAGAACATTATATGGTGCCCAAGATCTACTGCATGGAGGAACATTATATGGGGTCCATGATCTACTGTATGAAGGAGCATTATATTTGGCCCATGATCTACTGAATGGAGGAGCATTATGTGGGGCGGGCCCATAATCTACTGTATGGAGGAGCATTATATGGGGCCCATGATCTACTCTATGGAGAAGCAATATTTGGGGCCCATGATATACTGTATGGAGGAGCATTATAAGAGGCCCATGATATACTGAATGGAGGAGCATTATATGGGGCCCATGATATGCTGTATGAATGAGCATTATATGGGGTCTATTATATACTGTGTGGAGGAACATTATATGGGGACCATTATATGCTCTATGGAGGAGCATTATATAGGGCCCATTATATACTGTATGAAAGCATTATATGGGGCCTATGATATACTGTATGGAGGACTATGTGGTACCCATATATATTGTATGAAGGACTATGTGGTGCCAGAATACTGTGTGGAGGACTATGTGGTGCCCGTAATACTGTATGAAGGACTATGTTGCCCATATTACTATATAGAGGACTATGTGGTGCCTATAATACTGTATGGAGGACTATGTGGTTGCCCATAATACTGTATGGAGGACTATGTGGTTGCCTATATACAGTATGGAGGACTTTGAGTTGCCAATAATACTGTATGTAGGACTATGTAGGGCCCATATACCGTATGAAGGACTGTGGTTGTCCAAAAATTGTATCATACCTGTATTTCTTGTCTGTGCATCAGGAACCGTGGTATGTGTTAAAAATCCCACTGAGACTCTCTCTGAGGCCCCCGAAAATCTGGAGCCAGCCCTGGTGACAACGCACATCAAGATGAACGCCGGAAGCAGCTGTGACTGGGCCCTCTGCTGTTACAGGTCATGCGTCAATGTCACATAACAGTTATGCTTTACTCCTGCAGCCTTTAATAGGCTGGCAGCTTTTCAGTGTCAATGCTATGTGACGTTAAAGCGCGGCTGGTCACACAACAGAGTGCCCTGTCATAGCTGCAGTCGGTGCCCATTTTATTGACCATGACGAATATGAAGCAACAGGAGGAAGCCGGGGAGTGCAGGAAGGTGAGAAGAATCTCTGTCCCCCCTCCCTGTGATTGGGCAAGGTAGTGGCCATAGGGGCTGACATAGGGGTCCAGGACATTATTAAAGTGGACATAAGGACCCAGGATGGGGTAAATTAGGGGCCCAGGATGGGGACATTGAATAAAGGAGCAAAGGATGGGGAAATGATTACTGGAAGGGGCCCAGGATGGGGACCTTACTAAAGTGGACATTGGGGTTCAGGATGGGGACATTAAATAAAGAGGCTCAGTATCTAACATCTTATTAAATTAAGGGGTGAAGTAATTACTGGATGGAGATCAGGATGAGGAACATACATTATTGGTTTATGGTGGCAAGTGGGGACATAATTAATGTAGAGGCCAATGAGGGACATTATTGCTGCTTTAATTTAATTTATTTTCTTTTGAGGAAACTGTCTTCCATGGGGGAGAACAAAAGGGTGGTCCTGTTACTGTGCAAGGTTGCACTATGTCTCTTTTTCTTCATCTAAGGTAGTGTGGAAGTCGGGGAAAAAAGTGAGGAATGTGCTCTGGAAGCGATCAGCTATAGATTAATGTGTTATTTTATGCAGAGACGAGTCCTGGCAGGAAGAAGTTCCTCTGTATAATGTCACTGGTGATCACTGTATTATCTGTACACTGACACTATATACATAGCTCCTGTGTATAATATCACTGGTGATCACTGTATAATCTGTAAACTATACACTATATACAGAGCTTCTGTGTATAATGTCCCTGGTAATCACTGCATTTATTGTACACTGACACTGTACACTATTTACAGAGCTCATGCGTATAATGACACTGGTGATCACTGTATTATCTGCACACTGACACTATATGCAGAGCTTCTGTGTATAATGTCACTGAATTACCTGTACACTGACATTATATACTCTATAGTATGTACAGAGTTTGTGTGTATAATGTCACTAGTGATTACTGTATTACCTGTATACTGACACTATTTGCTGTACACTATATACATAGCTCATGTGTATAATGGCACTGATGATCACTGTATTATCTGTAGACTAACACTATATGCAGAGCTCCTGTGTATAATATCACTGGTCATCAATGCGTTACCTGTTCACTGATATTATATACTCTATAGTATGTACAGAGTTCCTGTGTATAATGTCACTAGTGATCACTGCATTCCCTGTACACTGAAACTATATACAGAGCTCCTGTGTATAATGTCACTGGTGATCATTGTATTACCTGTACACTGACACTATATGCAGACCTCCTGTGTATAATGTCACTGGTGATCACTGCATTCCCTGTACACTGAAACTATATACAGAGCTCCTGTATAATGTCACCAGTGGTAATATTAGTGTTATTAGTATTGTGGTTTTTATTAATGATTAGTATTGTAGTATTCAGTCACTATGTGGTGGTAGTATGTGATCTGGTCATGATTTGGTGGTATTTCTCTTGTATGTGATATTATTTGGTTACTATGTGGTCCGTCATGATGTGACTGTATTAATCCCATGTATGCAGTATTATTCGGTCACTATGTAGTCTGATCATGATGTGACTGTATTAACCACTGTATGTTGTATTATTAAGTAACTTTGTGGTGGTAATATGTGATCTGGTCGTGGTGTGGCAGTATTTGTCCCTAGTATGTGGTATTATTTGGTCATTATGTGGTGGTAATATGTGGTCTGGTCATGGTGTGGTGGTATTTGTCTCCTGCATGTGGTATTATTTGGTCACTATGCAGTGGTAATATGTGATCTGGTCATGGTGCGCAGTATTTGTTCTTTGTATGTGGGATTAATCGGTCAGTATATGGTGATAAGTAGTCTGGTCACGAGGTGGTGGTATTTGTCTTCTGTATGTGGTATTATTTGGTTACTATGCAGTGAAAATATGTGGTCTGCTATGGTGTGGTGATATTTGTTCCTTGTACGTGGTATTATTGGTCTTGGTATAGAGGGATTGCGTTGTGTATGGAGGTCACTTGTTCTCTCTGATATCAATAAGGAGAAGATTCTTGATTTCCAATAGAGATTAAATATTTAGATGTTTAATCCATTTTATCTGATGAAGAAACTGGTTTGATGTTGAACCGCGTTGCATGGGGTTTTTAACTTTACCTGTAATACTGTTTGTTATTTTTCTTTTTACTTTTGAGCAACATTTTAACAATTAATTACTATTGTATCAATATCCCACTGATCTACTTTGTATTCCAAATGAACTTCACCAACCAGTAGCGCCCAAGGCTCAGTATTTTTCTCTGGACTTCAGGTTTACTTTAAGGCCAGATTCACAAAGATTTTTGAAACAAGATGTAGCGGCGCAGGTATATATGTGCTGGATCTGCTGCAAGTACAAAACCTCCTACCACAAGGAGAATGGAAGGTAATAAAATAATACTCAAAAAGTACTCGCGCTATGAATCAAACACAAGACTAACAATACTGATCGCAACACGTACCTGTATTCCTTCCCAGAAAATTTATGCACGAATATCATTAAGATGATGAATCAGCGGGTGATGCTTGTGTGATGATGGACAATTAGATGACCAATTTGTGCATTAAAACACTGGATATAAGGGAAAAAATATGGAATCAGTAACCAAATAAAATGGAGCTTAAATAAGCATTGCTGGCTGCTAATAAAGTTTAAAAAGAGACAAGAATATGTCCTTCATATAAAACGGCAAAACATGTGCCTATTGATTAATCCCTATGAAGGAAAAAATACAATGCTAAGGTGCTGGTAATATAATAAGTCTCTGGATGTGCAAATATGCATATATATGATTGTGCAATTAAGCATGAATAATGTGCATTTAGTATAATATGGAAATAACCAAAGGTAAATAAAGTGCCAACGGTGCAAAACTGGAATACAAGATTCCTAAAAACTACGGGGTTAAAAAATAACAATTTCCTTGTATAAATACGTGAAGTGGTAACAAAGGTCCTGGTGATCCTATGTGCTCGATGGGGGTATAAGCGGTGCTGTTATTACACGATCCGGTGTTGCTAAAGCAAAAAAGTCCTGGAGAGCTGCCCCGGCTGGCAGCAAGCACCGGATCGTCCTGAACCATTCATCTCAAGCTAAGTATCACACTGCCATTCAGGATACTGGGTATATTATCACTACTTGCACAAGGTACCGCTTGTGTAATAACAGCACCGCTTATACCCCCATCGAGCACATAGGATCACCAGTGTTATGATTTGGTAGCTGAGGAGAGCAGGCAAAAAAGGAAATACACCAGAGAGGTTGGAATCTATGGGATTGCAGTACCCTGACTAACCACCACAACTAAAGGCAGCCGTGGAGCGTACCTACGTTGGTCCTAGACGCCTCGTCACAGCCTGAGAAGCTAACTACACCTAAAGACAGAAAAAGGAAAACTATCTGCCCGGAGCAGATCCCCAAAGAACATAGAAAGCCCCCAAACATGTAATGGCGGTTAGACAAGAGGAAAATACAGACACAGACAGAAAATAGTATGAGCAAACGTTGGGGCCCAAACTTCCTAAATAGAAAAGGATAAGAAGGACACTTGCTGCAATCCCAAAAAACCCTGAAAAGTACCAACTCTACTAATTACAAAAACACCTGAGATCACACGACCTCTACCACCTAAATTAGTTCTCTGGTGTAACAAAACTAAACAGCAGCCACTGAAAAAACTGGAAAAGGCAAATGAACAAACAACAGTGGCTGAACTAAACTGAGAGGAGCACAAGCCCCCGGAGGGGACCCGGCAGACCCCACAGAAGTGCAGGACAAAATGCAAAAAGCAAGCACAAAAAACTAAAAGAAGAAAATGTCTTATCTGTTAGCAGAAGATGCAGGCACGAAACAGCAAGCTACAAAGTGAACAGGAATCAAAGATGAGACCAGAACAATTGATCACCGGCAACCCTGATGGGAGGGAACCTCCCTTATATAAGACCAGTCAGTAACACCTGATCGCCAATCTTCACAATCTTCATTGGATAGTTCAGTACTGTTTGTAACCACCAGAGGGAGCTTCTGCTCAGAACTCATTTCTAGCACATTCACAACAGTACCCCCCCTTGAGGAGGGGTCACCGAACCCTCATTTGAGCAACCAGGTCGGTCAGGATGAACTCTGTGATACGCACGGATGAGTCTCCTAGCATGGATGTCCGAAGCAAACACCCAAGAATTGTCCTCCTGACCATAACCTCTCCACTTAACCAAATTCTGGAGTTTCCGTCTAGAAAAACGAGAATTCAATATTTTCTCAACCACATACTCCAGATTGCCCTCAACCAAAACAGGGTCAGGAGGCACAGCCATAGGAACCACTGGCTCGACAAACCTCTTCAATAAGGACTTGTGGAACACGTTATGGATCTTAAATGTCCCTGGAAGAAGTAAACGAAAGGAAACAGGATTAAGAATCTCCATGATCTTATAAGGTCCAATGAACCTAGGCTTAAACTTAGGAGATGCAACTCTCATAGGGATATTTCTTGAGGACAACCAGACAAAGTCCCCCACTTCAAACCGAGGACCATCAGTCCTATGCCGGTTGGCAAACCGCTGGGCCCTCTCCTGAGAGAGGGACAACCTCTCCACTACCTGGTCCCAAATCTGCTGCATACGCTCCTCAACAGAGTCAACACCTGGACAGACAGAAGCCTCCGTCTGTCCTGAAGAAAATCGAGGGTGAAACCCAAAATTGCAGAAAAATGGAGACATCAAAGTGGCAGAGCTAGCCCTATTATTAAGAGCAAACTCAGCCAAAGGCAAAAAAGAGACCCAGTCATCCTGATCAGCAGACACAAAGCATCTCAGATAAGTCTCAAATGTCTGGTTTGATCTCTCAGTTTGTTCCATTGGTCTGAGGATGAAAAGCCGAGGAGAAAGACAATTGAACACCAAGTTTAGAACAAAAAGTCCTCCAAAATCTGGAAACAAACTGGACTCCTCTGTCAGACACAATGTTCTCAGGGATGCCGTGTAACCGAACCACGTGCTGAAGGAACAAAGGCACCAATTCAGAGGAGGAAGGCAACTTAGGTAATGGCACAAGATGTATCATTTTGGAAAACCTATCACAAATCACCCAGATAACGGTCATTCTCTGAGAAACAGGGAGATCGGAAATGAAATCCATAGAGATATGGGTCCATGGTCTCTTGGGCACAGGCAATGGCATCAACAAACCACTAGAGCGAGAGCAAGGCTTGGAGCGAGAGCAAGTCCCGCAGGACTGCACAAATTCCCTGACGTCACGAGACAAAGTAGGCCACCTAAAGGACCGACTAACCAAGTCTCTGGTACCAAAAATTCCGGGATGACCGGCCAACGCGGAACAATGAATCTCAGACATCACACTCTTTTTCCACCGGTCTGGGACAAACAATTTCCCAAGAGGGCAGCGCTCGGGTTTTCCTCCTGACACCCTTCCAGAGTCAGTCTCAAATTGGGCAAGATGGCGGAAAGAACTACACCCTCTTTCAAAATAACAGCAGGATCAGATAACTCAGGAGAGTCCGCAAGGAAACTCCTCGAGAGGGCATCCGCCTTAACATTCTTAGTGCCAGGAAGAAAGCAAACCACAAAATTAAAACGTGTGAAAAACAAGGCCCACCTGGCCTGTCTAGGATTAAGTCGCTTGGCTGATTCCAGATAAACCAGATTCTTATAGTCCGTGAGGACCACCACCTGATGTTTGGCTCCCTCCAGCCAATGTCTCCACTCTTCAAAAGCCCACTTCATGGCCAATAGCTCCCGATTACCCACGTCATAATTACGTTCAGTTGGAGAAAATTTTCGAGAGAAAAAGGCACAAGGGTTACTTTTAGAGGTCTCTGGATCTCTTTGGGACAAAACAGCACCTGCCCCAATTTTAGAGGCAACAAGCTCCACCTGAAATGGCAGAGAAACATCAGGCTGCCGTAGAACAGGAGCAGAAGTGAATCTCTGCTTAAGTTCCTGAAACCCAGAGACTGCCTCAGGAGGCCAATTCACCACATCAGAACCCTTTTTGGTCAAATCAGTCAATGGTTTAACAATAACAGAGAAATTACCAATAAATTTACGATAAAAATTGGCAAAACCCAAGAATCTTTGAAGAGCCTTTAATGAAGTAGGTTGGACCCAATCACAGATGGCCTGAACCTTGACCGGGTCCATTTCAATAACAATGGGGACAAAATGAATCCCAGAAATGAGATCCTCTGTACGCCAAAAAGACACTTTGATCCCTTCACATACCTAGCATTCTCTCTCAAAATCTGGAACACAGTCCGAACATGTTTCACATGAGAGTCCCAGTCATTGGAAAAAATCAAGATATCATCCAAATAAACAATCAGAAATTTATCCACAAAATCCCTGAAAATGTCATTCATGAAGGACTGGAAGACAGAAGGAGCATTAGTGAGCCCAAAGGGCATCACTAGGTACTCAAAATGCCCCTCTGGGGTATTAAATGCCGTCTTCCATTCATCCCCGTGCTTAATGCGAATAAGGTTATATGCCCCCCTGAGGTCAAGCTTGGTAAACCAAGTAGCACTTTTCACCCTGGAAAACAGGTCAGAAATCAAGGGTAACGGATATTGATATTTCACAGTGATATTGTTCAAGAGACGATAATCAATACACGGCCTTATTGAACCATCCTTTTTGGCCACAAAGAAAAAACCGGCACCCAAGGGTGAAGAGGATAGTCTGATATGACCCTTCTCCAATGACTCCTTGATATAAGACCGCATAGCGTCATGTTCAGGTACAGACAAGTTAAAAAGGCGACCTTTAGGGAATTTACTACCAGGCACTAATTCAATAGCGCAGTCATAGCTCCTATGGGGGGGCAAGGATGCAGATTTACTTTCGCTAAACACATCAGAAAAATCAGTCAAAAAGTCAGGAACATCCTGAGCCTGGGGGAGGCAGAAAAAACAGGAGTGTTGGTATTAACACATTGGCAGCCCCAACTGGTTACAGACACAGATTTCCAATCCAAAACAGGATTATGAGACTGTAACCAAGGGAATCCCAGTACGATAATGTCATGCAGATTATACAGCACCAAAAATTTGCAACTCTCCTGATGATCAGGTTCAACCCTCATTATCACCTGAGTAGAGAACTGAGGTTTATTCTCAGCCAAAGGGGTAGAATCGATCCCCAGTAGGGGAATAGACTTCCGCAGGGGTATCAAGGGAAACCCACAACGTTTAGCAAAATCAAAATCCATCAGGTTAATAGCTGCTCCCGAATTAACAAAAGCCTGAGCAGAAAATGTGGACAGGGAGCAAATCAGGGTAACAGTCAACAAAAATTTAGTCTGAACACTACCCAAGACAACTGAACGTGCAAAACGTCTTCCCCGCTTAGGATAGACTGAATTAGCATGAGAGGCATCACCACAGTAGAAACATAACCCATTGCGTTTACGAAACTCATGACGCTGTGCCCCAGAAGCCACTCTATCACACTGCATGGGTTCAGAAGCTGGATCACAAGGCAATACTGTTCCACGCATACCTCTACGCTCACGCAAACGTCTGTCAATTTGAATCTCTAATGACATAGAATCATTGAGACCAGAGGGGACAGGGAATCCCACCATAACATCCTTTACATTCTCTGACAGACCCTTCCGAAAAAGGGCTGCCAAAGCATCGTCATTCCATTTGGTCAGGACTGCCCACCTTCGGAATCTCTGACAGTATAACTCAGCGTCCATCAGTGACATTAGGCTCATCGTACAATAACCCCGGGGCCTGAAAAAATGCATCAACATTACTCAAAACAGGATCCCCAGGTGTCAGGGAAAAAGCCCAATCCTGAGGATCGCCGCGCAGGAGAGAGATGACAATTTGAACCTGCTGTGCTGCGTTCCCTGAGGACTTAGATTTCAAGGCAAAATACAACTTACAGTTATTCTTGAAATTCAGAAATTTAGCTCGATCCCCTAAAAAAAAATCTGGCATGGGAATCCTAGGTTCCACAACAGGCAACCCTGCAAGATAGGTAGCAATACTCCGAACTTCAGTGGCAAGCTGATCCACACGGCCAGACAACTGTGCAAACTCCATTGAGAGAAAAGATCCTCCCCAGCACCCAAGACAAGGGGAAAATACAGACACAGACAGAAAATAGTATGAGCAAACGTTGGGGCCCAAACTTCCTAAATAGAAAAGGATAGGAAGGACACTTACTGCAATCCCAAAAAACCCTGAAAAGTACCAACTCTACTAATTACAAAAACACCTGAGAACAATTGATCACCGGCAACCCTGATGGGAGGGAACCTCCCTTATATAAGACCAGTCAGTAACACCTGATCGCCAATCTTCACAATCTTCATTGGATAGTTCAGTACTGTTTGTAACCACCAGAGGGAGCTTCTGCTCAGAACTCATTTCTAGCACATTCACAACACACCAGGACCTTTTTCACCACTTCACGTATTTATACAAGGAAATTGTTATTTTTTAACCCCGTAGTTTTTAGGAATCTTGTATTCCAGTTTTGCACAGTTGGCAATTAATTTACCTTTGGTTATTTCCATATTATACTAAATGCACATTATTCATGCTTAATTGCACAATCTTATATGCATATTTGCACATCCAGAGACTTATTTATTACCAGCACCTTAGCATTGTATTTTTTCCTTCATAGGGATTAATCAATAGGCACATGTTTTGCCATTTTATATGAAGGACATATTCTTGTCTCTTTTTAAACTGTATTAGCAGCTAGCAATGCTTATTTAAGCCCCATTTTATTTGGTTACTGATTCCATATTTTTTCCCTTATATCCAGTGTTTTAATGCACAAATTGGTCATCTAATTGTCCATCATCACACAAGCATCACCCGCTGATTCATCATCTTAATGATATTCGTGCATAAATTTTCTGGGAAGGAATACAGGTACGTGTTGCGATCAATATTGTTAGTCTTGTGTTTGATTCATAGCAGATTCACAAAGAGTAGTTTTTGGGTGTTTCATCACAAAATTTCTTTTCCCCAGAAGTTTAGTATAGTTTACCCAATGGTTTCTGGTATTCTGTGTTTTAAGGTATGTACTTACAGTACAGACCAAAAGTTTGGACACACCTTCTCATTCAAAGATTTTTTTGTATTTTCATGACTGTGAAAATTGTAGAATCACACTGAAGGCATCAAAACTATGAATTAACACATGTGGAATTATACATTACACTTTACAAAAAAGTGTGTAACAACAGAAAATATGTCTTATATTCTAGGTTCTTCAAAGTAGCCACCTTTTGCATTGATTACTGCTTTGCATGCAGAAAAGGTGAACGGATGGACTCTACATGCCTGGTTCCCACTGTGAAGCATGGAGGAGGAGGTGTGATTATGTGGGGGTGCTTTGCTGGTGACACTGTTGGGGATTTATTCAAAATTGAAGGCATACTGAACAGCATGGCTACCACAGCATCTTGCAGCGGCATGCTATTCCATCCGGTTTGCGTTTAGTTGGACCATCATTTATTTTTCAACAGGGCAATGACCCCAAACACACCTCCAGGCTGTGTAAGGGCTATTTGACCAAGAAGGAGAGTGTTGGGGTGCTATGCCAGATGACAAGGCCTTCACAGTCACCAGACCTGAACCCAATCGAGATGGTTTGGGGTGAGCTGGACCGCTCACCGCTTCAATTTTGAATAATCCCCAACAGTGTCACCAGCAAAGCACCCCCACACCATCACACCACCTCCTCCATTCTTCACGGTGGGAACCAGGCATGTAGAGTCTATCCGTTCACCTTTTCTGCGTGCAAAGCAGTAATCAAAGCAAAAGGTGGCTACTTTGAAGAACCTAGAATATAAGACATATTTTCAGTTGTTTTACACTTTTTTGTAAAGTGTAAAGTATAATTCCACATGTGTTAATTCATAGTTGTGATGCCTTCAGTGTGATTCTACAATTTTCATAGTCATGAAAATACAGAAGAATCTTTGAATGAGAAGGTGTGTCCAAACTTTTGGTCTGTACTGTATGTACTTATGTACTTCTTATGTACTTTCTGATCCTCGGTGCCTGACCTTGGACTTGCTGTTGACTATTAGTTTGTCTTATCCCTTTATCTCTGACGCACTCTCTTGGTTTTGACTTTGGACTTCTTGATCTCCCTGCCTCATGGCTTGTCTGTGAGAAGTGACTTAGCATCACATTGGTTATTTACCCAAAGAATAATGCTCTAGGGTGATGAGTAGTTCCAGCTCATAAACTGTGTGTTTTTCCATGGGGCTAAAAAGTTATGGGCAACTTGTAATGATTTGTCAGAAAACAGACTTTTCCCACATAAGGAAATTAGTGTTAAAATGGCATGGGAACAGCATGGGTAATACCCCTGGAAGCATTTCTGAATCCCAGGTTGCTGCTGGGAACAATGTTGTCAGAGTATTACTCCACTTTTACGGACTGATATTAAAATATACAAAACTAAAATGAAAATGGATTTTACAGGAAAAAATGTTAAGAAACATTCTTTTCAGGATAATGACTTGTATATAAGGCAAAATAAATAAGAGAAAATAAATGCTCCTCCACACCTTGGGCTATGTTCACACATAGTGGTTTTGATACGTTTTTGCACGTTTGCATTGCTTTCAATGATGAAAAAAACATTCACCAGGAAATGCAATTTTAACATTTTACTACCTTATCTGGCCATGTGGTGTGTGAGACAAAATGAGAAACATCCTGTTTAATTTATGAAAGAGGGACTCTGAAAGTCACACATTTTTTTTTCAGGACCATCAGGCGGCCCTTACTATTGTTAGAGTGCCAGCAGTCGGACCTCACTATTGATAGAGGGCCAGCAGTGTCTTGTGGACAGATGAGACCAAGTAGAGATTTTTGGTAAACCACATCATTCTATGGTTTACTGTAAATGGAATGAGACCTACAAATAAAAACATAGTAGTTAATCAAATATGGTGGAGGTTCAAAGAAATATTGTATTTTGCTGCTTCTGGCACTGGGTGCCTTGACTGTGTGCAAGGCATCATAAAATGTGAAGAATTCCAAAGGATTTTGGGTCGCAATATAGTGCGCTTAGTCTAAGAAAGCTGGGTTTGCATTTTAGGACATGGGTCTTCCAGCAGGACAATGACCCCAAACATACTTCAGGAAGCACCCAGAAATGGATGGAAACAAAGCACTGGAGAGTTCAGAAGTGGTAATTCCAGTTCCAGTAGCGTAAAGTCAACCACCCCTACCTGTTACATACAGATGCTACAGAGAAACTGTGACTGAACGCATTAAATCAGGTAATTTTGCTTGCTTTTATGAATTTCTGAGTAAAGATGACCATAAAAAGCACAAATATGTCAATGAGTTTATGGAAAAAAGGATTATAATTTATAAGGCAATAATTCCTGACTAGATGCCTGTAATACGCTATCCCTACTGCGACAGCTCACCGTAGATGAAGTGCAGATGAGGACAGTATTATTGCAGAATATAGAAGGAATTTCAACAGGTCCTAAAAATATTTTCTCTTGTACATGGCAGCAACAAACTGGAGGAATTCAAGCAACACTGCCAGCTTTGATGAATTTCTCAGTATAGATCAAAAACATGAATCTGTCAAGGAGTGTATGGAAAAAAGCAGCAGCAAAGATTACAATTTATAAGGCTATAATCCCTGACTAGATGCTTGTAATACAATATCCCTACTGTGACAGCTCACCATAAACGAATTGAAGATAAGAGCGGTATTATTGTAGAATATAGAAGGGGTTTGAACCGACCTTGAAAATATTTTTTCATGTACATGGCAGCGTCAATATCTGGAGAAATGCAAGGAACACTGCACGCTTTGATGAATTTCTGAGTGCAGATCACTGTAAAAAACATGAATCTGTCAATGAGTGTATGGTAAAAAGCAGCAGCAAGGATTATAGTTTATAACGCAATAATCCCTGACTAGATGCATGTAATACACTATCCCTACTGGGACAGCTTACTATAGACGAATTGCAGATAAGAGCAGTATTATTAGAGAATAGAATCTATTTGAATTAGCAATGAAAAAATCAATTAATTTAATGTAGCAGCATCAAGGACTGTTATTTCATCAACCGTGCTGGGAAATATAGTAGAGCATTTCGCATCTACTGAGCTTGATATGGAAGAGACCAGGATCTTCTGTACTTACCGTCTTCTGTCCCAGCAGTGAAATCTTGTATTTATATGTATAAACATCATTATGTATGTAACTGTATGTATAAACAACATTAAATAATTTCTAGCAAGTGATCACCCTGTTGATGTGGTGGAGGAGAAGAAGGAGGACGACGACGACACAAAAAATATGAAATCCTGAAGCATATACCTCTGCAAAGAGGTGCAAGGGAATAGACCAGAAAAAAAAAACGATGGATTTGAGTTTATGTTCCGCTGCTGTCATCTGGTGGTGTTGAGAAGTCTGGGCCAATCCAGCCCCTGTTCATGTTGATAAGAGTCAGCCTGTCAGCCTTTAAAGTTGATAGCTGGATGAGACTATATAGGCTTTGATAAAGCAATAATCGCAGGACAGGCCAGGACCTCCACAGCATAGAGAGACAGTTCATGCCACATGTCTAGCTTGCATACCCAATAGTTGTAAGGTACAGAGGAATCACGGAGGATGCTGGTACGGTCAGCAAGGTATGCCTTCAGAATCTTCCAAAACTCTTCCTCCTTGTCAGAGTACCTTGCGCATGAGAGCCTGTGCGATGAGAGGAGCTGAGAAAACTGTCCCAGACCTTTGAAAGTGTTTCCCTGCCTTTGCTGCATCTGGTATGTGTCTCTCTTGTCTCTTGGTTGTTCAAGGAACTGTGACCTCTGCCCCCAGCATTGTCAGATGGGAATTTTTTTTAATAATTATTAAACTGGGGCCTTCTGGTAATACAACATTCTATTACATCTCTCTGCCTAGGGAAAGAGAGATGTAAAGTTCTCCTTGTAGTGTGGGTCTAGTACAGTGACCAACCAGTAATTAGTGTTGTTCAAAATGCATACAACCCGAGGGTCACGGAAAAGCAGCAGAACGTAAACTCCGCCATGTATGCCAGACTGCCAACAGCCAAGACTTCCCTGTCCCCACCAAAAGGTCGACTGTCTATGTAGTCTTCCTCCTCATCCTCACTCTCTCCTTGTCTTCAGGCCTTCCATGCTGAACAGATATGATGAATGTGGTGTGGATAGCACTGTCTATAGCGCAGGCCACTAGCTCCTGTTTCTCCTATTCCTCCTCCTCATTTTCACAAAATCCACGTTGAGATGAGATGAAGCTGGGCTGTGTAGCATTACCCTGTACAGTTTTTTGTTCCATCTCAACTTGCTCCGCCTGCAAAGAATCCTGTTCAATTGTGAGCAGTGAGCATTTCAGAGAAGCAGGATGGTTATGTTGATTATGGAGTTTTGAAGAACCACAGTTATCAGACATCCATGCCCACTCATCATCTCTTCTGTGCGGGGACTGAACGGAATACTGATGAGAATGTTGCAGTTGGTTTTCAACTACTGCCCTCTGCTGCTCACAAAACCCTGCAAAATATGTAACGTTGAGTTCCAATGCGTTTTGACATTGCACACCAGTCGGGGAGCTGGAAGTTGAAAACGCTGCTGCAGCACTGCCAGGGAGGCAGCAGCTGTAGCCTACTTATAGAAATGGGCACACATGGCGTAATTTTAAAAGTAGCTCAGACAGATCTGGGTAGCTTTTGAGAGACCCTTGAACTACTAAGTTGAGCACACGGGCCAGGCAGGAAGCCTGTTGCTGCTTGGCCGAAGGAGTGCTGAAGTGCCTCCAGCTTGTGACTGATGTTGACATTTCTGAAATGGAGAGTGAGGAGGAGGAGGCGCAGTAACTGCTGTTGAAGGTGGCGGCAACCCTGATTGAACCAAGGCCCACAATCCTGGGTGTCGGTATTTGTTTAGTTGTATATGGGGATGGCTATTCTTAGTAAGCACCTGTTCACACTTGATTTCTGTTTAGAAGTGACACTCAGTCTTTTGATACTTGTATGCATTAGCTTTCTGACTGAGCACTCCACCCCTCAGCTTTAGGCGGTTTTAATTACCGCACTATCCTTCCTTCCCATAGAGATGTGACTTTTAGTCTAGGAGAGGATTCATATTAGGATAGGTCCTGGCAACGAGAAACGCCTTATCTTGGCTGCTGGGTAGACATAATTTGCCAATTTATGCGCTAAGTATTCTCAATTTTTCATATTTTCTAGTGCAGTAATGCAATTTAATTTTCATATTTCATGTTTGCATGCTTTAGAGCTACACAGTGCTACTTTATTTGTTTAGTAATTTATAGCAATAGGAAACCATACCCCTTCAAAACTTTCTTGCAAGGGCCTCAACAAAGCAACCAAGATAAAGACTGGGCCTCAAACGGACAGATCAAGCGTCACCATCTGTAGTGGCAGTTTGTGATCAAATTAACAATCTCACTTAAAGGAAATATATAAAAAATGATCTATTTTTTAAATCAGGTTTTTTGCTCCATTTGTTTTATTAGCAATATATTTTTTCATATCACATCATTTATATAAAAAAAAACAACAAACTGATTAACCTTGGAATTTTCACACGGTACACTGAGCTACTTAACACTTATTCTCCCTGTACTTTCAGAAAGAGTTTACAGTATTTTTCTTAGCAGCACAGGCAGGATTATAATGACAGTTAACACCTCTATACACAGTTGATAAAAGAGGATCCACCAATCACAATAAGCGATGTCACAGCTCTCGATGCTACTCCTCCCATTACATTGAGCTTTGTACATGCTCGTTAGATACTCCAATACAGATATGATCAGAGGTTTTTATTGGTTCCCATGGACATGTGGATGTCTCAAAACAACAGGAAAATAGAAAGCAACTCACCGAAAAAGATAAAACATTCAAAAAACATCACAGAAAAAGACAGCTATATTTACCAACAGCAAGACACAATATCAATACACTGCAATATGGCAGCAGATCCTCATGATAAATGCTGAGGTAGCACAGGTGCAACATACTGGTGAAACAACCATTCACATGCCTACTATTCATATAGGGGGTGCTCTCCTAATATTAGAAATGCACACGAATAAGGTGCAAGTCACTCATAAAACCATGTTTACGATGGTGATCAATGTTCCTTCCATGTGTAGGGTGTTGGAGGACCATTTTAATTTTAACGATGATGTTATTTCCAATTTTGAGTGATCATATTGCAATTTCCTATTCAAGGGACATTGAAATAACCAGATTCAACTTGTTCATAGTACAAAATCTAAATTAACATTATCCACATGAGATACAAGATTAGTGCAATGTATAGAATAATAATGATAATAATATAATAATAGAATAATGTGCTGTGCCAAAATTCTCTACATTAATTTTTCAATGTATCAATAATAACTGAAAAGTAAAAAAAATGTAAGTTTTAAAACACTTTAAAGTTTTTATCTCATTTATTCACAATAGGAAGCTGCACTGTAGCGTCCACATCACAAATCCAGCTGTTTATCCACACTTTTTCCACGCCACCAGGCAGTACAGACTTCTTTTCCATGCACTCTACACATGTGATCTTAGCAGAAAAATGTCCAACACTTCTCAAGAGGTTATTTAAGGTCTTTAAGTGTCACTTAACAACTACTAAAAAGTTGAATATTTGATGTACTTTCAAGAGGTCTGAAATAAATGTCCCACGCAATAAAGGTACAGTATGTATTACACTGCTTTTTCCATGTACCAGTTACCAGTCTGTCTAATTCTAATGTATCCTAATAATTTCTATGCACTTAGGGACATCATGAAAAAGTCATAAGCTTAATTTATGCGGCATTCTTACTAAGCTTCATCTGTGGTCCCTGCTCTGCCTGTTCTCAGTATATGCTGCATAAATAAAGGGACCTGAAAATACTTCAACATCATTTAACATTTGTCATATACACTATAAACCACCATCCTTTTACTCACCAGCAATTATCTGGGAGCTGTGCCATGGTGCAATTTTTGACTCCTAAGCATTAATACTTCAGTGTCAGGGCTTAAGGGTTGACATCCTGGAGTTTAGGCATTGTAGTGGTGCCAAGCAGGCACTCGGTCAGATGAATGAGAAAAATTGGGTACAAATGATTAAATCAAAGGTGAATGTGGGAACAGTGGTCTTAGATACTTAAAAGTTATTTAGGTAGAGCAAACTTGTGAATCCCTTACTCCTCACCCAGTAAGTAGAATGATATCAGCACTGGAGCTGTCATGTGACATGTGTCATGTGTTCTATGGCCGATATTGGAAGGTATAGTGGAAAGTCTCAATTGCATGATGAATTAAATTTGCCCATCAATGAAAACATAGGTTGGTACAAGAGGTCCTGACTCCCCATTGGTTGGGCTTTAAAAATAATATACAGTGTTGTACAAAAGTTTTAGGCAGTCATGGAAAACATGCTGAAATGTAAGAATGCGTGTACAAAATACAAATGTTAATAGTTATTTTTATTAATTAGCAAATGCAAAATGAGTGAACATGAGAGAAATCAATATTTGAAGTGACCGTCCTTTGCCTTCAAAACAGCATCTAAGCATCAATTCTCCTATGTAAACTTGTACATGGTTTTTGAAAGAACTTGGCAGGGAGATATTTCCAAACTTCTTGGGAACTAATCATAGATCTGTGGATGCATGCTTGCGCAAATCCTTCTGTCTCTTCATGTAATTTCAGACAGACTCAAAGTTGTTGAGATCAGGACTTCCAGGACTTCTCCTTTATCTTGAAGATAATTCTTAATGACATTGGCTGTATGTTTGGGGTTGTTGTCCTGCCGCAGAATAAATTTGTAGCCAATCAGACGCCTCCCTGATGGTATTGAATGATGGACAAGTATTTGCAGGTATTTTTCAGATCCCAACAGCTGAAGGTATTTTGGAGTAACTGACTCAGGTCAATGGACTTGTATTCAGTAAATACATTATTAGATCTGCATAAAATCGCAATTTTTGCCAAAGACAGATATTAATTGCTATCTACTCTACTGTGATTTATACACTTTAGTGAACAATTGCTTTATTACTTTACAACTTATTAGAGAGTAGAGAAACACACAGGATGTGGAGGGGAATACCTTAATGATAGAGAAAAGACAACAAGACCAAGAGCACAAAATAACAAGAAATATGCCTTTATTAAACAAAAATTGGCTCACAAACATACAATAAAACCATGTTGATAATAATAAAAATATAAAAAACGACACAACACCAGCTGATACAATATAATCAACACACAAAATATAATAATGAGTATGACCAATAAGATAAATATTTCCTTATATATACATTTTGTGTGTATGAGTAACATGCTCAGATAATATAACCAGGAACATATAAAATTATATATAATATATTATGTGTGCGGTACAAATAGCACAAGTGCAATCATGTGAAAAAAACGCATGAAAAACGTATATATGAAGTTAAATAACAACTATATAAATGAAGATGGTGCAAATGATTTTGTGCACACAACTATAACATCTAATAATGTACATGTGAGAATAACAATTAAAAATCCATCTTAAATGTGCACAAACATATATAAATAAATATAATAAGTGTACTGAAAAAGGTAAGTAACACAATGTGTTAAATACTAACCAATACAAATTAACATGTGCCGAATCACAAAAAAATAAATAATGAAATAAAAACCGCTATACCTGGGAGCAAAAGATCAGTGTGGTGAGCCAGCAAAGAACGCGCCCTGACACGCGTTTCGGATATAGATCGTTCTTTGCTGGCTCACCACACTGATGTTTTGCTCCCAGCGGTTTTTATTGCATTATTTATTTTTTTACTTCAATATGCGTTTTTCATGCGTTTTTTTCACATGATTACACTTGTTGTGCTATTTTGTACCGCACACATAATATATTTATATAATTTTATATTGTTCCTGGTTATATTATCTGAGCTATATTACTCATACACAAAATGTATTATAAGGAAATATTTATCTTATTGGTCATACTCATTATTATATTTTGTGTGTTGAATTATATTGTATCAGTGGTGTTGTGTCGTTTTTTTAATTATTTTATTATTATAAATGGTTTTATTGTATGTTTGTGAGCCAATTTTTGTTTAATAAAAGGCATTATATTTTCTTGTTATTTGTGTGCTCTTGGTCTTGTTGTCTTTTTTCTCTATCATTAAGGTATTCCCCTCCACATCCTGGGTGTTTCTCTATTCATTTCCGGATGGTCTGCCATCCTTATTTTTCTCAGGTGATAAAGGCACATATTGATTTCATTATTTTAAAAAAATTTTAATTCATATTTTTATTGAATTTTTGTGTATTCTATATCTCTGGTATATTTTGTTCATTAACTTATTAGAGAGTAGAGTGAGCTAATTTTTCAAAATTCGGTTGCATTTCGATCGGTGCGGAAATTTGTATTTGCAATATTGGCCGAACACAGCCGAACATTATTAGAGTCAATGGGAGTAGAAATGACCGAATATGTTCAGAATTGATGGTCAAACATAAATTCGGCACGAATAGGGTACCGATACGGCACGAATATGACTTCAGATTCGGCGACCGATTCCGAACATATTCCCTCAACTCTACTGGAGAGTGAGTAATGTATTCTTTATTTTTTCCCACTGACAAACTAGATGCTTGTGGGACTTAGGGTGTGTTTCCACGATCCGGATTTCTTCAGTAGGCGTCCAGATGTTACAGCATAGTGGAGGGGATTTCAAGAAATCCCCTCTCCACTATGCATAAAAACACGCAGGTGGCAGACCTACGTTAACGGACATGCTGCGCGTCTTTTCAGATTGCAGCATGTCCTATTCCCTTGCGGCGATACTCCGTCGCCGCAAGGGAAATAACACAGGGCTATGCAGTGCTGCGGCGATTCTGGATGTGTTCAATGAGCTCATCCGGATGATCCTCATGCCCCAACTCCTATATATACTCCATAATACGCCTGTCTGGTTGGCGCAAAATAAATTCTACCGGATTGATTCTCTTTTCCGGGACTTGATCTGGAAGGGTAGTAGGGCACGCATTAAACTTGAACATCTACAGAGGTCAAAATAGGAGGGGGGCCTGGCAATCCCGAACCCGTGGGTTTATTATGTGTCATCCCAATGTCAGCATATGGTGGGGTGGGGGGTAGCCTACCCAATCTACGTCGGCTGGGAAGCTCATTGAGTTTATAGTGGGCAGAGGTCCGTTGCTTGCTAGTCTAGAGGCTGGTAGGTTCCGGGTGAACCCTAAAAGGCTCCCGACGATCGCTATGGTGGACAAGATTTGGCAAAGAGTTAGACAATGGAGGGGCATTACGGAGCTCACGCGCTTCTCGTCGGTTTGGTTTGACCCGAGACTGGGGGAGTTAATGCGTCTGAGGGGATTTGCTCAAAGGAGAAGGGTCGGGATATGGTTTGTGTCACAGCTGTTGGTTGGCGGCATGCTTAAGACTTTTGAGGAGATCAGGAAGGAGTTCCGTCTGAGTCAATCCCTCTTTTTTCAATATTTGCAGCTGCGGCATGCAATCAATCGACAGCTTAAGACATCAAGAATAGTAGTGCAATCAGATGCGATGGTGAATCTTATAGGGTCACTAAGGGGCACTAAGGGTTTCATCTCCCTCGTATATAGGGTTTTTTTGGATTCATTCTTGGTACAGCACCCGGCTAAGTCAGAGAAAAAATGGGAAGAGGATGTGGGACCAATCTCGGACTCTCAGTGGGAGAGCGTATTACAATTCATCCCCAAGGTCTCTATGAGTGAAGCCAGGAGAGTCTCACAACTCTACCTAACACATAGGGTATACAGGACCCCGGTCTGGATGAAGAGGGCAGGCCTGAGGAGGGATTCCTGCTGTCGCGCTGCTCTGATGGGGCAGATCTCTACATATGATGTGGTCCTGCCCTGCCTACAGAACTTTTGGGTACAAAACACTTAATTTGACTCAGGAGGTAATGGGAGTGGATCTTATAAGGAACCGCCTGACGTGTGTTATTGGGGGTGCATGGAGGATATCGCGGTTGATGAGTGGGGGAAGCTGACCATAGCCAGAATCCTATATGCTGCCAGAAAGCTCATTGTGGCCCACTGGTTAGATGACAAAGCGCCAGTTAGACAAGAAATGATTAATAAGGTTAACTTTATTGTTATGATGGAACAGAACATATATGCGAAAAGAGGTCAGCACATGCAGTTTGAGAATGTGTGGGGTGGCTGGATGGAGCACCCGGGCCTGGCTTTGGAGGTTCTTATGAGAGAAAGAATGCGTCTGCCTACGCGCACTTGACCCTCTGAGTTGGTACTTTAAACAGGGATCTTAAGTGGTTGTCTCGAAAACAAGGATTCAAAATGTGACATGGTGTGTGATATGTGCAATGATTTAAAGGGAAAGGTTTAGTGGGGGAGGGGGGGAGGGTAGGGGACTTAGGATGTAAGAATAGTTATACTGCCTGTCAGGTTGAATACGGTTTATATTATATGCTAAAGTTAAATGTACTGTCAAAGTTTCATGCTGACAATTTTTAAATAAAAATCATCTGATTTAAAAAAATGAGCTCATCCGGATTCACCGCGCGTTCACAAGGGGCGGGGCTTTGGGCGGAGCGGACTTTCCACTCCGTCCAAAGCACTGTGGTTCCAGACCGTGGAACCACAGCCTTAGTGTCCTTAAGTTTGCAGTTCAGCCAGGTATGCCCATCTGAAATGCTATGAACATAGGACACATCCTTCTGCTGACTGTCATTTTAAAAGCTACTAGATTATGTAAATGTGCAGGTCAGTGAAGTAGGGTATCCATGATTTTGCCACAAGTTAGTCTCTTATATGGTACTATGATTACACATGTAGCAGCCATGTTTGGAACAGATTGTGCTTCCTGGTTTTTTTTACCACTGGTATCAAAGGTAAAAAAAATCTTGGCTTATCCTAGTACCTGCATCAGGGACTATATACTGCAATTCAGACATTGGATTAAAAAAGTGGGCCTATGAGACACAGTACAGATGCACTTTAATCACAACTGGTCATTATCTTCTATGGTGATGCATAGATCTGTGAAAAAGGTCTGATTTATGTCATTAGGGGGCTACCTTACACATCAACTGGATGTGCCCAATAGCATTAGACCAGAAATAAGCAAGTTCTATTTTGGCGCAGCCATTATTAGTTGTTCCCTGGATTTTGGACACCAGTTTACTAAAGGAAAGGAGGAACTATTTATAATAATTCTGAATTTTGGGACATTTATTGTTACTAAGGGTATTGATAGAATAAACCCATAATTTCAATATATTCCACTATATTGTGCCTATTCTGGCACTCTAAATTTGATGTCACTTCCTAAATCATAATTATTTCATTTTTCAAATTGTCCAGGAAAGTGGAACTCATTTCTTTATTTTAGTAGTGATTCTTAAATTTCACTGTGACTGTAAAGGAAAAAAAAAACTGTTATTCCAAAATGTTCTCACTTGTGTGTCACGTTGGCAATAATCTTCTCCAGCTGTGCTGCAGTTTAACACTGGCATGGCTTTAGGAATCCAT
>JARQOD010000001.1:615052975-615341072 GCA_033576555.1 Oophaga sylvatica
AATATTTTATTATATCTTTTCAGGGGACAATATGAAGATATGACACTTGGTACAATGTAAAGTTTTATATTCAGGGTAAAATTTGGTGTGCCTTCTAAATAACTCAACAAACAGCCATTTGTCTAAACCGCTGGCAAAAAAGAGTGAGTACACCCCGAGTGAAAATGGCCAAATTGGCCCAAAGTGCAATGTTTTGTGTAGCCACCATTATTTTTAAGCACTGCCTTAACTCTCTTGGGCTTGGAGTTCAATTACAGCTTAATAGGTTGCCACTGGAATCATCTTCCACTCCTCCATGATGACATTACAGAGCTGGTAGATGTTAGAGGCCTTGCGCTTTTCCACCTTCTGTTTGAGGATGACCCACAGATGCACAATAGGGTTTAGGTTTGGTTTGCCAGTCCAGCTCCTTTACTCATCTTGGAGGTGAGATTGAGGTCGCTATCATGTTGAAATACTACCCTGCGGCCCATTTTCCAAAGGAAGGAGACCATGCTCTAATTCAGTATGTCACAGTACATGTTGGCATTCATGGTTCCCTCAGTGAACTGTAGCTTCCCACAGGTGGCAGCACTCATGCAGCCCCAAACCATGACACTCCCACCACCATGCTTGACTGTAGCAAGGCACACTTGTGTTTGTACCCTCACTTGGTTGCTTCCATTCACACTTGACACCATCTGAATCAAAAAATTTTTATCTTGGTTTCTTCAGACCACAGGAAATGGTTGCAGTAATCCATGTCCTTATTATGCTTGCCTTCATCAAGTGTTTGTATGCTTTTTTGTGCATCATCTTTAAAAGAGGCTTCCTTTGGGATGACAGCCATGCAGACCAATTTGATGCAGTGTGTGACATATGGCCTGAGCACTGATAGGCTGACCCCCCCACCCTTTTAACCTCTGCAGCTATGCTGGTTGCACTCATATTCCTATTTTGAAAAGACAACCTCTGAAGCATGTGAACTCAACATCTTTGATAGACTATGACCAGGACAGTTTTGAGTGGAACCTGTCTTGTGAAACCGCTGCATCGTCTTCGCCACTGTGAGGCAGCTCAGTTTCAGGGTTTTGGCAATCTTCTTATAGCCTGATTATTCACTGGATATAGACTTTTGACAAGTGGTCCTGTAAATTACATGCACATCGATGTGTGATAATAGGTTGAGCAGGAAGATACTATTGCAAAATGGGATCACTTGTAAGTGTGGACCAATGTTTTGAGAGGATATTATGCATCAAATGCCACTGTGAATGATATTGAGTAATACGTCTTACCTTATTTTCCCCTTTAAGTTTTTTGGAGGAAAAGATTAGAATTCGATCCTATGTGTCAGAATGATAGGTCAATTTAATATTGAGATTGTTGGTATTCAACTTATTAATAAATCATGTTGATCATTAGATGTCCCACACCAAATGAAAAAAATGTCATCTATTAATTGGGTCCAAAAAATGACCTGATCCATAGTGTTTGTAGAAACAGATCCCTTTCCCACAGCCCCAGGAAACAGGTTAGCACAGGACGGTGCAAAGGCTGACCCATGGCTGTTCCCTGGAGCTGTAGGAAAAAGGATCAGTAAGGCTATGTGCATACATTGCGGATTGTTAGCGCTTTTTCGCGGCAAAAACGCTTACCCAACGCAACTAAAATTTTATTCTATGGGATTCCGCAATGCTGTACACATGCTGCGTGTTTTTCTGCTGCGGAATCGCATCGTGGAAAAATACGCAGCATGCTCATTCTTTTTGCGGAATCGCGGCGATTCCGCCGCCATAGGAATGCATTGAACCGCTTACTTTCCGCGTGTGGCTCTGCCCACCATGCGCAAAGTAAGCGGTTCATGTGCGGATGGTACCCAGGGTCTGGAGGAGAGGAGACTCTCCTCCAGGCCCTGGGTACCATATCCCTGTTAAAATAATAATTAAAATAAAAAATAATGATATTCTCACCTTCCAGCGGCCCCCGCAGCTTTCCCTTCTCTCAGTGACCTCCCGGCCAATCCCGTTCCCGGCATCCTTAGCGACAATGACCCCAGATGACGTAGCGGTCTTGTGTCATGTTACGTCATCTGGGGTCATTGTGACTATGTATCCTTGGGAACGGGATTGGTCGGAAGCTCGCTGAGGACCGGGAATGCAGCAGGGGACGCCAGAAGGTGAGAATATCACGATTTATTATTTTTTAAATTTTTTTTTAACATTAGATCTTTTTTACTATTGATGCAGCATAGGCAGCATCTATAGTAAAAAGTTGGTCACACTTGTCAAACACTTTTTTGACTCGTGTGACCAACCTGTCAATCAGTTTTCCAAGCGATGCTACAGATCGCTTGGAAATCGCTAGCATTCTGCAAGCCAATTACGCTTGCAAAACGCTAGTTTCTGGCGGAAATGCACATACCAATAAAAATGCGTATTTCCCACGGCAGGGAGGTGCGGGATTGCCGCAGAAATAACGCAACGTGTGCACATAGCCTGAAAGTTGAAAAAGTTGTGGGTTAAAACAAATCTCAACAGTAGCTGGATGAAATTGACTTCTTCATTATTCAAATTTGAAAAACTCAAAAAGAAGGTTGACGCTTTGAGGCCATCTTCATGTCTGCATAGTGTATAATGATTCTACATCACAAGTGACGAGGATCATATCATCATCGATAGACATGGAGTCGATATTTTGTAGGAGTTCTATCATGTCACGTAGATATGATGCTATGGTTTCCACTAGTAGTTTCAAATGTGAGTCGATGAAACGACAGATGTTGTCTGTTAGACCTCCCACACCCAAAATAATTGGCCTACCTGAAGGAAGTGTGAGTCCTTTTGTTTCTTTGGGAGAAGGTACAATGTAGGTATTGCGTATTGAATATTGAGAGCCATGCGTCTGATCAAGACGCAGTCTGATGTAGCCATCTTTCAAATTCCATATTTCAAATTACAGATTTCTAATTTAACAATAACTCTGAATTAGATTAGAATTCCATGATGCATTTAGCCATTCATTCACTGCTGTACTGTATTATCATCATCATCACCTGTATCTTTTAACCGAGTTGTCCTCTCTGTCCACAGGTATGCTTATCATCTCCCCAGCTTTTCCTGCTTTTTGACTGTCTATATTAAAGGCATATAATCCCTTTACCTACCCATCATTTTCTATCCATATGTATCACATTCCTCTTGTATCTTCCATGCTTATCTGAGTGTTCAATCTAACCCTTCAACCCCCCCCCCTTTTATGACCCTTGTTTGGCTCTGAACATGTGTTCTGGCTACACACGCCCAACATCCCTCTCACAGCTGCCCGCTCTTAGCTGCAGATATATTGAGAGCGATGTGTCTGATCAAGATGCTGTCTAATTCTAGCCATTTTTCAAATTACAGATTTCTAATTACAATACTCTGAATTAGACTAGAATGGGACTGGAATTGACTGCAAGGTAACAAGAATATACAACCACTATGTTACTTTTCACTTTCACCCTCATACTACTTTTTTCTTTCTTCCTGTCTCCAATAATCCCTCCACCTAGTAAGGAAGTAATCATTTCTCCCTCCATCCTCCCCAGCCATCTCACCTCCTCCTCAGAACTGTTCCTCCACATACAATCCTTTTTCTCCAGACACACACGGCCACATCATGTCCTATCCTGCTCCCACCTTCAAACGCTCTGTCTGCTACTCCTCCTTGCTGGCGACATATCCCCAAATCATGGCCCCCTCAACACATCCCCACACTCATTTCTAACACGCCATGATCCTCTACATATTTCTGCAACCATTGATAACCTCATACCCATTCATCCAGCCCCCACTCTTCCGGTTCCCTGTTGTGAATGGTTTGAGATGAGTTCTGAGCAGAGGCTCCTCTGGTGGTTACAAGCGGTACTAGTGAAGATTGTGAGGACTGGGAATCAGGTTTACTGACTGGTCTTATATAAGGGAGTCTTTTTCCCATCAGGGTTGCCGGGGGAACAATTGTTCTGGTCTGAATCCTTCATTCCAGTTTCCCTTGTAGCCTGCTTTGTCGTGTCTGCATCTCCTGCTACCAGATAAGAATTTTTCTTCTTTTGTGTTGTTGCTATATTTTTGCATTTTGTCCTGCACTTCTTTGGGGCCTTCTGGGTCCCCTCGGGGGGCTTCTGCCTTCTCAGTTTAGTTCAGCCACTGAGTTTTGTTTTTTTGCTTTTTTCCAGTTTTTCAGTGGCTGCTGTTTGATTTTGTTACACCAGAGAGCTAATTTAGGGGGGTAGAGGTCGTGTGATTTCAGGTGTTTTTGAAATTAGTAGAGTTGGGTTTTTCCCAGGGTTTTCTGGGATTGCAGTAAGTACCCTTCCTGTCCTTTCTATTTAGATAGTTTGGGCCCAGCGTTTGCTATTCTATTTTCTTTCTGTGTCAGTATTTCCTCTTGTCTAACCGCCATTACATGTTTGGGGGCTTTCTATTATCTTTGGGGTTTGCTCCGGGGCAGATAGCTTTCCTATTTCTATCTTTAGGTGTAGTTAGTTTCTCAGGCTGTGACGAGGCGTCTGGGACCCAACGTAGGAACGCTCCCGGCTGCCTCTAGTTGTGGTGGTTAGTCAGGGTACTGCAATCCCATAGATTCCAACTGCTTGGTGTATTGCCTTTTTTACCTGCACTCCCAGCTACCGAAACATAACAGTATCACCGGCCTAAAAATTGAAATTGTATGGTACTCACAGAAGGGAAAAAATATTGTGATAGAAAAAAGGTTTGTCAGAGTTGTCAGAGATATTTTTCTATTTGTTGCATTTTTTTTTTTTTTTCCCTCTGTATCTCTGGGTGCTGGGGAGGATCTTTTTTCCCAATGGAGTTTGACACAGTGTCTGGCCGTGTGGATCAGCTTGCCACTGAGGTTCGGAGTATTGCTATCTATCTTGCTGGGTTTCCTGTTGTGGAACCTAGGATCCCCATGCCAGATTTGTTTTTGGGGATCGAGCTAAGTTTCAGAATTTCAAAAATAATTGTAAATTGTTTTTTGCCTTAAAATCTAAGTCCTCAGGAAACGCAGCGCAGCAGGTTCAAATTATCATCTCTCTCCTGCGCGGCGATCCTCAGGATTGGGCTTTTTCCCCGATACCTGGGGATCCTGTTTTGAGTGATGTTGATGCGTTTTTTTTAGGCTTTGGGGTTATTGTACGATGAGCCTAATGTCACTGATCAAGCTGAAAAAGCCTTGTTTGGCATTAAATCAGGGGCTGATGACCTGAGTTATACTGTCAGAGATTCCGTAGGTGGGCAGCCTGACCAAATGGAATGACGACGCTTTGGCGGCCTTTTCCGAAGGGTCTGTCGGATAATGTAAAGGATGTATGGTGGGATTCCCTGTCCCTCTGGTCTCAATGATTCTATGTCATTAGCGATTCAAATTGACAGACGTTTGCGTGGCGGAGAGTATGCGTGGAGTGGTGTTGCCTTGTGAGACAGCTTCTGAGCCCATGCAGTGTGGATGGAGTGGTGTCTGGGGCACAGCGTCATGAGTTTCGAAAGCGCAATAGGTTATGGTTCTACTGTGGTGATGCCTCTCATGCTATTTCAGTCTGCCCTTAGCGGGGAAGACGTTTGCCGCTCAGTTGTCTTGGGTATGTTCAGACTAAGTTTTTATTAACTGTCCACTCTGATATGCTCTCTGTCCTCATTTTCTGCTCAGGCTTTCGTTGATTTGGAGCAGCTTTTAACCTGATGGATTATGATTTTGCTAAACGTTGTGGGTTTCCTTGTACCCCTAAGAAGTCTATTCCCTACTGGGGATCGATTCTACCCCTTTGGCTGAGAATAAACCCCAGTTTTCTACTCAGGTGATAAGAGGTTTGAACCTGATCACCAGGAGTGCTGCAAATTTTTGGTTCTATATAATCTGATGACATTATCGTGCTGGGTTTCCCTTGGTTACGTCTCATAATCCTGTTTTGGATTGGAAATCTGTGTCTGTAACCAGTTGGGGCTGCAATGTGTTAATAAACCCTACATTACTTATCCGTTCATACCACACCAGCTGTGGCTCCTGTATATAATTTGTTGTAATAAAACGGAACTTATTTTTCTTTCACAATCAACTTTGAGTGCGGCTGATTTTCTCTACTATATTGGTTTCTTGGTTCAGCCAGCACCAACTATTGACTCAACAGTGTGCACATCATTTACTTAATATTGTGTTAATACCAACACTCCTGTTTTTTCTGCCTCCCTCCAAGCTCAGGATGTTCCTGACTTTTTTGTTTGATTTTTTTTGATGTGTTTAGCGAAAGTAAATCTGCATCCTTACCTCCCCATAGGAGCTATGACTGCGCTATTGAATTAGGCCGGGTAGTAAATTCCCTAAAGGTCGCCTTTTTAACTTGTCTGTACCTGAACATGACGCTATGCGGTCTTATATCAAGGAATCATTGGAGAAGGGTCATATCAGACCATCCTCTTCACCCTTAGGTGCCGGTTTTTTCTTTGTGGCCAAAAAAGAGGGTTTCATTAAGCCGTGTATTGATTATCGTCTCTTGAACAATATTACTGTGAAATATCAATACCGTTACCCTTGATTTCTGACCTGTTTTCCAGGTGAAAAAACGCTACTTGGTTTACCAAGCTTGACCTCAGGGGGGCGTATAACCTTATTCGCATTAAGCACGGGGATGAATGGAAGACGCATTCAATACCCCTGAAGGGCATTTTGAGTACTAGTGATGCCCTTTGGGCTCACTAATGCTCCTTCCGTCTTCCAGTCCTTCATAAAATGACATTTCAGGGATTTTGTGGACAAATTTCTGTTGTTTATTTGGATGATATCTTGATTTTTTCTAATGACTGGGACTCTCTTTGTGAAACATGTTCGGACTGTGTTCCAGATTTTGAGGGATAATGCTCTGTATGTGAAGGGATCAAAGTGTCTTTTTGGCGTACAGAAGATCTCATTTTGGGATTCATTTTGTCCCCATCTGTTATTGAAATGGACCCGGTAAAGGTTCAGGCCATTGTGATTGGGTCCAACCTACTTCATAAAGGCTCTTCAGAGATTTTGGGTTTTGCCAATTTTTATCATAATTTATTGGTAATTTCTCGGTTATTGTTAAACCATTAACTGATTTGACCAGAAAGGGTTCTGTTTGTGGTGAATTGGCCTCCTGAGGCAGTCTCTGCATTTAAGGAACTTAAGCAGAGATTCACTTCTGCTCCTGTTCTACGGCGCAGCCTGATGTTTTTTCTCCCATGTCAGGGGGGAGGTTGATGCCTCTGAAATTGGGGCAGGTGCCGTTTTGTCCCAAAAAGATCCAGAGACCTCAAAAAGTAACCCTTGTGCCTTTTCTCTCGAAAATTTTCTCCTACTGAACGTAATTATGACGTGGGTAATCGGGAGTTATTGGCCATGAAGTGGGCTTTTGAAGAGTGTAGACATTGGCTGGAGGGAGCCAAACATCAGGTGGTGGTCCTTACGGACCATAAGAAATCTGGTCTATCTGGAATCTGCCAAGCGACTCAATCCTAGACGGGCCCAGGTGGGCCTTGTTTTTCACACGTTTTAATTTTGTGGTTTCCTTTCTTCCTGGCACTAAGAATGTTAAGGCGGATGCCCTCTCGAGGAGTTTCCTTGCGGACTCTCCTGATTTTATCTGATCCTTCTGTTATTTTGAAAAGGGTGTAGTTCTTTCCCCCATCTCGCCCAATTTGAGACTTGCTCTGGAGGGGTGTCAGGAGGATAGGCCCGAGCACTGCCCTGTTGGAAAATTGTTTGTCCCGACCAATGGAAAAAGAGTGTGATGTCTGAGATTCATTGTTCCGCATTGGCTGGGCATCCCGGAATTTTTTGGTACCAGAGACTTGGTTAGATCGGTCCTTTTGGTGGCCCACCTTGTCTCGCGATGTCAGGGGAATTTGTGCAGTCCTGCGGGACTTGCTCTCGCTCCAAGCCTTGCTCTCGCTCTAGTGTTTGTGATGCCATTGCCTGTGCCCAAGAGACCATGGACCCATATCTCTATGGATTCATTTCCGATTTCCTGTTTCTAGAGAATGACCACCATCTGGGTAATTTGTGATAGGTTTTCCAAAATGATACATCTTGTGCCATTACCTAAGTTGCCTTCCTCCTCTGAATTGGTGCCGTTGTTTCTTCAGCACGTGGTTCGTTTACACGGCATTCCTGAGAACATTGTGTCGACAGAGGAGTCCAGTTTTTTTTCCAGATTTTGGAGGACTTTTTGTTCTAAACTGGGGTTCAATTGTCTTTCTCCTCGGCATTTCATCCTCAGGACCAATGGTCAAACTGAGAGAACAAACCAGACATTAGAGACTTATCTAAGATGCTTTGTGTCTGCTGATCAGGATGACTGGGTCTCTTTTTTGCTTTGGTGAGTTTGCTCTTAATAATAGGGCTTAGCTCTGCACTTTGATGTCTCCGTTTTTCTGTAATTTGGTTTTCACCCTCGATTTTCTTCAGGACAGACGGAAAACTTCTATCTGTCCAGGTGTTGACTCTGTTGTTGAGCGTATGCAACAGATTTGGGGCCAGGTAGTGGAGAGGTTGTCCCTCTCTCAGGAGAAGGCCCAGCGGTTTGCTAACCGGATAGGACTGATGGTCCTCGTTTAAAGTGGGGGACTTGGTCTGGTTGTCCTCAAAGAATATTCCTATGAGAGTAGCATCTCCTAAATTTAAGCCTAGGTTCATTGGACCTTATAAGATCATGGAGATTATTAATCCTGTTTCTTTTCGTTTGCTTCTTCCAGGGATATTTAAGATCCATAACGTGTTCCACAAGTCCTTGTTGAAGAGGTTTGTTGAGCCAGTGGTTCCTGCTACTGTGCCCCCTGACCCTGTTTTGGTTAGGGCCAATCTGGAGTATGTGGTTGAGAAATATTGGATTCTCGTTTTTCTAGACGAAGACTCCCGTATTTGGTTAAATGGAGAGGTTATGGTCAGGAAGACAATTCTTGGGTTTTGCTTCGGACATCCATGGCTAGGAGACTTATCCGTGCGTATCATAGAACTCATCCTGACCGACCTGGTTGCTCAAATGAGGGTTCGGTGACCCCTCCTCAAGGGGGGGGTACTGTTGTGAATGGGTTTGAGATGAGTTCTGAGCAGAGGCTCCCTCTGGTGGTTACAAGCGGTACTAGTGAAAATTGTGAGGACTGGGAATCAGGTGTTACTGGGCTGGTCTTATAAAGGGAGTCATTTTCCCATCAGGGTTGCCGGTGAACAATTTTTTCTGGTCTGAATCCTTCATTCCAGTTTCCCTTGTAGCCTGCTTTGTCGTGTCTGCATCTCCTGCTACCAGATAAGAATTTTTCTTCTTTTGTGTTGTTGCTATATTTTTGCATTTTGTCCCGCCTTCTTTGGGGGCCTTCTGGGTCCCCTCCGGGGGCTTCTGCCTTCTCAGTTTAGTTCAGCCACTGAGTTTTGTTCTTTTGCTTTTTCCAGTTTTTTTCAGTGGCTGCTGTTTTTGATTTTGTTACACCAGAGAGCTAATTTAGGTGGTAGAGGTCGTGTGATCTCAGGTGATTTGAAATTAGTAGAGTTGGTGTTTTTCAGGGTTTTTTGGGATTGCAGTAATTTCCCTTCCTGTCCTTTTCTATTTAGATAGTTTGGGCCCCAGCGTTTGCTCATTCTATTTTCTTTCTGTGTCAGTATTTCCTCTTGTCTAACCGCCATTACAATGTTTGGGGGCTTTCTATTATCTTTGGGGTTCTGCTCGGGGGCAGATAGCTTTCCTATTTCTATCTTTAGGTGTAGTTAGTTTTCAGGCTGTGACGAGGCGTCTAGGACCAACGTAGGAACGCTCCACGGCTGCCTCTAGTTGTGGTGGTTAGTCAGGGTACTGCAATCCCATAGATTCCAACTGCTCTGGTGTATTGCCTTTTTTACCTGCACTCCTCAGCTACCGAAACATAACAGTTCCCCTACCTGGAGCACTATGGAACGCACGCTCTGTCTGCAACAAACTGTCGTATATCCATGACCTCTTTATCACCAAAAAACTCTCCTTCCTTGGCATCACTGAAACTGGCTCACCCCCTTTGACTCAGCCTCTCCAGCTGCACTTTCTTATGGCAGATTGAATTTCTCTCACACCCCTCGCCCCAGCAAAAAAACGGGTGGAGGATTTTCTGATACCTGCTCCTTTACCCCAATTCCGCTACCACCTTCCGCTACTTTTCCCTCATTTGAGGTGCACTCCGTCCCATCTTTTCCCCATCCAACCTCCAGCTGGCTGTCATCTACCGCCCCCAGAACTAGCCATCTTCACCTTCCTAAAACCACTTCACCACCTGGCTACTTCATTTCCTTTCTACTGACATCCCCACTATCATCATGGGTGACTTCAACATCCCATTGACGCCTTCAACCCCAGCTGCCTCTAAACTTTTATCGCTCACTCCCTCCTTTGGCTTCCTCAATGGTCCTCTGCGGCCACTCGAAAAGATGGTCACACGCTGGACCTCATCTTCACCCACTTTTGTTCCCTTACTAATCTCACAAACTCCCCTCCCCATCTGACCAAACCTATGTATTTATTTCCATTTTCCCATTAGGGTTAGGTTTGGGGCTAAAGTTGAGTTGGTGCTAAAGTTAGGGTTAAGGTTGGGGCTAAAAGTTAGGGTTAGGTTGGGGCTAAAGTTAGGGTAAGGATTCAGGCTAAAGTTATTGTTAGGGTTGGAGCTAGAGTTAGGCTAAGTTCACCGTTGCGGAATTGCCGCGGAAATTTCCGCGGCAATCCCGCACTTCCCCCGCAGGAAATACGCAGTTTTTTGTGTGCTGATTCCGCCAGAATAATAGCGTTTTGCAAGCGTAATTAGCTTGCAGAATGCTAGCGTTTTCCCAGCGATCTGTAGCATCGCTTGGAAAACTGAATGCAGGTTGGTCACACGAGTCAAACATAGTGTTTGACAAGTGTGACCAACTTTTTACTATTGATGCCGCCTATGTCGCATCAATAGTAAAAAGATCTAATGTAAAAATAATAAATAATGATATTCTCACCTTCCGGCGGCCCCCCCAGCCTTCCCGCCTTCAGCGACGCTCCCGCAACTCCGGTCCCAGGATGCTTTGCGGCAAATCACACCGATGACGTAGCATCGCGAGACCGCTACGCCATCTGGGTGATTCTTGCAAAGGACTCTTGGGGGCCGGAAGTTGCGGGAGCGTCGCTGAAGGCGGGAAGGGCTGCGGGGGCCGCGGGAAGGCTGCGGGGGCCGCCGGAAGGTGAGAATATCATTATTTTTATTTTTAATTATTGTTTTACCAGGGATATGGTACCCAGGGCTGGAGGAGAGTCTCCTCTCCTCCAGACCCTGGGTACCACCGCACATGAACCGCTTTCATTCCGCAAAATTAATGAAACATGTTGCTATTTTTTTCCGCAAAGCGTTTTTTTCGCGGAAAAAAAACGCAACATGTGGCCAAAAACATGCGGAATCAATTAACATGTATAGGATGCTTAATGCTTTGCGTTTTTATCGCGTTTTTACCGCGGAAAACCGCGGAAAAAAAAACCCCGAAAAAAACGCAATTATTCCTGATCGTGTGCACTTGCCTTAGGGTTAGGGATTGGATTACAGTTAGGGTTGGGATTAGTGTTAGAGTTGGGATTAGGGTTTGGGTTGGATTAGGGTTAGGGGTGTGCTAGGGTTTAGTTTGTGTTTTGGGTTATGTTTATTGTTGGGATTAGGGTTCGCAGTGTATTAGTTTTTAGGGTTATGGTTAGGGTTGATATTAGGGTTAAGGGTGTGTTGGCGTTAGGGTTGAAGTTAGAATGGGGGATTTCCACTGTTTAGGCACTCAGGGGGTCTCCAAACACTACATGGCGTCCGATCTCATTTCCAGCCAATTTGGTTTGAAAATGTCAAATGGCGCTCCTTTTCTTCCGAGCTCTGCAGTGCGCCCAAACAGTGGTTCCCTCCCACATATGGGGTATCAGCGTACTCAGGACAAAATTGGACAACAACTGTTGGGGTTCAAATTCTCTTCTTACTTTTGGGAAAATAAAAATTAGGGACTAAATATCATGTTTGTGGAAAAAATATGATTTTTTTTTCACTGCTCTACGTTATAAAACTTGTGTGAAGCACTTTGGGGGTTCAAAGTGCTCACCACACATCTAGATACGTTCCTTAGGGGGTTCTAGTTTCCAGAATGGTGTCGCTTGTAGGGGTTTTCCACTGTTTAAGGCACATCAGGGGCACTCCATACGCGATATCGTGTCCAAACTCAATTCCAGCCAATTTTGGTTTGAAAAAGTCAAACGGCGCTCCTTCCCTTCCCACCCTGCCCATGCGCCCAAACAGTGGTTTTCCCCTACATATGGAGTATCGGCGTACTAAGGAGAAATTGCACAACAACTTTTTCTGTCAATTTTCTCCTTTTACTTTTGTGAAAATAAAGAAATTGTTTGTAAAAGATCATTTTTGTGACTTATGAAGTTAAAAGTTCTTTTTTTCTTCCACATTCAAAAAATTCCTGTGAAGCACCTTAAGGGTTAATAACTTCTTGAATGTGGTTTTGAGTACCTTGAGGGGTGCACTTTTAGAATGGTGCCAATTTTGGGTATTTTCTGCCATATAGACTCCTCAAAGTGACTTCAAATGTGAGTTGGTCCCTAAAAAAAATGGTTTTGTAAATTTTGTTGCAAAAATGAGAATTCGCTGGTCAACTTTTAACCCTTATAACTTTCTAACAAAAAAAATGTTGTTTCCAAAATTGTGCTGATGTAAAGAATATATGTGGGAAATGTTATTTAGAAAACTTTTATGTGACATATTTCTCTGTTTTTTAGGGCATAAAAATTAAAAGTTTGAAAATTGCCAAATTTTCTAAATTTTCGCCACATTTCCGTTTTTTTTCATAAATAAATGCAAGGTATATCGAAGAAATTTTACCACTAACATGAAGTACAATATGTGACGAAAAAACATTCTCAGAATCGCCAAGATCCGTTCCAGAGTTATAACCTCATAAAGGGACAGTGGTCAGAATTGTAAAAATTATCCCCGCTCATTTAACATGCAAACAACCCTCGGGAGCAAAGGGGTTAAGAGTATTACCAGTACTTTTGGGAGGATGCAGTTTCCTTTTATTCTCAAATGGTTTTCTGTCCCATTTTCTTTTGTTATTGCCAAATCTTGTAGATAAGAATCTGGTGAAGAATTAGACTGTTCACCAGATGAGGATATGGATGACACGGATGAAGATCTTTCACCCTGAGGATTCAAATTAGGACGTTTCCATCTATAAACCTCTTTTTGTTGGAAATCATTCATGTCTCTGAGTTTTTTGGATTGTGTATCCCAAATTTGTACCTTCCAATCATCAAAGATTTTTTTTCATTTTAGTTGAAAATCCATCTTTATGTAGAGCAACATTTTTTTATTTTTCAGATACTCTGAGTTCTTTGCCTTGAGGCGCCATTTTGAGCTTCCAGGACCAGTATGAGAGAGTGTGAGAGCGATAACACCAAATTTATCACACTTGCTTCCCATTCTTACCTGAGACTTTGCAATACTGCTAAGTCCACATGACACCGGAGATGGGAAACTGTTAATTGGCACAATTTGGTCATTTTCACTTAGGGCTGTGCTCACTTTTGTTGCCAGTGGTTTAGACGTTAATGACTGTGTGTTGAGTTATTGAGAAGGCACACCAAAATTACACTGTTTTGCAAGCTGTATACTGACTACTTTACATTGTATTAATGTGTCATATCTTCAGTGTTCTCCCATGAAAAGATATAATAAAATATTTACAAAAATGTTGGAGGTGGACTCATTTTTTTGTAATATACTGTATATAAATAAATAAATATATATATATATACATATATATATATGTATATTAGTGTTGAGCGATACGATAATGCAAATATCGGCTATCGGCCGATATTAGCTCTATCGGCCTTTCGATAATTCGTTTCGATATTTTCGTCTTATCGATACCGGAATCGGAAGTTCCCATAATTCTTTGCGAGGCAATGTGATTTTAGTCAGCCAATGAGGAATCCATAAGAAGTGTGGGCACATCCTGTACTGCTGCGGTCATGTTAACTAATGGCATGGCTGTGATTGGATGCTGAAATGATGTCAGAATGCACTATAAAAGGCGCCGCCGCCATTTTAGCGTCACTGTGCTGTGAATTCAGTAAGGGACAGAACGCTGCCTGTGCTGACTCTGAGGACAGTTAGAGATTGCGATTTAGTGTACTGTGCTGTAGGCAGGCTAGCACCAACCGCTGTGTAAAGCTTCCTTTTGCCTGCAGTGTTGTTTTAACAGCTCTGCAAGGTGTGTGGAGTGCAGGTGACGCTGCAGTTTGCTCTGCATGCAACGCTGTCTGTAGGCATCTGCACATGTCACTCCAGACTTTTTTTTTTTTTCCCTTTATGTAATTCTTGCAGCTCCATGCAATTTAACTATTAGTGTGACGCGCTTCCATCCGTATCCAATACATTGGTTGCAAACACTTATAGAAGTAGACAAAGGAGTAGCCTTTCACAGATTGTGAACAGTTGTGTTTCAGTGTTCACTTCAGTCTGTGTTTTTTATTTTTTTGAGTGCACATCACGCTCCAGTTACTTGTTCAAGCACTGCTGCTTGTACTCTGCTGAGCGTGTCTCAGGGCTCATCCTTTTCATTTATCTCCAATTGGTTCTGCTCCATTCCATTTAAAATATAATCTATTAGTGTGACGCGCTTCCATCCGTATACAATACATTGGTTGCAAACACTATAGAAGTAGACAAAGGAGTAGCCTTTCACAGATTGTGAACAGTTGTGTTTCAGTGTTCACTTCAGTCTCTGCGTAATAACCACACTTAGGCCTTATAACTTTTCTGACTTTCTTTATCAATCTACCAAGATGAAGAAGTCAGTGAGTAAGGCACGTGGTCGTGGCCGTGGAGTTTCAGCAGGGAGAGGACGTGGGGATTCTGTGTCTGCTGCCGCCTCAGTGACACAGCATCCACCATTTATCCCGTGAGCGTTCCTTTATGCGCACTTTGGTAGGAGCTTGGCGTGCCCCCCTGCTGCGGGAAGAACAAATTGAAGCCGTTGTTGGTTGGATGGCAGCCAATGCATCGACTTCAATTCCTTCCACCTCCTCTCAGGAACACAACACTGTTGAGCAACCATCTGTCTGTTCACCGCCTGTCAAATTGCCAAGGCAGTCAGAGAGTTCTGTACAGGAGCCAGCTGAGTCTCTGCTTCTGTTTCAGAATCTGTTGGCTCGCAAACACGGGCACAGGCAAGCAGCATTCTGCAATTTGAAGAAGAGGGAGTATGCAGTGATGCGCAACAGCTGTGTCTCTCTCAATCTGAAGAGGCGGGTGAGCCAGTGCCGATGGACAGCACACCGCAGAACGCATCTTATGATGATGATGAGACTCAGGTGCCAGGTTTTGTGGAGCATGGTGCTGCCCAGACCATCCAACAGCAGCAGGTGTTGGAAGAGGGTAGTGGAGATGATGAAGTCCGAGACCCAACATGGCGTGAGCAACAGGAAGGTGGTGGGAGCAGCTCTGAGGAAGAGATTGTCCCAACGGTACAAAGAGGAGGGAGAGGTAGGCTGCAGACTCGCTTGCCTGTAGGTTCCAGTTTGGCACCTGTTGGGAGCAGTTCTCTTAGAACTGTCAAAATTGGCGCTCCCATGACTAGCACTGCGTGGTCCTTTTTTGACAGACTTGTACATGATATTTGCTATGTTCAATGCAAGCTGTGTAAGCAAAAAGTTAAAAGAGGTAAAAATATCAGGAACCTGAATACCACAAATATGTGGACACATGTACGGACAAAGCACGTAGCTGAGTTCCAAAGACACACTGGAGATGTAGGCCAACCTACAGCAGCACCTACATCTTTAGGTCATGTTCGAGCCTCTACCTCCAGCTCTCACACACCTGTTTCGGCTTCCTCACAGGATCTCCATGGAAGAACCTCGGTCACTGTTGTCCATAGAGAAACTGTTATTCCACCCACTGCAGCAAGTTCACAGTCATCGTCACACTCCCAGAACAGAAAACAGCCATCGGTAACACAGGCATGGGATAAAAGACGGCCATACTCGGCAAACCATCCACGAGCACAGGCTCTGAATGCTGGCCTTGCAAAACTCCTGTCCCTTGAAATGCTGTCATTCAGGCTGGTGGAGACTGACAGTTTCAGGAACTTTATGGCATTGGCAGTCCCACAATATAATGTGCCAAGCCGATTTTATTTCAGCAGGCAAGCTGTCCCTGCTCTGCAAAAACATGTCGAGGGAAACATTAAACATGCGCTACTAAACGCCGTCAGTAGCAGGGTCCACCTGACCACCGATGCGTGGACCAGTACCCATGGCCAGGGACGATACCTTTCCCTCACTGCCCATTGGGTCAATGTTGTGGAGCCGGGTACAGATCTTGCCAGTGGCGCTGTACGTGTTCTGCCAACTCCAAGGATTGCAGGAATCCAGTCTGTGCACATTGATTCCTCCTCCTACTCCAGTTCCTCAGAATCATCGCTGCACGAGCCATCACGGTATACCTCCACATGGACCCGTGAACGCTTACCTGTTGCGACCGATATGAGCACAGCCGTGGCCAAACGTCAACAGGCCGTACTGAAATGAATTCCCATGGGGAATCGAAGCCACACAGCGCAGGAGCTCTGGGATGCCATGAAGCAGGAGAGCGATGTGTGGTTTTTGTCAGCTAATCTCCAGCCAGGCTTGGTAGTGTGTGACAATGGCCGAAATCTGGTGGCAGCTCTGGGCCTTGGCAACCTCACTCACATACCATGTCTGGCACATGTGCTCAACTTGGTCGTGCAGAGTTTTTTGAGGGACTATCCGGATCTTGATGCACTGCTGCACAAGGTCCGCCTAGAGTGCGCTCACTTGCGACGTTCCAGCATGGCCAGATCGCGCATTGCAGCTCTGCAAGTCAGATTTCGCCTTCCTGAACATCGCATCATATGTGACGTACCCACCAGGTGGAATTCCACGTTACATATGTTGGAGCGGTTGTGTGAGCAGCAGCCAGCAGTAATGGAGTATCAGCTGCAACAGGCGCAATCAACTCGCAATTTGCGCCGTTCACACTTCACCACTACTGAGTGGGACTCTATGAAGGACATCTGCGACGTTTTGCGTGCGTTTGATGTCTCAACGCGGATGGCGAGTGCAGATGATGCACTAGTCAGCATGACTGTCCCCCTTATCTGCCTGCTTCAGAAATCACTGAAAGCACTAAAGGAAGAGGTTTTGAAAGAGGTGGAGGATGAAGAGTCAAAAATTCAATTACCTTCAGGACAGTCAGCGCAACGTGGTTCCTCACAAAGGGCTGGGCAGGGCTCACTTTGTGAGGAGGATGAGGAGGAGGAGGAGTCAATGGAGGAGGAAGAAATCCCTACAGAGGGAGGTACACAACGCTCTAGTCAGTATGTAGAGCGAGGGTGGGGTGATGCAGAGGAGACAGAGATGACGCCTCTTCCAGAGGACAGCCTTTGTTGGCCAGTTGGGAGTCTGCAGCACATGGTTGATTTCATGCTTCAGTGCCTGAAAAACGACCGCCGCATCGCCCACATTCTCAGCACGTCAGATTATTGGGTGTACACCCTCCTAGACCCTCGCTACCGGGACAACTTACAAACCCTCATCACACCGGTGAACCGGGACCGTAAAATGCAGGAGTACCAAGACACACTGGTGCAATCCATACTGTTGTACATTCCAGCCGAGAGAGGTGCTGCTGCTGCTACTGCTTTACAAAGCAGCTCTGTGCGTCGAGGCAGTGTAGACACCTCTACAACAAGAGGGATCAGAAGCAGCGCCTCTGCACAGGGCAAGAACTGTATGTTACAAATGTGGCAAAGTTTTGTGACAGCGCCAGCAAGGTCTACACCATCCGAGACGGCTCCAGTCACCAGGAAGAAACGTTTCCGTAAGATGGTGACAGACTACTTGGCTTTCCCTCTAAGTGTACTCCCAGATGCCTCTTCCCCTTTCAAATTTTGGGTCTCTAAGTTGGATACATGGCCAGAGCTTAGCCAGTATGCATTGGAGGTGCTGGCTTGCCCTGCTGCCAGTGTATTATCTGAGCGTGTCTTTAGTGCTGCAGGTGGTGTAGTAACAGACCGTCGCATGCGACTATCCTCAGAGAATGTAGACCGGCTTACTTTTCTGAAAATGAACAAGGCATGGATCTCACCTGAATTTGCCTGTCCATTTTCAGATTAAATAACTGTTTGGCAACGTTTTCCATGTCTCCTGTTATGTTCATCTTTCTACCACCTGAACTCTACTCCCTGGGCTACAACACCGCCATTTGTTGCTCGTAAGTAATTGGCAGGGGTACTGACTCCTGGCCAGCCTGGTTACAGCACGACAGCTGTTTCCTGGCAGTGTGAACGTCAATTAGCCTCCAATAAGTTGTGCTGTCGTGTTGCATTCGGGTTAGCCGACTCTATGGTGCCTGCAGTTTAGGTGATTCCTATGTGTGCTGTGGGATATGTAAATAAAGGTGGTTTCCATTGTGACAATAGGATAAGCACCCACTGTAGGACTGTGTGATTCGGTAACTGCGGACGGCTTGCGTCCTGTCAACTTACATTTTCATGGGTGCGTTCTTCTACCCGTCCGGGGTCCAGTACCGTCAAGTGGTTCTCCCCAGTGCCTTTGGCCTAGGTGCCTCCATCTCCGTATCCGAGTTCCAGCAACGTCTGCTGGTCCTTGGTAGTGCTTTGGAGCACAGGTACCTCCTGCTTAGTAACCGTGTCACAGTAACGTCAGCTGGTACTCGGTTGTGACATTGCCTCTTTTCCTTCTGCTACCCGTCCGGGGTCCAGTACCGTCAAGTGGATCTCCCCAGTGCCTTTGGCCTAGGTGCCTCCATCTCCGTATCCGAGTTCCACCAACGTCTGCTGGTCCTTGGTAGTGCTTTGGAGCACAGGTACCTCCTGCTTAGTAACCGTGTCACAGTAACGTCAGCTGGTACTCGGTTGTGACATTGCCTCTTTTCCTTCTGCTACCCGTCCGGGGTCCAGCACAGTCAGCTGGTCCTCGTTACTTCCATTGTCTCTTGCTCCATCTGATACCCGTCAGGGTTCCAGTAACGTCAGCTGTTTCTCGAAATTAGACGACATTAAAGACCACCCAGAAGAAGATGACGACAACAAGGACGACGAGCATGAAGCCAACCAGCCTGAACACCATCACAAAGAAAAAATAAAAGATTACCCAGAAGAAGATCACCAACAGGATCTATGAAGGACATCTGCGATCAAACTACAAGATACAGAACAAGAGACAGAAGAACAATAAGCAAAAGATCAAAAAGCAGAAGAACATGAAGTATAAGACCAAAATGAAGAGCAAAATATATGCTCTAAATTCTAAGCAGAAGAAGACTAAGCAGTGTATGGGGGTGAGTCCGTTCCTCCTCGTGGTGCCCCTGGAAAATGCCTGCTGCTGCAGGCTAAACTGAACACGGACAAATACTGTTGTAATTTAAATCTTTTGTGACAGCAAGAACGGAAGGATGAACAATTCATACTTTTACAGATTACAAGTACAGGAATCTCTGTCACAAATAAGAATATGATGAAGAAGATGAAGAGGAAGAAGATGAAGAATTTGAATATGAAGAAGATTAATTAGTTTAATAATAACAATATGAGTAATGTAAACAAAAACATGAATAGCAAGAAGTTTAAGAAGAAGATTAAGAAGGTGAAGATGAAGAATAATTTGATGAGAAAGATGATGCTGCTGCTGAAGATTATGAAGGAGAAAGTGTGGCACTGGCAAAAGTTAAAAAGGTGAAGAGCATGGAAGTTGTGAAACATACATATTTGCCAAAATAGAAAAAAGGTTAACAACATTGTCAATTTGTTAGTCAATCCAAACGTATTTCCAAAAAAAAATATATTAATGCTATTCCAATGCATTGGGTTAAACATGTATGCCTTTATTGTCTCCTCAACCTCCCCCAATACATTCTACATTAGTCTTTGTTGTTTTCCTTCATGTACAATTAACCAACAAGGCAAGAATGGTTTTTTTTAATTTCGATATTTTGTTCCCATAGACTTACATTGGACTTCCGCAATCGGAATCGGATATCGACGATATTTAGTGCTATCGGCGATACAATTTCGATACGATATTTTTAGATATCGAGCAATATCGCTCAACACTAATGTATATATATATATATACAGTGGGTGCGGAAAGTATTGAGACCCCTTTACATTTTTCACTCTTTGTTTCATTGCAGCCATTTGGTAAATTCACAAAGGTTAATTTTTTTCTCATTAATGTACACTCTGCACCCCATGATGACTGAAAAAAAAAGAAATGTAAAACTTTTTGCAAATTTATAAAAAAATTAAAACTGAAATATCACATGGTCATAAGTATTCAGACCCTTTGCTCAGTATTGAGCACCCTTTTGAGCAAGTACAGCCATGAGTCTTCTTGAAAATGATACAAGTTTTTCACACCTGGATTTGGGGATCCTCTGCCATTCTTCCTTGCAGATCCTCTCCATTTCCATCAGGTTGGATGGTAGACGTTGGTGGACAGCCACACAAAGCAGTCCCAGCAAAATACCTAAGATGGTCCAAATTAAAGAGTCTCAACCTTTCACTGACTCACTGGGATTAGAATATCTGTGACTTCAGAGCTTACAGGGCCAACTACCCCCACCTGTGGCATGCATAGAGAGGAGGTAACAACAAGCTTAGGAAGTGACAGTCCATTGAGGTACAAAGCCAGGTGATCGGAGGGTCACATCCTTGCTTCCTCGAACATCTCCATGGAGCCAGGTGACTGATGGGTCCCAAACCTGGCTTTCCCAAATGTATCTGTGGTGCTCAGGTGATTGGTGGGTCCAAATCCTGACGACCCCATGGGTTCAGTGCTGATCAATGATCTGTATTCTTTCCTCTGGGGCTGTGGTCCCCTAAGCTGGCATCCTGTAGAATGTCAAATCTGTGTCCCTCTTGATGGAGCCATGATCTGGCAGCTATCTTATAGAGTTCCTTGCTGGGTTTTGTAAAGAGTCTCTGGCTTTCTGAATCTCTGGATCTTTGGATATTTTGCTTGTCGTAATATCTTGTTACAGAGGCATATCCCTTTTTAAAGTTCCCAACTGTTCTTCAAGTCATCAAACACAGGTCAATGGGAAGCAGTGACAAGCGTAACCAGCAGTGTTTGATTATTTATAGTTTATCCTTCAGTGTTTGCAACTCAACAAGCTGCATGGCCTGGTACAATATGTAATCAACATATCAACAAACATCATTGTTCGGTGACCCTGCATCCGTTTTGCAAAGATAACAGTACAATAAACTGAAGGAGCAGATAAAAGTAGTAAATAACAATTCAACCTATAAGAAGAGTCAACATAAAGATAACAGTCTGTGCCTCCTGGCTTACTGAAAATAGACATCTGGATAATTAAGATTAAATGCTGTGTAGTCACAATGGGTTTTAATAAAGCTGGGAAATTTGCATCACCTGGAATTTCCTAACTTTGATAGTGAACAAGCCATAACCCTAACAGGTTAATTATGGTTTGAACATATGGGCAAAGTTATCTGAGCACACAAATCTCCAAAGGGTGCCTAAATTTTAGTAACGGTTCATTTTCCTTTTGTAATTTTTAAAATGCAAAAGAAGAAAATATATATATTTTTTTTGCCTAAATACAAACAAATTATATTTTTTGCCTAAATACAAACAAAATGTGTAATCTTTAACTTTAGACCTTTTAGAAATCATTTCATCTTCAGCTTAACTGTTCACAATAAGGCTATGCGCACACGTTCAGGATTTTTCACTTTTTTCACTTTTTCACTTTTTTTTTTCGCGTTTTTCCGCGATTTTCCATGGCAAAAATGCTTAAAAACGCATGCAGTAAGCATCCTATTATTCAGAATGCATTCTCAATTTTTGTGCACATGGTGCATTTTTTTCCTGCAAAATCGCAGTAAAAATGCGGTAAAAACGTGATAAAAACGCATGCGGATTTCCTGGGAAAAAGTCCGGTTTTTCTCAGGAAATTTCTGCAAAGATTCCTGAACGTGTGCACATAGCCTAACAGTAATTTGGACTAGGGGTACCCAAACTTTTACATGCCACTGTAGTATAGTTAATTGATATGAATTTGATCAAAAGAATATAAAAGCCTTCCCACCACGTGAAGGAGTACCCAATGAGGATGTACCATCTCAGGTTTACCGTGACCGTGAAGGGCCAGAAGGGCCGTGTCTGATTTCACGTACTCCTGCAATAATAAGAAATTTCTGTTATCAGTGCAGTGGTAATCTGTTCAGTTGAGAGCTCCTGGAGCTTTCCTGTTTTTCATGGTCTCAGCTGTTCAGTGTTTGCCACTCCCCTCTGCTGTACATGCTCAACTCTGACAATCAGGGATTGCCAATATTAGTTTAATACTGCCTGGTTCTGGAGTTGGAGGTGTTGGTTGTTTGAGGAGGTCTTTAGAATGTTGTTCAGAAGTCTGTTGCTTGGTGATTTGTCAGTGTGCATAACCTCATCCTCTCAAATTTGGTATTTCTTTCCTTTTCTTCTCAATGTTCCACTCTGTTGTTTGTGAGTGCATATTTGTATGATTGGTATTTTAATGTATCCCTGTACGTCTTCCCTTGTTAGTCTGGTTTGCGTATTCTTATATTTTTTTTATACACTACAACTCTCCATTTCCCTGGGTGGGGAAGGGGACAGATAAAGGCTAATTTAGGAACTCAGCAAAGCACATGGCCCAGATATCTTCACCATCAGAAGTAATCCGGGGAGCAGGGATAGCTAGGGCACTCCTAGCTTATGGGATGGAGAAGGAGCCCATAGCCCCAGGATATACTGCAATAGTGCAGTGACACTAACTCTTGTAGTTCATCATTTCTGCAAACCTCAAAATAGATAGGAGCAGGCCAGGACCCAGGACTGACTGTTTTGCACCTTCCCATGGAAAACTATGTAGACAATATGCCCGCCCAAAATGTGGAAGCCATGCCCCTCAGGTGCCTTTTTCATGTGCATCTGTTCTTCTATTTGTTGCAGAGCTGGTTACCCTGAAGGTGAAGCTTCAGCTGTGTTTTACTCCTACTATGTCCTGTTTTAGTGCTGTGCCTACTATTTCACAACTTTAATAGGTGATTATATGATTGTATTCATGCTATTTGCCTTACTCTTTACATTTCTACACTATGGAGCTCTCCTCTTCCTTTCACACATTGGAACTACTGAAGGATCCTTTATGGAAAAAAGTAATAAACATTTCTACTGTGCCTTTTACATGGGAAGTCTATATATGTAATAATTTCTTGATTGATCGTTCAAGAAACAAGAACTTCCTAGATCTCTCTTCCAATTTTTCAATAAAATAGGATTGAAAATTGTTTAAACTTATGACCTTTAATCCCTTTACAGATTTTGATGGCCCCTCTTTGGTCAAGTAATTGAAAATGAACAGGTCAGTTCCTAAACTCATAGTCAAACAATCTGAAGAAAAGCAGAACCAATGAAGTCATTGAAAACCTTGTTGCATACTATAAAAAATGATGGAAAGGCATTTGCTTTGTAATTTATTGAAGCTGTCCACAGTGGAATGGCTGGTGCAGGTTAAATGCCGGTGACAGCCCTTGATATGTACACATTTGACCTCTGAAAAGTTTTAAGCTGCTTTAAAGTACAGTCATAGATGGCTTGGATCATGCAGTACGAGTAATCCAAAGCTGCTGTGTAACAATTGGGAGATGTTACAAAACCACAGCGAAGCATTAAGAAAATTCCCCAGTAGTCACCACATGCTACTTGTTTTTCTTCTATCTATAGACAATAAACAAGCTACTTAAACACATGCCTATCTGGCCGCCTATTTATTACTGCTCCAGCTCTCTTTTCACATGTGCAACCTATTTTCTGCCATTCCATACGCTCCTCTGCAGGTCTCACAAGCCAGGCTATTAAGACTAATCATAATCAATTACCAGTGTTTATAAGTCAGTCCCGTGAAATCAATTAGGTCAGTCCTTTTTGAGGTGGGTAATTACGTAGAAGCCCTGAGTATAATGGGAAAAAAGTCAGGAAAAATTACATTAGAGAGTGATGTAATTCCCAGAGGGATGAAAGTTTGTGCAGCAAGCTAGCAGATCATTCCATAAACTTGGATATCCTTCAAGACACATTAGAAAGTAAATACTGTGGTGGTGGAGGCCAGCGTCCACTGTGTGCACTTAACAAACAGAGTGACAGGCGAGTATCATCTGTGATATATTACTATCTATATCAGTCATCTTTTTTCACTAACACAATATCTATTATGTCCATAAAACAAGGGGATGGCTTTATTATGACAGTTATCAGAAAACCAAATAAAGTATCTTGTATTCCTTGTTACTTCCTTTTAAGAAATATTACATTTATAGGCTATAACATTCACACACAATGGCTATAAGTATTGTGACGAGACAACAGTAGTTATACATGCCAAAAATACACGTTTTTCATGTAGTATTTTTTATACAAACATGTTTTTTTCATGTTTTCCTTTATAGTGAAGTCTATGGGGGGAAAAACATGGCAAAACACAACATCGGGAGCCTGCTGTGTTTGAAAAAAATGTCATGGATCCCAAAAAAACTCCATGAGTGTAAAAACAAACAAAAACTCTGTATTGTTGGTGGTGCATTTTCAATTTCCCTACTGATTTGCATCATCTTTTGCAAAAAAAAACCACTATGTGAAATTGCCCTTAAAGGGAACCTGACAGGTCCCTCAAACCACCAGCATGTGTACATTCATATATAAATGTCCTGCCTAACAAGGTCTTTCTACTGTATAACTTATTACCATTGTGTCAAACAACTATTTTTAAATTCCATTTTTCATATGCAAAAGTTTCAGACTAGTCGATGCGGCATTGGTTCGAACAGACTAGTCATCCCACTCACCTTGTTGTCACCCATTGTGGGCAGGAGAACATGATTTACAAGAGCTGGCATTATTGCCTGCTCTTTGCAAATCTTGGGCATGTGTACAACTTTCATTGTGCCTATGAATTTATGTGTACACTTCCCAACTTCAGAGCCGCACTGCGCATGTCCAGAACCAAAGAAGAAGCCTGATGTCAGAAGAATAGAGCTGACTAATCTTCGACTCCTGCGTGGGCTTCAGGCTTCTTCTTTGTTTCCAGGCATACACAGTGCGCCTCTGAAGCCGGGAAGCATACACTAGTCTGGGGAAAGCAAAGGCCCATCAACTTGTCTGAAACATACAGTGGTGGCCAAAAGTATTGGCACCCCTGCAATTCTGTCAGATAATACTCAGTTTCTTCCTGAAAATGATTGCAAACACAAATTCTTTGGTATTATTATCTTCATTTAATTAGTCTTCAATGAAAAAACACAAAAAGAATTGACCTAAAGCCAAATTGGATATAATTCCACACCAAACCTAAAAATGGGGGTGGACAAAAGTATTGGCACTGTTTGAAAAATCACGTGATGCTTCTCTAATTCGTGTAATCACCAGCACCTGTAACTTACCTGTGGCACCTAACAGGTGTTGGCAATAACTAAATGACACTTGCAGCCAGTTAACATGGATTAAAGTTGACTCAACCTCTGTCCTCTGTCCTTGTGTGTACCACATTGAGCATGGAGAAAAGAAAGAAGACCAAAGAACTGTCTGAGTACTTGAGAAACCAAATTGTGAGGAAACATGAGCAATCTCAAAGCTACAAGTCCATCTCCAAAGACCTGAATGTTCCTGTGTCTTCCGTGCGCAGTGTCATCAAGAAGTTTAAAGCCCATGGCACTGTGGCTAACCTCCCTAGATGTGGAAGGAAAAGAAAAATTGACGAGAGATTTCAATGCAAGATTGTGCGGATGGTGGATAAAGAACCTCGACTAACATCCAAACAAGTTCAAGCTGCCTGCAGTCTGAGGGTACAACAGTGTCAACCCGTACTATCCGTCGGCGTCTGAATGAAAAGGGACTGTATGGTAGGATACCCAGGAAGACCCCACTTATTACCCCAAAACATAAAAAAGCCAGGCTGGAGTTTGCCAAAACTTACGTGAGAAAGCCTAAAACGTTTTGGAAGAATGTTCTCTGGTCAGATGAGACAAAAGTCGAGCTTTTTGGGAAAAACCATCAACATAGAGTGTACAGGAAAAAAAAGAGGCATTCAAAGAAAAGAACACGGTCCCTACAGTCAAACATGGTGGAGGTTCCCTGATGTTTTGGGGTTGCTTTGCTGCCTCTGGCACTGGACTGCTTGACCATATGCATGGCATTATGAAGTCTGAAGACTACCAACAAAGTTTGCAGCATAATGTAGGGCCCAGTGTGAGAAAGCTGGGTCTCCCTCAGATGTCATGGGTCTTCCAGCAGGATAATGACCCAAAACACACTTCCAAAAGCACTATAAAATGGTTTGAGAGAAAGCACTGGAGACTTCTAAGGTGGCCAGCAATGAGTCCAGACCTGAATCCCATAGAACACCTGTGGAGAGATCTCAAAATGGCAGTTTGGAGAAGGCACCCTTCAAATATCAGGGAACTGGAGCAGTTTGCCAAAGAAGAATGGTCTACAATTCCAGCATAGCATTGTAAGAAACTCATTGATGGTTACCGGAAGCGGTTGTTCGCAGTTATTTTGGCTAAAGGTTGTGCAACCAAGTATTAGGCTGAGGGTGCCAATACTTTTGTCTGGCCCATTTTTGGAGTTTTGTGTGAAATGATCAAGGATTTGATTTTTGCTTCATTCTCTTTTGTGTTTTTTCCTTGCAAGCAAATTAAATGAAGATAAAAATAGCAAATAATTTGTGATTGCAATCATTTTCAGGAAGACACTGAGTATTATTTGACAGAATTACAAGGGGTGCCAATACTTTTGGCCCCCACTGTATGTGCATATTGAAAATGGAATTTAAAAAGTTTTTTAACACACATGTTAATACAGTATTTATATATGAGTGTACAAATGCTGGTGGTTTGGAGGACATGGAGGACCAGTCAGGTTCTCTTTAAAGGATTTTTGTTCCACACACTTGGTACAACGTACAAGCACATATGTGTTATGATTTGGTAGCTGAGGAGGACAGGAGTAAAATACTGCCAAAGCAGCAAGACACCAGAGAGACTGGAACCTAATGGGTTGCAGATCCCTAAACTAACCACACAACTAGAAGTAGCGGTGGAGCGTACCTACGGTGATCCTAGACGCCTCGGCACAGTCGGAGAGTTAGCTACACCTGAAGACAGAAAGAGGAAAGCTAACTGCCCCGGAGTAAAGCCCCCAAAGAATTAGGAAGCCCCCAAACATGTAATGGCGGTTAGACAAGAGGAAAACATGAACACAGACAGAAAATAGAATGAGCAAATGTCTGTCTAGAAAATAAAGCACAGGAGAGAAATTCTGTCTGCAATCCAGAAAAACCCTAATAAAAATACCAGCACTTCTGATTACAAAAAACCTGAGACCATACGATCTCGACCACCTATATCAGATCTCTGGTGTGACACACAGCTACCCAGCAATAAAAATATCAATGGAACAGAGAACAAGTGCAAATACAAAATGAGAACAGAGGGCAGCGCAAGCCCCCAAAGTGGACCAGGCTGATGTCCAAGGCAAGACTGCAAAAAGCAAGGAAAATCCAACCACAGAAAAAAAAACAGAAAGTCACTTTTCTGAATGATAGCAGGAAAGCAAGCTGAAATTCCAACAAAGACCTGGAAGCAACAATTGCTTACCGAAGAGGATCATGGGAGATCAGCTCACTTATATCAGGCCAGTCAGCCCACCTGACACCCATTCCTTAATTGGTTCAATACCCTCAGCAACCACCGGAGGGAGCCTCAGCTCCGAAGTCGTCTCCAACACATTCACAACACATATGGACCTGAATTTCACTGCAATGTTTATGTGGTGTCTAGATACACAGGTCAGTGGATGCTGTAGAAATTGATAGCATATTTTTGCAACTAAAAACCTAAGTAAATGGAAAGAAAACTGGTTTCTTCTGACATGTAGAGTAACAATTTGATATGGACAAATGGTCAAGACTTTTTATTATGTCTATAATCCTTTATATTGATTTGCTTGATAGGTACCTTAGAAAGACTGTTCTACTTCTCAAGCACAACGAACAACTAATTTTGCACTTAAGAGAAATGATCTCTATGCAGTGGATGAAGCCTATATCTTATAACTACATTGTAGAATGAAGGGCAACATGCTTGCCTATCATTGCCTATTGAATATAGATCTAAAATTTTATAGCAAAAACTTTGCAAATCCCATACTACTGGCATGTAGAATGAGCCAATGTCATCGTATTGCCTTGCTCTGGTTTGGGAGTTTATCTCTTGAATGGTAAGTTCAAAAAATGATTAGCCTTAGAGTTGGTTGAATTTGATCTGGTGGTATTAAATTCTACTTGGATTTTACAAAAATCCATATTCTCCAAAATCCAGATTTTATTGTAATTCTCATTGCCTAAATTCAGCAAAATGGTGGCCAACTGGTTGAACCATAAAGAGCCGGCAAAAGGTTGAAAACAATAATACTCATCTTACCGATACCCCTTTGGGCGACCTTCAATGCTCACTTTTCCCTGTACGGTCCTCGGTACCTCTTCTTAATGCCACTGCACTAAAACTAGGACTGTCTGTGCAAGCAACCTTAAAAAGCCAAGGTTTAGTTGCAGCTAGAAGTCCCAGCCTAGCGTGAAGACGCCTGGGATTTCAGTGTGCTGTTGTACGTGCTGGGACAGGGTCAGTGAGCAGTGATGAGGTGAGTATTATATTTTTTTCAACATCTCTTTATTATGCTTCGGGACCTCTCCAGGACCCAGAACATAATAAGGGACATTCAATTCCCATAGAATAGCTTCACTGTGAATCGGATTTCTTGGTAAAATCTGCTCAATTTAGCGAATTCGTATTTTGTCAGATCCGCTCATTACTAAATTAGTACCATGTTGACTGTAAAGAAGCAGAAAGGAAAAGAGAACTCAGAAACTGTAATTGCAACAGACTAACCAATGCTGAATATCAGATAATTAAGCAATTTAGCATCATAGATAAGCAATATTGTCAGAAAAATATTAAAATATGCCAGCACTTCTACAGAACCATCTAGCAAACTTTTATTTTCATTGCATTAAAGAGGTGACTAATTAATTACGGACTGTGATAATTATAGTAATTTTTTATAATTTGCTAATAATTTACACACCCTGTGGTTGAGTTGATGCTATTGACCGAAAGTGAAATTAATTCCAAATACTCTATTGGAAAATTATGGTATGTTTGCACTTTCTGTCTGGCTACTTATATATGGGATGCAGGAAGCTGGGATAGGAATTGGAATTGGACTAAGTATAAAGTGTAGGATTGAAAAAAATGCCTGATTTCTTCCAGAAACAGTGCCACAGTGCAACTGAGCTGCAGGATCAGACACATCTCATGGAAAGGTGTGGTGCTGTTTCCAGAACAAAGCAGCCATATTTTCTTACCCTTTAAAATGGAACCTGTGAGCAGGATTGTGCTGAGTAACCTACAGACAGTGTCAGGTCGGCGCCGTTATACTGATTAAAATGATACCTGGTGATGAAATCCTCTTGTGGTTTTGTTTAATCTTTTTCAGTTTTGAGCTAATGATATGCCCGTGCTTTGGGGCGGTCTGTGGGGGGGTCTTCATGTGGTGCTCTTCTTAGATATTCATAATGAAGACTGCTGACAGGTCACTGATCCCTCACTGACCTGCTCCCTATTTTACATACTCCATAGATATATGGTTTGAGGGCTCATACTCACGGGCAGACAAAAACGGACGATTGCAAGCCGATAAAAAATCGGATTGCAATCGTACCAATGTTATTCAATAGGGGACTTCTCATTTGCGATTTTTTTCTTAGCCGAAATCAGTCGGAGAAAAAAATCGCAGCATGCTGCGATTTGCAGCGATTTTGGCATGATAATCGCTAATGCAAGTCAATGGATGCGATAAAAAATCGGACAGCACTCGCACCATGCGAGTGCTGTCCGATTTATACGCACCAGTGTCCTTTGAAAAGCCGGCAAATCATCCCCAGCTACTGTAAAATCACACTGACAGTTCACAAATCACTACATATATACACATATAATACATATACAGTACAGACCAAAAGTTTGGACACACCTTCTCCTTCAACGATTTTTCTGTATTTTCATGACTATGAAAATTGTACATTCACACTGAAGGCATCAAAACTATGAATTAACACATGTGGAATTATACATTACACTTTACAAAAAAGTGTGAAACAGCTGAAATATGTCTTATATTCTAGGTTCTTCAAAGTAGCCAACTTTTGCTTTGATTACTGCTTTGCACGCAGAAAAGGTGAACGGATGGACTCTACATGCCTGGTTCCCACCGTGAAGCATGGAGGAGGTGGTGTGATGGTGTGGGGGTGCTTTGCTGGTGACACTGTTGGGGATTTATTCAAAATTGAAGGCATAGTGAACCAGAATGGCTACTACAGCATCTTGCAGCAGCATGCTATTCCATCCGGTTTGCGTTTAGTTGGACCATCATTTATTTTTCAACAGGGCAATGACCCCAAAAACACCTCCAGGCTGTGTAAGGGCTATTTGACCAAGAAGGAGAGTGTTGGGGTGCTACGCCAGATGACCTGGCCTCCATAGTCACCAGACCTGAACCCAATCGAGATGGTTTGGGGTGAGATTGACCGCTCACCGCTTCAATTTTGAATAAATCCCCAACAGTGTCACCAGCAAAGCACCCCCACACCATCACACCTCCTCCTCCATGCTTCACGGTGGGAACTAGGCATGTAGAGTCCATCCGTTCACCTTTTCTGCGTGCAAAGCAGTAATCATAGCAAAAGGTAGCTACTTTGAAGAACCTAGAATATAAGACATATTTTCAGTTGTTTAACACTTTTTTGTAAAGTGTAATGTATAATTCCACATGTGTTAATTCATAGTTTTGATGCCTTCAGTGTGATTCTACAATTTTCATAGTCATGAAAATACAGAAAAATCTTTGAATGAAAAGGTGTGTCCAAACGTTTGGTCTGTACTGTATATATATATACATGTCATTGTGACACATATATATATATTTATAGTTCATACACTTCTACATAGTATAATAGCCGCTAATTCAATTGCCAGCTTTTGTGAAATTACAGACCCGACATGAAATGACACATAGTTTACATACAGTTAACCATGTCATTTCATGTAGTTTGATATATGGTTTTCACTAACAATGACATGAGTGTATGTGTGCAAAATTTCATACAGCTAGGGGTTAATTAACCCCTTCACCCCCAAGGGTGGTTTGCACGTTAATGACCGGGCCAATTTTTACAATTCTGACCACTGTCTCTTTATGAGGTTATTACTCTGGAACGTAGGGTTTTTTTTTTCTCGTGACATATTGTACTTCACGTTAGAAGTAAAATTTCTTCGATATAACTTGCGTTTATTTTTGAAAAAAACGCAAATATGGCGAAAATTTTTAAAATTTTGCAATTTTCAAATTTTGAATTTTTATTCCCTTAAAACAGAGAAATATGTCACATCAAATAGTTAAGAAATAACATTTCCCACATGTCTACTTTACATCAGCACAATTTTGGAACCAAAATTTTTTTTTGTTAGGAAGTTATAAGGGTTAAAAGTTGACCAGCGATTTCTCATTTTTACAACAAAATTTACAAAGCATTTTTTTTAGGGACCACCTCTCATTTGAAGTCACTTTGAGGGGTCTATATGGCAGAAAATACCCAAAAGTGACACCATTCTAAAAACTGCACCCCTTAAGGTACTCAAAACCACATTCAAGAAGATTATTAACCCTTCAGGTGCTTCACAGGAACTAAAGCAACGTGGAAGGAAAAAATGAATATTTAACTTTTTAGCCACAAAAATGATCTTTTACAAACTTTTTTTTTATTTTGACAAAGGTAAAAGGAGAAAATGGACAGATAAGGTTGTTATGCAATTTCTCCTGAGTACGCCAATACCCAATATGTGGGGGAAAACCACTGTTTGGGCACACGGCAGAGCTCGTAAGGGAAGGAGCGCCGTTTGACTTTTTCAAACTAAAATTGGCTGGAATTGAGATTGGACGCCATGTCGTGTTTGGAGAGCCCCTGATGCGCCTAAACAGTGGAAACCCCCACAAGTGACACCATTTTGGAAACTAGACCCCCTAAGGTACTTATCTAGATCTGTTGTGAGCACTTTAAACCCCCAAGTGTTTCACAAAAGCTTATAATGCCTGGGTTTGAAAAAAAAAAAAACAATTTTCCACAAAAATGATTTTTTAGTCCCAAATTTTTGAATTTTCCCAAGGAAATTGGACCCCAAAAGTTGTTGTCCAATTTGTCCTGAGTACGCTGATACCCCATATGTGGGGGGGAAACTGTTTGGGTGCACGGCAGGGCTTGGAAAGGAAGTAGTAACGTTTTGGAATGCAGACGTTGATGGGGGTCATGTTCCGTTTGCAGTGCCCCAGATGAGTCTAAATAGTGGAAACCCCCCACAAGTGACCCCATTTTGGAAACTAGACCCCTAAGGAACTTATCTAGATCTTTGGTGAGCACTTTGAACCCCCAAGTGCTTCACACAAGTTTATAATGCCCGGGCATGAAAATAAAAAATCCTATTTTTTTCCCACAAAAATTATCTTTTAGTCACTAATTTTTTATTTTCCCAAGGGTAACAGGAGTAATTGGACCACGTAAGTTGTTGTCCAATTTGTCCTGAGTACGCTGATACCCCATATGTGGGGGGGAACCACTGTTTGGGCTCACGGCAGAGCTCGGAATGGAAGGAGCACCATTTGACTTTTTCCAACCAAAATTGGCTGGAATTGAGATTGGATGCCATGTTGCATTTGGAGAGCCCCTGATGTGCCTAAACAGTGGAAACCCCCCACAAATGACCCCATTTGGGAAACTAGACCCCCTAAGGAACTTTTCTAGATCTTTGGTGAGCAATTTGAACCCCCAAGTGCTTCACACAAGTTTATAATGTAGAGCCGTAAAATTTAAAAATCATATTTTTTCCACAAAAATGATCTTTTCACCCCAATTTTTATTTTTCCAAGGGTAACAAGACTCCAAAAGTTATTGTGCAATTTGTCCTGAGTGCGCTGATACCCCATATGTGGGGGGTAAACCACTGTTTGGGTGCATGGCAGAGATTGGAAGGGAAGGAGCGCCGTCTGACTTTTTCAACGCAGAATTGGCTGGACGCCATGTCGTGTTTGGAGAGCTCCTGATCTGCCTAAACAGTGGAAACCCCATAAATGACACCATTTTGGAAACTAGACCCCTCAAGGAACTTATCTAGATGTGTGGTGAGAACTTTTAACCCCCAGGTGTTTCACTAAAGTTTATAACGTACAGCCGTAAAATAAAAAATCCTTTTTTTTTTTTACAAAAATGAATTTTTTCGCCCCTAATATTTTATTTTCACAAGGGTAACAGAAGAAATTGGAACCCAAAAGTTGTTGTCCAATTTGTCCTGAGTACGCTGATACCCAATATGTGGGAGAAAACTACTGTATGGGCGCACGTCAGGGCTCGGAAGGGAAGTAGTGACGTTTTGGATTGCAGACTTTGATGGAATGGTCTGGGGGCGTCATGTCACATTTGGAGAGCCCCTGATGCACCTATACAGTGGAAACCCCCCACAAGTGACCCCATTTTGGCAAATAGACCCCACAAGGAACTTATCTAGATGTGTGGTGAGCACTTTGAACCCCGAAGTGCTTCACAGAAGTTTATAACGTACAGCCGTAAAATAAAAAATCTTTTTTTTTTTTTACAAAAATGATTTTTTCGCCCCCAATATTTTATTTTCACAAGGGTAACAGGAGAAATTGGACCCCAAAAATTGTTGTTCAATTTGTCCTGAGTACGCTGATACCCAATATGTGGGAGAAAACTACTGTATGGGCGCACGTCAGGGCTCGGAAGGGAAGTAGTGACGTTTTGGATTGCAGACTTTGATGGAATAGTCTGGGGGCGTCATGTCGCATTTGGAGAGCCCCTGATGCGCCTAAACAGTGGAAACCCCCCACAAGTGACCCCATTTTGGAAAATAGACCCCACAAGGAACTTGTCTAGATGTGTGGTGAGCACTTTGAACCCCGAAGTGCTTCACAGAAGTTTATAACGCACAGCCGTAAAAATAAAAAATCTTTTATTTTTTTGCAAAAATGATTTTTTTGCCCCAATATTTTATTTTTACAAGGGTAACAGGAGAAATTGGACCCCAAAAGTTGTTGTCCAATTTGTCCTGAGTACGCTGATATCCAATATGTGGGAGAAAACTACTGTATGGGTACACGTTGGGGCTCGGAAGGGAAGTAGTGACGTTTTGGATTGCAGACTTTGATGGAATGGTCTGGGGCGTCATGTCGCATTTGGAGAGCCTCTGATGCGCCTAAACAGTGGAAATCCCCAACAAGTGACCCCATTTTGGAAAATAGACCCCACAAGGAACTTATCTAGAAGTGTGGTGAGCACTATGAAGCCCCAAGTGCTTCACAGAAGTTTATAATGTACAGCCGTAAAAACAAAAAAATAATTTTTTTTGTACAAAAATGATATTTTCGCCCCCAGTTTTTTTTTTCCCAAGGGTAACAGAAGAAATAGGACAAATTGCACAATAACTCTTGGTGTCCAGAGTACGCTGATACCCCATATGTGGGGATAAACTACTGTTTGGACGCATGGCAGAGCTGAGAAGTGAAGGAGCACCGTTTGACTTTTTCAACGCAGAATTGGCTGGAATTGAGATCAGACGCCATGTCACATTTGGAGAGCCCCTGATGTGCCTAAACAGCGGAAACCCCCCAATTCTAACTCCAACCCTAACCCCAACACACCCCTAACCCTAGTCCCAACCCTAACCACAAACCTAACCCTAACACACCCCTAATCCCAACCCTAACCCTAATCCTAACTTTAGCGCCAACCCTAACCCTAACTTTAGCCGCAACCCTAACCCTAACCCTAATGGGAAAATGGAAATAAATACTTTTTTTAATTTTATTATTTTTCCCTTACTAAGGGGGTGATAAAGGGGGGTTTGATTTACTATTTATAGCGGGTTTTTATGATTGGCAGCTGTCACGCTAAAAGACGCTTTTTATTGCAAAAATAGTTTTTGCATCATCACATTTTGAGAGCTATAATTTTTGAATATTTTGGCCCACAGAGTCATGTGAGGGCTTATTTTTTGCGGGACGAGTTGACGTTTTTATTGGTACCATTTTTGAGCACGTGACGTTTTTTGATCGCTTTTTATTTCGATTTTTGGGAGGTTAGAATGAACAAAAATCAGCAATTCATGAATTTCTTTTGGGGGAGGCGTTTATACCGTTCCGCGTGTGGTAAAATTGATAAAGCAGTTTTATTCTTCGGGTCAGTACGATTATGGTGATACCTCATTTATATCATTTTTTCATGTTTTGGCGCTTTTATAGAATAAAAACAATTTTATATAAAAAATAATTATTTTTGCATCGCTGTATTCAGCAAGCTATAACTTTTTTATTTTTTCGCTGATGATGCTGTATGATGGCTCTTTTTTTGCGGGACAAGATGATGTTTTCAGCGGTACCATGTTTTTTTATATCGGTCTTTTTGATCGCGTGTTATTCCACTTTTTGTTCGGCGGTATGATGATAAAGCATTGATTTTTTGCTTCGTTTTTTTTTTTTTTTTTTTTAAGGGGTTCACTAAAGGGGTTAACTAGTGGGACAATTTTATAGGGGGGGTCGTTACGGACGCGGTGATACCAAATATGTGTACTTTTATTGCTTTGTTTATTTTATTTACAGGAAGAAGTGAATTTATTGGGGAATATTTTTTTTTTTATTATTTATTTTGGATTTTTTTTTAAACATGTTTATTTTTATTTTTTTAACTTTTTTACTTTGTCCCAGGGTGGGACATCACTGTATTTTGTCAGATCGCTGGTGTGACAGTGTGCACAGCACTCTGTCACACCAGCGATCTCTCAGGCAGTGCAGGACGCTTCCTCAGCGCCTGCTCTCAGCAGGCACTGAGGAAGCCGCCTCCCTCCAGGACCCCGGCGCCATCTTAGATCCGGGTCCTGGGAGGGAGGAAGCCCTCAGAACAGCGCGATCACATCGCGCTGCTCTGAGGGTCTCAGGGGGGCGCGCAGGGAGCCCCCACCCTGCGCGATCCTCCCCTGTGCCCCCAGTACACCGCGATCATGTTTGATCGCGGTGTGCAAGGGGTTAATGTGCCGGGAGCGGTCTGTGACCGCTCCTGACACACAGTCATGGGTGTCAGCTGTGATAATCAGCTGACACCCGGCCGCGATCGGCTGCGCTCCCCCAGGGAGCGCGTCCGATCGCACGAGACGTACTATCCCGTCCATGGTCATATGGGCCCAGGTACCATGGACGGGATAGTACGTCCGATGGCAGTAAGGGGTTAAAGGTGTAAATTCGTTGAAAAAAAATGCGTGGGCTCCCGCGCTATTTTCTCAACCAGACAGACAAAGTGGGGGCAGATAATTATAGCCTAGGGAGGGTGCATTTATTTTGTGCCCCCCTGGCTACTAACGTCTGCCCCCAGCCACTCCCAGAAAAGGCAAATCTATAATTAGATGCGCCCTTTCTGGCACTTTGCCAGCTAATGCTACCTGCTCAGCTGTAAGCTCCCGAATGAATTAGTTCCTCTCCTGGCGACAAGAGAGGAACTGATCACTGTGGTAAGCTTCATTGATTGCTTCCCACTGTAATCAGTTCACTTCAGGTCAGCCGGGGACACCGCCCAGCATCAGTGACGTCAGAGGGAGTCCCGGCTGAAGTGAACTGATTTCTGTGGGAAGCTATCAATTAAGCTTCACACAGTAATCACTTCCTCTCCTGTCGGCCCGGAGAGAAGCTCATTCATTCGTGGGATTACAGTTTAGCAGCAAGCATTAGCTGTGCTGCTTGGCTGTAATCCTGTTAACCCTTTGTGAAGGATTACATCGTGGGACCTGACAGAGCACCGGATAGGTAAGAATAATGTTGTATTATTATTTTTATTTATTACAGGAGATCAAGGGCTTTGCAAGGATTACCAGTTAAATAAAAGATGGTCAAAAAATGTGTGTTTATTTCATTAAAATTATTTATTATTATGTGTGTGTGTGTTTTTTTTATTTCCTTTAATAGGATTAATAATTGAGAGTTGTCTAATTGACAACTCTCAATTATTAACCTGGCTTAAAGTCACCTTCCAATAGCAAGGTGGCTTTAACCCATTATTAACCCATTCGCCACCGCTACAGGGCAATGGGAATAGACGGGCAAAGTGCTAGAAAGGGCGAATCTAATTATAGATTTGCCTTTCTGGGTGTCTGGGGGCAGATGTTAGTAGCCAGGGGGGCACAAAATAAATGCACCCTCCCTAGGCTATAATTATCTGCTCCCACTCGTGGCTTTGTCTGGCTGGTAGAGAAAATAGTGCGGGAGCCAAGCATTTTTTTCAATGAATTTACACCTTTAATTAACCTCTACATGTGTGAAATTTTGCACACATACACTCATGTATTTGTTAGTGAAAACCATATATCAAATACATGAAATGACATGGTTAACTGTATGTAAACCATGTGTCATTTCATGTAGGTCTGAAATTTCACAAAAGCCAGCAATTGAATTAGCAGCTATTATACTATGTAGAAGTGTATGACCTATTATATAATATATATATATATATATATATATATATATATATATATATATTTGCTTTCTGTGTAAATTTTTTTTACAATGTGATTTTTACATGATTTTTTACATAGAGATAACTGCTCTATGAAAAACGTCATGTTAAAATCACATTGCATACAGATGGAAAACAAATGGAAAACGGATGGTGCGATTGCATACAAATCACATTACAATCGCATGACAATTGCATATATTCGGACCGTTTTTTTTCCATCCAGAAAACGGACCGTTTTTTTTCCACAAATGGGTATGAGCCCTGAAAAAAAAATCACATTAATCAGGCAGGCGCCGCCGGCAGTGCCTGTGCTGTAGCATGATAAGGTGGATAATATACCTTGTTATTTAGACATAGTTTTTTTGTTAAAAAAATCTTGACCCCTGAATTAATTTGGTGCATCTTACTCCAGGTCGCTTTTGTACTCCAGTCTTGATGAATCTAGACCATAGTGTTAGAAAATCATCTGGTTGTGGCCCTGTGATAAAAATGTTAAAGCTGTAAGGCTATGTTCACATGCAGCTTTATTGCAGTGTTTTATTTCTGCAGCCGAAACTTGCTTTTTTGGCAGTGAAAATGCTTCATTCGAAATGCAGATTTTGCAGCATTTTAGCTGCTTTTTTATGTATTTTTGGTGCATTTTGTTGCTGATTGCAAGTGTAATTTGTCTGCAGTACATGCAAAAAACACTGAAAAAGCACAGAAAATCCTGCATTTTTGCACTTCTCCTTGCTTTCTATTGGTGAAAAAATGCTTCAAACACGATGGAAGAATTGACATGCTGAAGATTTTCTAAAATGCTACGGTTCTCAAACTCAGTCAGGAAAAATAAGTGTGTGCATGAAATTTCTTAAAACATTGCTTTTGCTGATACTGTAATAAGCAGCTTTTTGTGCAATAATAAAACAGCAAAACAGCGCTGCAAAAATGGTGCGTGCAGACATAGCCTAACAATAGATGTGAAATGCATGTTAGTTATTGTCTGGTTGCTGTATGTTCAGTTTCATAAAATAAACCTACTGTATATGTTAATGGAAATAAAATCAGCTGTCTAATGTTGAGTAGAAGTTCTGCTCAGAAATGGAGTAACATGATGCATACCATAGCTTTTGTTTCTGCTTATTAGGCTACATTACATTCTCAATCCGATTAATACATTGTCTAGAATGTACTGTAGTTATGCCTAAGCATTGGCCTGAAACAACCTTGCAGATAATCAAAAACCACAAAAACCTGTTTTACCTATACAAAATATTAAAAACAAAATAAAAGTTAACATTGGCTGAAAAAAGAACAGAATTTAGGAAAATCTGCCAAAACAAATCCTTATCCATCTCAGGAACGGAAAGATTAGCATTTATCCACAGTGCACGGTTTTCTATATGTCTGAAATAGTTTAAACCTGTTGTCTTCTAACGTTGTGGACGGAAAATCCTTTAATAAGGCAATTCCTCAACAGAGTAACCTGATATTGCTGCTAGTGTTTTTATTTCTAAATAATAATATCTATAGCTGCAGTATGTTATCAGAATTGTTAATCCACTGTGCAATGTGTACACATTCCTATCAAGGATCAGGTTGAAATGTCCACATTTTCTGGGTGCAATATTTGTATGACAAGCAGATTGTGAAAAATAAATATGACGACAGAAAAATTCAATATTTGTTGGTTGTGTGCCCTTTACAAAACGTATCTACATGTGCGTGTAAGAGTGTGGAGAAATGGGTCCACCACACACTTATAAAGTTAAATACTGGTGCCACCTGAACCCCCACTGATATTATTATTATTATTATTATTATTTTTTGAGCACCATTGATTCCATGATGCTGTACATGTAAAAAAGGGGTTACATACAAAATATGAATACAGTGAACAAACTAACAGTGACAGACTGGTACAGATGGGGGAAAGCTCTGCCCTTGTGAGCTTACAGTCTACAAGATAGTGGGGAAGAAGACAGTAGGTTTGGAGATTACGGTAGCTATGGTGGTGGTGAGGCAGCAGCGGTGTCATTGCAGGTTATAAGCTTCTTGACGATATGGGCTTTCAAGTTCCATCTGAAAGATCTGAATGTAATGGAATTGAAAGTGTTGGTGTCACAATCCATTTTTGGATTTTTGGCAGATCTCATTCCACTCAGTTTAAACTTTTTTCCTTTCAGGCCAGCAGGGGTTAATGTCTGTTTTTCCCCGCTGGCAATCTGGTGTTACTGCAGTGTTGCTGGGTCAGCGGATGTGGGTGGTGACCACTCCCATCATCCTTTGAAAGGTCACCTGATGCATCAGCTGACTGTTGGTGATAGAGTTTCTCTAGAGACCAGTCGATGTGTGTGGAGCTCTCTGGTGCCAGTGTATATCAGCTGTTTAGAGGTCCTGGGGTGATATCCTAAGCTGAGTGGAGTTTGGAATCCGGCTTCTGTGTCATCTGCAGTGTGGAGCTTGGCAGCGGCACCTGTAAGCTAAGTGTGGTGTTTTTTCCTCGTCCTTTACTTGTCTGTCACTATCCCCTGTGTGGAATTATCTGTAGTGGCTAGGCAAGCGCCCTATGCTGGCCAGTGCACTAGCCAGGGCAGTGTTAGGTGACAGCGAGGAGTGAGGCATCCTGATAGCGGTTGGGGGAAGGACCGCATAGGGCGTTAGGTGAGTGCAGGGACAGGCTCAGGTTGGAGCTCAGGTGGTGACCATCCCTCATTCCCTATTGGTAGGGCCTTCCTCACCCCTATTCCATCCCCATCATGTGTGTTGTGCCGTTAGTTGACTCACCATCTGTTGGGTCGTGTCACACCGTGACATTATCACCAACTGTCACATTTTCTGGTGAGCAATGGCTCAACTGCAGGCCTTTGCCAAACTGATCCATATCCTCACTGATGAGCTTAAGGAACTGCGGGGTCAGGTGATGCAGCAGCTTCAGCAGTTGACGGGGATCTGGGCCTCGGCTCATCTGTAGGCTCAACCGGAACCCAGGATATCTCCCTGACATGATCTCTGGAGGGAGAGATAAGTTTATGGTTTTTCAGGAGGCCTGTAAATTATATTTCAGGCTCCGCCCTCGTTCATCAGGGAGTGAGGAACAGCGTGTGGGAAGTATAGTCTCCCTTCTCAAGGGTGATCCCCAATCCTGGGCCTTCTCCCTGTAGACCGATTCACCATATTTGCGATCAGTGAATGAGTTTTTTTAGTAGGAGAGAGTGGTCAATTGTGTCAAAGGCATAGGAGAGGTCAAGAAGGAGGAGTATAGAGAATATTCTGATAGCTTTGGTCATAAGTAAGTCATTAGTAATTTTGGTTAGGGCAGCTTTGGTGGAGTGGTGGGGATGGAAATCTGTTGTGAATGTTTTAGAAATAAATTCTGAGCAGAAGCTGGTGGTTACAAACAGTACTGAACCATTCAATGAGGATTGGCAATCAGGAATCACAGACTGGCTGGATATAAGGGAGGTTTCCCCCCATCATGGTTGCCGGTGATCAATTGTTCTTGTCTCAACGTTGTTTCCTGGTTCACTTGGAAGCTTGCTGAGTCTTACCTCTTCTCCTGCTCTCAGATAAGATATTTTCTGTTTTTTGTTTTTGTGCTTGCCATTTGCTTATTTCTCTGCATTTCTGTGAGGTTGGTCAGGTTCCCCTCCCCGGGGGGCTTGGGCTCCTCTCGGTTCCTCTGGAGCCACTGTTGTTTGTTCATTTGCCTTTTCCAGTTTTTTCAGTGGCTGCGGCTTAGTTTTGTTACACCAGAGAACTAATTTAGGTGGTAGAGGTCGTGTGATCTCAGGTGTTTTTGCAATTAGTAGCGTTGGGTTTTTTTAGGGTTTTTTTGGATTACAGTAAGTATCCTTCCTATCCTTTTCTGTCTAGGCAGATTGGGCCCCAGCGTTTGCTCATACTATTTTCTGCCTGTGTCTGTATTTCCTCTTGTCTAACCGCCATTACATGTTTGGGGGCTTCCTATGTTCTTTGGGGATCTGCTCTCGGGCAGATAGCTTTCCTCTTTCTATCTTTAGGTGTAGTTAACCTCTCAGGCTGTGATGAGGCGTTTAGGACCAACGTAGAAATGCTCCACGGCTGCCTTTAGTTGTGGTGGTTAGTCAGGGTACTGCAATCCAGTAGATTCCAACCTCTCTGGTGTATTGCCGTTTTTGCCTGCTCTTCTCAGCTACCAAAACATAACAGAAATCATTTTGTAGGCTGTCAAAGAGAGATATAGATGAGAGGTGGAAGGAAATTTCATTGTGGACATATTGTTCAAGGAGTTTGGAGGTGAAAAGGAGCAGCAATATTGAACAATACCTAGATGTAGAGGTTGGGTCAAGGGATGGCTTCTTCAGAAAAGGTGTGATTGTGGCATATCTGAAAGCACAAGGGAAAACATCAGAGCTTAATGAGAGGTTGAAGAGATGAGTTAGGGATGGGATATGTGTGGTGGTGAGGTTGGGGAGGAAGTGAGATGGGATGGGGTCAAGTGCACAAGTAGTAAGGTTTGATTTGGAGAGCAGGTATGTAACCTTTTTCAGTGATGATGAGGATGATGTGAGTGTTGCTTGTTTGAATGTGGTGACATTTTTGCGTTTTCTTCCAGCATCGCTCAGCAACCCTGAACAGTTGCCAAAGCTTTTTATGAGGTTGGTACACCAGGGTTCTCTATTGTTTTGTCACACTACCATACAATAGCTGATGCAAGTATGGCATTGTAGAAAATGGTGTCACTTTCTGTGTCGTGGAGTGAAGGTGGAGGACAGCAGTAGAATAGAGTCAGACAGATTGTGAGTGTCTAGGTGTGCGAGATTTCTGCGGGGTTGTGTTAGTTGCTGGGCATAGGGGGCAGTTGAAGAGGACAAGGATGAGAAAGTAAGTAGATGGCTGTCAGATAGCATAAGATGTGAGGTTGTGAGGTTTAATAGGGAGCAGTGGCGGGTGAAAATATGGTCTATTGTATGTCCTTCAGTGTGGGTGGCTGTGTAGGACCATTGCATAAGACCAAAGGATGAAGCCAGTGACAGAAGTTTAGAGGCCGCTGACTGGCGGGTATCAGGGGGATGTTGAAGTCACTCATGATGATGGTGCAAATGTCAACAGAAGGAAACTGCAGAAGCCAGTTGGAGAAGTTTACAATAAAGGCAGTGACTGGACTCGGGAGTTGGTATATGACAGCAATTTGGAGTTGGAGTAACAGTGGATACGGACAGAGTGCACTTCAAAAGAAGGAAGGATAAAGGAGATTAGAGGTGGGATTGGGTTAAAGGTACAGTTGTTTAAAGAAGAAGACTAATACCGCTATCTATTGCCAAGGTGAGGAGAGTGGGAGAAGTGAAGGCCACCATAGCCTTCTATGCCTACTACGTCTAAATCTGAGTGCCCACCTCCAGTAAGCGTACACTCCCAAAAATGATTCATGACAGATAACCCGTTTACTCTGTCAGCACCATTATAGTCTATGGCTCCGTCAGCGCATACGCTCAAATTCCATTTTGTGGGGGATTCAGACGTAAGCCACAATGTGACCATTGAACGGGTGCCAAAATGCAGGGTGAAAGCACTCTAAGGGCATATGTAAGCATGGCGAGAAAGTAAACGTGGGAATTCAAAGATGTAAGCACAGTTAATACACAATAGTAGCTCTTGCCTTCTGGTCACTTCTAGAAGATTTCTGATATATTTCTAATGTGCACTTAAGAGCTGCACTTGATGGGGCTGTATAGAACTGTTTTATCATTTGATGGTTGCCATGGCTTGCCGTTAACCCTATGTTATGTTATTTCTATGCAAATATTATATTGCTGCTATTTTATTGCTCTGTGAGTAATATTACTGTATACACCATGTGGTGTATTGCATTAAGTACTATGTATTGTTATGCATGCTGTGCACCACCAGCTGTCTAGTATTACTAGTTAGTATTATGTTTTTTTAGTTAGACACCTTACCAATGCATCCCTAATGCCACATTAAAATGTTAGTGCTGAAACAATCTACAAGAGATACGTGGAATACTCAGTATGAATGACATTAGAGAGCAGTGATACAGTATGTGGAAGATATGATCAAAGGCAAAACATGCCAGAGTTTTACTGGGTAGAGGTTGTAAATGGTGGTGGTACTGCTAGGAAAAGTGAGGGTTTTGTGATATGTTCTTATTTTTATTTTAGAAATAAGTTGCTGGTAAAATGGTTAGGTTAGAGGGCAGTATGGGGTCTGCGTCATAATGGCTCCCATCTCATTTCAACCAGTGGAGATTAGACACATGTGAATAAGAGCCGAGCAGGACCAAGACCCCAACTAATAGACACCCAGCCATGGGAAGCTATATAAACGTAATGTCCAGCAGTGACACAGGTAGACCCATTAAAATAATGGGTCTATGCACATGTCAGCATGTTTTCATGGACTGTGTGTCCGTGTGCAAAACATGGAGATATGTCAGTGTTTGTGGGAGCACACGGTCCACAAAACGTGCTGTACACGGCACGTGGAGAACAGTTCACACTGTCCTCCATGTGCACGGATGGCCACAGGTGAAGAAGCACTACTGTAAGCGCTGTTCCCCTGCTTGTAGTGCTGAAGTCGGCTGTCATTATTCTCCCTGCTCTGCCGGCAAAAGAGAGCAGGGAGAATGAATGAAAGAAAACCCGACGTGGGGTCCCACAAGTTTTTGAACCAACCCGGCAAAACTATACAGGGCTGCTATTCTCAGGCTGGTAAGGGGCAATGAATATAGGCCCCCCAGCCTAAAAACAGCAGCCCTCAGCTGCCCAGAAAAGGCACATCTATTAGATGCGCCTATTCTGGAGCTTTGTCGGGTTCTTCCCACTTGCCCTGTAGTGGTGGCAAGTGGGGTTAATAAGGGGTTAATGTCACTTTTCTATTGTAAGGTGACATTAAGCCTGGCTTAGTAATGAAGAGGTGTCAATAAGGCACCTCTTCATTACTAACCCTAGAGTTATTCAATAGTTAAATAAACACACACACAATATTTTAATGAAAGAATACACTACACAGTTTTAAAATCTTTATTATACTCCTAATACCATAGCGAATCCTAGATCTCCTGTAAAAAAAGTTAAAAAAAATAGAACCAACAATAATAAACCAACAATATACCCATACCTGTCCGGCATACAGTCAAGTCCCACGGCGCAATCCATCTCGGGGAGTTAATCAGTTTACAGCCGGAGCGCTGTTAATGTAGACGCTCCGACTGTAAACTACTGGGGAATAAATGGAAGCAGCGTGCACAGGCTCAGTGAGTAGCGGTGATGTCACTGAGCCTGTGCGTGCTGCCACACGGATATACCACGTATTTACATGGACACACGAACACGGATATCTCCGGTACCGATTTTTTCTGTACCGGAAATATCTGGACGTGTGAGACCGGCCTCAAAGAAAAGTGAGGCAACTCCCTTCTTTGCACAGAGTGCAAAAAACTGAAACAAAAGCCTAAAGAGATTAACTGGAAAAAAAGTTGGTATGCATGTAATGTTACGTTTATATAGATCCCCATGGCTGGGAGGCCATTAGTTAGGCCGGGATCACACATGAGAGAAACACGGCCGAGTCTTGCATGTGAATTCCCAGCCCTGGCGCCGGCTCTCGGGAGCGGAGAGAGTGGCTGCATAGAAATACATGCAGCTGCACACTCCACTCCCGAGTGCCGGCGCCAGGGCTGGGAATTCACATGCTAGACACGAACCGTGTTTCTCACATGTGTGATCCCGGCCTTATAGTATTGGTCCTTTTTAGCCCCTATTCACATTTACATAATTTTCATTATCCCACACTTTGAGGGGCCCCACACTGTATGAGGGTCCTCATAGTAGCCCCCACAGTAGCTCCCACACTGTATAAAGGCCCTCACACTGTATGATGTCCTCCCACAGTAGCCCTCAAACTCTAATATTCGTGTCTGTGTGTTTAATACTTGTGGCATACGTGTGGCAACCATGTGCCACATTAGTATCACGATCAGCGCTAGCAGGGGAGAATGTTGAGAGTTGTATTCAACTGTTAAGGCCGGAGTCACACACAACTGCAAAAAATCAGACCGTTTTAGTCGGGTGATTATCGGACCAAAATGTAATCATCAGACATCCGCCTGACATCCGATTTTCCTTCAAAGATGCGATTTAGTCCATGTGTGTGTACCTTGTAACATCCGATTTCCATCCGACCAGCGTTTTTTTGTTGCAGCTTACCAAAAAGGACCAATAACGGTTTTGAGGCCTGATACTCATTTAAATCATTAGGCAGAGCTATATTTAAAGGGAATCTGTCACCCTAAATTGGCGGGATATGTAAATGATTGCAGTCAGGTCAGATGGGCGGTGTTTTGGGTACTTGCCTTAACATGTTGTTCACCGCTGTCTCCATTATTTCTGGGAATTGTAGTCGTTGCCTTCCATATAACGCACCTGCGCATTGCAATCTTGAATTGCACACACGCAGTATGCTTTGCCCGCAGATTGCAATGTGCAGGCGCGTTATATGGAGGGCAACGACTACAATTCCCAGAAATAATGGAGACAGTGGCGAACAACATGTTAAGGCAAGTACCCAAAACACCGACATCTGACCTGACTGCCATCATTTAAATATCCCGCCAATTTAGGGTGACAGATTCCCTTTAACCACTCTCTGCCATCAGACGTACTATTCCGTCCATGTGACCCTGGACCTTATTCCCATGGACGGAATAGTACGTCATGGGCGATCAGCTGCGCTCCCGGGGGGAGCGCAGCTGATCGCCGCCGGGTGTCAGCTGATTATCACAGCTGACACCCGTGACTGTGTGTCAGGAGCGGTCACGGACCGCTCCCGGCACATTAACCCCTGGCACACCGCGATCAAACATGATCGCGGTGTACCCGGGGCACAGGGGAGGATCGCGCAGGCAGGGGGCTCCCTGCGCGCTCCCCTGAGACCCTCAGAGCAGCGCGATGTGTCGCGCTGTTCCGAGGGTCCGTCCTCCCTCCAGGTCCCCGGATCCAAGATGGCGCCGGGGTCCTGCAGGGAGGCGGCTTCCTCAGTGCCTGCTGAGAGCAGGCGCTGGGGAAGCCTGCAGCAGTGCCAGAGCGATCGCTGGTGTGACAGAGTGCTGTGCACACTGTCACACCAGCGATCTGATAAAATACAGTGATGTCCCACCCTGGGACAAAGTATAAAAGTAAAAAAAATAAAAATAAAAAGTGGTAAAAAAAAATCATAAAAAAAAAAATATTCCCCAATAAATTCATTCTTTCCTGTAAATAAAAAAACAAAACAATAAAAGTACACATATTTGGTATCGCCGCGTCCGTAACGACCCCCCCTATAAAACTGTCCCACTAGTTAACCCCTTTAATGAACCTCTTAAAAAAAAAAAAAGAAAACAAAGCAAAAAATCAATGCTTTATCATCATACCGCTGAACAAAAAGTGGAATAACACGCAATCAAAAAGACCGAGATAAATAACCATGGTACTGCTGAAAATGTCATCTTGTCCCGCAAAAAACGAGCCATCATACAGCATCATCAGCGAAAAAATAAAAAAGTTATAGCTCGCAGAATAAAGCGATGCAAAAATAATAATTTTTTATATAAAATTGTTTTCATGCTATAAAAGCATCAAAACATAAAAAAATGATATAAATAAGGTATCACCGTAATCGTACTGACCCGAAGAATAAAACTGCCTTATCAATTTTACCACACGCGGAACGGTACAAACGCCTCCCTCAAAAGAAATTCATGAATTGCTGATTTTTGTTCATTCTAACCTCCCAAAAATCGAAATAAAAAGCGATCAAAAAATGTCACGTGCTCAAAAATGGTACCAATAAAAACGTCACCTCGTCCTGCAAAAAATAAGACCTCACATGACTCTGTGGGCCAAAATATGCAAAAATTATAGCTCTCAAAATGTGGTGATGCAAAAAACTATTTTTTGCAATAAAAAGCATCTTTTAGCGTGACAGCTGCCAATCATAAAAACCCGCTATAAATAGTAAATCAAACCCCCCTTTATCACCCCCTTAGTTAGGGAAAAATAATAAAATTAAAAAAATTTATTTATTTCCATTTTCCCGTTAGGGTTAGGGTTGCGGCTAAAGTTAGGGTTAGGGTTGGCGCTAACGTTAGATTTAGGATTAGGGTTGGGATTACGGTTAGGGGTGTGTTAGGGTTAGGTTTGTGGTTAGGGTTGGGACTAGGGTTAGGGGTGTGTTGGGGTTAGGGTTGGAGTTAGAATTGGGGGGTTTCCGCTGTTTAGGCACATCAGGGGCTCTCCAAATGTGACATGGCGTCTGATCTCAATTCCAGCCAATTCTGCGTTGAAAAAGTCAAACGGTGCTCCTTCACTTCTGAGCTCTGCCATGCGCCCAAACAGTAGTTTACTCCCGCATATGGGGTATCAGCGTACTCTGGACCACAAGAGTTATTGTGCAATTTGTCCTATTTCTTCTGTTACCCTTGGGAAAATAAAAAACTGGGGGCGACAAAATCATTTTTGTAAAAAAAAAATGATTTTTTTGTTTTTACGGCTGTATGTTATAAAACTTCTGTGAAGCACTTGGAGCTTCATAGCGCTCACCACACTTCTAGATAAGTTCCTTGTGGGGTCTATTTTCCAAAATGGGGTCACTTGTGGGGGGTTTCCACTGTTTAGGCGCATCAGGGGCTCTCCAAATGCGACATGACGCCCCCAGACCATTCCATCAAAGTCTGCAATCCAAAACGTCACTACTTCCCTTCCGAGCCCCGACGTGCGCCCATACAGTAGTTTACTCCCACATATTGGTATCAGCATACTCAGGACAAATTGGACAACAAATTTTGTGGTCCAATTTCTCCTGTTACCCTTGTGAAAATAAAATATTGGGGGCGAAAAAATCATTTTTGTAAAAAAAAAAGGATTTTTTATTTTTACAGCTGTACGTTATAAACTTCTGTGAAGCACTTCGGGGTTCAAAGTGCTCACCACACATCTAGATAAGTTCCTTGTGGGGTCTATTTTCAAAAATGGGGTCACTTGTGGGGGGTTTCCACTGTTTAGATTCATCAGGGGCTCTCCAAATGCGACATGACTCCCCCAGACCATTCCATCAAAGTCTGCAATCCAAAACGTCACTACTTCCCTTCCGAGCCCCGACGTGCGCCCATACAGTAGTTTACTCCCACATATTGGGTATCAGCGTACTCAGGACAAATTGGACAACAACTTTTGGGGTCCAATTTCTCCTGTTACCCTTGTGAAAATAAAATATTGAGGGCGAAAAAAATCATTTTTGTAAAAAAAAAAAAGGATTTTTTATTTTACGGCTGTACGTTAAAACTTCTGTGAAGCACTTTGGGGTTCAAAGTGCTCACCACACATCTAGATAAGTTCCTTGAGGGGTCTAGTTTCCAAAATGGTTTCATTTGTGGGGGGTTTCCACTGTTTAGCCATATCAGGAGCTCTCCAAACACGACATGGCATCCAGCCAATTCTGCGTTGAAAAAGTCAAACGGCGCTCCTTCCCTTCCAAACTCTGCCATGCACCCAAACAGTGGTTTACTCCCACATATGGGGTATCAGCGCACTCAGGACAAATTGCACAATAACTTTTGGAGTCTTGCTACCCTTGGGAAAATAAAAATTGGGGTGAAAAGATCAATTTTGTGGAAAAAATATGATTTTTTAATTTTACGGCTCTACGTTATAAACTTGTGTGAAGCACTTGGGGGTTCAAATTGCTCACCAAAGATCTAGATAAGTTCCTTAGGGGGTCTAGTTTCCCAAATGGGGGCACTTGTGGGGGGTTTCCACTGTTTAGGCACAGCAGGGGCTCTCCAAATGCAACATGGCGTCCAATCTCAATTCCAGCCAATTTTGGTTGGAAAAAGTCAAATGGTGCTCCTTCCATTCCGAGCTCTGCCATGAGCCCAAACAGTGGTTCCCCCCCACATATGGGGTATCAGCGTACTCAGGACAAATTGGACAACAAATTTTGTGGTCCAATTTCTCCTGTTACCCTGGGAAAATAAAAAATTAGTGACTAAGAGATAATTTTTGTGGGAAAAAAATAGGATTTTTTATTTTCATGCTCGGGCATTATAAACTTGTGTGAAGCACTTGGGGGTTCAAAGTGCTCACCAAAGATCTAGATAAGTTCCTTAGGGGGTCTAGCTTCCAAAATGGGTCACTTGTGGGGGGTTTCCACTGTTTAGGCTCATCTGGGGCACTACAAATGGAACATGACCCCCATCAATGTTTGCATTCCAAAACGTTACTGCTTCCTTTCCAAGCCCTGCCGTGCGCCCAAACAGTTTCCCCCCCCACATATGTGGTATCAGCGTACTCAGGACAAATTGGAAAACAACTTTTGGGGTCCAATTTCCTTGGGAAAAATCAAAAATTTGGGACTAAAAAATCATTTTTGTGGAAAAATTTTTTTTTTTTTTTCACACCCAGGCATTATAAACTTTTGTGAAACACTTTGGGGTTCAAAGTGCTCACAACAGATCTAGATAAGTTCCTTAGGGGGTCTAGTTTCCAAAATGGTGTCACTTGTGGGGGGTTTCCACTGTTTAGGCATATCAGGGGCTCTCCAAACACGACATGGCGTCCAATCTCAATTCCAGCCAATTTTAGTTTGAAAAAGTCAAACGGCGCTCCTTCCCTTACGAGCTCTGCCGTGTACCCAAACAGTGGTTTTCCCCCACATATGGGGTATTGGGTACTCAGGAGAAATTGCACAACAACTTTATCTGCCCATTTTCCCTTTTACCCTTGTGAAAATAAAAAAACGTTTGTAAAAGATCATTTTTGTGGCTAAAAAGTTAAATATTAATTTTTTCCTTCCACATTGCTTCAGCTCCTGTGAAGTACCTGAAGGGTTATTAAACTTCTTGAATGTGGTTTTGAGTACCTTGAGGGGTGCAGTTTTTAGAATGGTGTCACTTTTGGGTATTTTCTGCCATATAGACCCCTCAAAGTGACTTCAAATGTGAGGTGGTCCCTAAAAAAATGGCTTTGTAAATTTTGTTGTAAAAATGAGAAATCACTGGTCAACTTTTAACCCTTATAATTTCCTAACAAAAAAAAATTTTGGTTCCAAAATTGTGCTGATGTAAAGTAGACATGTGGGAAATGTTATTTATTAACTATTTTGTGTGACATATCTCTCTGTTTTAAGGGAAAAAAAATTCAAAGTTTGAAAATAGCAAAATTTTCAAAATTTTCGCCATATTTGCGTTTTTTTTCAAAAATAAACGCAAGGTATATCGAAGAAATTTTACTTCTAACGTGAAGTACAATATGTCACGAGAAAACATTCTCAGAATCGCGAAGATCCGTTGAAGCGTTCCAGAGTTATAACCTCATAAAGAGACAGTGGTCAGAATTGTAAAAATTGGCCCGGTCATTAACGTGCAAACCACCCTTGGGGGTGAAGGGGTTAAGTGCTATGCTACAGGTGTGACCCTCCCACTTTTGCACTGGTGTCATTTTGTTCCTTGTGCTTAGTGCTTTCTAGTTGCTTTATCCAAACATGAGCGACACACTCAGATTTACTCCCACTGAGCGTGTGCTGTTCCATTGGGTTATATCCAGACGTTTTGGGGAGCCATACCCTGTGATAGCAGATCACAGAAGGCGCAGAAGAATGTGGGTACATCCACTTTTGACAAGAAGGATAACTAAAGGGCATTTTCACCGCCTATATTTGTCACTGCGTAGGCATGGAGATAAGTTTTTCCAATATTGTCGAATGAGCATAGCTACCTTTGATACGTTGCTTGACATTGTGCGCCCTGGGATCACATTTCAGGACACCAGGATGAGAAAAGCAATTTCTGCAGAGGAACGCCTTCTCCTAACAATGAGGTATGTGTGTCAACGATATGTTGATGATGTTTGCCTCGACATAGTCACTTTACAAGTGTTGTAGCACACTTATTGTACAGTTATAATGTGAGTAATGTATTTCTCAAGCTTACCTATCTAAAAAAATTAGCTTTGGTCTATTCCACAGAAGGCATGGCTTGTAATATCATTTACTGCATGCGTGCTTTAACAAACTGAGGCATTGTAAGTGTTGTGAATGCTGTGTTTGTTGTTTTTGTTGCTGATGTCTCCATGTTCTATGTTCTTTGTGTGTTCCAGGTTCCTTTCTACTGGCATGTCCTACGCTGCTCTGCACTTAGAGTTCTTAATAGGGCGATCAACAATTTCAGGCATTGTGCGGTCAACTTGTGTGGAAATTTGGAGCAGACTACATCAAGACGTCATGCCTAGCCAAAAATGAGGGACTGTTTGAGGATAGCACAGTGTTTTGCCGAAAATTGCCAGTTTCCACAGTGTATAGGAGCCCTAAACCTACTAACTCAGGGTCCCAATTCTTCAATTATAAACAATATTTTTCCGTAGTTTTGTTGGACTTGGTCGACACAAACTACAGGTTTATAATTGTAGACATTGGGGCCTATGGAAGGACTGGAGACTCAAGAGTCTTCAATACTTCCATAATGGGTAGGCGGATACGCAATAACCAACTTGGACCTACCACCAGCAAGTCAACTTACAGACTCTATTCCAGAACGTGTGCCTTCATGTTATAGTAGCGGATGAGGCATTTCAATTAACCCGTAATGTTATGAGGCCATATCCCCATCGCTATCTCACCCATCGGCGTAGAATATTTAATTGTCGCCTGTCACGTGCTCGGCGGTGGTGGAGTGCACATTTGGAATTCTTTGTGCTAAATGGCGGGTACTTCAATCTGCAATTCAACTCAATGAAGACAATGTTAATGTGGTCCTCAAAGCATGTGTGGTCCTACATAATTTTTGTAGAATACATGAATGCTTCTCACAGATGTGGGTGACATAGCCTCTGTGAATGTGTCTATGCCTATGTCACCACCCATCTATCCCCGTCGTCCACCTTCAGGCCTAAAAGTACGTGATGTGTTCACTCAATATTTTGTGTCCCCTGAGGGTGCTACTGCCTAGCAAGAGGAGGCATTATTACAGATGCAGTGTGCCTATGTTGCTCTGTCATAAAGACATTTAACCTCACCTAATTGTAGATGTTGTGTTGTTTTTGGTGTCATGTTGTGTGTAAGTTACACAGCCCATCACGTATTGAAATAATCACATACAATCAATGCGACTTAAAACATTTTTTTATGTATTATGTCATGTTTAGTCGCTGTAAACATAATGCAAAAGGCTAATGTGTCCTAAGCTTTTATCAACATATTTGCTGCAAAATTGGCAGCAGTAAAACAAAGTACAAAGTTAATAACTTAAAACAAAAAAATAATAAATACATTACACCTATAACTGGTGGTAGGTGTGGGGTGGTGAAGGTGGAGGGCCAGCTTGTGAGGGCTGGCTATACTGCTCTCCAGCCACTGTGTCACTATGAGTGGTGGCTAACTGTGCAGTTTGCTGGCTGCTTCTTGCTTGCTCTGGATGGGGGTTTGGGTAAGGGAAGGTTGGGAACTGTTGTGGGTAGTCATAATATGACTGCCCACTTACACTGTAGCCCCCAAAATGCCCATGTCGACCATACCCATGTTGTGGCCAGCATTGAACATTGGGTATGGTCGAGTGGGCATATTGAGAAAGGCCACTCTGTCCCATGTGTGGTAGCTGTTGTGTTCCACTTTGGTAGGACTCAGTTTGAGGAGGAGGAGTTGGTCTCTGTGGTCCACAAGGAGGAGGTGGAGGAGGAGCATGATGATGAGGAGGAGGCTGATCAGAGGTTGATGCAGACTCCCCTTGCTGGCTTCCCAACAAACGTAGGAGATTTTCATTGGAATGTTGCCACCTTTCCAGTAAATCTAGTACGTTGTTGGGAACATTTGGTGGGGTTCCTGCATCCAGCACAATTTGTAGGCCAGCTCTGAACCGCAGTCTGTGCTGACGGGGAATGGCCCTGAGGTACCGAGCCAGACTGCGTCCAAATGCCTCCTCCCCATCATCATGGGCAACAGTGGACAAGTAGTCAAGAACTCCTCTGTCCACCTGCCTCCTTGTGGCAGAACCAACTCCTTCTCTTCTACGCCTGGGTCGCCGTGACACTAGTGCAGGAGGCGAAGCCACATCCTGTGGCCTACCAGGGCTGCTGCTGAGGGGAGGGTCTTGGGACTCGAGAGGCAAGCTCTCTGACTCCACTGCTGGTGGTGGTGGTGGTGATGCTGCTGCTGCACTTGCTGATGATGACAGGCCAGCCTCCTCAACATCCCCACGGGGTCAATCACTGCCTCTGAGTCAGAAGCTGGCTCTCTCTCCGTAAGGTTTGACTCTGTGCTAGAGAAGAAAAAAATTTTATTACAATTTATGCAAAAATATAGCAAGACACTTTCTACAGACATTAACTTATGGTCGCACATCCATATCTGGGGCCAGAAAATTCAGTCTATCATAATACACATATTTTCTTTTACTGGTTGCTGCTGCCCCAGTGCGCCCCCTCAGCTGTCTCTCTCGCCTGTAGCAGTCTCTACAGCTGCGCCAACGCCTTGTAACATCTGACACTGAAAAAGTAACGGATACAATCAAAAATTATAATTATCTGCCATTGTAATGTAGTAAAAACAGAAGTACCGTACACCAGCAATATTATCCTTTTTTGGCATGTTAGGGGTACACAACACCACTACAAATTGTATGTAGCTAAGATAACAAGTTAATATTAGAAGGGTTCATACATACAAAGCTCTATGAGATATGTGTCACAATAATGACCATTTATTTGGGACACAGCGATGGCATTAACAAAAGGGACACATATTAAGTACTTCACCTACGCATTTATTGCATAAGCAAACTTTTAGTAAGCTTAAGTAGGTCGACCATTACAGTTGTATGTAAATATTATAATGTGCTTGGAGTACTGACATAGCACTGGGGGTTTGAACAGTCATAACTGTTGTATTGGCCACATTTCAGTTTCACATATAAGGGTAGAGGGACATTAATAACACATTGTTGTTGGTACATACTGAGTAGTCATACAGTATTGTAAGCGTTTTCATTAAGTTACTTACTGATGCGTTCTTGGTCCTCCCTAGACCTGTCGCCAAAATCCGGAACATCTGGGAACATATTCTCCGCCAAGCCGCGTCCTTCCGCGACGGTTGGAATAATTGGGATCCCGCTGGTCCCAAAGTTCTGGTCTCTCCTGGACCAGAACGATCAACATTTCCACATTGATGTGACTGGCCATGGTTCTGGACTCCGTGGAGGCGGTTTCCTGTTTGGGTTTGAATTTTCGTAGCCTAATTAGCTTGTCAGCCCTTCCTGACAATTATCCTGATGCAATTTCCTGGCACCTGGAATAGTGGTGCGATTTAATCGCAAGTCACATGTGCGGTCCGTTTGTAATCCGATTTTTCATCGCTCCCATAGACTTGCATTGGCGATAGTCGACCCATAATCGGTGACAATCGCAGCATGCTGCGATTGCACTCGGACGATTAAAACGGACCACAAAAAATCTGATACTCGGAGCTGCTCCATAGATTAACATAGGTCAGACTGCAATGCGATATTTCATCGCATTGCAGTCGTCCGATTTTGTCGCCAGTGTGACTCCGGCCTAACAGCGAGAGCAGGCGGTGGCTGATGGGAGTATTCATCAGCAACCGCCTGCTCTATAAATAAATAATACTAAAACAAAATGATGTGGGGTTCCCCTGTATTGTTGATACCAGCCAGGCAAAACTGACAGCTGTGGGCTGCAACTCCCAGCTGTCAGCTTCAGCAAGGCTTGTTATCAAGAATACAGAGGTCCCCATGCCGTATTATTTAATTATTTAATCCCTTCATGACCACAAGTATTTTTGTTTTTGCATTTTCGTTTTTTGCTCCGCTTCTTCCCAGAGCCATAACTTTTTATTTTTCTGCCAATATGGCCACATGAGGGCTTGTTTTTTGCAGGACGAGTTGTACTTTTGAACAACACCATTGGTTTTAACATATCTTGTACTGGAAAGCTGGAAGAAAAATCCAAGTGCGGTGAAATTGCAAAAAAGGTGCAATTCCACAATTGTTTTTATTTTTATTTTTTATCATGTTTACTAAATTCTAAAACTGACCTGCCAGTATGATTCTTCAGATCATTACGAGTTCATAGACACCAAATATGTATAGGTTCTTTTTTATCTAAGTGGTGAAAAAAAAATTGCAAAATTTGTAAAAAAAAGAAAAAAAAATTGCAAAATTTTCCAATAACCATAGCATCTCCATTTCTCATGATCTCAGGTTGGGTGAGGGCTTATTTTTTGCGCGCCAAGCTGACGTTTTTAATGGTACTATTTTGGTGCAGATATGATCTTTAGATCGCCCATTATTGCATTTTAATGCAATGATGCGGCGACCAAAAAAACGTAATTCTGGGGTTTTGACTTTTTTTCTCGTTACGCCTTTTAGCGTTCGGGTTAATTCTTTTTTTATATAGATAGATCACGCAATTCTGAATGCAGCAATACCAAATATGTGTATATTTGATTTTTTATTGTTTTATTTTGTTTGTGGCTAAAGAGGGGTGATTTGAACTTTTATTTTTTTTTATTTTTAAAAACATTGATTTTTTACTTTTGGCATGCTTCAATAGTTTTCATGGGAGACTAGAACCTGCCATTACCTGATCAATTCTGCTACACTCTGCTACATACAGGGAATGATCAGATCACCTATATGTAGCAGAATTACTTACTTGCTATGAGCGCCAACCACCGGGCGGCGCTCACAGCAATCCGGCAGTGACAACCATAGCGGTCTGCTGGACACCTCTGGTTGTCATGCCAATCCATGATCCCTCGATCATGTGACGGGGGTCACCGATGGGCGGATTTCCGGTGCTCTTGCCGGAAAGAGCATGTTAAATGCAGCTGTCAGAGTTTGACAGCGGCATTTAACTAGTTAACAGCCACGGGTGGATCGCGATTCCACCCACAGTTGTTAGAGGTGCATGTTAGCTATTCTAAACAGCTGGCATGTGCTGGAAAAGATATGAGCTCAGCTGTGTTTGAAAATCTGCAACGTGTCAATTTGTCTTTTGGTAAATATGTGTTTTACTTGCACAGTGAGTTGAGGAAAATCTTCAGGTAAAAAATGCAAATGCCCATGCAACCCACACACCACTATCAATAAAGTTTTACCAAAGCTAAGTAACAGGAAGTTTCCAAAACAAAGAAGTTTTGTTTAAAACATGTCATACAAATAAGAGCCAAAAATTGCAGCATCGGAGCCCACATCAAAGGGAGGGGTCCGACATCGGCGTACTAATAACCCCGATGTCGGAAACAGAATTAAATAAATAATTAAAAAAGGCTTGGGGTCCCCCCACATTTTTGACAGCCAGCCAAGCTAAAACTGACAGCTGGAGGCAGGTTGTTATGATTTGGTGGCCGAAGAGGACGGTAGCAAAAATAGCCAAGGCAGCCAGTCACACAGAGAGGTTGGGAACTAATGGGCTGCAGACCCCTAAACTAACCGCACAACTGGAACAGCCGTGGGACGTACTTACGTTGACCTAGATGCCTCGACACAGCCGGAGAGTTAACTAAGCCTAAAGATAGAAAGGTGGAAAGCTAACTGCCCCGGAGTAGCGCCCCAAAGGAATAGGTAGCCCCCACACATAAAATGGCTGTTAGACAAGATGAAATACAAATGCAGGCAGAAAATAGAGTAAGCAAATGCTGGGGCCCAAAACTGTCTAGATAGGACAGGACAGGAAAGAATACTGTCTGCAACCCAACAAAACCCTAGGAAAACTTCCAACACTTCGATTCCAAAAATGCTGAGAACTCAAGATCTCGCCCCCGCTAAATCAGAACTCTGGTGTGAACAAGCAGCTACCCAGCAGCCACTGAAATAACAGGGACAGAGCAAATGAACAGAAATAAATGAGAAACAGAGACCAGCGCCGGTCCCAGCAAGGGGACCCGGCTGACCTCACAAAAAGGGCAGCAAACACAAAGAAAAGCAAAACCACAGAAGCAAGCAGAAAATAACTTATCTGAATTTTCGCAGGAGACAGCAGAAAACCAGCTGACTTCTAAACTGGACCAGGAAGAGAAACAAATCACAGGCGAGGATCATGGGAGAGCAGCTCACTTATATCTGCCCAGTCCGTCCCACCTGATTGCCACTCCTCGCTCCCAGGTGATGGACCTCTGTTATTCAACACAGCTTCAATACCATCAGCAACCACCATAGGGAGCTCCAGCTCAGAAGTTATATCCAAAGCGTTCACAACAGCTGGTATTCTCAGGCTGCTAAGGACCAAGGATATTGCCCCCCAGCCTAAAAATAGCAGTCCACAGCCACCCAAAACAGGCAAATCTATTAAATGCATCAATTCTGGCACTTTCCCTGGCTCTTCCCACTTGCCCTATGGTGGTGGCAAGTGGGGTTCATATTTGTGGGGTTGATATCACCTTTGTATTGTCTGGTGATATCAAGCCCATGGCGTAGTAAGGGAGACGCGTCAATAAGACACCTATCCATTACTAATTCTATAGTTATATGGTAAATAAACACACAAGTATAAATTCTAGTATTTGAAATGCACTTTCCTTTTTTATTTAAAAATAACAAATAAGTTATACTCACCTAATGCCCATTCCATTGAATATCCTCCCTTGTCCGTCGTTCTGTCGCACCTGTCCGTCGTTCCTATTCTTTGTATGTACTGTATTTATTCTATCCATTCTATTCTGACAGTTCATGCTGTGAACTTACTGTACTCAGCTGATAAAACATTGGGTTTCCTATGAGATGGGTGCCTAAAAATCGCATGACACTCGCATGGTAAATGCGCGATTCAATTTTTTTCTCGTATCCATTGACTTGCATTGACGAATCTCGTCTGATATACGCAGCCACTTGCAGCATGCTGTGATTTTTTTTCTCAGTCCAATATGAGTGGAGAAAAAAATGGCAGATGAACAAATAATCATTCAATAACATTAGTCAGAGTACAATTTGATTTTTTATCGGATTGCACTTGGCAGATTTCAGAGCAGATAAGTATAAGCTTCTTGCTGAAGACATTTCAGTCTAAGCATTCTATTTGCTATTACTGACTCTTCTGGAAGGGGCCTTAAAAGGAAAGGTACTGTTATACACCTATCTCATCTTTGGGGATGAGCACCACACACCTTCCCCTATGGTTGTCACCATTTGCTGTGCTCCATCTTAGGTTTTGCAAGCTGCTGATCGTTCCTCAGTGACATAATCTCCAGAGAACGCTTAATTCCTAGTGGACACATCTCTGTGTCTGAGCATTGAGTTTGCGATGTAATTCAGTTCTGCTCAGACTTCAGTGATTTCCATGATTCTGCTTGCGTCAACCCATTGATTGCTGCAAATATTATTTGTATTCATATTCCGTTGCCAACCTTGCCACCTACATCTGTGTGCTGCTTCGGACCTGCCATTGTCCTCCTTCGGCCATTCAGGTTCTGTGGCTTTCATTGTGTCCTGACTTTTTTTGGTACATATGCAAAATAATCTATTTACAAATGTTGTCTGGTACATTAATTTTCACCTCTGCTGTTTCCTTGTCCCTTTGGGCTCTGTATAAGTGATGGCAATGACATGCATCACCTGCAATCATAACTGTTTTCTTGTAGACATAGGTAGTTGTTAGATTTGGAAATGGCAAGTAACTATACAATTTCTTTGCTTTCTACATATATAAATTTGCAGTCAATTCATATTCATTATGACTGCTCAGATTTTACTTTTAACAACTCCAATATATTGGGATTTCCAGGTCTGATTCCAGAAAATGGGAACTTCTAATAGTAAATTGTAAAGCATCTATTAATTTCCAATTCTTTACAAATATCTGAGCAGGATGCTGTGAAACTTGAAGAATTTACTGTTCGCCAAACCAATAAATTGTATTCCTATGTTCCGTGATTAGAATCTATATTTGCAGTCACTATGTGCTATAAAAATCAGCTTCTCTACATGTCTGACAGCCAATCCATTGCCAGTGTCAGTTGAATTCCAACCAGAGTACACCTCATTCTACTTAATGTGCTTCTGTTAGGTGATCACCTGAACCAAATCTTATTTATCAAGGAAAGTATAAAAAACACCGCTGTGGTGTTCACAATCCTCTTGCAATAGGACAAGCTGGATGGCAAAACAAGTGCTAGTAATATCCAAAAAGTAATAGGAATGAAAAAATAACTTTTAACCATGCCAAAGGAGTTGAAAAGAAAAGTTTTGAGTGAGATAAAGAAGGGCTCAATTCTGGCTTTACTAGCAGAGTGATACAGTGAGCATCATGCTTCCTCCATCCTTAAAATTTCCAAGATGGCAGTCCATTACAACAAGGTCAAGCAGCAGACGTAGGGGACAATAAAACTACAGACTGGCAGAGAGTAAAAACGACTCTCCACTGACCGGGATTACTGTCATCTTATTCGAATGTCACTCAGCAACCACAGGATGATATCAAGTAACCTACAAAAGGAATGGTAAATGGCAGCTGGGGTGAAGTGCACGGCAAGAACAGTTGGTAACAGACTCCTAAAGGCAGGGCTCAAGTCATGTAAAGCTAGAAAAAAAGCCTTTCATCAATGAGAAGCAAAGGAGAGCCAGGCTGAAGTTTGCCAAAGACCATAAGGATGGGGGCGTGGCCTGAGGGAGATGTGACCAGACGCGTGCTGCAGGAGCTCCCGCTGGATATATGACAGTTTGATAGATTGCAGCCACTATTTAGCTGTTAAATTCACATTCCTTGGAGAGGGTGCTGACCCTGACCACAGGCTCTGTAAATCAGGAGTGCACAAGCAAATGGCTGGGAAGAAAGGAGGCAAAAGGCCAGCTTTTGACTCCTTTCTTCCCAGCCATTTGCTTGTGCGAGTCGGAGAAGAAGGCACAAGATGGCGCCGGTGGGGAAGATATATTGATGGCGGGCCCGGAGGAGGATGGGGGAATCACCAGCAGGTCAGATGCGGTGTCTAAGCTGCGGAGGTTCGCCAGGCTGGAAGATAAGCAGTGTCCGACACGTGCAGGTGGAGGTCAGAGGGGGCCTGCGGGGTATGCAGAGGAGCCAGAGTAATCTGGTGTGGAGGAAGGTGAGGAGAGTGACTTAGAAAGCCGGGAGGAAGACCAAGGAACTATGAAATGGGAGAGAGGTGAGCTGGAGGAATGTAAGCGGCAAATGGGGGGATGGTGATCCCAGAGGAGCCCACATTAAAAGACTTGTTCAAGCTGGCACTGCACTCTCACACTACTATTACTGAGGTGGCAGCACAGCTGGGGGTCCTGCAGGCCAGCATGTCTAAGTTACAGCACTCCATGCATGTCACTAAGGAGAGGATGGGGGAAGCTGAGAAACGTATTAGCACTGTGGAAGATACTATTGCAAAATCTGACAAGCAGCATCAGCGTATGGCCACTGCAATGTCAGCTGTGCAGGCAAAGACTGATGACCTAGAGAATAGGTCAAGACGTCACAATGTGCGGATTATTGGGGTGCCGGAAAAAACGGAAGGCTCTGCACCCACCGAGTTCTTTGAACAGTGGCTGTTGAACACTATTGGCCAGAACAACCTGTCCCGTTTATATGCCGTGGAAAGAGCTCACCGTGTCCCCACATTCCCCCTCCCCCCTGGCCGTCCTCCAAGACAAGTGCTTTTCAAGGTTCTGCATTATCGGGACAGGGATGCTATTCTTCGCTTTTCCAAGAATCATCTGGACCTGAAAATCAACGGCTCCAGGATTTCCATTTACCCGGACTACTCTATGGAGGTTCAAAAGCAGAGGGCCAAATTCGTTGACATTAAGAAGAGGTTGAGAGCCCTGGGTGTGCTGTACTCAATGATATATCCGAATAAACTGAGAGTGGTAGACGGGGACATTGTCCATTTCTTTCCAGATGCAAAGGAGGCCCTCAACTGGATGGACAGCAACGAGACGTGTCTCCACAAGGCAAATTCTAAAGACTCCGCTGGCTGACTGAGCTGACTTGTCCTTTAATCGGGACGGGACTTGTCCTTTAATCGGGATGGGATCTTACATATATCTGCTCTTCCCTCCTGAATACATTTTTCTCAGGAGGAAGACCCTCCCTCTCATTTTGTGAAATAATCTTGCTGTGCATTGGAGGGGGAGGGAGAAATTTTCCTACCTTTTTCTAGTTCATGTGTTCTGGACATGTTAAATGTATTTAACAGAAAGCTAAATGTGAATGTTTTATGGTTAACTGTTGAGTATTGTTTGGCTGAAATCACTAGCCATATGCTACTCCCAGAGTTTGGGGAGTACAGCGGGTTTGCTTCGGTCAAGTGGATACTCTGAATCGGATAAAGTACGCCCTCTCCTCCGTGACACCTGGAGGAGATGGAAAGTTTGAGTTGGATGAAGTTGAGGTATTGTGTGAGAGGGGGTGGAGGGTGGGGAGGGAGGGGGGAATGTAAACTATTGTCTATGTCACACAGGTTCGAGTGGAGACAGCCTTACTAATTCACAAATGAGTAAATGGATGGCACGGTATTTGGGGTTGCAGGGTAATGGCGGATAAAATAAAAATAATAAGTTGGAACGTTAGAGGGTTGGTGTCCGGAGTAAAAAGACAGGCAATGTTTACTTTCTTGCTTGATGCCAAACCTGCAGTCATATGCTTGCAAGAAACCCACTTGATAAAGAGTAGAATGCATCTTCTTAAAAAAAGATGGCTGCAGGCGGGGTATCATGCAACATATTCCTCATACTCACGGGGGGTCACTGTTCTTGTTCGCACAGGTATACCTTTTGAACAGTGTAAAGTGATTATAGACCCGCTGGGACGGTTCTTATGCTTGCTATGTAAATTGTCTGGTATACTGATGCTACTGATCTCGATATATATCCCTCCGCCGTATTGTGGGAAAGTGCTGCACAAGGTCATGGAGGTAGTGGGCGATTTCCAGGGGGTTCCCTTTCTGATAATTGGCGACTTCAACAATGTTCCTGATGCCCATTGGGACAGAGGTGGTCGGGAGGCACTGAGGCTGGGTGGTAATTGCACCCCCTTTGGGGCAGTTCTGAAGGAGACTGCACTAATAGACATATGGAGAACCCATCACCCCGGAACTTATAAGTACTCCTGCTTCTCGCCCGCCTCTGCCTCGCTGTCCAGGATTGATCTGGCCATGGGGAATGGTCCGATGCTAAGTCTAGTGGGTGAGGTAACTTATTTGGCTAGAACTCTGTCGGATCACTCCCCTATGTGTGTGGTGCTTCAGGGGCAGGGCTCTGAGTTTTCCAGGAGACCCCTGTGGTGGCTAAATCCGTTCTGGCTCCAGCTGATTGATCTGGACGGCCATGTGGGGGATGACCTGACAGAGTTCTTTAAAATTAATATGGGCTCGGCTTCGGTATTGATGGTATGGGAAGCCATGAAGGCTTACTTCAGAGGGTTGTGTATTAAAGACATATCAAAAGTTAAAACCGAAATGGGCAGGAGAGACCAGGAGTTGATTAGGTCATTAGAGGGAGCAGAAGCGGCACTAATTGAGGAGCAAACCCCTGAGGCCCGGGAACGTTTGAGATCAGTGCAGAGAGAGGTTTGTAATATGACTATGAAAACTGCGGAGAGGAAAAGGCTGTTCTGCACGATGAAGTTTTTCGAGGAGGCAGAGAGAGCGGGTCACCTTCTGTCCAGGGTGGTGGCGGCCCAAAGGGAATCGGCGTAGATCACTAAATTAAAGGGGAAAGACGGATGTAGCATACAAGCAGTAGGGCCATACTGGAGGTGATGATGGGATTTTACTCAAATCTGTACCAGTCACACGTGCAGCCGTCGGAGGAGGAAATTGATAACTTTTTAGTGGGGGTGCAGCTTCCACGACTCTCACTAGCGGAGCAGAGGCTTCTTGAGGAGCCCTTTGATATGGAGGAACTTGAGGCCGCTCTGGCCTCTGTACCTAGTGACAAGGCCCCAGTGGGGGACGGTATCCCAGGAGAAGTCTACAAAAAATACAAAGAGGTGTTGCTTCCCAAGTTGATGGAGGTTTACACTGCAAGTTTGGAGGGGGTGGAGTTGCCCCGGTCCATGCGAGAGGCGATAATTGTTGTCCTACCAAAGCAGGGAAAAGATTTGACGGATCCAGCTTCATATCGTCCGATCTCTTTGTTGACCACTGACATTAAATTGTTGGCCAAAATGCGAACCGACTTAACAAGGTCATCGAATCCCTAATTCACCAAGACGAGTCAGGGTTTATGCCCAATAAATCCACAGCTATAAATCTCCGGCGATTATACTTAAACATGCAGGCGAGGGCGGATAATGTGGGACAGAGGGTAATAGTTTCCCTGGATGCCGCTAAGGCGTTCGACAGTGTGGAGTGGAGGTATTTGTGGGCGGTAATGAGAACCATGGGATTTGGTGATCAGTTTGTGGGTTGGGTACGTTTGCTATATACATCCCCTAGTGCTAAAATACGGGTTAATGGTCTGCTGTCTGAGAGTTTCTCCCTACATAGGGGAACGAGGCAGGGGTGTCCCCTGTCCCCCTGCTGTTTGCGATCGCTGTAGAACCGTTAGCTGCAAAGATTCGTGGTACCACGGATGTTCGGGGATTCCAATATGGCTGCCACGTAGAGAAAGTGGCCTTATACGCGGATAATGTGCTGCTGTTTCTGGCTGACCCGGGCGACTCCCTGAGTTCGACTATGGCAGTTATTGGTAAATTCGGCTCTATTTCTGGACTGACTATCAACTGGGATAAATCCGTGTTGCTTCCCGTGGACTCGGCGGTTCCCTTAGCACTAGGCCCTGGGACCCCTTTGAGGGTGGTTAGTGAGTTTAAATATTTGGGCATTGTGATCTCTGCTAAATTGGAGGAATATGAACAGCTCAATCTTACCCCCCTTATCAATAAGTTTCAACAAAAAATTGCAGCGTGGAAGAAACTATTCCTGTCTGTGGCGGGTAGAGCAAATTTATTAAAAATGATCCTCATGCCCCAATTCCTATATATACTCCATAATACGCCTGTCTGGTTGGCGCAAAATAAATTCTACCGGATTGATTCTCTTTTCCGGGACTTGATCTGGAAGGGTAGTAGGGCACGTATTAAACTTGAACATCTACAGAGGTCAAAAGAGGAGGGGGGCCTGGCAATCCCGAACCCGTGGGTTTATTATGTGTCATCCCAATGTCAGCATATGGTGGGGTGGGGGGAGCCTACCCAATCTACGTTGGCTGGGAAGCTCATTGAGTTTATAGTGGGCAGAGGTCCGCTGCTTGCTAGTCTAGAGGCTGGTAGGTTCCAGGTGAACCCATAAAGACTCCCGACGATCGCTATGGTGGACAAAATTTGGCAAAGAGTTAGACAATGGAGGGGCATTACGGAGCTCACGCGCTTCTCGTCGGTTTGGTTTGACCCGAGATTGGGGGAGTTAATGTGTCTGAGGGGATTTGCTCAATGGAGAAGGGTCGGGATATGGTTTGTGTCACAGCTGTTGGTTGGCGGTGTCGTCGCTGTTATCTTGTTAACCCTTTCCTCCTCAGAATGTGGTACCAGAGAGAATAAGACACAAACCAAAGGGTGCGTCAATATACTCTACTCTTTATTGCTAATGAAGGGGCTTATATACACCCCTGAAGCAGGAAGCGGAATTACCATATATGGCAGTTAATACAACTTATCATTAAAGCACGTAACATACTGTTTTCTAACCAAACTTTCCATCTTTGCCTTTTGCCCCTGATTTTCGCTCCTAGTACAGAGTATCTCTTCATGTCAGGAGGAGTATTTATTAATGAAGGAACATTCCTTTCTTATCTTCCCTTCTTCTATGCCTCAGCTTTCCAAGGCCTTGAGAAGAAATACTGAATTTAACTCTGCTAGCCTTATCATAAATGGATGGAAAAGTATTCACATGAATTTAACTCTAACATTCCCTCCTTTTGTTCCTTCATTTGATCAATACATATCTTTATATCTCCTCTTTGTCTTAGTACATCGTCTAATACACATCAAACAAATTTTAAAAAGTAAATAGATAGCAAGACATATCAATAAAACCTGTAGGCCAGCTTGTATTATCCCAGTCAGCCATCCCCTATGCCTTTGAACCAATTTGCGGGGTTAAGAAAGGAGAAAGTATTTGCCCACCATGAATCTTGATTCTTCAGATTTGCCTCATCATATAGTTTCCTTAACTTTATGACATCCTCTAGCTTATGTTTAAGGGTTAAAACACTAGAATTATCAATATAATGGCAACATGCAGGTCCAATAATCTGGCACATCCCTCCTTGAGCTGCAGTCAGGTAATCTAACACGAGAGTATGTTGGTTAGTAACAATAATTAACTGGTTCTGTACTGCAAGGGACCCATTCATGATATCTAAAATATCCCATATTTGATCATCTAGGTAATCTGTGGATTCTACCAACTTATCCCATGTCTGAGTTATCATAGGGTAGATAAATAATGCACTGAAAAATGTATTTGCTATCCCCATCTCCACTATGTGTGGTCTCCCATTTGGGCGAGGTCTATTGTCTGCAGATCGTTTATGTAATATACGAATCCAACAGTTTGCAACAGTTTGGTTTTGTTCTTTCAGTCCATCCACTAAAACTAAGTGGTGTCTAATGAACCTGTTATCATCACCATCTACTCGGCTAAGTCTGTTCCAAGCATCCGTTACTGCAAGGATGCAAGCAAATGTCATTAGTAGCATCATTCCTCTTCTGGAGGCTCTCCAAGGATCTTCTTACAATGCGATGCGTGGATCCAAGTTTCCTTGCCTTGTAGCTTGACTGCGGTACTTGTCATCAGTAGAACTTGAAAAGGTCCATCAAATCTCGGATCCAGACTCTTTCTCACGTGTCTTTTAATGACTACTCAGTCTCTGGGCTGCAAGCTGTGACTCCCAGGATCCTGGTTCGGATCTGGAAGAGAACTGAAGACATTATCATGTACTTTTTTTTTTTTTTTTGAGTCTTTTATGCAAATCCCTTACATATGAGCTTAATACATGGTTACTCATCTCCAGTGCTTGGGGAAAGAAACATCCTAAACTAGGCATTTTGCCAAGTAGTACTTCATACGGAGAAAGTCCAGTTTTTCTATTTGGAGTGTACCTTACTGAGTATAGGGCTAACGGTAAACATTCAGGCCAAGATTTCCCTGTTTCAGCCATGGCCTTTTGGATTTTTAACTTCAATGTCCCATTTAGTCTTTCTACTTTTCCACTGCTTTGTGGATGATATGGGTATGAAAAGCTTGTTGAATTCCCAGAGCTGTCAAGACTTCATTCATTATTTCACCTGTGAAATGTGTACCTCTGTCACTTTCGATCACCTCTGGTACTCCATACCTGCACACCACCTCCGCAAGCAGCTTCTTTGCGGTTGCCGCAGCCGTAGCCTTGGCAATCGGGAAAGCCTCCGGCCAACCTGAGAATAAATCAAAAACACACCAACACGTACTCCCATTTTGGCAGCTGAATATAATCAATCTGCAGTCTCTGGAAAGGATAGAAGGGCCGAGGGGTGTGTTTGGGTGGTGTCTTGACTACCCTTCCCTGATTATGTGTAGCACATACCATGCATCCCTGGATCAAACCTTCTATACAGGTGGAAAAGCCTGGTGCTACCCAATGCTTCTGCATCACGCTCATTACAGCAGTTTTGGACTGGTGGGTTGGCCCATGTAACATCTGGGCGACCGCAGGGTACAACGCTCTTGGAAGGCATCGACGCATCCCTCTCCCCCATACCCCAGTTGCTGCATTCAGACATGCACCTTCTTTTTCCACTTTTCTACTTCCTCCTGGCGCACCTGAGCCTGCATCTGGGCTAAGGCATCCTCCGACACAAAGGGATTTTTGGGAGCGCTTACCTGGTGCATCGTTACCCCTTGGAGTGGTCTACTGGCTGCTGTTTTTGCTGCTGCATCGGCCATTGCGTTTCCTTTACTCACCTGATCAGTGCGTCTGGTATGTGCTTTAACTTTTATGACAGCTACCTTTTGGTAATTGTAATGCATCAATTAACTGCTGGACTGCGTCAGCATTTTTAATGGGATGTCCTGCTGCCGTCAGGAATCCTCTAGACTTCCAAATTGGACCAAAATCATGAGCTATACCGAATGCGTATCTAGAATCTGTGTAGATGTTAACAATTCTACCTTCAGCTATCTTACAGGCCTCGGTCAGAGCCTTAAGTTCAGCCTCCTGGGCCGACTGATGTGGGAGCATTGGTTCTGCTTTGATCACTGCATTCAGGGAGACGATGGCATACCCGGTGTGGAAGGTACCTGAGTCATCTTGGTGGCGAGATCCATCTACAAAAAATTCAAAATCAGCATTAAGTCTCTCAGTTTCAAACACTGTGGGTAGGCCTGCTGTTTCCTGTGCCATAAGCTGAACACAATCATGAGGAATCTCCTCTCTTGGATCTTCTTTGTACAATACCTGACCTGACCCCTCCTTTAGATCCGAGAGAGGTAACAACGTGGCAGGATTAAGTGTGGTACATCTCTGCAAAGAAACATTTGGAGGCATTAAAAGTGCACATTGCAATCGAAGGTGACGTGCAGCTGAAAGGTGTGCCGGTTGCACCTGGTTCAGTATGGTATATACGTCATGAGGTGTAAGTACTGTCAGTGGATGATCAAGAACGATATCTGACGATTTGTGAAGCAATAGTCCTACAGCATGTACTGCCCGTACACAGGACGGGGCACCTCTAGCCACTGCATCTAGTCTTCCACTGAAATAGGCTACTGGCCTTTGATTGTCACCATGTAACTGAGTCAATACCCCTGCCGCGTGTCCCTGCTGTTCGTGGAGATACAGGGTGAATGGTAGTTCATAGTTGGGGGTTCCTAGCGCTGGAGCTGCCACAATCCTGTTTTTGAGAGAATAAAAACAGTCTATACCTTCAGGAGTTAGTTTAAAAGGCACAATGGTGATACAGTCATAGAGAGGCTGCATGAGGATTGATACAGCATGAATCCACTGCCTGCAATAGGAAACCAGTCCAAGAAATGTCCTAAGAGCGGCAACATTAACAGGAATAGGAAAATTCTGTACAGCTTCTTTGCGAGCGCTGGTCAGATGTCGCGCCCCCGGTGTAATGCAATGTCCCAAAAAGATAACTGAAGATTTACAGAATTGCAGTTTATCGTTTGACGCTTTACATCCAGCTTGGTACAAAAACAACATAAGTGATATTGTTGCAATACGACACTGTTTCCTGGAGGGGGCACAAATCAGTAAGTCATCAACATATTATAAAAATAACATTGGCAAAATCAATAACTGTGAACCAAGCAGCTTCCTGAGATATCTGGAACAAAAGTGTATATATATATATTGTACCAGCCAATACATAGAGAGTTAAATCTCGTAGTTGAAGGGGGAAGCTGGAGTTTTTTTTTTTCTGTTAAAGCTACTGATAAGAACCTAGCTGCAGGCCTGCTGCCAAAGGTGGGGGGCTAGGTTTTAACATCACTTGCTACCAGTTTCTGTATCTGCTGAGCAATAGTCGTTTCTTGAGCTAAACTAAGAAGATACTGTCTCTGTTGGGGCAGAATTGCACCTGGCTTTAATTTGACCATGACTGGCTGCACCCTTAATCTGCCCACATCTGTTTTATCTGAAGCCCAGAAATCATGCGGTATCACACCTTCTAACATTGAAGGAAATTAATTTGTCCTCTTCTGTAATTACTGAATTGTCTGCCCCCGTGTCCACTTGGAACTCAACCTCATGTCCCCCTGGTGTTCACCTGCACTGTGCATTTAGGAGTGGGGGGGTAAGGAGACAAGGGGGTTCATGTGCAAGCTACCTCTTTTTGCCTGCGCTAAATCATGTTGTGCCCCCTGTGCTATTCTGGCTAGATCCTCTGCTTTAACTGATCTCCAATCTGGTCTACTTACTTTCTCTGCCTGTCTATCTTCTCACATACTCTGACCTTCTATTCACATGCCTAGCCCTTCGATTCTTACGTACTGTGTCTATTCTAAAAACATATTCAACAGAGGTGATTAGAAATCTGAAACCTACTGCACTCTGGCTCTGCGTCTCTATGCTGAATGCCTGATGGGAGGGGGTAAGTCGGGCCGCTGCGCAGTTTGTGTGTCCTCTCTCCCTCAGCCTTCAGCTTCCTTATCTGTAGAATGACCTTGGTCTAAAGGAAAATGCCATCTCGCTGCTGCCAGCACTTATCTCTGCTTGCTGTCACTGACTTCTGCATTGTCAGGTGTGGTCCTACACACATAGCACTTGTATGTCTCATCTATCAGTCTATCGTATCTAGCTTCATCTGCCAATTTCCCTTTTATAAGTGCTTGCAAATCCTGTCTAGTTGCTTTATTAGAGCCGACTGCTCTGTAGGGCTCCATGGTCTGTATAACACTACTGTCCGGGGGGAGGGAGGCAGACAGGAGGGTAAATCAGTCATCCCTGTTTTTGTCAGTCTGTAACGTCCGTCTCCTAATTCTTCAGTCTTTTCTTCTAAGTAATCACACGCACTCATCCACAGGTTCACTGTTTTCCTTTGTCTCTCAACCATCCATGATGTGAGTCAAAGAACCTTTTCCATTTATCACTGTTCAATTCTCCGTTTTCATTCATGCCTGCTTTTCACAATCTCTGCGCACAACTAAATCTTTAGCAGAAATGCCTTCCTTGGCATTTTTGGTCCCCCATTTTTTTATCTCCTCACCTAGAAGAGATTCTCTTGTCACCAAGACAAGTTTGTCACCAAGACAATTGCGTCACTATGACTCCGTCACCAAGACTCTGTCACTTAGACAATGGGCCACAAAGGTTTCTGAACCATTTCACTGCTCGCTCTTCAATATTTGTACGCCAACCAAATGAACAATCCAATCACACAGACACCAAGACAAAACCACAACACAATCATTGGATCCATACTGTCATTATTCAAAGGAGGAAAGGCAGGACTGACAATTAATCTGAGGGTCTACTGGTTCAAAGGGACCTGAGCCAGGAATACCTGTGAATTACCTGGAAAGCCGACCGTCGGGGAGGAGGGAGTCCACTATACAGTGATATAGATTTTGGGTAGAATATAATAAGTATTCTTACCCCAGCGCTGTATGTATATCACCAACAGAAGGCTCCGCTCATCCCACGTCTCCGGACCGGTCGGGCTTCCTCAGAGTAGATTAACTCAGGTCCCTGTTCGGGCGCCAGGCTGTCGTCGCTGTTATCTTGTTAACCCTTTCCTCCTCAGAATGTGGTACCAGAGAGAATAAGACACAAACCAAAGGGTGCGTCAATATACTCTACTCTTTATTGCTAATGAAGGGGCTTATATACACCCTGAAGCAGGAAGCGGAATTACCATATATGGCAGTTAATACAACTTATCATTAAAGCACGTAACATACTGTTTTCTAACCAAACTTTCCATCTTTGCCTTTTGCCCCTGATTTTCGCTCCTAGTACAGAGTATCTCTTCATGTCAGGAGGAGTATTTATTAATGAAGGAACATTCCTTTCTTATCTTCCCTTCTTCTATGCCTCAGCTTTCCAAGGCCTTGAGAAGAAATACTGAATTTAACTCTGCTAGCCTTATCATAAATGGATGGAAAAGTATTCACATGAATTTAACTCTAACAGCGGCATGCTTAAGACTTTTGAGGAGATCAGGAAGGAGTTCCGTCTGAGTCAATCCCTCTTTTTTCAATATTTGCAGCTGCGGCATGCAGTCAGTCGACAGCTTAAATCATCAAGAATAGTGGTGCAATCAGATGCGATGGTGAATCTTATAGGGTCACTAAGGGGCACTAAGGGTTTCATCTCCCTCGTATATAGGGTTTTTTTGGATTCATTCCTGGTACGGCACCCGGGTAAGTCCAGAGAAAAATGGGAAGAGGATGTGGAACCAATCTCGGACTCTCAGTGGGAGAGCGTATTACAATTCATCCCCAAGGTCTCTATGAGTGAAGCCAGGAGAGTCTCACAACTCTACCTAACACATAGGGTATACAGGACCCCGGTCTGGATGAAGAGGGCGGGCCTGAGGAGGGATTTCTGCTGTCCGCGCTGCTCTGAGGATGGGGCAGATCTCCTACATATGATGTGGTCCTGCCCTGCCCTGCAGAACTTTTGGGTACAAACACTTAATTTGACTCAGGAGGTAATGGGAGTGGATCTTATAAGGAACCCGCTGACGTGTGTATTGGGGTGCATGGAGGATATCGCGGTTGATGAGTGGGGGTAGCTGACCATAGCCAGAATCCTATATGCTGCCAGAAAGCTCATTGCGGCCCACTGGTTAGATGACAAAGCGCCAGTTAGACAAGAACTGATTAATAAGGTTAACTTTATTGTTATGATGGAACAGAACATATATGCGAAAAGAGGTCAACACATGCAGTTTAAGAATGTGTGGGGTGGCTGGATGGAGCACCGGGCCTGGCTTCGCAGGCTCTTATGAGAGAAAGAATGCGTCTACCTACGCGCCCTTGACCCTCTGAGTTGGTACTTTAAACAGGGATCTTAAGTGGTTGTCTCGAAAAAAAGGATTCAAAATGTGACATGGTGTGTGATATATGCAATGATTTAAAGGGACGGGGTTAGGGTGGAGGGGGAAGGGTAGGGGACTTAGGATGTAAGAACAGTTATATCGCCTGTCAGGTTGAATACGGTTTATATTATATGCTAAAGTTAAATGTACTGTCAAAGTTTCATACTGACAATTTTTAAATAAAAATCATCTGATTTAAAAAAAAGACCATAAGGATTGGACCATAGAGGACTGGAGTAAGGTAATCTTCTCTGATGAGTCTAATTTTTCAGCTTTGCTCAACACCTGGTCATCTAATAGTTAGACGGAGACCTGGAGAAGCATACAAGCCACAGTGTCTTGCACCCACTGTGAAATTTGGTGGAGGTTCGGTGATGATCTGAGGATGCTTCAGCAAGGCTCGAATTGGGCAAGTTATTCTTTGCGAAATATGTATAAATCAAGCCGCATACAAGGTTATCCTAGAGAAACAGTTGATTCCTTCTGCTCAGGCAATGTTCCCCAACTCTGAGGACTGTTTTTTCCAGAAGAACAATGTGCCATGCTACACAGCTAGGTCAATCAATGTGTGAATGAAGGACCACCACATCAAATCCCTGTCATGGCCAGCCCAATCTCCAGACCTGAACCCCATTGAAAACCTATGGAATGTAATCAAGAGAAAGATGGATAGTCACAACAAGCCATCAAACAAAGAAGAACTGCTTAAATTTTTGTACCAGAAGTGGCATAAGGTCACCCAAAAGCAGTGTGAAAGACTGGTGGAAAGCATGCCAAGACTCATGAAAACTGTGATTAAAAATCATGGTTATTCCACAAAATATTGATTTCTTAACTCTTCCTGAGTTAAAACATTAGTCTTGTTTTAAAATATTTTTGAACTTGTTTTCTTAGCATTATTTGAAGTCTGCAAGCATTGCATTTTTTTGTTATTTTGATCTTTCTCATTTTCTGAAAATAAATACAAAACGTATTGCTTGGAAATTCAGAGACATGTTTTGTAGTTTATAGAATAAAAGAGCAATTTACATTTTACTCAAAAATATACCTATACAGAGAAAAATCAGACAAACTGAAAATTTTGCAGTTTCTGAGTTTCCAAAGACTTTCAATTGTTTGACATAAAGCAGTTCTTGGGTATTAATAATTAACTGTTTGTTATCTGCCCATCGATTCATCCATTTATTGCATACACCTGCTGATAGAGATGAAGAGATGACATGACCAGGTTTTGGCTAAGTTCCCACAATGAGAAGATGGAGCATTTTTAAGGTTAGGTTACTTGTGGGTTTTTTTCAGTGTGTTTTTAAGTACGTTTTTATTGTATTTATATTTCCAGCTGCAGTTTTTATAAGGCGTGTTCATTAAAGATTTCCCCTGACCCACTTCCTGTGGACTTAGAGCAATGAAACTTGGCACAATTATCAGTCCTTCCCTACATAGGTGCCACCTACAGACACACACTTCTCCCATCTCTTTAGGCAACTGTAAACACCTCACTTGTAGAAGTCAACAGGTTGTTCCAAAAGCCACGTTGTGACTTTGGAAATCAGTCTCATCATCTGGAAAATGCTTGCCCTTCAAAAATAACTTCATTGTTGGAAAGAGGTGGAAGTCCGATGGTGCGAGGTCAGGTGATTAAGGGGTATGCTGTAGAATTTCAAAGTCACTGGAGCATGCCTCCATTTGGGCAACATGTGAGTTGTGAACTGGTGCATTGTCTTGCAGAAGGCGGACACCTTTGGTGAGCATGCTACGTTTCTTGGTTTTGATGGCCTCCTGCAATTTCTGCCGCAGTGAAGCATAGTATGCTCCAGTGATCTTAGTACCCTTTTCTAGGAAATCCATCAATACTACTCCGTGCTGGTCCCAAAATACTGTGAGCATGACCTTGCCTGCCGACAGTTGGGCACGTGTCTTCTTTGGAGGCGGTGAGTCATGCTGCTTCCATTGCATAGACTGGACATTAGTCTCAGGATCATAGTGATGACCCAGCTTTCATCCTGTGTGATCAGTCTGTTGAAAAAGTCCTCCTGGTTTCCATGGCACATTGTCAATAGAGCCTGAGAGCATTCGACTTTTTCCTCCTTCTGTAAAGGTGCGAGCAGCCGGGGAACTCAACGAGCGGATACCTTTTGCATGTGAATATGGTCTTGGATGATTTTTTCCACAGACCCCACACAAATGTTGACATTTTGGGCTAGATGGCGAATGGTTACCGGGCGCTTTTCCAAAATGGCGACCTCCACTTGCTGGATGGTGTGTTCATCAATAGTGGAGTGTGGTTGCTGGGGAATTGGAGCTGCTTGCACCAAAGTCCGACCACATTTGAATTGATGAAGTCAGTTCTTTACTATATCATATGATGGGGAATCATCACCATAAACTTCTTTCATCTTATCGAACGTCTCCTTTGGTGTGCGACTTTTCAAGTAAAGGAACTTGACGACTGCTCTTTATTCACTGGGTCCATTATCACACCTCACACCACTTCAGCACTTGCAAAATCAAGTCAGTTATCAGTTCTGAGTTACAAATTGGCACGTAACCTATAGAGACTTATATCATTACACATGTGCAGTTTCGGCATCCTGTGATACATACAAGTGGGTCAGGGAAAATCTTTAATTAACTCCCCTCGTCTTCTTTCTTTCCTTGTATTTGACTTTGATTATTTATTGATTGTCATGTACAGATTAAATCCATTTTTATTGGCGTTTTGCAATGCACAAAAAACGATTATGGTATGCATTTTTTTACCTGTGGATTTTCCTAATCACATTTAAATCTATGGGGAAGATCTACAAATAAAACTCATATTTACCATAGGAAAAATTGACATGCTATTCCACCACAGGTCAGTTTATGGTATATTAAAAAAAACAACACAGTGGGCTTGAGATTTATATAAATCCCATTCACTTTGCTGGAGAAGTGATAGGCTGCATTTTTTTGTGCAGCATAAAATGCACAGCATCCAAAATCCACCAAATAAAGCCCCCAGAATAAGTTGTTGATGCATTTTTAATGTTGCATGCTTTGTGCAGCATTTCTGCACCAATTAGCCAAATTAGGGTACTTGTGTTTTTTTCATTGTGTTTTTGAGTGTGTTTTTTCACATACATTTTTTCAGCTGCGATTTTTGGCTCTTATTTGTATGACATGTTTTAAACAAAACTTCTTTGTTTTGGAAGCTTCTTGTTTCTTAGCTTTGGTAAAACATTATTGATAGTCGTGTGTGGGTTGCATGGGCATATGCGTTTTTTACCTGCAGATTTTCCTCAACTCACTGTGCAAGTAAAACACATATTTACCAAAAGACAAATTGACATGTTGCAGATTTCCAAACTCACAGCTGGCCAGTTTCTGCAGCATAATAAAAAGCACAGTGGGCATGAGATTTCTATAAATCCCATAAAGTTAGTTGGAACTATAAGACAATGTATTTTTTCCACAATGAAAATATGGGACATAAAAGATGCAACAGCTATTCACCATGGGAACTTGGCCTTAATGTCCACAACTCAGTAACATTGCTCACAAGAAATCTATTAACTTAAAGCTCCTGACATACCTGCTGTATTACATGCTAAAAGTGATCGGATCGATCCTCAGCGGATTGAGTTTGAGTTGAATTTCCTGAAATTTGTTTAAACACTTTGAGAATTGATTAGTGGAAAAAATCTTCCCCCCTCTCAGAGAGCAGGTTAACGTCATTTGTCATTGCCGCATGGGCTTCCCCATAGTGCCCTGCTGCTATGACATCATAGGGATTATCATACCTTGTAGAGTGGTGGTCAGCATCTGGTCCATCATAGATCACTGGTTCCCAGCAGAGCACAGTTTGTACAGCAAGGCCATTTTCCATCTCCACAGTCACTAGGTAAGTCTCTTACATTTGTAAAGTGTAAGTTCTTACTGTCAGTGGGGCATCTCTGTTGCTTTCTCTCTTTCTCTCCTGTAGAGTGTAAGCTCTTATGGTTAGCAGAGTTCTCACTCTCTCTCCTCTCCCCATGCATATTTTCCAAGCAATTACAAGCTCTCCAAAATTCACACAAATTTATTCACTGCTAATTGAATATTTTGGGAAAATTCTCCAAAACCGATGAATTCCAATTTCAAAAGTTCCTCTCATCTCTTGTATATATGCATACATTTCCCATAACTACAGTTATTAGATCACTGCATAGTATTTAGAGATAAGCGAATATAATCGGATAGCGATCGCCAAACATAAATTCGGCACGAATATGGTGTAGGGAGATGGACCGGGTCCGTGACACTCCTCTCATATCTGGGCCAGAACTGTTGAGACTGACACCATTGTTGCCGGGGGAAGACATTCTAGCCTGGACCGACCTTTGCCCCTGACTGCAGGGGTAGGTCGGCATTAAAAGGGGCAGAGCGTGGGAAAGCATGGCTTTTGGCGGGAAGACAGAGCGCGCAGCAGAAGAAAGTTAACTCGCTCTCCTCACCTCAGCTCCTGCAAGCCAGGCCGGACGGCTGAATTTCCAGGCATGCGCAATCAGACTGTTACCAGCATGTGACCGTTACTGCTTCAACCCTTCACACTTCAAAGACCTTGTGCCGCTGTCTGCTGGTGGTGCTTGTTGTTGACTGGACCTGGGAACGGACTCGGAGGCGCCAGACTCCCTCACGGGCTCTCCCGTTCCTTATGGACCTTGCATTCTGGGGCCTTCAGCTTCCCCTCCGCTGACACTTCGCATCGGAACTTTCAGAACACCTCCAGGAGCATCAGGATACATCGCGATGGTCTAGAGCCAGTGTCTCACGTTCCTCCAGGACCAGGCCGAGTCTTCACCCATCGCTTACAACGTCATCGTGGATCCTGTTCGACTTCATCCCATGAGAGCAACTGACGGATAAGTGCCAGCGTTTATTGAACCCTTGTTTGCTGTTTAAACTTTGCCAACCAATCCTCCAATTACTACCTCCCTGCGTGGATTATCCCTGTAATAAATCCCCCTGTTAACTCTTGATCCACCTCCTGTGTGTCACTGCATCCCGCGTACCTGCCTGAACCCTACACTGGCACATTCGGATTCGTGATCGGAAACACAAGCATTTTTCTTAAAATTGGAAAATGTTGGTAAAATTCGGTAAAAGTGCAGGAAAATAATTGCTCTGCCACTAAAGTATTTTAAAGTAGATGATAGATAGATAGATATATAGATAGATAACAAGCTGTCAATTAAAATTACAGTAAAATCACAGTGGGACCTGACAGAATAGAATAGACAGACTATGCACAGTATATACACATAGAATAGATACATATATAGATGTCAGTGACTGTAATAGAAAATATTAAAAATCCTTGAGGTCTCTCATATCCCCCCTCCCTTTTTTCTTTCATCTACCATTTGTCATGAAGAGACAAGAGCTAGCTCTCCATCCTGAATTTATGTAAAATACAGTGTACGGAGATGTTAAGCAGCTTAATTAAAATGCAAGGATTCTTTATGCCCAGGTAACTGAAGAAAATGTGTATTGTCCACAGAGAGAAAGATAGGAAAAGGTTATTAGGATCTGAATGGATCAAAGGAAGATCTGACACCCTTTACAAATAGCTATGGTCACTGCTGTTACAATGAGAGCGAAGACAGTATGTTTGTAGAATATTGGAATTTCTATACATCCAATTATTAATGAGACGTACATTTTCAGCATTGGGATAACTAAGCAAAGATGCACATGTTTTCTCATAATTATAACCCCCACGAAAAGGCCCCAAATCCATATGAGCCATATAATTGCCTGCAGCTGGGCCATGTTTGGTCTCTAAGCGTAGATAAAATCCCAATAAAAAAGATGACATCTTTTTGGGATTTCCTAAAATCATGAAGAGCTGAGACCAGCCCACAACCTGACCCATGTGAAGTCATCACAAGGGGTGTGTGGGTGGGGCTCAGGGTCTGATAAAAGATCAATCCCAATGATCATTAGGGTTCGTGCAGAGAGTTACATATTGTGTATGCAGAGATCCCATTTATTCATGGCCAAATGGAGGCGCTCTCCTTTGATTAAACTGAATAATTTCTGCGATCAGTGTAGTAAGTTCTCCTGTTAATCCCTTTTATTTTATGTAACTGTTTATGCTGTATTGTTTTGTCCCCCTTGTAAAATATTTTGTATATTTTTCATAAACACTACCTCCTTCTGGATTAAATATAAAATGTAATAGTTCTGTTCCTTCTGTTCTGTAAACTACGCCTCAAAGGCATATCTATAGTAAGCAGTGTCCATTCAACCGAGACGGAGTGGTGGTGGCATTGAATATTCTGGGGTTATCAGAGAGTTGTCTGTGACTGTACGAGGGTGTATACACAAATTCCCTGTCTTGGAATCCGGAGGTGTATATGTCAATTGCTCACCATCAATTTTCTGATAGCCAGCGTAGTGGTGTGATCAGACTGCGGCCTGCTCAGTTTATGGTTGGCCAATCATGTAATTGACCAGACAATAGGGGGCAGCGGAGAGCTGTTTGCTCCAATGATCACAGGAGATGGTACTCGTGACCTTCCCGTGCAATTAAGAAAGTCCTGACAAATTAAATCACTGACAGTGACACACACATATATATGGATAGATATAAGAAAAGCCGGCAATTCAGCAGCCACGTACTGTAAAATCACAGCAGGACCCGACAGTATAGAATAGATGGATTACATACAGTATATACACGTAGAATAGATAGATATACAGATGTCAGTGACATATATGATTAGTACAGTGTGTGCAGCTTACTGTACATGTATTTAATTATTAAAAGATTATTTTTCTGAAGAAAATGGTGTGGGTTCCCGCATAATTTTCTTATACAGCAGAGTGAAAGCCAAAAGCTGTGGGCAGATGTTTATAGCCTGGGAAGGGAGTAATACCCCAGGAGCTTCCCAGGCTATTATTATCAGCTCACAGCTGTATACATAGCCTTTATTGGCTATTAAAATGGGGGACCCCCCAAAAAAATGACATAGGGTCCCCATAAAATTAATAACCAGCAAAGGCTAGATAGACAGCTGTGGTCTGTTGTTAATAGCTTAAGAAGTGGCCATGGATTACTGCCCCCCAGGCTAAAAACATCACCTCTCAGCCACCCCAGAAAAGGCGCATCTATAAAATGTGCCAATTCTGGCACTTAGCCTTGCTCTTCACACTTGCCCTATAGCGGTGGCAAGTGGGGAAAGAATTAGGGGGGTTGATGTCACCTTTGTATTGACAGGTGACATCAAGCCCTGAGGTTAGCAATGGCGTCCCCATAGTCATATTGTATATAATCACACACCCAGAAAAAAGTCCTTTTATTGAAAGAATGACACAGACTTCTTTAATAAATCTTAATTAAACCATACTTACTGCATCATCCATTCCAGTGACGCCATTGTCTCCTGCAAGAGAATTAAAATAAAAAAAACAACAATATTCCTCATCTTTCCGCAGAGAAGATAAAAAATCCATTTGTCCTGCGACGGGTCTAGCTCTGCTACATCTAGATGGCAGGCTGCATGGGTACATGATGTGACCAGACAGCCTGTCATCCAGCAGAGAAACGAATCAGCGTCTGCTATCACTGCCCAGTGTCTCGTGGTGAACTCTGACAAACTGTATGACGTCACCACAAGCGTGAGAAAGTTCTCATGCTTGCAGTGCCATCAGAAAGGTCCTGGGAGTTCACAGCCAATGAACTGACTTCACCTATCTGACATCAGCGTGAGCACCGTAGAAAATTTTCCCACGGCGCTCACGCTAACGTCAAAATGGTACCGGGGATGTCAGTGTCCGTGTGTATAATACATGTGGCACACATGTGGCAACCGTGTGCCACCCGTGTGCTGCATCAGTACCACACAGCGGGCACCAGGGAAGCACCAGGGAAGCAACGGTAAAGTAAGCACTATTCCCCGGTGCCTGGTGCTGAAGACGACTCATCATTTTCCCCTGCTCTGCCAGCGATCAGCACGAGCAGGGGAGAATGATGAGTGTCATATTCATTTGAGAACAATGACAGTGGGCAGCAGCTTTTGGGACTAACACTGCCATCAGGCTACACCTGCTGCCGCTAATAAAAGTAACAGCAAGAGCGGCTGATGGAAGTATTCATCACCCACCACCTGCGCTATAAATAAATTAATTAAAAAAGTATTTTCAACAACCAGCCAGGCAAAACTGATAGCTGGGGGCTGCAACCCTAAGCTGTCAGCTTCAACAAGGCTGGTTATCAAGAATAGAGGGGTCCCCTCGCTGTTTTTTTGTATTATTTTTGACAACCAGCCTTGCTAAAGCAGACAGCTTGAGGTTGGTATTTTCAGGCTGGAAAAGGGTCATGGATATTGACCCCTAGGAAAAAATAACCACCCTCCCATCCTATATACATGGCTCTGCTCCCTCCCTCCAATTCTATATACATGGCTCCGCTCCCACCCTGTATACATGGCTCCGCTCCCACCCTCCCATCCTTGTATACATGGCTCCGCTCCCACCCTCCAATCCTATATACATGGCTCCGCTCCCACCCTCTAATTCTATATATATGGCTCCGCTCCCACCCTCCCATCCTTGTATACATGGCTCCGCTCCTACCCTCCAATCCTATATACATGGCTCTGCTCCCACCCTCCAATTCTATATACATGGCTCCGCTCCCACCCTGTATACATGGCTCTGCTCGCACCCTCTAATCCTATATACATGGCTCCACTCCCACCCTCCAATTCTATATTCATGGCTCCGCTCCCACCCACCCATCCTGTATACATGGCTCCGCTCCACCCTCCCATCCTTGTATGCATGGCTCCGCTCCACCCTCCCATCCTAAATACATGACTCCGCTCCCACCCTCCCATCCTATATACATGGCTCCGCTCCCACCCTCCCATCCTATATGCATGGCTCCGCTCCCACCCTCCAATCCTATATACATGGCTCTGCTCCCACCCTCCCATCCTATATGCATGGCTCCGCTCCCACCCTCCAATCCTATATACATGGCTCCGCTCCACCCTCCAATGCTATATACATGGCCCTGCTCCCACCCTGTATACATGGCTCCACTCCCACCCTCCGCTGGGCTCCCCCATCCTCCCACATCATACGTACCCTCCTCGCTCCATCGCTGCATCTCTATCACGGCGCGTCAGCTTCTTCCTCTGTGATGCGATCACGTGGTACCGCTCATTAAGGTCATGAATATGGACGCCATGCCTATGGGAGTGGAGTCGCATCCATATTCATGACCTTAATGAGCGGTATTACGTGACTGCACCGCACAGGATAGAAGGAGACGCGCTGTGACAGGGATGCAGGGACGGAAGGTGAGTATGTACTGGAGATGACCCGCGGCTACTGTCGGGAGATCAGTGGCTAGCGCCGCTGATCTCCCGACGATAGCGGTGACGTGCCTGGTTGAAATCCTGTGCCATGATTGGTCGCGCCCGGCTGGAAGTGATTGGATGTGACCAATCAGCGAAGCAGGATTTCCGTTACAGACGGAAGTGAAAAGTTAGACAATTATATAGTAGATATGTTTCAAAGAAGAGTCTTGTATAGGGCTAGACATATATTATTATCATTTTTTGCAGCTGAGAACCATATTCTCTTTTTTTATTATGTTAATATGCACTGTTTTTGATTATTGTGTGTATTTTTTCACCATAGGTGTTTTTTAAATATAGTATAGGGGTCTAATAGTGCTTTCAGGGCTACCCACATAAAGCTTGGGCGTCATTTCACCAAAACTAGAGTGCTAACCTCAGCTGTCAGGTAGTGGGATCAGTAGGGATTTCTAGGGACTTGATAGCCCTTGTAATCAATTTTTTACATGGGCCTCGGTTTATTTGTGACTATACCCTGATTTGCCCTGATTAGTTACACCCTCTTGGATACTATTTTTATAAGATTATTTTTGAGTAGTATACTTTTAATGGTATAATAAAAGTCAAATTTTAGGATTCTATCTTTCTTTGTGGTTCCAATATTATTGAGGCCCTGATGTTCTACCCTTTCTTAGGTTTTCTGATCAGCTGAAATCTATCCGTAATTAGAATGCAGTTGTGCCACTTTGTGAAAAATAATATCAGCTGGTTCAACTGATGGCCAATAAAAAAGTGTTTCCTTACCTGGGCCACACAAGAAAAATTCCATGATTGGTAAAACCAATGAACTGTCTCAAGACCTGCACAACCTTATTGTTGCAAAACATATTGATGCCATTGGTTTAGAAGAATTTCTAAACTACTGAAGGTTCCAGTGAGCACTGTTGGGGTCATAATCTGGAAGTGGAAAGAACATAATTTCACTATAAACCGGCCACAACCAGGTGTTCCCCACAAGATTTCAGACAAGGGAGTGAAAAGAATTATCAGAAAAGTTGTCATCAGAAAAGTTGTCCAAGAGAAAAGGACCTCCTATGGAGAGCTACAGAAAGACCTGGAATCAGCAAGTACAATTGTTTAAAAGAAAACTATGAGTAATGCACTCAACCTCCATGGCCTGTATGCATGCTCACCACACAAGACCTCATTGATGAACAAAAAGCACCTCCATGGTCTGTATGCATGCTCACCACACAAGACCTCATTGATGAACAAAAAGCACCTCCATGGTCTGTATGCATGCTCACCACACAAGACCTCATTGATGAGCAAAATGCATGTTCAAGCGTGTTTACAGTTTGCTCAACAACATTTAGACAAGCCTGTGAAATGCTGGGAGAATATAGTCTGGTCAGATGAGAACAAAATTGAACTCTTTGGATGCCATAATACACACTGTGTTTGTATCCAGATGTTTTAAAAGCGGACACAAATTTTAGCTACAGCCACCGGCTTGCTGCAGCGTTTGGACAATCACGTGTGTCCGCTATAAAGGAAAATGAAAAATGAATATTCATTGCTCCCCACATCCACCTCTTTAAACTGAAGCCAATTTTGGACTGGTGGGGAGCAGTGCATATTCATTTTCTTTAATAGCAGGCACAAGTGTTAGCCCAAGCACCACTCCTTCATCCTGTGACTCGCTCCTCTGTTCCCCCACTTTAAATGCTAAAGTCAGTTGCTGGCAACAGAAAAGAACGCAGTATTGTTAAGGAAGGTGAGTAGAATTGTTTATTTGTTTTGTGTGTGCCGTGTGATGGGGGGCATATATACCAGAATGAGAATCATATATATTAGGATGGGGATTATATACTTTATACCAGGGTGGGCGCCATATATACCAGGATGGGGGGCCATATAAACCAGAATGGTGATCATATACTGTATACCAGGATGGGGATCATATTTTGTATACCAGGATGGAGATCATTTATACCAGGATGGGCATAATATATTCCATGATGGGAGCCATATATACCAAGATGGGGATCATATACTGTATACCCGGATGAGGATCATATACTGTATGCAGGAGAAGAAAAGAAGGATCCAGCTTCCGATCCAGGTATGTGTAAAATGGATATGTCACACATATTTTAACTTTTGCTAATTAAGGAATCCATTTTGCACATACCTGGATAGGAAGCTGGATCCTTCTTTTTTCTCCTGCATTCACTGGGCTCTGAGCATTGGCGTGGATGGCAGGCGTCCGTGCAAATTGTTCCTTGAAAGGGTGAGCTGGTCTTTTTCTTTTTATATCATATACTGTGAACCAGGAGGGGGATCATATATACCATATTTAGGGCCATATATACCAGGATAGTCCAGGATGGGGCTTATATATACCGTTATGGGAAAAGGTTGGGCCACATATACACCAGGATGGGTAATATTAGTACAGATTTGGATGACATTAACCCTATAACAGTGTCATCAGCAGATCTCCCCCATAACATTGCTTCATGAACAAATTTTTGGCTTCAAATTTTTTTTATATTTTCCTCCTCTAAAACCTAGGCATGTCTTATAATTTGGTATATCTTATAATCCGCAAAAAATGGTAATATTACATTTCAATAAGCGTGTTCAATACTTTTTCCCTGTGTCATTTCTCATTATTACACATAATTTAATTTATGGACATCTATGGTTTGATTTCTTTTGCCTGTGTGGATTGGATGGGTTGTTACCGAAGTCTTGGGAGAATTTTATGTCAATAGCACCGTGGAAAGATCATAGCAATTAAACAAAATGTTTAGACTTTTCAATATCTGTGGGAAAATGGATGAGAAGAAGAGTGTTAAAGGACAAGATGGCAGGATTTGCCAAGTGTATTAAAGCTGGACATTGGTTTCTTGTTAGGCAACAGCATGGCGCCAGATTGCCTGTGGTAAGGTGATAGCCCATGGCAGATTTTATGCAAGCAAAGATGCCAACTTTTCCTTTGGGGACTTATAACACTTTGCATGCCCAGTTACTGTTAGATTTTCTGGCTTTAAGTGGACCAGTGCCGATTCATTTTATTGCTTCTGATGTTGGCATAGTATTGCCAAAGAACTAAGTTTGAGGTCTGAGGATTTACGAACATCACTATGCCAACACAATACTTGTTATACAACTTAGATCCTGGCACTCGCTCTTCTATGCACAGAGTTAAACTAACCCGGTGGGTTTTAAGATACACATTCTGGAAATTTAAATAATATAATTGAAGCTAAGGGTGTTTTACATTAAAAGTTGGTTTGGATTAAATACCGCAATGCTGGCATACAGAACTGAACTGAAGATTTGGATACACTACACAGTTAAATGGAAATTCTTGAAGAGGGGAATTTCTCACAGCTGATATAGGTCAACACCCATTACTCAGTTGGAATATCAGATCGAGTATGTCAATTTACGCAAATTTTTATTCTGCATATCCAGGCCATGCTAGTGGAATTTCTGATTGCTAAAATATATTACACATTCTATTCTATTATTTTCAAAAGTATTATATAATTTTTAAACAATTCTGTTAAAGCCGCCCTCCACCTCACAATAAAAATTTCACAATAAATGATTAATGAATAGTTAAAGAGATTGTTTCATCATCATAAATGAGTAAAAGTGAAAAGTACTTGCAAAAACAAGCAACTTTACAATTTAGTTGTTACTAAAAATCAGATCTCAAGAACAGAGGGATTTTTAATTTCATTAGTTACTGCTCGTGGTTAATGTCCACTGCTGCAGTCTATCAGCGCGGCCTTCTAGACACAGAGTACAGCACTAACAAGCTCTTTACTATAGAGCTTGGAAATGCTGCTCTGAAGCAGGCTGGAACACTGTCTCTGGTGATGTTGAAAGTTAAAACTGCCTCTGCTTGCAGTATAAGAAAATTCGATAATGCTGCTGGTCACAATTTCCAATCAGGAGTGCATCACATCCCAGGAAGCAAGAAAATGTGAGGTCGAGGAATCTTGCATTCCTTAAGACTAATCTATCAGTGCTGGCTGGCCTTCTAGGCATAGGTGTGGCACTTAGAAGCTGTTTCAAATAGAGCTTGAAAGCGCTGCTCTGAAGCTGGCTGAATTGTTGTCTCTGGTGATCTTCAGTGCTGCAGAGGTAACGCTGCCTCTGCTTGCAACATAGGAAAGCGTCACAATGCTGCTGGTCAAAATTGTCAATCAGGAGTGCTCTGCTTCCTGGCTGGCAAGAAAATGCAAGGCCGAGAAATTGTTCAATCCTTGAGATTAAAGTTGAGAATAACCCTTTAACCCCATCCCGACATGCGCCGTATATGTACGGCGCCACGGAAGCTGCTTTCCCGCAAACCACCATATATATACGGCGCCATGATCGAGTGCGGGTGTCAGCTATTTGTCAGAGATGACACCCTGCAGCGACATCCAAGATCGGTGCTAGCAGTGATCACAGGCGTTTAACCCCTGTGATGTCGCTGCCAATAGTTAAAAAAGCAAAGTGGACTGACAGCACTAACTGCATTGGGGCGCTCGTCTCACAGCCAAGGAACCTTCTTGGACACGTAATCAATTGAAATAGAAGAAACAGCGCTCCATCCAGGTGAAATAATTTTCAAAAAGCTTTAATCCGCCATATAAATGCGACGTTTCGACCCATAACAGGTCTTTTTCAAGCATATTGTCGCTGCCAATAGTGACAAAGACGTCGTAGGGCATCGCATCCCATTTATGCAAAAAATAAAATAAAAAAGTGCACATCTTTGAGATTGCCACATTCGGAACAACCCAACCTATAAAACTGTCCCACTAGTTAACCCCTTCAGTGAACACCATAAAAGAAATTAATAAAAGCAAGGCAAAAAGGTATTCTTTATCATCATACTGCCGAACAAAAAGTGGAATAAAACGTGATCTAAAAGACCAATCTACAAAAAAATTGTATCTATGAAAACATCATCTTGTCCCACAAAAGCAAGCTGCCATACAGCTCTGTTAGTGGAAAAATACGTTATAGCTCTCAGAATAAAAAAATACAAAAATAATTATTTTTTCCATAAAATAATTTTTATTATGTAAAAGTGCCAAAACATAAAAAAATATAAATGTGGTATCACTGTAATCCTACTGACCAGAAGAATAAAGCTGCATTATCAAGTTTTGCTACATGCGTGATGGCATAAAAAAAAACAATAAATAACAGTAGTCTAATCACTTATACCGCATGAGAAACAGTGTAATAAATAAAACCAAATCTTCACCTGATACTGATTTTTTACATTCTGCCTCCCAAATATCATAAACACCAATGTCCTGTATATGGTATAACATGACACAATCAGAGCAAAATAATGCAAATATATTTTTATTTATCAAAAACTTGATCTTATACCTATAAAAATTCAACATCAATTAAACATATTAACAATTCAGCAATAGTATGTAATATTCAAAAGTGCAGCATAAAAAGGGACGAACAGGCTTCCTAATAATTAAATGTGCTGCAAGGTAAAGACCCTATCAGTATCGACATGCTAGCATAGGCACATTTGAAGCCATGAACAAATAAATGTCCATAGCAGATTAACTAGTAATTAGCACGATAGGATGCAAACTATCAGTGGTGAATAGCAAGGGTATTAACAAAATGTCCACGCCAAGTCTATAACAAGTGTGATTTAAGCTTTGCTCATTAATCACTATATGACCGGAACACAGGATCATAAGTTACCCAGAAACATGTGTCTGACCACAACCAAATGTAACCCATAGAAGCATGTGAAAAAAATGAGTCACTACCTGGATCCTAGCAGCTTAATACCGGGTGATAGGAGCCTCCGTCCCTCTGCCCCGACTTGCACGTTTCGCCCAGCTTCTTCGGGGGAAGCTGGGCGAAACGTGCACGTCGGGGCAGAGGGACGGAGGCTCCTATCACCCGGTATTAAGCTGCTAGGATCCAGGTAGTGACTCATTTTTTGTTCACATGCTTCTATGGGTTACATTTGGTTGTGGTCAGACACATGTTTCTGGGTAACTTATGATCCTGTGTTCCGGTCATATAGTGATTAATGAGCAAAGCTTAAATCACACTTGTTATAGACTTGGCGTGGACATTTTGTTAATACCCTTGCTATTCACCACTGATAGTTTGCATCCTATCGTGCTAATTACTAGTTAATCTGCTATGGACATTTATTTGTTCATGGCTTCAAATGTGCCTATGCTAGCATGTCGATACTGATAGGGTCTTTACCTTGCAGCACATTTAATTATTAGGAAGCCTGTTCCGTCCCTTTTTATCCAGCACTTTTTGAATATTACATACTATTGCTGAATTGTTAATATGTTTAATTGATGTTGAATTTTTATATGTATAAGGCTACTTTCACACTTGCGTTTTTTTGCGCTGCGCATCGAGCGCACATCAAACGCATGAAAAAAACGCCGTGCAAACGCGTGTAATCGCTGCGATATTTTGCCAACGAATAGTGCGCATTGTTTTTGAAAAGCGCAGAGATTGTAAGCGATTCTATGCGATTTAAAGCGTTTTTGTATGCGTTTGCGTTTTTTCTGTGCAAAACACATGATGAAAATCCTTGAAAATTCTTTCAACAGAACCCACCAATGGGACACCAGTGGGCGTGTCTTATTGAAAATATAAATAGAGCCTGTTCACAGCCATTCTTCACATTTGCTTGCATTTGCCTTGGTGAACATGGATCAGCTTATGCAGACTTTCTTCTTCAACCTTGATGTGGACATGGATATGGCTCGGGCTTATGCCTTTGCTTGCCATGAAGAAAGGGAGAGAGATAGACAGTGGAGACGGCAGCGTCGTCGTTTGTGGGTACATCCCATTGTAGAACTCCGGGAGAGCCGTGGAGCGTATCACACCCTTTACAGTGAGCTGCAGTCAAACCCGGAGAAATTTAACGACTACACCCGGATGTCACAACAATCCTTCATGGATTTACTTGCTCGGGTACAACAATTAATAAGGAGACAGGACACACAGCTCCGTCGGGCGATTCCTCCAGAGGAAAGACTCCTGGTGACTTTACGGTACGTATTATTGAGAAACCAATGCCTGCATAATTGTATTACCATATATACCATGTATGCCTTGTACTATTCCAAAGATGACATCATTCTTGTTCTGCCAGCTAGTAAACAAAGACCTGCAGAATTATTTTTATTTCATTTTTTGGATTATTAATGTTTTACAAAAACATATACAATAATATTTTTTTTGTTCTTTCTCTAGATTCCTTGCTACTGGAGAGAGCCTGTCTTCACTCCACTTCCAGTACAGGATTGGTATCTCCACGTTGTCAGGAATTGTTGTTGACACCTGCCGGGCATTGTGGAATGTTCTCTGTCCGGAATTTATGCCCCTGCCGACCACACAAAAGTTTCTACAAATTGCTGACAAATTCAAGGACAACCTGCAATTTCCCCAACTGTTTGGGAGCAGTTGATGGGAAACACATACGGATTATCAAACCCAAAAGAACAGGCTCGGAGTACTACAATTACAAGAAGTACTATTCTACAGTTCTTATGGCCATTGCGGATGCAGACTGTATGTTTGTTGCGGTGGACATTGGTGCATTTGGCCGTGGGAATGACTCACAGGCGTTTAAGAACTCTGACATGGGACGGAGGTTGTATGAAAACCAGTTTAATTTCCCCATGCCACGGCCTCTTCCCCACACCGAAGGTCCACCAATGCCATTTGTAATGGTTGTGGATGAGGCATTCCAGATGAGCCAATACCTGCTAAAACCCTACTCCAGCCGGGACTTGGACCACAACAAAAGAATTTTCAATTACAGGCTGACCAGGGCAAGAAGAACAGTAGAATGTGCCTTCGGTATACTGGTTTCCAGATGGCGCATTCTGGGCACAGCCATTCATCTGAAACTGGAAACAGTGGATGAAGTGGTGAAGGCCTGAGTGGTGCTACATAACTTTGTGATGTCTAAAGAGCACCCAAACTTTGAACTTGATGATGCAGCTCCTAACCCATTGCCTGACTTCACTCAGCACCCTCTCAGGTCTTCTGTTGAAGTCAGCCAAATGAGAGACCAATTTGCGGCCTACTTCATGTCAGATGTAGGACGGGTGGATTGGCAAGATGAAATGGTGTAAAATAATGTTCTTGTCTGTATGTTAATAATTTTTTTTTTTTTAATGTAAATAAAATAACTCTGTTTATACCTGTACCACGTGCAGTCTGTTTTTAATTTTAAAAAAAATTATGAAATGGCCAGGTTTACCAGTGAATTCATGATGCATATTTTTGGGTGCATCATCAAATCATTTGTAATCCTGACTATGTAGATAAATATACATGCACACAAGTTGTATGACCTTTATTATTTATCCACTTTTGCTTCCATTTTCAGTGACGGTGGAGATAACACAACAATTATTTGTGGCACTGTGAATTGATTTGGAACGCAGAGATAAAAGATTATACATCTTGTTCTATACCAATGCCTGGTGGCATGCTGAAGTGGTGATGCCCCAAATAACGCATGTATCAGGCCTGGGCAGGTGAGTACACGAGTTATAAACAGCAGCATCGTTACAGTATGCTTCAAATTAATGCATACTGAAGCAACGCTGCTGGTTAAAACTCATGTCTGTTCACCTGCCCAGGTGTGATAGTAATGATCGAAGGTCAGGGTATTGTACATATATAGTGTATTTTCACCATCATTTCCTCTGTTTCTTCAACACACACTGAATAGAGGATGTGCTCAATTACAAGCTATATGTAGAATCCCTGGCCTTCTATCACCAAGTGAAATAATGTAAAAAACACACCACACTCAATTCAGTTTTTAGTATATATGGCAAGGTTAAATAGATATGCCTTGCACGGAACCCCATCCTCTATTCAGTCTGTTCAATATTAGCAAACTGACAGAGTGGTTGTGAAGAAAAAAGGAATATATTTGTGTTTTGGAGTAAACATATCTCCATGAAGTACACAAACTTGTGTCATTCGTGGAGTTATGTGTACTCAAAAACGCAAAGTGTACGGCGCAGTGTGTGTACGGCCAAGTGTGTAGGCGGTGATCCATATGGGTAAAACCACGTTCCATCAGTGAAAAACCGCTTCCAACTCTGCCTCCAAGCGTCTTGATATTGCCTTGAAAGGACTCGCTCAAGTGAACAAACTCGGGCAAGACATTCCTCTCCATGGCCCTCTGCTGCTGGCGGGAAGTGCCCGCATAACCAGTGGCAGAGACCTGGGAGAGGGGAACACCTGATGGACCAGCTTCCTGGTCACCAGCTGTCCGTGTTGCTGACCTGCAAGTTGCTTCTTGGCTGTCGGATGGCTGGGACGTGTCCAAGGTCGTCCGAGGAAGGACCGCTTCAGGGACAGGCTGCATGGTGCTGCTCCAGATGCTGTGGAAAGAAAAACAAAACATTACTATAATGCATGAACAAGAAGCATCAGCTGTAGAAAAGAAAAAATAAATTAAAAAATAACAAAAAAATTGAAAATCTAAAAACTTACGCTCTGCTGGCAAGGACCGGTCTCAGGAACGCCAACTCGCGATAGTAGCGATATTTCTTTTTGTGCCTTGCTGCAGAACCACTGCGAACCTGTCCCTCTGCTCGAACATCAGTGTTGAAGCGGTCTTTCATCGAGCGCCATCGTGTGCGTATTTTGTTCACTGTTTATAAAAAAAAAAAAAAAAAATTAATACAATGCAGTATGTGCAAATTCACTCTCAACACACATAACTCAATATAAATGTCAAACTGTTAATGAAGCATTATAAAAAGCTTTAGAATCCACATGTCATTGACTGTTGAACCACATGACACTGTTATGTTTGCTGTTAGAATATATCAGGCAGCAAAAACAAACTTCACATGAGGAACAAGAGTGAGTGCAGCATAAAAACAAACACTAGAATGCAGAACTCATAGCAATAGCATACACAGGGCAGTCACTTTTGAACCTGAGGGCACTGTTGGGTTTGCTTGCAGAATATATCTGCAAGTAAACCCATCAGTAGACACAGGAACAAGAGTGAGTGCAGCATAAAAACAAACACTAGAATGCAGAACTCATAGCAATAGCATACACAGGGCAGTCACTTTTGAACCTGAGGGCACTGTTGGGTTTGCTTGCAGAATATATCTGCAAGTAAACCCATCAGTAGACACAGGAACAAGAGTGAGTGCAGCATAAAAACAAACACTAGAATGCAGAACTCATAGCAATAGCATACACAGGGGAGTCACTTTTGAACCTGAGGGCACTGTTGGGTTTGCTTGCAGAATATATCTGCAAGTAAACCCATCAGTAGACACAGGAACAAGAGTGAGTGCAGCATAAAAACAAACACTAGAATGCAGAACTCATAGCAATAGCATACACAGGGCAGTCACTTTTGAACCTGAGGGCACTGTTGGGTTTGCTTGCAGAATATATCTGCAAGTAAACCCATCAGTAGACACAGGAACAAGAGTGAGTGCAGCATAAAAACAAACACTAGAATGCAGAACTCATAGCAATAGCATACACAGGGCAGTCACTTTTGAACCTGAGGGCACTGTTGGGTTTGCTTGCAGAATATATCTGCAAGTAAACCCATCAGTAGACACAGGAACAAGAGTGAGTGCAGCATAAAAACAAACACTAGAATGCAGAACTCATAGCAATAGCATACACAGGGCAGTCACTTTTGAACCTGAGGGCACTGTTGGGTTTGCTTGCAGAATATATCTGCAAGTAAACCCATCAGTAGACACAGGAACAAGAGTGAGTGCAGCATAAAAACAAACACTAGAATGCAGAACTCATAGCAATAGCATACACAGGGCAGTCAGTGTTGAAGCAGAGGGCACTATTGGGTTTACTGGCAGAATATATCTGCCAGTAAACCCATCAGTGGCCTCAGGAACAACACTGAGTGCAGCATAAAAACAAACACTAGAATGCAGAACACATTGCAATAGCATACACAGGGCAGTCAGTGTTGAAGCAGAGGGCACTGTTGGGTTTACTGGCAGAATATATCTGCAAGTAAACCCATCAGTAGACACAGGAACAAGAGTGCAATATTACAGAGAATGAAAATACTTACTAAACGCCTTTTTCAGGTTTGGAGAGGCGCTGTCCCAGACATCCATCAACGCTGCGGCCACCTCGTTCCATAGCCGCCGGGTCACCACATTGTCCTTGTACTGGGTATTTCGGCTGTCCCACAACGGGACACGCTCCTGGACCTGGCAGATCAGGGCATCGTTGTCCACATACATGTCCTCGTCCCCTTGTGGAACCTAGAAGAAACAAAAACAAAATTACAATCTTGTATATTTTAGACAAAGAAAAGAACAATAGGAGTAGAAAAGAAATAGACATTCAAAGGCTATATACTTACATTCCGTCTCGCCACCGGGACTTGACTCGGCTGCGACTGCTCCTGCTGAGACTCCTCAATGGCCGTGTCCGACGATGATGTCTGAAAAAGGAATCCAAATTTAAGCCATTTGTAGATTCAGCAGCAATACTTACCCAAAGGCAGGAAGATACTCACATCATGCTCTGCTTCGGCCAGTTCTTGCCGGGATGGGGAATATTCAGATCCAGAAGACATGCTGCAAAAAAAAATAAAAAATACATGAACACATATTACATTATAAGGACAGTCTGTCATTTGGTTAAAGAATACTCACATTCTTGCCTTTGGATCTGTCTTGATTCAAGAAGCAGTGTCTCCAGACAATGTTCAGCCTTGGTCCAAGATGGATCTTCAAGTGTTCAGCTACAGTCTCCAGGCAGTGTATGTAGCTTGTTGGTTGCTGGCCTTTTATAGGGATCCAGGCTGTATAATCTTCAGGTGTTATCAGCATGCAGTCTCCAGATAGTCTGAGGGGTCTGTGTGTCACTTCCTTTATCTATACTACTTTTATCTAGACTCCTCACAAACAATGTATCTTGTCTAGGGGGTCATTTGACAAGTGTCTAGACATGTATACTAAAATATCGCATGCGCACACAATCGCTGACAAGCGCACAGCCATGCGCACACCAGCGTTCACATAGACTGCAATTATTATTTTTATGCGCATAGCGTGCGCACACGTGCGCACGCGCATTTTTATAATGGTGTGCTGAAAAAAAAAATGCAACATGTAGCGTCTGGCGCGTCTGGGCGCACACCTGGAAAATGCGCTGCGCACGTAAAACGCTGATGAACGCGTGCAAGCGCAATACAATGCGCCCGCCATGTTAATGATAGGGGAAAATTGCGCATGCGAACAATAGCGCACGATGCGCAGCGCAAAAAAACGCAAGTGTGAAAGTAGCCTAAGATCAAGTTTTTGATAAATAAAAATATATTTGCATTATTTTGCTCTGGTTGTGTCATGTTATACCATATACAGGACATTGGTGTTTATAAATTGTTTTGAGCAAATACATATGTATATACAAATAGGCTTTTCTGAGTTTATACTCCCAAATATCATAGTAAGGATCGGCGCATATTTATCCTGCACTCTACACTGAGCACTTACACTGGGATTTCCATGTAAATCTCTGAAAAACATGATTCAGACCGAATCCCCGGTGGAAGATTCCCTATAATGAGGCAGATGGAGGCACTGTGGACGACGTCTGGCTGCCGATGACCTGGCAGTGTCCGTCTTTTTAGACATGCATAAAAGCGCAGTCGACCACAGTTTTGTGTACCACTGAAAAGAAGGACATGGCTGAACAGAGGCCAGATGGAGTCCAGAGTAACTCTGCTGCCGCATTATAGTGAATGGATCCCTTGGTAGTTTTCATCTGAAGCACGTCACTCAGAGATTTAGATGTAAACCCCGATGTAAGTGCTCAGGGTAAAGCGCCGAATAAATGTGATCCCAAATGTTATGTAAAATGTTCCCAATAAAAGCTTTGAATCATTCCACAGAAAAAGCAAATCTCCACTCAGATCCATCATTTCAATGGAAATAAAGGGGGTTTCCATGTTAATGTTAGCACAAAGACTCTGGAAAAGCGCTGTAGCTCCTTGCCCCCCAAAAGAAATTCAGCAAATTCTGCACTCCCAAATCCAAATGCCCCCTCTCTTCTGATCACCACAGTGTGCCTAAACCACATTTAGTGTCCACATGTTTTGCATTTCTGTAGTGATAACAGCCCACCTAATTTACGGGCACATGTATCCAAAGGTATGAGCTGGGCACTACCACGGACTGGTGACTGCGACCTACTGGGGACTACAACACACTGGCACCACAATGGCAGTTTGCAATTTTCACTCAGTAACATCCATTGCTGCTTGTTTCTGGAAAACACCCATGGAGTCAAAATCATCACTACACCTGTTGATAAATAACCAAAGGGGTATAATTTCCAAAATGGGGTCACTTGAGGGGGATTCTGCTGTTCTAGCACTTGGGGGTTCTGTATATGGAGTCCGCAAACTATTCTAGCAAAATCTCCGCTACAGCAGGAAAAAACTGTCCCTTCTGAGTCTCGCCGTATGGAAAAGCAATACTCTGCAGCCACATATGGAATATTTCCACATTCACCAGAAATTGTGGGACAAAATTACCAGCGTGAAAATGTAAAACCTGGGGCTAAAACAAAATTTTGGTGGCAAAAATGTGATTATTTTTTTTTTTCACTGCCCAATGGTATAATATTCTGTGACACTCCTGTGGTGTCAATATGATCACTGCACCAGTAATTCATTGAGAGGTGTAGTTTGTAAAATGGGGTCACTTATGGGGGGTTCTGCTATTCTGGCACCTCAGGAACTCTACCAATATGACATGGCACCCTCTAACCAGTACAGCAAAATCTGAACTCCAATGTGGTACTTCTTCTCTTTTGTACTCCTGGTATATTCAGAAACTATACCACAAATTTTGGGGTCCATTTTCCCCTGTTAATCTTGTGATAATAAAAAATCTTGGGCTAAAAGAACATTTTTGTGGGAAAAAAATTGATTTTTTTTATTTTCGTGGCTGAATGTTATTAACTTCTTTGGGGTATTTGTGTACTCAGAAGAAATTGCACATCAAATTTTGGGGTCCATTTTTTCCTGCTACCCTTTTGAAAATAAAAACATTGGGGTTAAAAACATTGGGTGCATACCCGAGCACCCAATGCAAACTGGAGTAGCGAGCACTTGCGCTCAACACTAATAACATTTTCAATATAACAACCTAATGTTATCAAATTCTGTGTCATGCCTCTTGGATCACTATACCCCTAGATAAAATCGTTGAGGGGTGTGGTTTTCAAAATGGGGTCATTTGTGGCAGGTCTCCACTCTTTAGGCACATCAGGGCCTCTCTTAACTTGACATGGCATCCCCTAGTGATTCCATTCTGAGCCCTGCGGTGCATACAAACAGTAGTTTTCCCCAACATATGGGTTATTGGCGTATTCAGGAGAAATTGCAAAACAAATAGTGTGGTGCAATTTCTACTATTAACCCTATGAAAATGCAAAATTTGGGGCTAAAAACATTTTTGTGTGAAAAATGTGATTTCTTTCATTTTCATGGCTAAACATTATAAACTTCCGTGAAGCACCAGGGGGTTCATGATGCTCAACACACATAAGTTCTCTGAGGGGTCTACTTTCCAAAATGGTGCCACATGTGGGGGTTTCCACTATTTAGGCACATCAGGGGCTCTCCAAACACGACATGACATCTGCTAATCATACCAACAAATTTTAAATTCTAAAAGTCAAATGGCGCTCCTTCCTTTCCAAGCTCTGGCATGTGCCCAAACAGTGTTTTTTCCCCAACATATGGGGTACCTACGTACTAAGGATAAATTGTACAACAAATTTTGGGGTCCATTTTATCCTGTTACCCTTTAGAAAATAAAAAAAATGGGGTCTAAATTAAAATTTTTGTGAAAAAAGTTAAATGTTAACTTTTTCGTTAAACATTCCATTAATTCCTGTGAAGCACCTGAAGGGTTAATATACTTCTTGAAAGTGGTTTTGAACACCTGGAGGGGTGCAGTTTTTAGAATGGTGTCAGTTTATAACCACATAAAATGACACTGGCCAGAATTGTAAAATTTGGCCTGGTGCCCTTCTTTGTAATCTTTCTGGCTTAGTTCCTCTCATTCCCAATTTTAACTAATTTAAAGCGTTTGACAACTCCTATGCACTCTGTTTCTTTTCATGTGAGACACTCGCTACTTTTGTGTAGATGAGCAGAGCTTGGAAGGCGATTCATATAATGATATTCTAAAGGAGTACCCATTAATTAAATGTGCACCTCTGTGGTGGTTACAACATGCCAGCAAAAATGCACAAGGATTAAAAGTCATAAGTATGAAAATTAATATTCAATTGATCCTATTCAATTATATGCACAGCCATGTAATCCAGGTTGGGGCAGAATCCACTAGTATGGGAGTGGTCATTATCTGCTTTGTCTAATAGAGTCAGGTTCTGAGCAGTGAACCCTTTCTATAGTGCCATACGCACTTATGGGATAACCTTTTGATTACTCCCTTTTTAAATGGCAGCTAATTTTCCTGCTATTGACCTGCAAGTGATATCTGCAGAATTCAAAAAGAATTTACACAAGCTATATGATGTGAATGAGATGCCCAGAATAAATTCATGTTTCTCTATTTTATGTCACTGTAAGCTGTGCAGATGTAGAATGATGAGACAAGACTTATGAGTTAAAGAATAACCATCAATTTCACATTTTTTCATAAATCAATTTTCTGCATAAAAATAAATAACTAAGATAGGAGATATAGGAAAGATGTGTATCTTCGTACCGTGTTAGCCAGTAGATAGAAAGATAGGAGATGGCAGTTGGTACTGATAAGATTCTCTGGGGAGGGGAGAGAGGAGGGAAAGTTAGGGACAGGACTCTGTCCTCCTCCTCCTTTATCCACTTTACATAAATTCTTATATGTAACAACTGTCATCTTCTATCTCGGTAATGTAATAATCTGTCTTCACTGAATACAGATTTTACGTAGGAAATGAGAATTTTGAGAGAGAATGATCAGTCCTGGCAGAGAAAGAAGTGGATTTCTCTGAAAATCTATAACACAAAGTTTCTTATTTTCATGTGTACTGCTGATTTATAGAATAAAAATGATAACGACAGTTACTCTTTAAAATATTGTTGGTGGTTCAATGATTATACATTTTTGTACAAGTACAATGATACTTATTTCTTCAACTTGTATGATCAAGTGAAAAGAATTGCCACTGACTGTGACACATAGAAAGAAACCTATGAAAAACCAAATATCAAGAGAAGTCACATGTCTCTTTGACCGTTTAATATCCTTCATATTACCCAGTTTAGATCCAAATTACATACATTGATTATGTAATATGGAAGGGACAGGCAATGTGATAAATGTGCATTAAAGCAGTCATGGCTCTAAGGAGTCAGTCATGGCTGGGTTACTATGTACAATATGTCTAGGGTATGATGTGATTTCTTCAAAATTGCTACATCATACTCTGTTACTAATAAAATGATGTTGCAAACATAAATATTACACCAATATTCCATCAAACTGTGATAATTGGAAGCATATTAATCTTACTAAATCTGTCTGGTTAAAATAAGAAAGAAAAGTAGGAGCACACAGCTTCTCGTGAGAGCAGGAAATAATCTAAGTTCATTAACGTCTGGATAAGTATTCTGAATGCTTCAGGCTTCATTTACTTATTATATATTCCGATTCTGTTGGACGGATGGAGAATATTGGACATTAACAAATCTCACACAATAGCTCACTTTCACTTTGGAAATCTAATTTGTGAACCTTTCATCCAGTGAAGAACAAGGAGGTGATGTCTTATATGTCAAAAAATAATTTAGTCATCCCAATTTTTGTCCTTACTGATAACGATATACAGCAGAGAGAAAAGCGTTGGTGCGAGAAACTGAAAAAAACCCCCAGATATTTGCTTTTGCTTTTTTTGTCTGCTCTGTATATTGATGGCCATTTATAAAAACTAGAACAGGAAATAAATAATACTTTTTACTCCATCGTGTAGCAATTCCTATACATTTGTGTCAGACATAAAGCAGCATTAATGGGAGTCAGTGCAAAAGGACTGTTCAAAGCGCAGGTGTCCATTGCAGACCTGATGTTTTCAAACAGTTCAGAACACTTTACCACCTACTTGTTTCCCATTTTCCTCCATCTTTCTATGGCTTCTGTAAAGTCAAAGCTGTCAATCAAGTGGATAACTAATTAAAAGGAAAATAAATAAGAGGAAAGGTGCCCTGAACTGCTTGGAAATGCCAAGTGCCTGTGCTTAGTTTGAACAGTGATTTTGCACTGCCAGACTCCCTTTAATAAAATAGAACTTATAGCAAGGTGAATAATATTTTATTTACAAAGCACCAACATATTCAAAGGCACTTTAAAATTGAAGATTGTCTATGTTCATATTCTGATGTCCTTACATTCACGGAATAGGTTGGGAAATGTTACTAATACTAACATAGAATGTGTAAATAGTAACATAGTTAGCAAGGCCGAAAAAAGACATTTGTCCATCCAGTTCAGTGCCTTGAAAAAGTATTCATACACCGTGAACTTTTTCACGTTACACTCACCAGCTTAGATGTATTTTATTGGGATTTTATGTGATATACCAACACTAAGTAGCAAGTATTTGTTAAATGTAAAGGAAATAATACATGGTTTTATAATTATTTTAAAAATATAAATCTGAAAATTGTGATATGCATTTGTATTCACCCCCCCATGTCAATACTTTTGCAGGGCAACTTTGGCTGCTGTCACTGCTGCAAGTCTTCTAGGGAATGTCTCTAGTGACTTTACACATTTAGAGGCTGAAATTCTTGCCCATTCTTCTTTGCAAACTTGCACTGGCTCAATTAGATTGGATGGAGAATATTTGTGAACAGCAAGTTGCAAGTCTTTCTACAGATTCTCAATGGGATTTAGGTTGGGATTTTGGGCTATTCAAACACATTAATATACTCTAAATGTGATCCAAACCATTCTATGGTGTCTCTGACACTATGTTTAAGTTCAATGTCCTGCTGGCAGATGAGCCGATGCTTCAGTCTTTTGAAGCCTCTAGCAGATTTTTCTGCAGGATAGCCCCATATTTAGCTCCATCCAAAATCCCATCAACTTTGACCAGCTTCCTTGTCCCTGCATCCCCACAATACAATTCTGCCACCATCATGTTTGACGGTGGGGTTGGTGTTTTCAGGGTGATGTACAGTGTTAGCTTTGCAGCACACATAGTGTTTTGCTTTTAGCCCCAAAAGTTCTAGATTGGTCTCATTTCATCAAAGCACTTTCTTCCATATACTAGTTGTGTCCCTTGCATGACATGTGGAAGAAGGTGCTCTGGTCAGGGGCTCTTTCCCTACCCCTAGTGCTAGGGGATGCCCTAGCTGTCCTTGTTCCCTGGATTACTTTTAATGGTGAAGATGCAGGGGCAACGTACCTTGCTGAGCTTCTGACTCTGCCCTAAGCCTGTTCCCTCCACCACCCAGAGAAGAGGGGAGTAATATTGTATGGATATACACTAACCAGAGTAACAAGACAATATGTATAGGGTTAAAGGAAAATACCATTCATATGAAATACACTCATAAGCAACAGTGTGGAGCACTGAGGAATGAAGGAAGAGAAAAAAACAAAGTAGAAGTAGAAGGGTATTTGCACACAACTAAAACCAAGCAACAGTCTTAGATAAATCCACCAAATGCCTCCTCAAACAACAAAACTCCAACTCCTGAACCTTGCAGCATGAAGCTAACTCTGGCAATGTCTGCTTACCAGAGGCCAGTATATATAGTAGAGGGAAGTGACCAACACTGAACAGCTGAGAGCATCAAACTAAGCAGACTTCCAGGAGCTCTCATCTGAATAGATTTGCTCTTACACTGCTAGAAGAAACCTGCACTGTTTAATATGAAGATGAAGTGCTTCTAATCAGTGCAGGAGTACATGTAAACAGATGATGCTGCAGTCTTCTGGCTCTTCTCTGTCACAGTATCATAGAAGAAAAGGATGTGGTGGGTGGGGACCAACAAGGCAGGAAAGGACAATCAAAAAATGTTAAAATAGCATAAAATCAATAACCACAAAATAAAAATTGAATAATACAAAGGCCTTTATTAATACATGGCAACAAATAAAAACCACTATATTTTACAGTGTGTTAATATAATAAAAATAGGCTGACAAAATAATAAATCAATCTAAATGCTCACATAAAATAATATATAGGTAATAACATATATACAGGCTCAATAACTATCACAGGTGCAATATTGTTATTACCTATATATTATTTTATGTGAGCATTTAGATTGATTTATTATTTTGTCAGCCTATTTTTATTATATTAACACACTGTAAAATATAGTGGTTTTTATTTGTTGCCATGTATTAATAAAGGCCTTTGTATTATTCAATTTTTATTTTGTGGTTATTGATTTTATGCTATTTTAACATTTTTTGGTTGTCCTTTCCTGCCTTGTTGGTCCCCACCCACCACATCTTTTTCTTCTATATTTCTGCCGGATGGTCTGCCATCCAATTGTTTGGAGGTATTGATTCCATAATTATACATATACATATATATTTTTTATACATATATTTTTATATATGTATATATATTTTTTTACATTTATTTATTATTGATTTATTTTTTATTATACCTTCCCCTCTAATCTGTCACAGTATCCCAGTGACATATGCATATACGTGACTCAGCTTTTCCACATTGATATTCCCATACCTCAGCTTTTCTCAACCACTTGGTACATGACCCAGCTTTTCCTCATTGACTTTCACATACCTTATCGTCTCTCAAGCACTTGGTACGTGACCCAGCTTTTCCACATTGACTTTCCCATTCCTCAACTTCTCTCAACCACTTGGTACGTGACTCGCGTTTCCACATTGAATTTCCCATACCTCAGCTTCTCTCAACCACTTGATACGTGGCCCAGCTTTTCCACATTAACTTTCCAATACCTCAGCTTCTCTCAACCACTTAGTACGTGGCCCAGCTTTTGCACATTGACTTTCCCATACCTCAGCTACTCTCAACCACTTGGTATGCTTTTCAACTGACCCCTTCAATAACCCCAATGTTATTTATGATCTTCATAACTCTGCCTTGATCATATTCATCTGGCTCACTCTTAATTATGCGACCAAGATGAGCACAGACCACTCCTTTCTGCTTCACACCTGAATGCACTTTCTAGCAAATGTATTGCAAACCATACATCTGCCAAGACGTCAGTCTGCCCAGTGCATCATATAAGTGTATCATAGAAGTGTGTGGAGTTATGGAAGAATTATTTCAGAATTGAACCACAAGGGAACTGAAGGTAACTGGATGCAGTCACAGTAAACAATGTTTCTGTTTGTCTTCACTCTGATCCCTATAATCCTTCACTTTATGCTAAACCTGATAATCCCTACACCTAGTAAGGAACTGGTTATCTCTCCGATAACCAGTTCCATCTAGTAAGGAACTGGTTATCTCTCCCTCCATCATCCCCATCCATCTCACCTCCTCCTCTGAACTGTTCTTCAACATACAATCCTGTCTCCAAACACTGACAGCCCCCCTCATGCCCTCTCCTGCTTCCACCTGCTATCACTTTCTCTGCTCCTCCTCACTGCTGTTGATATTTCTCCAAATCCTGGTACTCCTCATCACATCCCCACAGTCATTTCTAACTCCCATCAACGCGCTATAAAAAATTTCCGTAACCTCTCTAACTTTATACCCATTCGCCCAGCCCTTGCCTTCCCAGTCCCACTAACAGGAGCTCTATGGTATGCTCGCTCTGTCTGCAACAAACTTTCCTACATCCATGATCTTTTCATTACTAAAAAACTTTCCTTCCCTTCCTCACTATCTCCGAAACCTGGCTCACCACCTCTAATACAGCATCTCCTGCTTCACTTTCATATGATGGATTCCACGTTTCCCACACCCCCCGCCCCAGCAGCAAGCATGGGGGAGGAGTTGGTTTTCTCCTGTCAGATAACTGCTCCTTCACCCACATCCCACTGCCACCCTCTGTTACCCTGCCTTCCTTTGAGGTGCACTCTGTGCGCATCTACTCCCCCACCAACCTCAAACTGGCTAACATTTACCGCTCCCCAGGGCCAGCCACCACCTTCTTTGACCACTTCACCACCTGGCTACTTTATTTCCTCTCCGCTGACATCCCCACTATCATCATGGGTGACTTCAACATCCCTATTGAAGCTTCCCTCTCAGCTGCCACTAAACTTCTATCTCTCACTTCCTCCTTCGGCCTCGCTCAAAGGTCTTATGCAGCCACTCACAAAGATGGCCACACACTGGACCTCATCGTCACCTGCCTCGGCTCCCCATCTAACCTCTCTTAATAACCTCTACCTCTTTCTGATTAAAACCTGCTTACATTTTCTTCCCTCTCATCTCCAGGTCCACAATCCCCACCCCACAAACTTGCACATCCTTGCAGGAATCTTAAACACCTCGATCTACACTCACTCTTTGAATCCCTTCTCCCTCTAACAGACATAAGTTCCCTACACAATGTGGATGCCCCTGCCGCTTTGTATAACACCACAATAGCTGCAGCTCTTGAATCGGTCGCCCCTCTCACACATACCAAAGCTCACAAAATCAACAGATAACCCTGGCACACCAGCCTGACCAAAGAACTGAGGGGGGCTTCCAGGATTGCTGAGCAGAGATGAAAAAGATCCCACTCCAACGAGCACTTCATTGCATTCAAACAGTCCCTCACTACTTTCGAAGTCACACTTGCTGCAGAAAAACAAACCTACTTCTCATCTCTCATATCCTCCCTGTGTCACAACCCTAAATAGCTATTCAATACCTTCAATTCTCTCCTCTGTCCCCAGCACTTCTTCCCTCTCCACTCATCTCAGCTGAAGACTTTGCCTCATTCTTCACACAGAAGATTGATAACATCAGAGAAAGCTTTGGCCTACAACCCCCACAACCCCTCTTCCTAACTACTCAGCCCTCCACCACCAAAACCAGCTTCTCCACCATTATAGTAGAACAACTTTCCGCCTTACTCTTGAGATCACATTTCACCACCTGTGCACTTGACGCAATACCATCCCACTTCATCCCAAACCTCACCACAGTCTTCATCCCAACTCTAACCCATCTCTTCAACCTATCAAAAACAACTGGTGTTTTCCCCTCATGCTTCAAACATGCCTCAATCACACGCATCCTCAAAAAGCCCTCTCTTAACCCATCCTCTGTATCTAGCTATCACCCTATATCACTTCTCCCCTTTACTTCAAAACTACTGGAACAACATGTACATTTTGAACTGTCCTCCCACCTCTCTTCCTGCAACCACTTACAATTTGGCCTCCGACGGCATCACTGCACTGAAACTTCTCTAACTAATGTCACCAATGACCTGCTGACTGCCAAAGCCAAGCAACACTTCTCTGTCCTCCTTCTCCTGGACCTGTCCTCTGCCTTTGAAACAATGAACCAATACCTTTTACTACAGTCCCTCTCATCTCTTGGCATCACAGACTTGGCCCTATCTTGGATCGTGTCATAACTAACAGACCAGACATTCAGAGTCTCCCACTCACACACCAACTCCTCATCTCGCCCCCTATCTGTCAGAGTCCCACAAGGTTCAGTCCTAGGGCTCCTGCTCTTCTCCATTTGCACCTTCAGCCTGGGACAGCTCATAGGATCTCACGGCTTGCAGTATCACCTCTATGCTGATGACACAGATCTACTTCTCTGGACTAGAAATCACCTCCCTACTAACCAAAATCCCACAATGTCTGTCAGCTATTTCATCTTTTTTCTCCTCTAGATTTCTAAAAATTAACATGGACAAAACAGAATTCATCATCTTTCACCCATCTCACTCGACTCCCCAAACAAACCTATCCAACCTAAAATCTGCAAAAACTCTAGTGCATACCCTGATCATCTCCCTACTTGACTGCTGCAACCTCATGCTCTGTGGTCTCCCCTCTAGCGGTCTCACGCCCCTCTAATCTATCCTAAACTCTGCTGCCCGACTAATCCACCTATCCCCCGCTATTCCTCGGCTGCTCCTGTCTGTCAATCCCTTCACTGGCTTCCCATTACCTAGAGACTCTAGTTCAAAACCCTAACCATGGCATACAAAGCCATCCACAACCTTTCTCCTCCATACATCTCTGACCTCGTCTCCCGGTACTTACCTACACGCAACCTGCGATCCTCACAAGATCTCCTTCTCTTTTCCCATCTTATCTTCTCTTCCCTTAATCACATACAAGTTTTCTCCACTGCATACCTCCTCCTCTGGAATTCTCTACCCCAACATATCAGACTCTCACCTACCGTGGAAACCTTCAAAAGGAACCTGAAGGAATACCTCTTCTGACAAGCTTACAACCTGCAGTAACCACTTATCCACCAAACCGCTTCATGACCAGATCTGACCTCACCCATTGTATCCTCACCCAGCCCTTGTAGATTGTGAGCCCTCGCGGGCAGGGTCCTCTCTCCTCCCATACCAGTCTTGATTTGTACTGATTAAGATTATTGTACTTGTTTTTATTATGTATACCCCTTTTCACATGTAAAGCACCATGGAATAAATGGCGCTATAATAAATAATAATAATATAGACAAGCACAGCTGTGCTACATACGCATATAGACATACACAGCTCTACTACATGCACACTTCATGCACATATAGGCAGAATACGTATGTGGACCGGCAACAATTGAAAATAAAATGAGGGCCAGAAGCCAATGGTTCTGTAGATTTCTACTAGAGATTCTACGGTAAATATAGGTTGGACTTTTATATATATATATATATATATATATGTACATATATATAATATATATATATATATATATATATATATATATTGTGAGACAGTGAGAGTATGTGTGTTGAATGGGGTGTACATTTCACCTAGATACTTTGCTGACTGGTATAAGGGAAATGTATGGCTTTGTAAACCTAGTAGTAGAGAAAGGTCACTACACCTTACATTCAGTACACACTTGCAGCTCAGGCCTGAAACCACTCAGCTGTTAATTAGGAGACCAGAAGTAGGTGTCTGCGAACACAGACAGAGAACTCGCTTAGTCTGGACAAGGAGTCCAGGCACAAGAAGGAGTCTCCAGGAGTATGAGCTGTCTCAGTCTGGGTGCTCGATGTACCCCGGACACAGGAGTAGTCTCTGTGAAAATCCATGCTGGTAGTTGCTGAATAGGAGGGGAGCTCTCTCAAGTCTGGACGTTGAAGGTGCCTTCAGACACAAGGAGGAGACTCTGTGAAACTCCATGCTGGTAACTACTGAACATATGTGTTGTTTTGGGGACAGGCTGTTAGAGTCTGGACCCGGATTGAAAGGGAAATCTATCTAAGTGTAGTAAGTGGCTGGACAAGCCCAGGGCTTATGTTTATGATTTGGTTTTGCTTATGTTCTGTTTGCTGTGGACTTTAATAAAACTGGTTGCGGCCAGTTTTTACCAGAACTGCTGTCTGTGAATGAACTGTTTCCGTGCCACTCCGTCTACCCGGACGGCGATCCCAGAGCTATATCCCTGAAAAGCTTACAATTGGTGCTGGAATGTGCGTGCAGCACAGTGGCTTAGAGACAGCAATAAAGAAGAGAAGTCTGTTGAAGCAGCAGCAGAGAAAAAAAAAGTGTGTCAGCAAAAAACGTCTGTTGGAGCAGTCTTAAAGAGACAGTGGCCCTAATAGAGTTTGCAGAGAAAAAAAAAAAAAAGTGTGTCAGCAAAGAGAAACGTCTGTTGGAGCAGTCTTAAAGAGACAGTAGCCCTAATAGACTTTGTAAAGAAAAAAAAAAAAGTGTCTGCACAGCAAAGCTGAATTTTCTGTGGAAAAGACTGTGGAGTGTGTATGTCTTGAGTGAAGACTGCCGTTGTTGAGACAGAGAAGTCTGACAGCATGGATGACAGCATGGAGGCGCTGTTTGAACAAATGGCGCAAGTTAATGTGCAACATAAGACTGCCGTGGTTGAGACAGATAAGTCCGGCAGTATGGAGGAGCTCGTTGAGTACCTGGTCCAGGCCCAGCGGAGCATGCAGCAGAGCATGGAGCGGCAGCGCCTGCAGCACCAGCAGCGCATGCAGCAGGCCCAGCAGCAATTCCTGCAGCAGCAGCAGGAGAATAACCGGTTGTTTTTTGAGCAGGTTGCAGCACTACAAAAGACTTGCAGCGCATCGTCCCAAAGTAATGTTGCAAAGTCACCTGCATTGTCCGCTGTAAAGAAGGCGGTAAGACGGTCCCTGAAAAAGATGACACCTCGTGACGATGTGGAGGTATATCTCACTAGGTTTGAGGGACTGGCAGAGAAGGAGAATCTGCCCCTATCTGAATGGGCCATGATGGTCACACCCTATCTGATTGGAGAACCCCAAAGGGCCTATGCTGACCTGAGCGAGCAGGACAGCCAAGACTATGCCAAGCTGAAAGCGGAGATTCTTACCCGGCTGGGTGTTACGGTGACAGCCCGTCCCAGGGGAGTTCATGACTGGAGATGCAGTTGGGAGTCTGCAGTCAGCAAACCTGATTATGGAGTTGAAAAGGTGATAGTGGACCGCTACACCCAAGCACGTCCTCCTGAGGTACAGCCAGAGGTCGGACAAAGAGACCACCAGGACGCCAATCGTCTGGTCAGCCTGATGGAGAGGGCCTTCGCCACCAAAGACTGCCTCCGTGACCAGCCGTCTGAGAGGTCGTCACTTCAGAGTTCCTGGACGCCGAACTCTCCCGGTAAGAGCGTTCCAGCTGTTGGGGTCGTGTGGGTGGGAGAGTGTGATGGACAGTGTTGGAGATGTCATGAAATTGCAGCCAACTGTCCAATAGAGGGGGAGCCTATGTGTTGTGATGTTGGCGGATCCCTCTCTCCCTGCGCAGAGCCTGTGTGTGTGTCCACCTCAGCCGAAGAGACTGGACCACAGGGGTCCCCGGTGGTTGTAAATGACTGCCCAGCACAGGCCCTCTTGGACTCAGAGAGTCCAGTGACTTCCGTATGGGACAGCCTGATTGATAGGGACTTTATCCCTGATAAACACCTGAGTGTGGTGTGTGTCTATGGAGACACCAAAGTCTACCCAGAGACTGTCGTGGACTTGATCCCCAAATGCGGGGAGGTTTCATGTGAAGTGGGGGTAGTGAAGAACCTGGTGCCCCCCGTCATATTGGGTAATGACTTTCCCCGGTCTAAGGATCTCTGGGGGAAAAATGTTTCTGATGGACAGTGTGATGAAGCTCCTATTGAGGGTGCGCAGTCCCGAGGGGCGGAACACAATGCTAGTGGGCCGTTAAACTTATGTGATAATGATGATGATGATGATGATAATGATAATGATGATGATGATCATGATAATGATGATGACCATGATAATGATGCTGATGCTGATAATGATGATGATCATGATACTGATCATAATCATGATAATGATATTGATAATAATGATGACTGTGATAGTGATGAAATTCCTTTGCAGGTGGTGTTGGGAGACGAGGATGGTGGTTCTCGGGAACCGAGTGTCCCTGACTTACCTGTGTCCTGTGACAATTTTGAGAGTGAGCAGTGGCGAGACCCCTCTCTTAAAACGGCCCAGGAAAATATAAATGTTCTAAATGAGGTTTCCCAAGAGCCTGGCTCTGAGGAGAGGTTTCCTCATGTTGCCATAAACACTCACCTGTTGTATAGGGACACTGAAGTCCAGGGAGAGGTCGTGATCCAGCTCCTAGTACCTGAGCTATATGTAAGTATAGTGCTGGGGTTGTCACATAGTCACATACTTGAGGGACCACCTGAGGGAAACCAGGGACCAGATGGTGAAGTTAATGTTGTGGATGACATGTTAACTAAGGTTCCAGATCAAGATGTGAATGAGAATGAATTGTATAACCCTGACAGTGAGCAGGATGTGAATGAAAATGAAGTGTATAACCCTGACAGTGAGCAGGATGTGAATGAAAATGAAGTGTATAACCCTGAAAGTGAGCCAGATGTGGCTGAGAAAAAGGGGTCAGACAGGGATAGTGGTAGTGATAGTGAATCATCTGATGACAATCAAGCAACCAGTGCAAATGAGGAAGGCATGGTAGCAGAGGAGGTTGAGAGTCCTGAGAGGAAGGCTGATGCTGACCTTGCAGTCGGACAGAAGATGGCATCTGAAGATGTTTTACAGTTGGCCGGTTCCCTGGCGAAGACTAAGGTGAAAGGAGGAGAGCTGAGCTTTAAAGGCAGGACTCTGAAACTGAACACAGCCCAAGTAGATGCTGTTGGAAATGTGAAGTTACCAAGGTATGGTGTGGATCTGTATCGTGCCAAGGACTCTGAGGGAGATGCTGCAGAGGTGGAAAAAGCCATAGAAGTGGTAGTCACCAAGCCAGATGCCTCATCAGAAGCTGAGGTCTCAAGTGAAGCTGTGAGGAACAAGACTGAAGATATGGGGACTGACTCTGTCCAGGAATCTGTTTCTGCCGAAGACAGCGGCGTGGACGGGTTGCGGTTCGGATCAGTAGCTGCAACTCGTGAAGCTCAGGCTGGAAGTTCGGCGCCCGGAGCCCCAGCGGTGTTCCCGAGTGACACCAAGGATCTGGATAAGTCACAAGATGAGATTTTGAGACATCAGGCTGGCGTTGGTGAGCTCAAGCGCACTTTCATGGAGTCTACATCGGAGCCACGTCCCAACAAATGGGAAAAGCGATGTGTCACTCCGTTGCCGCTGCAGACACACGGGAGCTCAGATGGGATGCAGAACGTGGTGGAAGAGAAGAATCCGGCGGGTTCTGAGTATACAGATACAGCTATCAAGGAGAACTTGAAAGCCGGAATAAATGGAAATATTGGAGACCATAATGATGTGACTGAAGAGGTAGAATGTAAGACTGACGGTAGGGCTTCTGAGCATGTTCTACCAGAAGAGCCTGAAGAAGGGGCCGAAGACATAAAAGACGTCCAACAGGTACCAGATGAATTGATGACTTCTCAGAAAAAACTCCAAACTGTGATGAAGGAGTGTGATGAAAGCCGTGAGCATCTTTGTGAGAAGGTCAATGAAGTAAAAGGAAGGATACAGGGAATCTCTTCGTTGCAAGAGCAAATGCTGCTCAATAAGTCTAAGGCTCTATATAAGAATGCTGTTGTTACGGTAGAACATTACAATTCAGCTGGAGACTTAGCGGATGAATTATGTGTACTGCAAAAGAAAAACGATCAGCTCCTTCTACAGTCCCAATCATTTGAACAGTGTAGCTTAAAATGGTCAGAGACCATGGCAGAGGAGCTTAAGGTCTGTGAAATAGACTTTATGAGTCAACCGATATTCAAGAAAATAGATGTGCTAAAGATTGTTCAAGGGGAACTAGAGAAAAGTGAAAAACCCCCTATACCTTCTGTGATAGTTGGTGACACATGGTCAGTGCACCAGGGACAGGAGGTACGTGAGTTTCTGAGGAAGAGTCAGCAGAAGTGTTCTGATGTGCCGGGTCGTACTTCTCTGGCCAGGCACTATATCGAAACTGAGCCCGGCCCTAAGGTCAAGATGAAACCGTGCAGGATACCCGAGGCCCGCAGAGAGCATAGGCCTGGGAGGGTACAGGGTAGTGCGGATGCTTCAGATGAAGAGAAAGCTGATGTTGGCTATGGCTCAGGTGAAGATACAGATGACAGTAGTGAAGATGAAGCTGATGAGGGCCATGACTGGTCCAGAGTTCACTGTCTCTTTTGGATTGTTGACCAGCCCTCCGGTCTGGAGAAGAGGGGGGGATATGTGAGACAGTGAGAGTATGTGTGTTGAATGGGGTGTACATTTCACCTAGATACTTTGCTGACTGGTATAAGGGAAATGTATGGCTTTGTAAACCTAGTGGTAGAGAAAGGTCACTACACCTTACATTCAGTACACACTTGCAGCTCAGGCCTGAAACCACTCAGCTGTTAATTAGGAGACCAGAAGTAGGTGTCTGCGAACACAGACAGATAGCTCGCTTAGTCTGGACAAGGAGTCCAGGCACAAGAAGGAGTCTCCAGGAGTATGAGCTGTCTCAGTCTGGGTGCTCGATGTACCCCGGACACAGGAGTAGTCTCTGTGAAAATCCATGCTGGTAGTTGCTGAATAGGAGGGGAGCTCTCTCAAGTCTGGACGTTGAAGGTGCCTTCAGACACAAGGAGGAGACTCTGTGAAACTCCATGCTGGTAACTACTGAACATATGTGTTGTTTTGGGGACAGGCTGTTAGAGTCTGGACCCGGATAGAGAGGGAAATCTATCTAAGTGTAGTAAGTGGTTGGACAAGCCCAGGGCTTATGTTTATGATTTGGTTTTGCTTATGTTCTGTTTGCTGTGGACTTTAATAAAACTGGTTGCGGCCAGTTTTTACCAGAATTGCTGTCTGTGAATGAACTGTTTCCGTGCCACTCCGTCTACCCGGACGGCGATCCCAGAGCTATATCCCTGAAAAGCTTACAATATGTACTGTGTAAGTGGGACTCCTATAGCCAAATAAATCAGAATAGAAGTATTGCATTGTTTTAATTTTTTTAACATTTCTTTTAAATTATGTTTCATAAATCTTTTTGCCCTCCTAAGATTCTGTGATCAAATTATCACTTACACCGCATGTACAAAGTTTTAGTATACTGAACATAACACTCTCTTAAGAAGCCTAGCCTTAGCATGGGCTTCAAAGAAGAACCAGGATGGTGGTGACAGGGGCATTCAATAAGCCACCATTGTCACAACAAGCCATCTGCTCACCATGATTGGATGGTGATGGAACGGCACCCAGATGACAACAGTTGAATGCCAATGCCAACAATCAATAACATATTCATAGAAGCTGATAGATGTCAGTAATGGGTTAAGTACAAGATGTTAAATGCAATAAGTAAATTTAGCAAATACTAAGCAGAGTAAGTGTATGGTTTCACCTTAACTAACATAAAACCCACACAACCACAGATACACATTGATATGCCCAAAGACAAAATACAAAACCGTCTTTGTTTCTTATTAAATATTGTATTGAGTCGCAAGTGTAAAAGCATTAAAGTTTGTAGCTTGTGCATGCAAAATCTGGGTGAGAGGGGGAAAAAAAATAAAATAAAAAGAACACAAGATACAAAACAACAAACACATTTATAGGAGAATTTTAGTACATTTTCTTCCAAAAATTCAATGCCTTCCTTATATTACGTTAGATCAGCTGATTAAATTTGGAATACGGCCATATTTTTCGAAAGATTACATATTTGGATGCCAGGAGAAGTCCATATATTTGCATGTTTCATATCATGTTCATTTATATCAGATTTATTTACTCAAAATAATGAGAGTTTTCCAGAATTTTTTTTTTATAAAGGGAATGGAAACTAGTTTCAACCCCCTCCACACCCCCACACACAAAATAGATGCTCTGTCAGTGTCACATTATTTTGGGAGCTCTGCTGTTAACATGAACCAAACAGAGAATGAAGGGATATTTTTGCAATCAGATGGAAAATAATAATTCTACAAATTCTAAATTCTTAAGTGACATAATAGCAATAACATAAACACCTACTCTGTGGTCAGATGGTGTCTGTGTGTGGTGACAGAACCACATTCCACTGTGTCCATGTCCTCATATGTATATATGGTATATATGGTGAAGCAGAAAGTCACTGTCATTACATTGTGCTTTGGACACTGACATCCTGTGGTCTAAGTAGTCTAATGCATTATATTATTGCGAGGAAGCACAAGTTGCCTAACTGCTTTGTGTAGAGGCACAAAAAGGGACAATAATACTGTGTGGGTTACACGAGGGTCAGTGGGACTGTATGATCAGTATACACTTTAATTCTTTGGAATCTAAAATGAGGCACTACTGTTGTGTTGACATGAAAGTGCGGTTACATTGTGGGGAAAAAAAAAGAAAACCACTGAGAAGCATTTTTACTTTGTGGGGGTCCTTAATTGGGTCATTGTTTGGCACTATTTTGTGGTCACACTTGAAGATGAGTGAATATTTCAATGTTCGGCTTGGCTCACGATCGCCGAATTGGCAATATTCGTCGATTTAATCGCCAAATATAGCAGAACATACACATCACAGAAGCCGGTGTTTCCCACGCTGTGTGATAGCATAGGAAACACCGGATTAACGCTTCTGATCAGCGGTGAAATTATCCCCACCGGACAGACAGCCTGAGCGCTCAGCTGTGATCAGCTGTGATCAGAGGTATAAAGTTTACCTCCGGTCACTGGTGTCTGCTGATGGGACTACAGCTTCCATCATTCGACGCTTGCTGCCGCTAATACGCTAAGGCTAAGTGCACACGTTCAGGAATATTTGCGTTTTTTTTCGCGTTTTTTCCGCGGTAAAAATGCGAAAAAAACGCAAGCATTAAGCATCCTATACATGTTAATTGATTCCGCATGTTTTGGCCACATGTTGCGTTTTTTTCCGTGAAAAAAACGCTTCGTGGAAAAAATAGCAACATGTTCATTAATTTTGCGGAATGTAAGCGGTTCATGTGCGGTGGTACCCAGGGTCTGGAGGAGAGGAGACTCTCCTCCAGGCCCTGGGTACCATATCCCTGGTAAAACAATAATTAAAATAATAAATAATGATATTCTCACCTTCCGGCGGCCCCCGCAGCCTTCCCGCCTTCAGCGACGCTCCCGGCAACTCCCGGTCCCAAGAGTCCTTTGCGAGAATCACCCCATATGGCGTAGCGGTCTCGCGTGATGCTACGTCATCGGGGTGATTTGTCGCAATGCATCCTTGGGACCGGGAGTTGCCGGGAGCGTCGCTGAAGGCGGGAAGGCTGCGGGGGCCGCCGGAAGGTGAGAATATCATTATTTATTATTTTTTTTATTATTTTTACATTAGATCTTTTTACTATTGATGCGACATAGGCGGCATCAATAGTAAAAAGTTGGTCACACGTGTCAAACACTATGTTTGACTCGTGTGACTAACCTGTCAATCAGTTTTCCAAGCGATGCTACAGATCGCTAGGAAAACGCTAGCATTCTGCAAGCTAATTACGCTTGCAAAACGCTATTATTCTGGCGGAAATACGCATACAAAAAAAGTGCGTATTTCCCGCGGGAGAAGTGCGGGATTGCCGCGGAAATTTCCGCGGCAATTCCGCAACGTGTGAACTTAGCCTAATAACCGTGAGAGCAGAAGCGGTGGATGGGAGTTTTCATCAGCCGCTCCTGCGCTGTAAATAAATAATTAAGAAAAAACCCTGCGTGGGTTCCCTGTATTTTCTATAACCGGCCAGACAAACCTCACAGCTGGCGATGTCATTTTCAGCAAGGCTGTTATTAAGTATACAGGGGTCCCCACGCCGTATTTTTAATTATTTACAACCAGTCTTGCTAGTGTCAGGCTGGTAAGGGGACATGGAAACAGGCCCCCCAGCCTAAAAGTAGCAGCCAGCAGCTCCCCAGAAAAGGCACATCTATTAGATGCACCAATTCTGGTGCTTAGCCCAGCTCTTACCACTTGCCCTGTAACGGTGGCAAGTGGGGTTCATATTTTTGGGTTGCTGTCACCTTTGTATTGTCAGGTGACATCAAGCCCACAGATTAATAATGGAGAATTGTCTATAAGATGCCTATCCATTACTAATCTTAAAGTTGTATGGTAAATAAAGACACAGCCAGAATAAAGTCCTTTATTAGAAATATGACTAAACACAGTTTTCTATTTTATTTAAAAATAGGAAACACAGTTATACTCATCTAACTCTCTAGGAGACCTGTGAGTTTGAGGGTTCTGCACAGGATCTTAGTTGTTCTGAGCATTGCGCTTTTCTGGACAGAGAGTTCAGATGTTGCTCTAGGGATCTGTTGTAGCCATTTTCCAAACTTAGGGGTCACTGTTCCAATTGCTCCTATCACCACTGGAATCACTGTTGCCTTCACCTTCAACATCTTCTCCAGTTCTCCTTTGAGGCCCTGGTATTTCTTCAGCTTCTCATATTCCTTCTTTCTGATGTTGCTGTCACTTGGCACTGCCACATCTATTATCATTGCTGTCTTCTGGTCCTTGTCTACTATCACAATGTCTGGTTGGTTAGCCAACACTTACTTATCCGTCTGAATCTTGAAGTCCAACAGGATTTTAGCCCTTTCATTCTCTACCACTTTCTTTTGGGTCTCCCACCTGGACTTAGGGGGACTTAGCCCATATGTTGTGCAGATCTTCCTGTATACAATTCCCTCTACTTGGTTGTGGCATTCGGTATGCACTGTACATGCTTGCATTTTGCATCCTGTCACTATGTGTTGGATTGTTTTTGAGGTTTCTTTGCATAGTCTGCACCTTGGGTCTTGTCTTGTGTGGTAGATTCCTGCTTCTATAGATCTGGTACTTAGTGCTTGCTCTTGTACTGCTATGATTATTGCCTCTGTGCTGTCTCGAAGTCCAGCTTTCTCCAGCCATTGGTAGGATTTCTCCATGTCAGCCACCTCCATTATTTGTTGATGTTACATCTCATTGGCTTGTCTTGCTATGGTGCTTCATGTTCCTGTTCTTCCTTCCAGATCTGTTGTTGTTGCTGCCTTAGGCATTTTCTCAACATCTCATCTTTTGGTGCCATTTTTCTGATATATTCCTGGATACTCCTTGTTTCATCCGTGATGGTGGCTTGGATGCTTATCTGTTATGATTTGGTAGCTGAGGAGAGCAAGCAAAAACGGCAATACACCAGAGAGGTTGGAATCTACTGGATTGCAGTAACCTGACTAACCACCACAACTAAAGGCAGCCGTGGAGCGTACCTACGTTGGTCCTAGATGCCTCGTCACAGCCTGAGAGGTTAACTACACCTAAAGATAGAAAGAGGAAAAGCTATCTGCCCCGGAGCAGATCCCCAAAGAACATAGGAAGCCCCCAAACATGTAATGGCGGTTAGACAAGAGGAAATACAGACACAGACAGAAAATAGTATGAGCAAACGTTGGGGCCCAATCTTCCTAGACAGAAAAGGATAGGAAGGACACTTACTGCAATCCCAAAAAACCCTAAAAATTACCAACTCTACTAATTGCAAAAACACCTGAGATCACACGACCTCTACCACCTAAATTAGTTCTCTGGTGTAACAAAACTAAGCCGCAGCCACTGAAGAAAAACTGGAAAAGGCAAATGAACAAACAACAGTGGCTCAGACAAACTGAGAGGAGCACAAGCCCCCGGAGGGGACCTGGCTGACCTCCACAAAAGTGCAGGAAACAATGCAAAAAGCAAGCACAAAAATAAAAACAGAAAATGTCTTATCTGAGAGCAGGAGAAGAGGCAAGATTCAGCAAGCTTCCAAGTGAACCAGGAACCACAGTTGATACAAGAACAATTGATCACCGGCAACCCTGATGGGAGGGAACCTCCCTTATATAGGACCAGTCTGTAACTCCTGATTGCCAGTCTTCACTAAATGGTTCAGCACTGTCTGCAACCACCAGAGGGAGCTTCTGCTCAGAACTCATTTCTAACACATTCACAACAGTACCCCCCTTGAGGAGGGGTCACCGAACCCTCACTTGGGCAACCAGGTCGGTCAGGATGAGCTCTGTGATACGCATGGATTAGTCTCCTAGCATGGATGCCGAAGCAAACACCCAAGAATTGTCCTCCTGACCATAACCTCTCCACTTAATCAAATACTGGAGTTTCCGTGTAGAAAAACGAGAATCCAATATTTTCTCAACCACATACTCCAGATTGCCCTCAACCAAAACAGGGTCAGGAGGCGCAGCCATAGGAACCACTGGCTCGACAAACCTCTTCAATAAGGACTTGTGGAACACGTTATGGATCTTAAATGTCCCTGAAAGAAGTAAAGGAAACAGGATTAAGAATCTCCATGATCTTATAAGGTCCAATGAATCTAGGCTTAAACTTAGGAGATGCAACTCTCATAGGGATATTTCTTGAGGACAACCAGACCAAGTCCCCCACTTCAAACCGAGGACCATCAATCCTATGCCGGTTGGCAAACCGCTGGGCCCTCTCCTGAGAGAGGGACAACCTCTCCACTACCTGGTCCCAAATCTGCTGCATACGCTCCACAACAGAGTCAACACCTGGACAGACAGAAGCCTCCGTCTGTCCCGAAGAAAATCGAGGGTGAAACCCAAAATTGCAGAAAAATGGAGACATCAAAGTGGCAGAGCTAGCCTTATTATTAAGAGCAAACTCAGCCAAAGGCAAAAAAGAGACCCAGTCATCTTGATCAGCAGACACAAAGCATCTCAGATAAGTCTCCAATGTCTGGTTTGTTCTCTCAGTTTGTCCATTGGTCTGAGGATGAAAAGCCGAGGAGAAAGACAATTGAACACCAAGTTTAGAACAAAAAGTCCTCCAAAATCTGGACACAAACTGGACTCCTCTGTCAGACACAATGTTCTCAGGACTGCCGTGTAACCGAACCACGTGCTGAAGGAACAAAGGCACCAATTCGGAGGAGGAAGGCAACTTAGGTAATGTATCATTTTGGAAAACCTATCACAAATCACCCAGATAACGGTCATTCTCTGAGAAACAGGGAGGTCGGAAATGAAATCCATAGAGATATGGGTCCATAGTCTCTTGGGCACAGGCAATGGCATCAACAAACCACTAGAGCGAGAGCAAGGCTTGGAGCGAGAGCAAGTCCCGCAGGACTGCACAAATTCCCTGACGTCACGAGACAAGGTAGGCCACGAAAAGGACCGACTAACCAAGTCTCTGGTACCAAAAATTCCGGGATGACCGGCCAACACGGAACAATGAATCTCAGACATCACACTCTTTTTCCACCGGTCTGGGACAAACAATTTCCCAATAGGGCAGCGCTCGGGTTTATCCTCCTGACACCCTTCCAGAGCCAGTCTCAAATTGGGCGAGATGGCGGAAAGAACTACACCCTCTTTCAAAATAACAGCAGGATCAGATAACTCAGGAGAGTCCGCAAGGAAACTCCTCGAGAGGCATCCGCCTTAACATTCTTAGTGCCAGGAAGAAAGGAAACCACAAAATTAAAACGTGTGAAAAACAAGGCCCACCTGGCCTGTCTAGGATTAAGTCGCTTGGCTGACTCCAGATAAACCAGATTCTTATGGTCCGTGAAGACCACCACCTGATGTTTGGCTCCCTCCAGCCAATGTCTCAATTCTTCAAAAGCCCACTTCATGGCCAATAACTCCCGATTACCCACGTCATAATTACGTTCAGTTGGAGAAAAATTTCGAGAGAAAAAGGCACAAGGGTTACTTTTAGAGGTCTCCTGATCTCTTTGGTACAAAACGGCACGTGCCCCAATTTCAGAGGCATCAACCTCCACCTGAAATGGCAGAGAAACATCAGGCTGCCGCAGAACAGGAGCAGAAGTGAATCTCTGCTTAAGTTCCTGAAACGCAGAGACTGCCTCAGGAGGCCAATTCACCACATCAGAACCTTTTTGGTCAAATCACTCAATGGTTTAACAATAACAGAGAAATTACCAATAAATTTACGATAAAAATTGGCAAAACCCAAGAATCTCTGAAGAGCCTTTAATGAAGTAGGTTGGACCCAATCACAGATGGCCTGAACCTTGACCGGGTCCATTTCAATAACAGATGGGGACAAAATGAATCCCAGAAATGAGATCCTCTGTACGCCAAAAAGAAACTTTGATCCTTTCACATACAGAGCATTCTCTCTCAAAATCTGGAACACAGTCCGAACATGTTTCACATGAGAGTCCCAGTCATTGGAAAAAATCAAGATATCATCCAAATAAACAATCAGAAATTTATCCACAAAATCCCTGAAAATGTCATTCATGAAGGACTGGAAGATGGAAGGAGCATTAGTGAGCCCAAAGGGCATCACTAGGTACTCAAAATGCCCCTCTGGGGTATTAAACGCCGTCTTCCATTCATCCCCGTGCTTAATGCGAATAAGGTTATACGCCCCCCTGAGGTCAAGCTTGGTAAACCAAGTAGCACTTTTCACCCTGGAAAACAGGTCAGAAATCAAGGGTAACGGATATTGATATTTCACAGTGATATTGTTCAAGAGACGATAATCAATACACGGCCTTAATGAACCATCCTTTTTGGCCACAAAGAAAAAACCGGCACCCAAGGGTGAAGAGGATGGTCTGATATGACCCTTCTCCAATGACTCCTTGATATAAGACCGCATAGCGTCATGTTCAGGTACAGACAAGTTAAAAAGGTGACCTTTAGGGAATTTACTACCAGGCACTCATTCAATAACGCAGTCATAGCTCCTATCGGGGGGCAAGGATGCAGATTTACTTTCGCTAAACACATCAGAAAAATCAGTCAAAAAGTCAGGAACATCCTGAGCCTGGGGAGAGGCAGAAAAAACAGGAGTGTTTGCATTAACACATTGGCAGCCCCAACTGGTCACAGACACAGATTTCCAATCCAAAACAGGATTATGAGACTGTAACCAAGGGAAACCCAGTACAATAATGTCATGCAGATTATACAGCACCAAAAATTTGCAACTCTCCTGATGATCAGGTTCAACCCTCATTATCACCTGAGTAGAGAACTGGGGTTTATTCTCAGCCAAAGGGGTAGAATCAATCCCCAGTAGGGGAATAGACTTCCGTAGGGGTATCAAGGGAAACCCACAACGTTTAGCAAAATCAAAATCCATCAGGTTAATAGCTGCTCCCGAATCAACAAAAGCCTGAGCAGAAAATGTGGACAGGGAGCAAATCAGGGTAACAGTCAACAGAAATTTAGTCTGAACACTACCCAAGACAACTGAGCGTGCAAAACGTCTTCCCTGCTTAGGGCAGACTGAAATAGCATGAGAGGCGTCACCATAGTAGAAACATAACCCATTGCGTTTTCGAAACTCATGACGCTGTGTCCGAGAAGCCACTCTATCACACAGCATGGACTCAGAAGCTGGTTCACAAGGCAACACTATTCCACGCATACCTCTACGCTCACGCAAACGTCTGTCAATTTGAATCGCTAATGACATAGAATCATTGAGACTAGAGGGAGCAGGGAAACCCACCATAACATCTTTTACATTCTCTGACAGACCCTTCCGAAAAAGGACTGCCAAAGCATCATCATTCCATTTGGTCAGGACTGCCCACTTTCGGAATTTCTGACAGTACAACTCAGCGTCCTCAAGCCCCTGATTTAATGCCAACAAGGTTTTTTCAGCTTGATCAGTGACATTAGGTTCATCGTACAATAACCCCAGAGCCAGAAAAAATGCATCAACATTACTCAAAACAGGGTCCCCAGGTGTCAGTTAAAAAGCCCAATCCTGAGGATCGCCGCAGCAGGAGAGAGATGACAATTTGAACCTGCTGTGCTGCGTTCCCTGAGGACTTAGGTTTTAAGGCAAAAAACAACTTACAGTTATTTTTGAAATTCAGAAATTTAGCTCGATCCCCCAAAAATAAATCTGGCATGGGGCTCCTAGGTTCCACAACCGGCAACCTAGCAAGATAGGTAGCAATACTCCGAACTTCAGTGGCAAGCTGATCCACACGGCCAGACAACTGTGCAAACTCCATTGAGAGAAAAAAAAAATCCTACTCAGCACCCAGAGAAAAAGAGGGAAATGCAACAAGCAGAGAACAAAAAAAAAATACAATTTCTGACAACTTCCTTTTTTCTTTTTCCTTTTACTATTTTTCCCTTCTGTTGAGTACCATACAATTTTCAGTTTGGGCCGGTGATACTGTTATGATTTGGTAGCTGTGGAGCGTACCTACGTTGGTCCTAGACGCCTCGTCACAGCCTGAGAGGTTAACTACACCTAAAGATAGAAAGAGGAAAAGCTATCTGCCCCGGAGCAGATCCCCAAAGAACATAGGAAGCCCCCAAACATGTAATGGCGGTTAGACAAGAGGAAATACAGACACAGACAGAAAATAGTATGAGCAAACGTTGGGGCCCAATCTTCCTAGACAGAAAAGGATAGGAAGGACACTTACTGCAATCCCAAAAAACCCTAAAAAGTACCAACTCTATTAATTGCAAAAACACCTGAGATCACACGACCTCTACCACCTAAATTAGTTCTCTGGTGTAACAAAACTAAGCCACAGCCACTGAAGAAAAACTGGAAAAGGCAAATGAACAAACAACAGTGGCTCAGACAAACTGAGAGGAGCACAAGCCCCCGGAGGGGACCTGGCTGACCTCCACAAAAGTGCAGGAAACAATGCAAAAAGCAAGCACAAAAATAAAAACAGAAAATGTCTTATCTGAGAGCAGGAGAAGAGGCAAGATTCAGCAAGCTTCCAAGTGAACCAGGAACCACAGTTGAGAAAAGAACAATTGATCACCGGCAACCCTGATGGGAGAGAACCTCCCTTATATAGGACCAGTCTGTAACTCCTGATTGCCAATCTTCACTAAATGGTTCAGCACTGTCTGCAACCACCAGAGGGAGCTTCTGCTCAGAACTCATTTCTAACACATTCACAACACTTATCAAGCATCGACCACCTTCCTTTCTGTTGGTATACAATCTTTGGGGTGTCAGACTTAGGGTGGAGACCTCCATGTATTGTGAGGAGCTTTCCTGTCTTCACATCTGCAGCTTCCATCTCTTCTTTTGGCCAGCACACTATGCCAGCAGGGTATTTGATAACTGGCAGGGCATATCTATTGATGGCACAGATTTTATTCTTCCCATTGAGCTGGCCCTTCAGGACCTGTCTTACCCTTTGATCTTGTTTGGATGTTGTTGCTTTCCTTGCCTCCTCATCATGGTTACCATATCCCTGTGGGATGCCGAGTTACTTGTAGCAGGTCTGTGCATCTGCAATGTGCCCTGCTGGTAATTTCACTCAATCAGTCTTCACTACTTTGCTTCTCTTTATTACCAACCGGCCGTACTTCTACAGTCCGAAGGACATCCCGATGTTTTCGCTGTAGATCCTTGTCAGGTGGACCAGTGAATTGGATGTCTAGTTCGTTTTTCGCATACAACTTGATGTCATCCATGTAGAGGAGGTGGCTGATGGTGCTTCCACTCTTGAACTTGTATCCATAGCCAGACTCTGTAATTATCTGGATGAGGGGGTTCAAACCTATGCAGAACAGCAATAGAGACAGTGCATCACCTTGGTATATGCTGCATTTGATGGTCACTTGTGCTAGTTGTCCTGACTTCCAATGTTGTTCTCCATAGCCCCATTGAGTTTCTGAGGAAGATTCTTAATTTCCTGCTTACATTGTAGAGAGTCAAGCATTCACAGGTCCATGTGTGTGGCATTGAGTCATAGGCTTTCCTATAGTCAATCCAGGCTGTGCTGAGATTGGTCTATCTGGATCTTGAGTCTTGAGTGGCTGTTCTATCTACTAGGAGATGGTACTTAGAGCCTCTGGTGTTGGTCCCAATGCCTTTCTGAGCTGGATTCATGTACTGGTTCATATGGTTCTGTAGCTTGGTGGCTATGATGTCTGACAGGAAATTGGTAATTGTGCAGTAGTTGGATGGAACAGTTCCTTAGTGAGGATTAGTGTTGAGCGATACTTTCCGATATCCAAAAGTATCGGTATCGTAATGGTATCGCCGATATCCAAAAAATATTGGCGATACCCGATACCGATACCGGAAATCCAATGTAAGTCTATGGGACAGAAATATCGTAACTAAAAAAACCTCTTTCTTTCCTTGTAAACACTAAATAAACACACATAGAATACATATATATATATATATATATATATACATGTCATTGTGACATATATATATATATATACATATATTTATAGTTTATACACTTCTACATAGTAAAATAGCCTCTGATTCAATTGCCGGGTAAAGCCGGCTTTTGTGAAAAGACAGAAGCACCCGACATGAAATGACACTTGGTTTACATAGAGTTAACCATGTCTTTTCATGTAGTTTGATATCTGATTTGCACTAACAATTACATCAGTCTATGTGTGCAAAATTTCACACCTGTAGGGGTTAATTAAAGGTGTAAATTCGTTGTAAAAAAAACGGACTTTTTTGCTACGAATTTACATCTTTAATTAACCCCTACAGGTGTGAAATTTTGCACACATAGACTGATGTAATTGTTAGTGAAAACAATAGATCAAACAACTTGAAATGACATGGTTAACTCTATGTAAACCAAGTGTCATTTCATGTCGGGTTCTGCATTTTCACAAAAGCCGGCAATTGAATTAGCGGCTATTATACTATGTAGAAGTGTATGAACTATAAATATAATATATATATATATATATATATATATATGTGTCACAAATTCAATGACATGTATATATATATGAGGTGTAAAATTGTTGAAAAAAAATGCGTGGGCTCCCGCCCTATTTTCGCAACCAGACAGACAAAGCCAGCGAGTGGGGGCAGATAATAATAGCCCAGAAAGGGACCATTATTTTTGGCCCCCCCTGGCTACTAACATTTGCCCCCAGACACCCCAGAAAAGACAAATCTATAATTAGATTCGCCCTTTCTGGCACTTTGCCCGTCTATTCCCATTGCCCTGTAGCGGTGGCGAATGGGTTAATATGGGGTTAAAGCCACCTTGCTATTGAAAGGTGACCTTAAGTCAGGTTAATAATTGAGAGCTGTCAATTAGAAAACTATCAATTATTAATCCTATTGCATGAAATAAAAATAAAACACACACACTTTAATTAAAAATCATTTTAATGAAATAAAGACACATGTTTTTGACCATCTTTTATTTTACTGCAAAAACCATTTCCTGTAATAAAAATAAAATAAAAAAGCAAAATTATTCTTACCTATCCCATGCACAGTCAGGTCCCACGGTGTAATCCTTCAGAAAGGGTTAATGTTTACTGCAGGGACCGCAGCTAATGCTGCAGCCTTACAGTAAACCCCCAAATGAATGAGCTCCTCTCCTGGCTGACAGGAGAGGAAGTGGAAAGCTTAATTGATTGCTTTCCACTTTCACTTCAGGTCAGCCAGGGACACAATCAGTGACGTCAGAGGGAACTGATTAACAAAAATAGGGGTTCCCTTCGAAAAAAAATTGGCGTGGGGTCCCCCCTATTTTTGTTAACCAGCCAGATGAAGCAGACTGCTGAGGCCTGGTTTTTCAGGCTGTTAAGGAGCCAAGATCCATGGACCTTGCCAGCCTGATAATACCAGGCCACAGCAGTCTGCATATCTTGGCTGGTTAACAAAAATAGGGGATCCCCTCGAAAAAAATTGGCGTGGGGTCCCCCCTATTTTTGTTAACCAGCCAGATGAAGCAGACTGCTGAGGCCTGGTTTTTCAGGCTGGTAAGGATCCAATATCCATGGACCTTGCCAGCCTGATAATACCAGGCCACAGCAGTCTGCTTAGCTTGGTTGGTTAACAAAAATAGGGGATCCCCTAAAAAAAAAACGGCGTAGGGGTCCCCCTATTTTTGTTAACCAGCCAAGTAAAATGCAGACTGCTGCGGCCTGGTATTAAAAGACTGTCAAGGCCCATGGATTTTGGCCCTCAACAGCCTGATAATACCAGGCTGCAGCAGCCCCACATTTGGCGCATCAAAAGATGTGCCAATTGTGGCACTTTACCCGGCTCTTCCCACTTGCCCTGTAGCGGTGGCAAGTGGGGTAATAAGGGGTTAATGTCACCGTTGATTGCACGGTGAGAATAAGCCCGGTTAATAATGGAGAGGTGTCAATAAGACACCGATCCATTATTAATCCCAAAGTTTTTAAATGTATAAAAAAAAAGACACAGCCAGAAAAAAGTATTTTAATGAAATAAAGAGACAACACAGTTTTCATTAATTTTATTATACACTTATTCCTGCGACGCCATCGATCTCCTGTAAAAAAAGAAAAAAAACAAACCAACAGTATACCACCTGTCCGACTCAGTCCATAGTAACGACAGTCCCACGACGATCCAGCTCTGCTACATCGGAATGCCAGGCAGAGCCTGACATCCCGGCGCAGCACAGCTGATTACCTGCTTCCCGGCGGTGACGTCATCGGACTGCTTTACGGCCGGGATTACCCGGCAGTCACTGCAGTTATCGCGAGAAACTGCATGTGACCGCCAGGGAGAAGAGGATGGCGGCCATCAAGCAGTCCAGGACGTGACCGCCGGAGATCTTCTGCCGGGTAAGTGCCGCTGACTCCTGACAGACCCGACAGACGGACACTGACAGTGACATTCCGATTCCGGTATCCGATATGACGAAAATATCTGAACTCGGAATCGGAATTCCGATACAGCCAATATCGGCCGATACCCGATATTTGCAGTATCGGAATGCTCAACCCTTGTGAGGATCCTTCATGATCAGCACTGTTCTTTCTTGTGTTAGCCAAGCTGGGTGGTGGCCTGCTTCTAGCTGTTGTTTCATCTGCTTTGCCATGCGTTCATGTACTGCTGCTAATTTCTTTAGCCAGTAGGTGTGGATCATGTCGTGGCCAGATGCTGTCCAGCTCTTCATGTTCTTGACCCGCTGTTGGATGTCTGCTTCCATAATGGTGACTGTCTCTTGCTTTAGATAGTGTTTCAATCTCAGATCTTGCAGCCACACTGCACTGGTGTTGTGTGTTTTTTCCTTCTCCCATATGTTCTTCCATTGTTGTTCAATCTCTGCTATTGGTGGTGTTGCTGCCTTTGTGCTGAAATATATATATATATATATATATATATACTGTATATACACACACACAGTATAAGTAAACCAATACAAATTGGCAGAAAATTATTTGGCCACTAATATAGCAAGTTTATTAAATTTATCAATTGGTGATTCTAAGTACAATTTTTCTAAACCTAAAGGATGACTGCATAAAACATGGTACAAAAAATATTTATTAATCCACATAATCATAATATACATAATTTACAAACAAATATAAATATGACAAAAATTAGTGAACTTAACCCCTCTCTGCCATCAGACGTACTATTGCGTCCATGTGACCCTGGACCTAATTCCCATGGACGGAATAGTACGTCATGGGCGATCAGCTGCGCTCCCGGGGGGAGCGTAGCTGATCGCGGCCGGGTGTGAGCTGTATATCACAGCTGACACCCAGCACTATGTGTCAGGAGCAGTCACGGACCGCTCCCGGCACATTAACCCCTGGCACACCGCGATCAAACATGATCGCAGTGTACCCGGGGCACAGGGGAGGATTGCGCAGGGTGGGGGCTCCTGCGCGCTCCCCTGAGACCCTCAGAGCAGCGCGATGTGTCGCGCTGTTCCGAGGGTCCGTCCTCCCTCCAGGTCCCCGGATCCAAGATGGCGCCGGGGTCCTGGAGGGAGGAGGCTTCCTCAGTGCCTGCTGAGAGCAGGCGCTGAGGAAGCCTGCAGCGATGCCAGAGCGATCGCTGGTGAGACAGAGTGCTGTGCACACTGTCACACCAGCGATCTGATAAAATACAGTGATGTCCCACCTTGGACAAAGTAAAAAAGTAAAAAAAATAAAAATAAAAAGTGGTAAAAAAAATCATAAAAAAAAAAAATATTCCCCAATAAATTCATTTCTTACTGTAAATAAAAAAAACAAAACAATAAAAGTACACATATTTGGTATCGCCGCATCCGTAACGACACCCCCTATAAAACTGTCCAACTATTTAACCCCTTTAGTGAACCCCTTAAAAAAAAAAAAACTAAGCAAAAAATCAATGCTTTATCATCATACTGCCGAACAAAAAGTGGAATAACACGCGATCAAAAAGACCGATATAAATAAACATGGTACCGCTGAAAATGTCATCTTGTTCCGCAAAAACTAGCCGTCATACAGCATCATCAGCGAAAAAATAAAAAAGTTATAGCTCGCAGAATAAAGCGATGCAAAAATAATGATTTTTTATATAAAATTGTTTTTATTCTATAAAAGCGCCAAAACATAAAAAAATGATATAAATGAGGTATCGCCATAATCGTACTAACCCGAAGAATAAAACTGCTTTATCAATTTTACCACACGCGGAACGGTATAAACGCCTCCCCAAAAGAATTTAATGAATTGCTGATTTTTGTTCATTCTAACCTCCCAAAAATCGAAATAAAAAGCGATCAAAAAATGTCATGTGCTCAAAAATGGTACCATTAAAAACGTCACCTCGTCCCGCAAAAAATAAGCCCTCACATGACTCTGTGGGCCAAAATATGCAAAAATTATAGCTCTCAAAATGTGGTGATGCAAAAAACTACTTTTTGCAATAAAAAGCGTCTTTTAGCGTGACAGCTGCCAATCACAAAAACCCGCTATAAATAGTAAATCAAACCCCCCTTTATCACCCCCTTAGTTAGGGAAAAATAATAAAATTAAAAAAATGTATTTATTTCCATTTTCCCATTAGGGTTAGTGTTGCGGCTAAAGTTAGGGTTAGAGTTGGCGCTAACGTTAGGATTAGGGTTGGGATTAGGGTTAGGGGTGTGTTAGGGTTAGGTTTGTGGTTAGGGTTGGGACTAGGGTTAGGGGTGTGTTGGGGTTAGGGTTGAAGTTAGAATTGGGGGGTTTCTGCTGTTTAGGCACATCAGGGGCTCTCCAAATGAGACATGGCGTCTGATCTCAATTCCAGCCAATTCTGCGTTGAAAAAGTAAAACGGTGCTCCTTCACTTCTGAGCTCTGCCATGCGCCCAAACAGTAGTTTACCCCCGCATATGGGGTATCAGCGTACTCTGGACCACAAGAGTTATTGTGCAATTTGTCCTATTTCTTCTGTTACCCTTGAGAAAATAAAAACTGGGGGCGACAAAATCATTTTTGTAAAAAAAAAAAATGATTTTTTTGTTTTTACGGCTGTATGTTATAAATTTTCTGTGAAGCACTTGGGGCTTCATAGCGCTCACCACACTTCTAGATAAGTTCCTTGTGGGGTCTATTTTCCAAAATGGGGTCACTTGTGGGGGGTTTCCACTGTTTAGGCGCATCAGGGGCTCTCCAAATGCGACATGACGCCCCCAGACCATTCCATCAAAGTCTGCAATCCAAAACGTCACTACTTCCCTTCCGAGCCCAGACGTGCACCCATACAGTCGTTTTCTCACACATGTTGGGTATCAGCGTACTCAGGACAAATTGGACAACAACTTTTGGGGTCCAATTTCCTTGGGAAAAATCAAAAATTTGGGACTAAAAAATCATTTTTGTGGAAAATTGTTTTTTTTTTTTCTTCACACCCAGGCATTATAAAAAAAGTGCTCACAACAGATCTAGATAAGTTCCTTAGGGGGTCTAGTTTCCAAAATGGTGTCACTTGTGGGGGGTTTCCACTGTTTAGGCGCATCAGGGGCTCTCCAAACACGACATGTGGTCCAATCTCAACTCCAGCCAATTTTAGTTTGAAAAAGTCAAACGGCGCTTCCCTTACGAGCTCTGCCGTGTGCCCAAACAGTGGTTTTCCCCACATATAGGGTATTGGCGTACTCAGGAGAAATTGCACAACAACTTTATCTGCCCATTTTCTCCTTTTACCCTTGTCAAAATAAAAAAAAGTTTGTAAAAGATCATTTTTGTGGCTAAAAAGTTAAATATTAATTTTTTCCTTCCACGTTGCTTCAGCTCCTGTGAAGCACCTGAAGGGTTATTAAACTTCTTGAATGTGGTTTTGAGTACCTTGAGGGGTGCAGTTTTTAAAATTGTCTCACTTTTTGGTATTTTCTGCTATATAGACCCGTCAAAGTGACTTCAAATGTGAGGTGGTCCCTAAAAAAATGGCTTTGTAAATTTTGTTGTAAAAATGAGAAATCACTGGTCAACTTTTAACCCTTATAATTTCCTAACAAAAAAAATGTTGGTTCCAAAATTGTGCTGATGTAAAGTAGACATGTGGGAAATGTTATTTCTTAACTATTTTGTGTGACATATTTCTCTGTTTTAAGCGAAAAAAAAATTCAAAGTTTGAAAATTGCAACATTTTTTTAAAATTTTCGCCATATTTGTGTTTTTTTCAAAAATAAACGCAAGTTATATCGAAGAAATTATACTTCTAACGTGAAGTACAATATGTCACGAGAAAACATTCTCAGAATCGCGAAGATCCGTTGAAGCGTTCCAGAGTTATTACCTCATAAAGAGACAGTGGTCAGAATTGTAAAAATTGGCCCGGTCATTAACGTGCAAACCACCTTTGGGGGTGAAGGGGTTAACCAATGATAGCTAGAATATTCTTGTTTCATACTTAAGTATATACCTGACTTATGATCCATTGCAAATAAACTGAGCAGGAGGTGACAGGCTGTGTAATGGTAAACTGCCTGCTATTATTTGTGAATTATATCTGGATATACAGTGGGTTCTAAAAGTATTCAGACCCCTTTAAATTTTTCACTCTTTGTTTCATTGCAGCCATTTGGTAAATGCAAAAAAGTTCTTTTTTTTCTCATTATTGTACACTCTGCATCCCATCTTTACTGAAAAAAACAGAAATGTAGAAATTTTTGCAAATGTATTAGAAAAGAAAAACTGAAATATCACATGGTCATAAGTATTCAGACCCTTTGCTCAGTATTGAGTAGAAGCACCCCTTTGAGCTAATACAGCCATGAGTCTTCTTTGGAATGATGCAACAAGTTTTTCACACCTGGATCTGGGCATTCTCTGCCATTCTTCCTTGCACCTTGCAGATCCTCTCCAGTTCCGTCAGGTTAGATGGTGAACGTTGGTGGACAGCCATTTTCAGGTCTCTCCAGAGATGCTCAATTGGGTTTAGGTCAGGGCTTTGGCTGGGCCAGTCAAGAATGGTCACAGAGTTGTTCTGAATCAACTCCTTTGTTATTTTAGCTGTTTGCTTAGGGTCATTGTCTTGTTGGAAGGTGAACCTTCGGCCAAGTCTGAAGTCCAGAGTACTCGGGAAGAGGTTTTCATCCAAGATATCTCTATACTTGGCCGCATTCATGTTTCCTTCAATTGCAACAAGTCGTCCTGTCCCTGCAGCTGAAAAACACCCCCATAGCATGATGCTGCCACCACCATGTTTCACTGTTGGGATTGTATTGGGAAGGTGATGAGCAGTGCCTGGTTTTCTCCACACATACTGTTAAGGGCCTGCAGAACGCACCTAATAGATATTAAGGAGAGGTGCGTTCGCAGCCCGGGGTCCACCGTGCAGGCAGAGCCTGCTGCTAGTAAGATGGCGTAAATAGGCAGTATAAGCGAACTCTGTTATCCCGCAGAGTCGCAGATGTAAACGCCGTAGCACTATATGGCGGAATAAGCGGTCTCTGTTAACTCACAGAGCCGCTGTAACAAAGACTGTGTCCTGTTAGACTCACAGGGAACACAGATGACTGCTAAGCAGATTGCAGTCTGTGGTCATGAAATCAGAACCCAAGCAGTAATCTCCTCACCGGAGTAGCCAGTATTCTAATGGCATTTTCAGCCGAGCCTGAACACGTGCATACAATCTCCTCACCGGAGGTGCCGGTATTCTAGGGGCTTATATCAGCCTGACCTAACCACATGCATACATGACCACACTGGCGCAAGCACGTAACAGATTTGATACTAGCGCACGGCCGTGCGGTAAAGACAGCCTTTTATAGCAGCCACAACAAAAAGACCTTCCAGGAAGGACCAATGGGAAGCTGCTTCAGAACATCAACAGCCACAGGACCTTCCTGAAGGACCAATAGGAGTGGCAGCTGTATCTGAGCATGTGACCCTTGATCTCCAATGGGAGATCTTGCTCTGGGCACGCTCAGATGAAGCAACAAAGGACTTAGTCCTAAAGACGTCTGTTCGCCGCTGACCAGTACTGGTACAATAGCAGAACCTGAAGAGGCAGCAGCAAGTCTCTGCACAGTATTAGACCGGGCGAGACGCTGGGACCGACGCCTTTGCTGAGCAGGCTCCACTGCGGGCGGAGATGGATGGGGGACTGCAGCGGGACTGGTTTGAGACTCCCCTTGTGCAGCAGCGGGAACTCAAACCCTAACACATACCGCTTAGAATTATCCCAAAAAATTTCTATTTTGTCTCATCAGACCAGAGAATCTTACTTCTCATAGTCTGGGAGTCCTTCATGTGTTTTTTTTTTTTTTTAGCAAACTCTAAATGGGCTTTCATATGTCTTGCACTGAGGAGAGGCTTCCGTCGGGCCACTCTGCCATAAAGGCCCGACTAATGCAGTGATAGTTGACTTTGTGGAACTTTCTCCCATCTCCCTACTGCATCTGTGGAGCTCAGCCACAGTGGTCTTTGGATTCCTCTTTACCTCTCTTATCAAGTCTCTTCTCCCACAATTGCTCAAATTGGCTGGACAACCAGGTCTAGGAAGACTTCTGGTGGTCCCAAACGTCCTCCATTTAAGAAATATGAATGTCACTGTACTGTTAGGAACCCTGAGTACTGCAGAAAATCTTTTGTAACCTTGGCCAGATGTGTGCCTTGCCACAATTCTGTCTATGAGCTCCTTATCCAGTTCCTTTGACCTCATGATTCTCATTTGGCCTGACATACACTGTGAGCTGTGAGGTCTTACATAGACAGGTGAGTGCCTTTACAAATCAAGTCCGATCAGTTTAATTAAACACAACTGGACTCTCATGAAGGAGTAGAACCATCTCAAGGAGGATCACAAGGAAATGGATGGCATGTGAGGTAAATATCACAAAAGTGTCTGAGCAAAGGGTCTGAATATTTATGACCATGTGATATTTGAGCAAAGGGTCTGAATACTTATGACCATGTGATATTTCAGGTTTTCTCTTTTAATACATTTTCAAAAATGTCTACATTTCTGCTTTTTATCTGTCAAGATGGGGTGCAGAGTGTACATTAATGAGAAAAAAATGAACTTTTTTTGCATTTACCAAATGGCTACAATGAAACAAAGAGTGATAAATTTAAAGGGGTCTGAATACTTTCCGAACCCACTGTATTGAATGCACTTGACTTATCAGCCTATGTTCTATTTTTCTAAATGGCATCATGCCCTTTGCCAATTATACAATGGCTTGAAAAAGTATGTACACTTTTAAATATTTTTGTAATCTGTTTTGTGTGCCATGCATCAGCATTAAATAGTCTAAGTTGGTGAAGTGAAGTGAGAAAAATTTAGGCATAAATTAAATTTATGGGATCAAATTTCTAAATATAGGCTTGTGCATATGTATTCACTCCTTTTGCTATGAAGCCCCTAAAAATTTCTGGTGCAAGCAATTACCTTCATAAATCACATGCTTAGTGAAATTAAGTCCACCTGTGTGCAATCTAAGTGTCACATGGTCTGTCAGTATATAGACACTTTTTCTGAAAGCTCAAAGAAGGAAAAATGCACCAAAAGAATTCAGTATAAAAATAATAATGACTTTATTAAATAATTAATAATAAAAACATATAGACAATGTATGGAGAGATATGACAGTGGAGAACCAAAAAGTTGGAACCACACGGATGCCCAGATACAACATACAGGTTTGTGTAAACACAAATGATACATACAATATAGCTAGTGCATAAGTATAATTTGCCAAGAACCCATATAACAGGCTACAAAGAGTCAATCACACAAAGGGAAGGCAAAAGATAAATAAGTCAAAAGAGGCTGTATGCCAATCCAAAGCAAATATATATATAGTACTCGTGTGCTCATAAAGATCAATCAGAAACCTGAGATGTACCTAAGACCCAGTGGTGCCACCCTCCCCAACGCGCGTTTCGTGTGTGAGGTCGGTGCCGTTATACTGTTTAAAATGATACCTTTGTTGATGAAATCCATCTTGTGGTTGTTTAATCTTTATTTTCAGTTTTGAGTTAATGATATGAAATTTAAAATATTTACTAATTTAGTTGTAAATGCACTGCTCCTTTAAAAGATGGAGACTTAAGTCAGCTAAAGTTAAGATTCCCTGTCTCACTATTTTGACAGATTTTTTGCTTCCTTGTGAAGAGAGGAGGCATAGAGTGTTCATTTTCTAAACTCGGGCTAGAACTGTACTCCTATCTTACTACATGATTGATGTTATTTTATTTAAGTAGCAATGCAAGATGATTCCTGTGTATTACAGAACAAGAGAAGGTGGATAGAAGCATCAGCAGAGGTAAAACGCCCCAGCCTTCTCTTCTGTGTCCTTTTGCTTGAGCTGGCTCTACAAAGTATGAAGTGGCCCAGAAAAATCTTTGAGAAGCAGCTATGTCCTTCTTTAGTAAATAAACGCTGTAGAAACAGAAATGTTATCTTCCTGCAGACTCTTTTGAAAAGTTGTATCCTCCTCTTTTATTTAGACAATTTAATTTATCAGGGTATTATATTAAATGACTGATAAATAACAGTAGTTACATAGTTTTTAGGTTTAGAGTATACATAAGTCCATCAAGTTTAACCTATAGCCTAACATAGTGATCCTGAGGAAGGCAAAAACCCCATGAGGCAGATGCAATTAGCCCCATATTAGAGGAAAAATTCCTTCCCAACTACATATATAGCAGTCAGACAAATTATATGGATCAACATCCAATCACAAAATGTAGTACTTATAACCTGTAATATATTTTTGAGAAAAGACATCCAGACCCTTGTACTTTTGTAGTTGATTAACCATTACTACATCATATGGCAGAGAGTTCAGTAGTCTCATTGCTCTTACAGTACACAATTGCCATTAATTGTAATTGAACCTTTTTCATATGGACATAGAGAATGGCCTCTTGACACCGTTGCAGGCTTAGGTGTAGAAAGATCTCTGTACTGTCGTCTCATATATTTGTCAATTGTAATAAGATTGCCCATAAGCCTTCATTTTTCCAAACTGAAGAATCTCAAGATTGATAACATGTCTTGGTACTGCAGTCCGCCCATTGCCTTAATAACATTGGTCTTCTTTGGGCCTGCTCAAGTGTGGCCGCACTAGTGACTTGCATAGAGGCAAAACTATGTTCCTGTTATGAGCATCTATGACTCTTTTTTGCATCACATTATTTTATTTGCCTTGGCAGCAGCTTCCTGGCACTGATCACTAAAGTTAAGTTTGCCATCCACCCACACACCCAAGGCTTTTTCAGTGACAGTTTTATCTAGTGTTTTACAATTTAATACATAATTATACATTTTATTTCCTGTGCCTAAGTGAATGACTTTACATTTATCTACATTAAATATTCTGTATGTGTTAAAGTTCAGGCTCCTGGATGGAGGCTTGGAAATTCTTTGCGTTATTTGTGCTTTGAAATCATTTTCTGATGAAAGAGATCAAGCACAAAATAATTTTAATTCTAAATGACAATCTATTTAATGTCATAATCTGATCTTTTTTCTAATACACTTTAATAAAAAAATTCCCTATACTTCCCTCACTAAACTAACTGTTTTTTTTCTTTTACTACTTCCTCATTGATGATGCTTCGTTTGAGAATCCCAGTGCATGCAATATGCATAGTGACAATGCACTCTCTTGACTATTCAGACCAGAAGTAATGATTCGGTAAGTGGGTGCACTGTCAGTAAGAATTCCTGGCGTGCAGAGACCAATACTACCCCCGCATATGATGTCACTTGATGGGGCAGTGGTGGTCTTTACATGCTAGGTATTATTCCAATGGCCACTGATAGTGCACTCTCCTGCCACCTCATTACTTTTGATCTGAGCCAGAGAGAGCGCACCATCACTGTGCTTATCATACAGTGACAACAACCTTCTAAGCATATGTTTGAATGACATCCAACTCATGCTCTGTAGAGCAGGGACTAGCCCAGCCCCTGAAACAGAGGTCACTGATGATGCTTCATTTCACTATCCCAGCAAGCACTTGCATTCTCAACGTGTCACAGTAAATCAGTTAGTGTAGTTAGAGAAGGAAAGGGAATTTTTAATTTAAGTGTATTAGAAAAAAATATTAGATTAAGATATTAAATATGATTTTAGGATAGAGAAATAATTTTTTTTTTTTGGACCACCCCTTCAAGTACAGATCTGAGTGCAAGGATCCATTTAAATTCAAGTACTTTGTACAGTTAGCTCTCCTTTTCAGTTGATATCTCCCAAAGAAGAGAATCCCATTAGTGATGAGTGAACGTGCTCGGTAATGCTCGTCACTCGCCCGTATTCGGCGAGCAGCGAGCATTTCCGTGTTTGCTCAGTGCGAGTACTGGTGCACACCTTGCATTTTTGGAGCTCTTTAGAGCACCAATCAACATGCAGGGATTGTCTGCCATGCAAAGTAATGCCGCAGCCATCTTCGTTGTGGTATTAGAGTGATTCCTTGGCAGCACAGCGTCATCAGGTGTATTAGAGACCAGGCGGTGCCATGCTCGGCTCTGTCTACTCCGGAATTAGCGAGCGTAGGGAGAGCTGCTGCTGAGATAGGGTCAGATTTTTTGACACAATTTTGCTGACCAAAAAATATTTATTTGCCCCCAAAACATTTAGCTATAGGGCAGATATTTTACACTGGGTTTTGTCCGCCACACAGATTGCATATCATTGCGCAAAAAATTTTGACATTTCAGGCCTCCATAGAATTTGTTTTGTGTCATAGTCTACTTACTGACACAATTTTGCTGGCCCCCCCAAAAAAAACCTACAGGGCAGATATTTGAAAGAGTGCTTTTTTTGCTGTGTCTTATCCAATTTCTAGATAATTGGTAAATTGGTGTGCACTCCAGTCATAGATAACGAGGTGCTGGTGTAGTGGACAATTGTCCCGAATACAGTAGTATAAAGTTACACCGCACACTCCAAGAAGTACATGCAAAATAAGGATTTTATTGACACAAGAAGGGAGCAGTCAAATTTAGAATAGGCACAGGTGAAGGCGACTAAGTATAGAGACGTTTCGACCCTCCCGGGTCTTTTTCAAAAAAGTCGCTCAGTAATGGAAAAATGGAACAAATATATATTTCCAAGGGAACAAGAAGTTCTGGTAAATTGTAGAATTATGGGTGATAAAGTAGAAATATATCTCAAATGCTAAAGCACACAGTGCATAGCACGCTGTATCCTCCGGATCGCAGCCGGGAAATCAAAAGACAGTCTGGGACTGGTTGCTGTGAGCGACCACACCTCCGTGTATGCAGTGGGTGCCAGACCTTTTGGCTCCGCTGGCCAGTGTTACCTCACACAGGGAGTGCTCTGCAGACCGACTGCTCTGTCTGCTTGCAAGACCAAAACTGACACTTTCTTGCAAGCAGACAGAGCAGTCGGTCTGCAGAGCACTCCCTGTGTGAGGTAACACTGGCCAGCGGAGCCAAAAGGTCTGGCACCCACTGCATACACGGAGGTGTGGTCGCTCACAGCAACCAGTCCCAGACTGTCTTTTGATTTCCCGGCTGCGATCCGGAGGATACAGCGTGCTATGCACTGTGTGCTTTAGCATTTGAGATATATTTCTACTTTATCACCCATAATTCTACAATTTACCAGAACTTCTTGTTCCCTTGGAAATATATATTTGTTCCATTTTTCCATTACTGAGCGACTTTTTTGAAAAAGACCCGGGAGGGTCGAAACGTCTCTATACTTAGTCGCCTTCACCTGTGCCTATTCTAAATTTGACTGCTCCCTTCTTGTGTCAATAAAATCCTTATTTTGCATGTACTTCTTGGAGTGTGCGGTGTAACTTTATACTACTTTATCCAATTTCTATACAGTCCTTTATGGTGAAAAAAATAAATAAATCCAAGCCACATAGTGACCAGTGTGATATCTATGTCAAAAGACAAAAAATCTGACTGGCACATCCAGACTAATGTGAATTAGGTGCAAACCAAGGGGAGCTACCCCCATGTGCAACATATGAAAACAAGGCTGCACTCTAACATACTAAAGCATGACATCATGGAATACGTGAAATTTTGAACAGCAATATGGCTTTGGAGTATAAGGAAATTTTTCCTTATACTCCAAAGCCGTATTGCTGTTCAAAATTTCACGTATTCCATGTTGTCATGCTTTGATATCTATGTCAGACTCCTATCTCTCTGTGTGCTAAATATTGTGGCATTTCAGGGCAACATTCCCCTTTTTTGCTGTGTCTTACCCAATTTCTATACAGTCTTTTTTGGTAAAAAAAAAAAAAAATCCAGCCCACATATTGACTACATTACACTGGATTTGCTGTGTGTTACCCTATTTCTATACAGTCTTTTTGAGTGAAAAATAAAAATCCAGGTCACATAGTGACCAGTGTGTTATCTGTGTCAGAAGCCTATCTCTCTGTGTGCTGAAAATTGTGGCATTTCAGGGCTACATTACACTAGATTTTCTGTGTGTTACCCTATTTCTATACAGCCTTTTGGGGTAAAAAAAAAATAAATCCAGGCCACGTATTGACCTGTGTGTAATCTGTGACAGACTCCTATCTCTCTGTGCGCTAAAAATTGTGGCATTTCAGGGCTACATTACAATGGATTTGCTGTGTGTTACCCTAGTTCTAAACACTATTTTGCAGTCAAAAACACAACTACAGGCCACATATTGCACATTTTAGTATAAAAAAATTATATTTGAAATTGTTATAGCTGGTTCATGACTGTGTCTTAAATGCACCAAATACTACCACCACCATCATCATCTTCAGCCTTGAGGCAGTTACTGTGCAGATAGAAAATCTGAAGAGCAGAGGGTGAACGCTTGGGCGTTGTTGTACTCTGTCTCTGCATTATGAAGGCGAAATCTTCTAAATTAAATTATGACTGGAAGAGCCAGAGCAAAAGCACGTGGAAGAGCATAGTGCCAGGACTCGCAACTACTGTAGCCTGGTGTTCCTGGGCCGGATTCTGGCATTCCATCACCTATTAATACTGAACTTGTTGGACAAGGATGTCAAAAAGGAGCCCCTGCAGTTTCTAGAACAAAAGCTAGAGATTTTGACATTTCGGATTGATTTCAAGATGTGTCATTTGGAGAGCGTGGTGGTTGTAGATGTGACTTCTATAATTTGGGTGTATCCACTAGACAATCCATCCAACATGTTATTGAGTCAAAATCTGTTTTTTCTTGCAACTCTATTCATCTGGGCACAAACTATATCAAATTAATAGCTATTCCCCAGTGGGTCTTGTCACAGTGCCATGTTGACTACAGTCCCCAGATGTTATCTAGATTCCTAATCTCACCTCTAGTTTACCAGCATGATGAATTACTTGGAAAAGCACGTGGTTTTGATAGAGCTGGTCTTTTCTTGCCAAAGAAACTAAATAAGATCAATGAGGTGGTTATCCGCACCCAAAATATAGAAATAGTAAATATTACAATTACTTTCACCAATGAGTTACCACACACTTCACCAACTTGCTTTCACTTTTACAACATTATATTCCGAAGCCTTGAAGATGATGGATATATTATGATTTGAAGCAAATAGGTATGAATAATTATCACCAAAATGTTACTGAAGTCAGAACATACACAACCTGTGTGGCAATGATTTACCACAGAAATTTTGAAGTATGAGACTAGTATCATCTTGTGGATTGATGTGAGCCATAAAGTCCTTTAAACTGAAACTGTTCTGAATGTAATGTACAATTTTTTCTTGAAAGTTCTAACATGCCTTCTCTGATGCTTTCATTAAAGAACTGATTAGCCAGACACGTACGGACTCAGGAAGACCGTGCTGCGGGTACCTGTGCTTCCCCTTGGACCATAACTGTCAAGGCTGCGTCACCTGTTTCTCGGGGGAAGGAATAGCTGAATGGACAGGCCCCATTACCCAGGAAGAAGGGGCGTGTTTAGACAGGAAACCTGTCCATTAGCTGATGGAAAAAAACACTAAAAGCAGGAGTGAGTCCCCCACTGTTAGCGTGTGAGCAGCAAGGGTGGCAGCGCACTAAGCACCCAAAGTGCCGGCTCTGCAACTGACTGCAACAGACAGAACCAGTGACCTAGAGGCAGGGAGGTCCATCCTAAGAGAAATCAGGCACGATATCAGATTTTTTGGGTGGGGACAAGCAGTGCGTAGGAGGCTGAGCAGCGTACTACGTCCTTACAGCACTTGCGCCGCAGAGGACTGTTCCCGTTTGCTCCCGACGCTAAAAGCGGTACTGACAGAGAGTGAGGCGCCATGTGCTCAGTGACTGCCAGAGAGCGATGCGCCGTGCACTCCGTGACCGAGAGTACAACGCATGTGCGCAGTAGAGAGAGCCAGTTCATGCCATGTGTCCAGCTTGGATAACCAAATCCTTTCCAACATGTGCATTGTAGAGTTCCAACGCATGGGCACATCACACACCAGTGGGACACGCAGGGCGGCGTACTTTCACAATCAGATACAGCTGGTTCGGGTCACTTTAGAGAAACCATTGAACAACAAGGTTAAGCACATGGGCCAGGCATGGTATGTGTATGAACAGATAAATTATACCAAAACCATGGATAACAAAAGTCAACATAGTCCCAAAATTGGAAAAGAGCAACTCCCTAAATAGTCTAGCCCAACTTTAATCACAGAGCATCAAGCCCAAAAGGAATACATACCAATATTTCATAATAAAATAAAAAAATGTATTGAAAAATTATTATAAAAACACCATATCCGAATCAATAATAATAGATGAATGCAAAGATGAGGAAAGCAAGAATAACACACCTGGAGCACTTAAAAAGAGCACCTAAATCAAGCACCAACTCCCTACAGCGTTGCTTGAGGAGATGTCTGATAGAATCATTCATTACATAGCAGGAAAAAAGGTTCTAAATTCTCCAGGAGCAACCACAAGGGGTGTGGCAAGGAAATTAAGCAGTGCATACACTTTATTAGTGCTTCCTTCCCTACAGTGTTGCTTAAGGGAAAATCAAACAGAATCATACATTAAATAGCAGGAAAACGTCCCAGGTCTTCCAAGAGCAAACACACAGGGGGTTGCAAGGAGATTTAAGCAATGCATACACTGTATTAGTGCCTCCTAAAAAGTGCCACAAAGAATGCAGGATAAAGTGCAGTAGTGCTTACCCATCTGGGTTAATGTGCAATGCCACGCGCATGCCCCGATGCACGTTTTGCTTGTCAGGCTTCTTCGGGGGCAGTCAATGTGTATGAGTATGAGCTCGCCTCGCCTCAGAGCCATCAGCAGGTTCCGCCCAATGTCACACATGACCATGCCTGGCTGGAGGTTCAGCAGTGTCAGCCACACATCTGCATGCTCTTTCAGAGCTATCCAGAACTCTTCAGCATTGTCCGGTTTGTCACTTAAGCATATTAGCTACTGCCCAGCCTGTTGCCGCTTGCCTGAGGCAGTGCTGCAATGCTTCCAGCTTGTGACTGATGTGTCCATTTCCGAGATGGAGGCTGAAGAGGAGGAGGTGCAGGATCTGGGGGCAAGCGTGATTGATGTAGGGCACGCAATCCTTGGCGTCGGGAGGACGTGTTCCATCCAATGTCTGACTGCGTCCCGGCTTCCACTATGTTAACCCAGTGTGCCATCAGCGAGATGTACCGTCCCTGGCCACAAACACTTGTCCATGTGTCCATGGTTAGGTATACTTTACAGGTAACAGCATGTTTGTGGGCCCGGGTAATGTAGTGTGACACGTGCTTGTGTAACGCCATGATGGCACACCAGGAGAAATAGTGGCGGCTGGGTACAGAGTACTTTGGGATGGATGCCGAAATCAGGTTGCAGAAAGCTTCCATCTCCACCTGGCTAACAGCCAAAATTTAGATACAAGCAGACAAGAAATGGGTGAATTTAGTAGTGGGTTCTTTGTGGCTTTGACAGGATATTTCCGCTTGCATTCCAAGGACTGGGATATGGACAAATGAAAGCTGCGCTGGGACAAGGACATGGATGTGCTTGTTGATGGTGCTATTTGAGTTTGTATGCAGATGCAGGGCAGGAGGCATCTTCGCAATAACCATGGACAGGGGATTTGCTTTCATGTACAACATCGGAAAAAACAGTGGTATCAACGGCAGACACTGTTCCTCCTGGAGCCTGGTGTTCGGCCCAGAAAGTCGGGTGCTATGCTGACATGTGCCTGATCATGCTGGTGATGGACAGGCTTCTATTTTCGCTACCCCTGCTGATGCTGGCATGGCCGGTGGTGCATTGGCCTGTTTGAAGATATCGGCAGAGTCTTTAAAAATCCACCAGACTCGGGAAGACCTAATAGTTGTAGTGGCAACATCCATCATGTTGGTGTTATGGGGACATTCAGTGACTCCGTCTCCCACACCACCTCCTCACCTCGCCCCTTGTGTTTCTGGGTTCCCCAATGCTGAGTTCTAGGACCCCTACTCTTCTCCATCTACAACTTTGGCTTGGGACAACTCATAGAATCCCACGGATTGCAATACCATCTCTACGTCGATGACACGCAGATCTACCTATCTCGACCTGACATCACCTCCTTACTGACCAAAATCACGCAATGTCTGTCCGCTATTTCATCCTTATTTTCTGCTCACTTTATAAAAGTGAGCATGGACAAAAAAGAATTCATCATCATTCAACTATCTCTCTGTACCCCTCCACCAGAACTATCCATCAATGTTAATGGCTGATCACTTTCCCCAGTCCCGCATGATCGGTGCCACGGAGTGAGGCTCTCTTTCAAGCCACATATCCAAGTCCTTGCCTCCTCCTGCCAACTCAAACTCGAAAACATTGCCCTAATCCTTACATCACTTGACCAAGAAAATGCAAAAATGATTTTGCACACCCCCATCATATCTCGCACTGAGTATTGCAACCTTCTAATCTCTGGACTCCCCTATAGCACTCTTGCACCACTCCAATCTATCCCAAACTATACTAATCAACCTGTCTCACCGTTATTCCCCAGCCTCTCCTCTCTAAACCCTAAAACTATGACATACAAAGCCATCCACAACCTGTCTCCTCCATAAATCTGTGACATGGTCTCCCCGGACTTACCTACATGCAACCTTTGATCCTCTCAACATCTTCTTCTATACTCCTCTCTTATCTCTTCTTCCCCAACCACATACAAGACTTATCCCATGCTTCACCCATACTCTGTAACTCTCTACCCCAACACATCAGACTACCGCCTACCACGGACACATTGAAAATGAACGTGAAGAAAAACCTATTCTGACAAGTCTACAAACTGCAGTGATCCTCAGTCTACTGAACCACACAACTAGCTCTACCCTCTCCTAGTGCATCCACACCCATCCCCTGTACACTGTGAGCCCTCGGGGGAAGGGTCCTCTCTCCTTCTGTACTTGCATCTGCCTTGTATTGCTCATGTTTAGCGAACATGTCTATGTCTGCCCCTTTTTCACATGTAAAGTGCCATGGAATAAATTGTGCTATAAAAATCACAAATAAGAATAAGATCACCATCCATCACATCCTCTTTCACTTCCGCACCCTGGTCCTCCTCCTGACTTACTGGCAATTGTGTGTCATCATCGTCCACCTCTTGTGACAGGTTTCCACCTTCACCTTCGTGTGACCCTGGTTGCTCAATTATTTATGCAGCACTACATGCGATATCATCTTGCCCCACTTCAAGTGTACCGTGTGAGAAGCCCGAATCTGAAAATGGTTAAGTGAACAGGTCTTAGGAGAGTTGAAGTGTGGGATCTGTTGTCTACAGGCAATCGGTATGGTGGGAGGAAGGAGGATCAGGGTGAGGAATATGCGTTCCATACTCACGGCTGCTCAGACTTGACCGTGTGGAAGACAGGGTGCTAGTGGTGTTGGCAAAGTGACTAGTGGTGGCAAAGTGACTGGAAGAATTATCTGTTATCCAAACAACAACCTTTTGACACTGCTGTGGGATCAATACGTGGTGTGCTGATGCGTTCCCCTAGTAATTAGCACAGTAAGGTCTATTGACAAAATGTGTGTTTGGTGTGGCTCAATTTCAAGCTGACAACAGCCTCAGCCTCTGCATGCACCATCACCATCAAGTCCACTTCCCCGTGCCTTGCCACATGCCTTGCCCCTTTCAAATATACTACATTATTTTCCACATTCATTCCAAAGGCTGAATGTGGAGCGAACTTATATGTTATGTGTGTGGGCAACACACAGTTTAAAATATCTGGCCTGTAGGTAAAATTTTTTTGAAAAGCAAACTGGTGTCAATAACTTTAGTAAGAGACAGGAAAAACAGTTCAATGGAGTACTCAAATGCCACAATTTGTAGCCCACAGATAGATGAGGTGTCTGACGGAGACAGGCCACTCTCAAATATCTTGCCTGTATTTGTTTGGTTTTTGGGCCTGAAAAATTGTGTGTAGCAAGTAGGCTACGACAACCCAAAAAAAAAATCTATGGAGGCCTGATACCTTATGCATATTAAAACTGAGCTGGGTCACCTGATCAAGCCTAGGAGGAGAACATTAACCCTTTTTGTGCTGCCTGTCAACAGGTCTCAAAATGGATTGAAAATGCCCAGTCCACATAAAAATGGCGAGCATTTAGATGAAAACGCACAATATATACGGTATCCCATAGAAATGGCTGAGACCACCAATAGTACCCCAGTGTGAACATGCTCTGTGATTCAACAGCCACGTTATTGTTTGCAAAGGGATGTTTGTGGTCTCTGCAGAGTTCACCTATCATTTCTTGTGCCTCCCCCCCTCCCAATGAGTACAGATAAATATCAATTATAAAAAAATTATAGATTTGGACAGGAAGAGCAAATAGATAGCGGTGATATGGCACTGCGTCAAAACAGAAGTTCTTGATGCAATAACGCAACTGCCCCACTACAAAGTTGAACTGTACTACAATGCTGTGAACAGGATATATTGTCTGATGCCAGACTCCTTCAAACATCAACTACCTGCTGGTGTTCATCACCTCACCAGCGTTAAACAAAAAACAAAATTTTTTTTTTTTTTAAAGAAGTCTCTGGAGTGGACCCATATGTGAATTGTGATTCTCTGTTATGACAGTCTCCAAGTTGTGTAGGTGTCATCAGAGCTTAATCTTAAATGCAGGTGGTTGAATGATTGCTGATGACCCTGAGGATTTAAAGAGTGCTTTTAAGATAGTATCAGGATCAACTTCAGCTGTAGGATTTTAAGCAACACTGGAGGAGGAGTTTGTGTTTCTTTGACGTTAACCTTCCTTCTTTGATGGGGTGTCATGTCACTTAATCTTAGGGCCCCGTCTCACATAGCGACACACCAGCGATCCCGACAACTATCAGGATCGCTGGTGTGTCGCAACATGATCGCTGCTGAGCTGCCAAATAGGCAGCTCAAGCAGCGATCAGGACAGCGACACTGCGGGTAAGGTCGCCTAGTTACCCACAGTGTACATTGGATACCAGCCCGCTGATGCAGGGAGCTGGTAACCAATGTACACATCGGGTTTCCAGGTGCTGCGCGGTGCCTGGAAACCCAATGTGTACCTTGGTTACCAGCTCCCCTGCAGCAGCGCGCTGGTATCCAACGTACACATCGGGTTTCCAGGCACAGCCCCGCGCCTGGAAACCCGATGTGTACCTTGGTTACCAGCTCCCCTGCAGCAGCGCGCTGGTATCCAACGTACACATCGGGTTTCCAGGCACAGCCCCGCACCTGGAAACCCGATGTGTACCTTGGTTACCAGCTGATCGCTGGTCTCCTGCCTGCCACATGCAGCGATGCGTGCTTGCCAGTGGGAGACCAGCGATCAAAAAAAAAGTCCTGGCATTTCTGACACAAACAGCGATTCACAGCAGGGGCCTGATCGCTGGTACATGTCAGACATAGCGAGATCGCTGCTGAGATCGCTGTTTAGCAGCGATCTCGCTAGCGATCTCGCTATGTGAGACGGGGCCCTTAGAAGTATGGGCTGGTCTGATGTTATCAGTGATCACACTACCATTCAAAGGAAGATTGCATTTCATTGGTTGTCCATCTAGGTATCTGTTGTATTTTTTTAGGCACCATCTGCATCTTCCTTTCTTCCAAAGACAACCTCTGCAACTCTTGATCTCAACAAGCATGTGCGCTTTAAAGCACCGCATAAACAGAAAAGCTCCACGATATCCTCCTCTGTGACTCTTGGTGGAAAATTATTGATGGTCATTTTTGTGCCTTCTAAAGAGCGAAAGACAGACTCTTTATGAGTGGGCCCTACTGATGAACTGCCCTCCTTTGTGGCAAGTGTCTGTGGCACATTGGTTACAGCCTTTGTGTGCAATAAAGGTGGTGATTGGCAAAGTGTCGTGCTGAGTAGACATAAATTCTGTGTATGCATCATTCTGTTACACTTTAGTAAGAGGTAAAGCTTGCCCAATGGAAAATTAATTTCCAGACAATCACGGCCTTTTTGGCACATTGTTTGCAGCTGTGATCTTCATCTTCTTGGTGGGGTTGTGGTAAAGTTCAAAGTCGTCATCAATACCATAATCGTCCATATCTTGTAAAGATTAAATCTGTTGTTTCCCAGGTTCGTGGTTAACTACGTTTTATGGCATTCCTTTAACAGTGTTTGTTACACTGGAACAAATATTTCTCGGCAGTGAAATTTGGATATTATTGGTAATATCTGTATTGGTAAACAATAGATGAAGATAGAACCTTGTGCCATGGGTGTGCTGATAGTTACAGCCGGTGCACTCCTCTTTAAACTTTGTTTTTCACAAGCATCCATCAGTTTGTTTGGTTTTCCTCAAACAATGATCTCCTTTGTATTATTCAGCATCTCACGAGCATGTTGCATTTTGCCCTTTATACTGACACATGCTTCTTTGGCAACATATTTCTTATGCCCATCTTTTATGCAGAGATTCAGACACGCATCTGTTACACCAGTCTTCAGACAGGCATGAAATGCATTCAGGTGATTGTGTTGGTGGGCGGATACGACTAATCATTGTCGGCTGTATCCAGGATCTCATACCTCCCATAGCTACCACTGTTACTAATCATGTACGTTACCATTCCTGGCATCACCATGCCCCTTTTCCTGATCACTTCATCCAACGACTCGTCCGCCATATTTTTGCAAAAAAACTGCACCTTCCCATCAGCAACTGTAGGAAACCACGTTACTATTTTTAAGGGTGTTTATGATGCCTGTAAAAAACAGGTTACACACTATGTTGATGTATAACCCCCAGGGGGAAATGTTTGTCAGACCATACACTTAGTGTATGGCCATTCCAAGTATAGAAGAAAAGCTCCTTTGTATTGTGAATTTTTTTTTAAGAGGTTCTCCTCCACGTTTCTTCCAAGGGGAATTGGGGAACATGCAAATTTGTTCCAGGCCTTGCATTAGGTTCATGGGAAAACTTTATGGTAGTAAAAAAAAATAATAATCGGAACTTTTGTTTCAGGTGGCCATCCAATACCTGGGTTCAAAGGCTTATTGGGGTGCATGTGACTTTGTTGCAGGGAGGCCCTTGTATTCTATGCATAGCCTAACAGCATGGCAGTGCCAAAAGAATAATGTGAACTTGTTTTTCCTGTGTCCATCCAGTATGACAGTTCAAAGGCTTTTCGGGGTGAGTTTGAATTTGGTGCAGGGTGTGCCTTGCATTCAATGCATTGGCTAACAGTATGACAGTCCAAAAAGAATAATGTGAACTTGGTTTTCCTGTGGACATCCAGTACGTGGGTTTAAAGGCTTATTGGAGTACATGTGACTTTGTGGCAGGTCAAGCCTTTCATTCAATGCATAGGCTAAAAGTATGCAGTGCCAAAAGAATAATGTGAACTTGGTTTTCCTGTGAACATATAGTACGTGGGTTCAAAGGCTTATTGGGTTGCGTTTGAATTTGGTGCAGGCCGAGCCTTTCATTCAATGCACAAGCTAACAGTATGGCAGTGACAAAAGAATAATATGAACTTGGTTTTCCTGTGGCCATACAGTACGTCAGTTCAAATTCTTATTGGGGTGCATGTGACTTTGTGGCAGGTCGGGCCTTACATCCAATGCATAAGCTAACAGTATGACATCATGTACGTGGGTTCAAAGGCTTATTGTGGTGCATGTGACTTTGTGGCTGGTCAGTCCTTGCATTCAATGTATAGGCTAACAGTATGACAGTGCCAAAAGAATAATGTGAACTTGGTTTTCCTGTGGCCATCCAGCACGTCGGTTCAAAGGCTTTTTGGGGTGCGCTTGAATTTGGTGCAGGCCGGGCCTTGCATTCAATGCATAGGCTAACACTATGGCAGTACCAAAAGAATAATGTTAACTTGGTTTTCCTGTGGCCATCCAGTACGTCGGTTCAAAAGGCATTTTGGGTTGCGTTTGAATTTGGTGGAGGACTGGCTTTGCATTCAATGCATAGGCTAACAGTATGGCAGTGCCAAAATAATAATGTGAACTTGATTTTCCTATGGCCATCCAGTACTTTGGTTCAAAGGCTTATTGGGGTGCATGTGACTTTGTGGCAGCTTGGGTCTTGCATTTAATACATAGGTTAACACTATGGGAGACCTATTTTCTTATAATTGGAACACTTTTTCATTAGGCCCTCCTGTATGTCTCATCAAAGGGCTATTGGGGTGCATCCTAATCTTTGTCAGCTCAGCCACTAAATGCATAGGCAATAACAGTATCTGAGACCCACTGTTTAATAATGGCCCTTTAAGAATAGTAATGCCGACTGATGCCCCTATAAAAATAGGCTTTGTGACTTTAAGAGTCACTCCTTCATAAATGAAACAAGATGTGCCTGATGATGTGTCACACACCACATGGCCAGCTAAGGTTGTTAAATGATACAATGAAATTTCCCAGTAAATGCATTTGTATTGTTTGTAAGCAATGGTAATGTTGAAAACGCATCAAAAACGGTATGTGTGAACATAGGTAAAGTGGTGGAGGAACATTTTTGCTTTGGGTCAATTATTTTGCGTTATATAGAAGTCATTAGCCTGGAAAGGATGTTCCTTGACATATTTCCCAGGAAAATCCATTTTGCTTTAGTTTTTGTATGTTTTTTGGTGCACCTGTAAAAATGGCTTAAGACTCTGACAACATTGTTCACAGCTGTGACCTGGGAGTCAGAAATGCTTCCAGGGGCATTCCCCATGATGTTCCCGTGTCATTTGAGCACTGTTTCCATCATTTACAGACGTTTTTAGACTTTAAAAGGACCCCCGGGGGGATCGCGGCAAAAATGCTCAGTTTTCCCATAGACTTACATTGGGCTCGCTCATCACTAAATCTCACCAAAACATTTGTTCAAACTGGTAAAATCAAAATAAATTCTGTGTTACTGTAATATTAAAGGATTTCTTTTTTTGCTCATGTTATCTATTGTAATTTTTTTGCATTTTCTTATGCCTTCTATGATGTTGTTTTTCATATAGCACTTTGCTGTGTCATGTGTTTTTTGTGTTTGTCTGAGTGTCAGAAAATGTAAAAATGATCAAGATACAATTATTCTAAACTCAGCCTACAGTAGTTCAGACCTGTTCAGAAAACCATGTGACTGCTTTGAAAGTTGGACTTTTCTTTAGTTAATTCACCAGCTGATTAGTTTAAGTCTTGTGACCAAAATTATTTCTTTCACTCTCTTTATAGAATCTTTGTCAGCTTTTATTTCCTTCTTGCCAAAGAACATATTGTACAGTTCTTTGAGGGCTATAAAACAAATATGAAATTTGTATTGGTTAATTTTACAAAACACGTTTTCCTCATGTTGTAACTTGTTTACAGTGAAATATATGTAGGACAGCCACAAGATATATTGGAATATATAGATATTTAGCTCCCTAAAATATCCACCCTCTATGTAGCAGATTGACTTACTGTAGGTGCTAAAACATACCTTTAATACTATCAAGGTAAACAAGCTGTCTGATTTTTCCACATTTCACACAGTTTTAGTAGATAATTGGTCTTTACCCTACGTGTAGGAAAGACACGTGATCTTAGTAAGATCATTTTACAAGTAACTAACTTTTTTTTCATTTTTAAATTAGAAATGTAACTTTAGTACATTTTGTAATAGGATAGAATTCGTTATTTTGCTGCCTTAATGGAAAAAATACACTAATGACTTTTAAACTGCAACACCATTAAGCAAAATTTGAGAATTATAAAAATCACAATATCGATGAACATGCTAATGTCATGCAAATGGTAAAAAATGGAAGCAAAATTACAGAACATGATTTGATCAATATCGAGCAGGAGTGTCGCATGCAGACACACATGCATTGAAGTTATTGATGTTATCTGAGGAATAGTCTACCACTCTGATTGCGCTTGGGCGCACAAATCATCATGACTCACTGATGGTGGCTCTTTTTGCAATTTTTGCTTGATGTGAAACAAGTCTAGAGAGGCTGGAGGCCATTGTAGAATGCTTAGGCTATACTGAATGCTCCCAGTAGCATGAACAACAAGTGACCTGGTGTTGTCGCGTTAACCTCTTCATACAGACAGTAGGGAGACACAGAGCGCAAATAGGGTCTTATCCCACAAACTCAGTTAAAGGGAATCTGTCACCCCATTTTTCGACCATCAGCTGTAGCCACCGCCATCAGGGGCTTATCTACAGCATTCTGTAATGAAAAACGAGTTATATTATACTTACCCATGGGCGGTCGCCGTCCGGCCCGATGGGTGTCGCGGTCCGGTCCGACGCCTCCCATCTACTAGCGAAACCCTCCTCTTCTTAGCTTCCCATCGTGGCTCCGGCGCAGGCGCACTGCTCTGCCCTGGTGAGGGCAGAGCAGAGTACTGCAGTGCGCAGGCGCCGAGAAAAGTCAGGGAGGTCCGGCGCCTGCGCACTGCAGTACTCTGCTCTGCCCTCTCCAGGGCAGAGCAGTGCGCCTGCGCCAGAGTCGCGATGGGAAGTTAAGAAAAGGAGGGCTTCGCTAGAAGATGGGAGCCACTGGACCGCGACGCCCATCGGACAGGACGGTGGATCGCCCCTGGGTGAGTATAATATAACTCGTTTTTCTTCTCTTTCAGGTGACATCGGGGACTTATCTACAGCATTACAGAATGCTGTAGATAAGCCCCTGATGGCAGTGGCTACAGCTGACGGTCAAAAAATGGGGTGACAGATTCCCTTCAAGAGAAGCTCAAGAATACTTCTCACCTGGTGGTGCTAACTATAAACGTGTAGGAGTGTCGGCTGCTGCAGATCCACAGGCCAGTCAATGACCGCAGGAGATAAACAATTCTTGTAAAGGAAATGTGGTTTTCATCCGCACTGCCGTGACAAGAAGAATCTCACAGAATGATAAAGAAGGACGGTGGTTTTATGTGTGGTGTGGTATGTGCTGAGGAAGGGGGTCACAATAGACCCTGAAATGCGTAGAATAAAACCACCGTCCTTCTTTATCATTCTGTGAGATTCTTCTCGTCACGGCAGCATGGATGAAAACCACATTTCCTTTACAAGAATTGTTAACCTCTTCATGACATATGGCGTAAACTTACATCATATGTTGTTTCTCTGTCTTTGATGTAGGCTTGCAAGCCAACTCTTCATCTTTCCCCACTCATGATGGCTGATTTTATCAGCCGTCATGTTCCTCTAACAGCCACGGGTAGAGCAGAGCGTAAAGTAATGTGTTATGTTTCGGTAGCTGAGGAGAAATTGCAAAAATAGCAAAAGTAGTAATACACCAGAGAGCCTGGAGACTATTGGATTGTAGTACCATAAACTAACCGCCACACTATAAGTAGCCGTGGAGCGTACCTGCGGTGATCCTAGACGCCTTGTCACAGCCGGAGAGATAACTACACCTAAAGGCAGAAAGATGAAAGCTATCTGCCCCGGAGCAGAACCCCCAATGAAATAGGAAGCCCCCAAACATGTAATGTAGGTTAGACAAGAAGAAAATACGGACACAGACAGAAAATAGAATGAGCAAACGCTGGGCCCAATCTGTCTAGATAGAAAAGTATAGGAAAGAATTCTGACTGCAACCCAAAAAAACCTGACAAAAATACCAACACTTCTGATTAACAAAAAACCTGAGATCACACGATCTCTACCACCTAAATCAGATCTCTGGTGTAACACACAGCAATTAACCAAAAAAGTGACCAAGGAACAGAGCAAAAGTGCAAATACAAAATGAGCACAATTGCAGCGCCAGACCCCAAAAGGGGACCAGGCTGAAGTCCACTGCAAGCAGCAAACCAGGCAAAGAAAATCCAACCAGAGGAAAAAAAACAGCTAATCACTTATCTGAATGAGAGCAGAATTGCAAGCTGAGCTCCAAGCAAAACCAGGAAGAACAATTGATTACCGGCAAGGCTGAAGGGAGTTCAGGTCACTTATATCAGACCATTCAGAGCCAGCTGAAGGCCATTCAGCAATTAGTTCATTACCCTCAGCAACCACCGGAGGGAGCTCCAGCTCAGAAGTCACCTCCAAAGTATTCACAACAGTAATGTTCCAGATCAAGGACAGCACAAAACCTATCTATCAGATAGAGAAAGGTTTTTTACAGAAAAGCAAAAATTATCATGCAGCAAACAGCATAAATGGTATATACACTTTGCTCCAAATTATTATGCAAATTATATTTTTCTCTGATTTTTATAAGTGGTCGGTGCAAATGACAGTCAGTCTAATAAAAGTCACCACCTGTTAGAGTATACATCGAATTTTATTGAAGAAACCTCCCAATGATAACAGTATAATCTCCAAAATGGAAAAAAGCTCAAAATGCACTGTTCCAAACTAACAGGCACAGTAGAATTTCTGAACATTTGATCTGTTTTAAAGAACTGAAAATGCTCATTTGTGGAATTTGCAGCATTAGGAGGTCACATTCACTGAACAAAAAAGCTACTTAAGTCCAAAACATCCTAACAGGCCAAGTTACATGTTAACATAGGAACCCTTCTTTGATATCACCTTCACAATTCTTGCATCCATTGAACTTGTGAGATTTTGGAGAGTTTCTGCTTGTATTTCTTTGCATGAAGTCAGAATAGCCTCCCAGAGCTGCGGTTTTGATGTGACTTGCCTCCCACCCTCTCATATCTTTTGCTTGATGATAAAGGTTCTCTATAGGGTTGAGGTCAGGGGAGTTTATCTCCTTCTATGCCCATAGCAGCCAATGACTCCAAGGTATTCTTTGCAGCATGAGATGGTGCATTGTCATGAATGAAGATGATTTTGCTCCTGAAGACACGTTTCTGCTTTTTATACCATGGAAGAAAGTTGTCAGTCAGAAACTCTATATACTTTGCAGAGGTCATTTTCACACCTTCAGGAACCTTAAAGGGCCCTACCAGCTGTTTCCCCATGATTCCGGCCCAAATCATGACTCCTCCATCTCCTTGCTAACGTAGCAGCCTTGTTGGGACATGGTGGCCATCCACCAACCATCCACTACTCCATCCATCTGGACCATCCAGGGTTGCTCAACACTCATCAGTAAACAAGACTGTTTGAAAATTAGTCTTTATGTACAGTACATGAAGACTAATTTTCAAAAAGTCTTGTTTACTGATGAGTGTTGAGCAACCCTGGATGGTCCAGATGGATGTCTGGGCCCAATGCAACCGTTTCTGCTTGTGAGCATTGTTTAGGTGTGGCCGAATAGTAGGTTTATGCACCACAGCATGCCTTAGGCTAGGTTCACATAGCGTTAATGCTGTCCGTTCAAGACATAGCGTTGACGGACTGCATTAACGCTAGTGTCATTTTGTGATCGCGTTATGTGATCATGCTAGCGCAGCGTCTCTATTCTGAGCTGGCAGTGACGGACCCCGAACGCTGCAGACCGCGTCCGAGGTCTGTCACAGAATGACGGCACATCGCCAACGCATGCTGAGGTTCGAGGGACTCCAGAGGCACCAGCAGCTTCAAATATCTGTTTGCTGGTTTGTAATGGCTTTGTAGCAGCTGCTCTCTTAATCCGATGAACTTGCCTGGCAGAAACCTTCCTCATTCTGCCTTTATCAGCACGAACACGTCTGTGCTCAGAATCAGCCACAAATCTCTTAACAGTACGATGATCACGCTTAAGTTTTCGGGAAATATCTAATGTTTTCATCCCTTGACCAAGGAATTGCACTATTTGATGCTTTTCAGCAGCAGAGAGATCCTTTTTCTTTCCCATATTACTTGAAAACTCTGGCCTGCTTAATAGTGTGGAACATCCAGTTTTCCTTTTATTGGGCTCACATGGCAAACTAATTATCACAGGTATCTGAGATTGATTTCAGTTATCCAAAGAACCCTGAGACACAATACCATCAATGGGTTTCATTTCCAAAAAAAAAACACTGACACTTAAAACCAATTTGCATAATAATTTGGAACATAGTGTAGAGTATATGCATAGCCCTAGCAGCACAGTGGATCATAGTGAAGGTTTACAATTATCTCAAAGGGGCAAGTACCCCATCCCGACGCGTTTCTCCCTATTGTCAGTCCAAAAGGGGTTCATCATGGGGAAATGGTTGCAGTGAGCCACTAGCAGCATATGTCAGTTGAATGCTGCGTCAACTTGGATAGTGCCAAGATGCGACCGTGCAGGCTGAGAGCCATTGGTTGAATGAGCTGCTGCGATTGCAGTATCAGTGACTTCCAGATATCACCTTTAATTGTGTTCACGCACTCTTTATCTGTAACAGTTACATTGAGATGCGTGCAGAAGCTGGGTCTGCATAACACTCGATGTGACTGACAAATTTTCCTTTAAACAGTTTTGCATAGGAGAGAACACACTACACTCAAACTTGTTACTAGGACCACAGGCAACTGTCTGCTTTCCTTAAAAGCTCCCAGGGATCTGCAGTCCTGCACACTGCTTTCTTTGTGATTGTAAAGTAACAGCCACTGAGCGTCCCGTGACATTTGTAAGAACAGTTTGTAGGAAGGCAGTCTATAGACTTTGTGACAAGCATGACTGTAACCAGTTCTCTCCTTTCTTACAGATGTATAAAGAGGAATATGCTGCAATCACATTGTAACAAGGGGACACGGGGTGTAGTTGTAGCTGAGTTATTTAATGGGACAGTTTACAGGCAGAGTCCACTGGGCACACAGTCAGCGAGTACCACCCTCGGCCCCTTGTACATGCAATACTGGTTTGATGCATTTCATTTTCCCAACGAGTTACCTTTTCTTCTGGTCACAGCAGTCCAGGCGATACAGATTCCACAAAGGCAACTGTTGTCCAACGGGCAAAGTAATTTTTTTAATGAACGGTGGCAAAATAGAAAAAAATGGCACAAGTACAACACTGTTTTTTCTGCTCTGTCCCTGTCACGCTCTCCAAACGCACAGCAGCTGCAGCAACTAAAGATCAGAGGAATTCCACTGCTGGAGTTTGGGTGCTCATAACCCATCCAGTGGGGGCCCATCTGGACTCCTAGGGCCCATATTGCAGTCCTTTGCCCTTTTGCTCAGTCCTTGGTACGGGGCAATGGACTTCTCCCGTCCGGGAGGTCTGGCAGTGCCCTGTTGTGAATTTGCTAGAGATGGTTTCTGAGCAGAGGCTCCCTCTGGTGGTTACAGACAGTACTGAACCTTCCAGCGAGGAATGGCAATCTGGGATCACTGACTGGACTGATATAAGGGAGGTTCCCTCCCATGATGGTTGCCGGTGATCAATTGTTCTTGTCTCAATTGTGTTCCTGGTTCATTTGGAAGTTTGCTGGAGTCTTGCCTGCGTCTGCTACTTTCAGATAAGATATTTTTGCTTCTCTTTTTGTGCTTGCTTTTTGCATAGTTTTCTGCACTTTTGAGTTCAGCCGGGTCCCCTCCTGGGGCCTGTGCTCCTCTCAGTTTATCTGTAGCCACTGTTATTTGTTCATTTGCTTTTTCCTGTTTTTTCAGTGGCTGCGGCTTAGTTTTGTTACACCAGAGATCTGATTTAGGTGGATGAGATCGTGTGATCTCAGGTTTTTTGCAATCAGAAGTGTTGGTATTTTTTTTTAGGTTTTTTTTGGATTGCAGTCAGAATTCTTTCCTGTACTTTTCTGTCTAGACAGATTGGGAACCAGCGTTTGCTCATTCTATTTTCTGTCTGTGTCCGTGCTTTCTTCTTGTCTAACCGCCATTACATGTTTGGGGGCTTCCTATTTACTTTGGGGATCTGCTCCAGGGCAGATAGCTTTCATCTTTCTGCCTTTAGGTGTAGTTATCTCTCAGGCTGTGACGAGGCATCTAGGATCAACGTAAGAACAATCCACGGCTACCTCTAGTTGTGTGGTTAGTTCAGGTTACTGCAATCCAATAGGTTCCAGCCTCTCTGGTGTATTACCGTTTTTGCTATTTCTCCTCATCTGCCTAAACATAACAGTGCCCCATCTGACAATCAAGTCTGCCCTGGCCAGAGTAACAGGCAGTTCTGAGGAGCAGCAGCTTCCTGTCTCCTCTTGCTGCTGCTGGCCCAGCCCACATTTTAACTGTTGCCTGTCCTTAACTCTACAACATATTCTTTAAAGGTGAACATACACAATACATAACGCATACAGTATAATAGCACAATAATGAACATATTTACATTGAGTGCACGGGGTCACACGGAAGGAGGAGAAGGTGCAACTGAGGGGACCTGCCACCTCCTTACAACAGTTCGAGCACTGTGTAGACCCAGCTTCTGTACTCTTCTCACTGTGACTGCTGTACATGAAGAGACTGCATGTACACTATGAAAACTCTGGTCCCTCTGCATCCATATTCCATTTCTGGAGGTCTGCACTTTAGCACTTATTTTCCCCATTGAAGGGGTTTTCCCACTAACAAAGTTACCGTATATACTCATGTATAAGCTGACCCATGTATAAGCCGACCCCCCTAATTTTGCCACAAAAAACTGGGAAAATTTATTGACTCGTGTATAAACCTAGGGTGGAAAATGCAGCAGCTACTGGTAAATTTTCAAAAATAAAAATAGATAAAAATAAAAGTAAAATTAATTGAGACATCAGTAGGTTAAAGGTTTTTGAATATCCATATTGAATCAGGAGCCCCATATAGTGCTCCATACAGTTCATGGTGGCCCCATAAGATGCTCCATACAAAATACTCCCCATATAACGCTGCATAAAGTTTAACAATGGCCCCATAAGATGCTCCATAGAATACTACCCCATATAATGCTGCACAAAGGTTAATAATGGCCCCATAAGATGCTCCATAAAATAATATGCCCCATATGCTGCTCCATAAAGGTTATGCTAACATAAGATGCTCCATAAATTTTATGCCCCATATGATGCTCCATAGATTATGCCCCATAAAATGCTCCATAGATTATGCCGCCATAAGATGCTCCATAGATTATGGCCCCATAAGATGCTCCATATATTTTATGCCCCATATGATGCTCCATAGATTATGCCCCCATAAAATGCTCCATAGATTTTGCCCCCATAAAATGCTCCATAGATTATGCCCTCATAAAATGCTCCATAGATTATGCCCCTTTAAAATGCTCCATATATTTTATGCCCCATATGATGCTCCATAGATTATGCCCCCATAAGATGCTCAATAGATTATGCCCCCATATGATGCTCAACAGATTATGCCCCCATATGATGCTCCATAGATTATGCCCCCATATGATGCTCCATAGATCATGCCCCATATGATGCTCCATAGATTATGCTCCCATATGATGCTCCATAGATTATGCCCCCATATGATGCTCCATAGATTATGCCCCCATAAGATGCTTCATAGATTATGCCCCCATAAAATGCTCCATAGATCATGCCCCATATGATGCTCCATAGATTATGCTCCCATATGATGCTCCATAGATTATGCCCCCATATGATGCTCCATAGATTATGCCCCCATAAAATGCTTCATAGATTATGCCCCCATAAAATGCTTCATAGATTATGCCCCCATAAGATGCTCCATAGTATAGACCTCATATGCTGCCGCTGCTGCTGCAATTGAAAAGAAATGACATACTCCCCTCTTGTTGCTGGGGACCAGGTGCCAGTGTCCTGAGCAGGCAATGACATCGGCGTGCTATGGGGGACAGGTGCTGGTGTCACTGCTGGCTCAGGGCCCCGGCACCTGCTATATTCACCTGTCCCCGGTCCACCTCTGTGCGCCGCTGTCTTCCATGTCCTCTGTCAGTGAGTGTTCAGGCAGAGGGCGCAGCGCGCACTAACTACATCATGGCGCCCTCTGCCCTGAACATCGCAGCTAGAGGATGCAGAGGAGAAAGCGGTGCGCAGTGGTGGACTGAGGACAGATGAATATCGCATATATTTACCCCTCCTGGCGCGTCTCTGTAGCCCCCCTGTTTTACCCGCGGTCTCCGGCAGCTACTACTTCAGCGGTCACGTGGTACCGCTCATTAAAGTCATGAATATGCGCATATTCATGACTTTAACGAGCGGTACCATGTGACCGCTGAAGGAAGGAGCCTGAAATCGTGGGAGAAGCAGGGGGGCTGCAGAGACGCGTCGGGGGGGGCTAAGTATGGTCTGACACCCCCACTCCCCCTCCCCCGCCGACCCCCTGGCATATAAGCCGAGAGGGGGACTTTCAGCCTTAAAAAATGGGCTGAAAATCTCGGCTTATACGCGAGTATATACGGTAATTGTAATCAACATTTTAGTCAGCAGATCTTTGAATAATAATAACATCCGCAATTGGATGTTGCTATGATTGTTGAACAACTCACATCATGGGAAAAAAGGTAAAACACTAGAAACTGCAAATGACCCAGTCGGTTCCTGTACAGACTAGAGATTCTTACTCCGCAGTCCCTGATGGTTCCTACATGGGCTGGAATGGCCGTAACAACAGACTAAACAATGGCATCTCAGACCTATGCTGCCTGAAAGGCCGTCCAGCGCTTCACATTTCTCCTAAAGAAACAGAGAGAAGAGCAGAGTGCAACTACCCTACAGAAGGGAAAAAGTGCTGAGACAGAAAGAGGTAAGATAAGGTATGTATTGCTAGAGAGTATGCTGCCTACTTCCTAAACAAGAAACAGAAGATAGGTGCAGTGTGAAAAGCAAAATTAGCAGAGACGGAAATCCTAGTTGGTCTTTCACTAACTGGCATAAACAATGGCAGTATGTAGGGATGAGCGAGTAGTGAAATATTCGGACTCGCTATACTCGTAATGAGTAGGTCTTAATACTCGGGTATTCGTAATGAGTAGCGAGTCCAATGCAAGTCAGTCGAAAATGTGAGTAATTTTCTGCTGGACCCTACAAAGTGGTCTGGGCGCCTGAACAAAAGGCTGAAATGGGTGCATGATTGTTTAAAAACAGGCGGTAAAAAGTGTATGTTAGTTAACGCAGGAAGAATCCACCCATCATCATCACAAGGGCTTCACAATTATGAAGGTTGGACTACTGTCCTTGTTATAATAATAATAATCTTTATTTTTATATAGCGCTAACATATTCCGTAGCACTTTACAGTTTGCACACATTATCGTCGCTGTCCCCGAAGGGGCTCACAATCTAGATTCCCTATCTGTATGTTTTGTTGTTCCACTGCCACTGCACAATGTGTAGGCATAGTGTCTTCAAAAAATTAGCCCTAGGGATTGTATCATGGTTGACGCAGGAAGGAGGCTTCAAGGGCCAGACATTTATAAAACTATACTAGCACGGTAGTTCCACTGCCCAATGTGCAGGCATAGACATAGTGTTTCCAAAAATTAGCCCAAGGGGTTGTATCATGGTTGACACAGGAAGGAGGCCTCAAGGGCCAGACAATTATGAAATAAGACTACTAGCATGGTAGTTCCAGTGCCCAATGTGCAGGCATAGACATAGTGTTTCCAAAAATTAGCCCAAGGGGCTGTATTATGGTTGACGCAGGAAGGAGGCCTCAAGGGCCAGACAATTATGAAATAAGACTACTAGCATGGTAGTTCCAGTGCCCAATGTGCAGGCATAGACATAGTGTTTCCAAAAATTAGCCCAAGGGGCTGTATTATGGTTGACGCAGGAAGGAGGCCTCAAGGGCCAGACAATTATGAAACTAGACTACTAGCATGGTAGTTCCAGTGTGCAATGTGCAGGCATAGACATAGTGTTTCCAAAAATTAGCCCAAGGGGCTGTATCATGGTTGACGCAGGAAGGAGGTCTCATCACAATTGCCTCTGATAGGAAATATTCATGAATGGAACTTTGTTTCTAGCTTTTTGACCATGCGGTAAATGTGGCAGAAGAAGGAGTAGGATACAGATGTAAGAAAGAGGAAAGGGGTTTGTATGGGAAGGGATGGACGTGATCACTAGTAGCAAAAAAGAATGTTTTGGGCGACTTGAGGTTAGGATGATGTCATCTGGTGGGCTTAAAAACTGTGATGAAATCCAGTCCTTGTTAAATTTTATCAGAGTCAGCCTGTCTGCATTCTCTGTAGTCAGGCGTGTGCGTGTATCTATGATGATCGCCTCAGCGGCACTGAAAACAGCAGGCCAGCACCTCCAAGGCATATAAGGAGAGGTCTGGCCAACTGTGCTTCTTGGATTCCCAGTAATTAAATGGAACAGAAGCGTCGGGAAGGATGCAGGTATGGTCTGTAAATACTCATTGATCATGTTGATCAACTTCTCCCTCCTTGACATAGTTACCACTCCAGCTAGCCCTTGATGATGAGCCAGTTTATTGAAGATGGCCTAGTTTGTGGACATTTTCCCCCCACCTCTTTTGGACCTGCTGGGCATGTCTCTTCCCATTAATGCATGCTTTTGCAAAGAGCTGGTACCTCTGCTACCAGCGGAGTCTGAGTCTGATGTCATCAAATGATCGACAAAGGCCCTCTTGATGGATTCAATTGTGAAACCCCTTGGTGACTGCAACACTAGCGAAGGAAATTTGTCCTTGTACCATTGGTGAAGAAAGGTGGCCAACCAGTATAGGTTGGTGTTGAAAATGTGGATCACGTGAGGGTCTTGGGACAGACAGTTAGAAATGAACTGTGCCAAGTGTGCCAAGCTGAAATGAGGCAAATGTTCTGTGGCCCCAGAAGGAGGAAAAATACCCATCCTCTCCTCACACTGACTTTCCTCCTCCCCCACCTCCTCCTCTCCAGCCCACCCATGCTGGACATACCTGAAGCTGGGGTTGGGAGTCCCTCTGTAGCATCATGGGTCCCCTTGATACCACGTAAAAATAAGTCCTCTCCCTCCTCATCTTCCTCTTCATCACCCAATCTTGCCTCATGATGATATATTGGCTGGGCTGGGTAGGATCACCCAGTATGAAATCTTGCTCCATACTCAGCTAATGGGCACTCAAAGATTCCATGTTTAGATTATGCAACGATTCTTTCAACGTACATAGCATTGGGATGGTAATGCTTATAATAGCCTGATCACCACTCATGAGGTTGGTGCAGTACTTAAAGTTATCAAGCTTCTCACAAATGTCAGCGATCCACACCCACTCGACAGTTATGTGTTTTGGCTGAGTTGCAGTCTGACGGGCATATTTAAGCTGGTATTCAGAAAGTGCCCTCTGCTGCTCACAAATCCTTGCTAACATATGATACGTTGAGTTCCACCGTGTGGACAGGTCGCAAATGAGTCAGTGATTTGGCAAATTAAATTGCTTTTGAAGTGCTGCAGGATCGGCAAGAGCGTTAGAGGAATGGCGGAAATGGGCACACATACGGCACACCTTTTCAAGTAGGTACGTCAAGTCAGGGTATGTTTTGATAAATTTCTGAACCACTAAGTTAAGCACGTGAGCCATGCATAGCATGTGTACCAGCTTCCCGATCTTTAAAGCAGCCACCAGGTTACGTCCATTATCGCAGACAACCAGACCGGTTTTGGCGTTGGTGAGAGCCCGCTTTAGATTGTTTAACACGTGCTGGTGTAACAAGGGGACGGCACACCGGGAAAAATAGTGCCGGCTGGGAACAGAGTATTGTGGGGCAGCCACAGCCAAGAGATCACGGAAAGAATGTGTCCCCACAAGCCTAAATGGCAACATCTCCACGGCTAGCAACTTGGCAATGTGTGCTTTTAGTATTTGTGCTTGTGGGTGCCTGTGTTGGTATTTACGCTTCCTTTCATAGATCTGGGGCACAAACAACTGGACGCTTTGCTGGGACAAACTAGTGAATGGGATTGTTGTGTCCTGTGTCTCTGCAACCGCAGCTTGTGAGCAGGAGGTATGAGCACCTGATTCATGGTCAGAAGATTGGGAAGGATGGATCATAGGCGACATGGCAGTAGTTTCACCCGCAGACACTGATTTGGTACCCTGTTGTTCTGCCCACCGACAAGGGTGCTTGGCTGCCATGTGTTTCCGCATACTGGTGGTGCTCTGGTTGCCTTTGCCCTGGCCTCTGCTCAGCTTCGTATGGCAGATGCTTGCTATGTTGAGGTAGCTGAGGAGAAAAAGCAAAAACAGTAATGCACCAGAGAGGCTGGAACCTATTGGATTGCAGTAACCTGAACTAACCACACAACTAGAGGTAGCCATGGAGCGTTCCTACGTTGATCCTAGACGCCTCGTCACAGCCTGAGAGATAACTACACCTAAAGGCAGAAAGATGAAAGCTATCTGCCCCGGAGCAGATCCCCAAAGTAAATAGGAAGCCCCCAAACATGTAATGGCAGTTAGACAAGAAGAAAGCACGGACACAGACAGAAAATAGAATGAGCAAACGCTGGGGCCCAATCTGTCTAGACAGAAAAGTACAGGAAAGGATTCTCACTGCAATCCAAAAAAAACCCTAAAAAAATACCAACTCTTCTGATTGCAAAAACACCTCAGATAACACGATCTCTACCACCTAAATCGGATCTCTGGTGTAACAAAACTAAAAAAACAGGAAAAAGCAAATGAACAAATAACAGTGGCTTCAGATAAACTGAGAGGAGCACAGGCCCCCAGGAGGGGACCCGGCTGACATACACAGAAATGCAGGGAACTATGCAAAAAGCAAGCACAAAAATAAAAGCAGAAAATATCTTATCTGAAAGCAGAAGATGCAGGCAAGACTCAGCAAACTTCTAAATGAACCAGGAACCACAATTAAGACAAGAACAATTGATCACCGGCAACCATCATGGGAGGGAACCTCCCTTATATCAGTCCAGTCAGTGATCCCAGATTGCCATTCCTCGCTGGAAGGTTCAGTACTGTCTGTAACCACCAGAGGGAGCCTCTGCTCAGAAACCATCTCCAGCACATTCATAACAGATGCTACAGATGACAATGTTTAGTTCAGAAGGACTATCCGAAAAAAAATTCCAGACAGAGGATGAACGCCCCCTTACCTTGACTTGGGACACAGAGGGATTGCTATTGGCAACAGTTAACACACTTCGCACTCTGCTCAAACAAGTAGCCCTTGGTGCCTTTGTTGGTGCTACATATCCACCTTCTTCCTTCGTGCTGCTGTGCTGGCTATACGTACCAACAGTCCAGGTCGGATCAGTGGACTCCTCATTGACCACCTCGTCGTCCATGTCATCCTCATTCCGTGTTGATTTTGTCGGCTGGCCAGATAGCAACTGTGTCTCATAATCATCAGCTTCCACCTCTTGAGCCGGTTTATCACTTGGCTGAAAGTGGCTTTCTCTTGGCCGTGGCTTTTCAAATATTTGCCCATGAACAGACGATACCTCCTCACGTTCCTCTTCAATGTTGCGCGTTTAGAGGCCAGAGGCAACCAAAGGATCGTATGTACCGAACAGATCATTGGAGTGGCCAACCATGAGGTCAAATGTTTCCTGTGACTGCAGAGGGAGGGAGGAAGTAGGAACAGGTTGAGGATTGGATGACCCAGCGTTCTGTGTATCAATAGTAGACTGTGTGGTTGTGGAAGATTGGGTGCTACTAGAAAATTTAATTGAGGCCTCTTCTGCATCCAAGTCAGTATCTGCTCTTGCTCTTCTGGCTTTCAGACACGTTTACGTTCCAGACCAGAAATTTTCGCCAGGAACATAGATGCATCAACCTTCTTCTGTCTCCCAGAGTCAGTGCCTTGTCGGGCACCACTGACAACCCCACGCCCACGTCCACGTCCATGTCCCTGTACCTTCACAACAGGCTTTTTGGGAATTTGGGGTTTTTGTGACATAGTTAAAGATGTTCAGATGCAGATATTGGGGAACAAGGAGCAGTTTGTGCTTTGTGGAAGGTAGCGCTACAGCCTAGTACTGCTTTGTGCTTTACAAACAGGACCGCAATGTAAAAAAAATAGGCCTTAGGTTAAAGCCGAATACTTTGCTCACCAGTCACCACAGAAGACAACGGTGCTGGCTGCATCTCAATTGTGCAGTATCATGCATGCTATTTGGTGTGCAAACAGCACCGCAAGGGCAAAAAAATTGGCCTGAGGTTAACACCGAATATTTTGCTTGCCAATCACCACAGAAGACAGCGGTACTGGCTGCGTCTCAGTTGTGCAGTACCGTGTGTGCTATTCAGTGTGCAAACAGCACCGCAAGGGCAAAAAAAATGGCCTGCAGGGTTATAAATAGCAGGGAAAACTGTGACTACTCCCTGACCTTATACAGTACTTTCAGCAAGAGCTGAGATATTGAGGTACTATGTTGTACTGTAACTCTCCTGCCTGTCTCCCTGCACTACAGTCACCTACTGCGAATACTCCAGGTAGCTCTCACAAGAGCTTTTGTGTTCTTGAGATGATTTATGGACGATTTGCAAAAGCACAACTCTCCCTAGCAGATGCTCACACTCTCCCTACGCTAGCACTAGCTGTGTTCTGGATGCAATGTGCAGAAAATGGCGGCAGCAGGGCTTATATTGATTCTAAGAGTCATAGGCTATGACTGATCTATGACGCTGCGTGACCAGCCAATCATAGTAATACCACAACCTAGAAGGCTGCGGCATTACTGTGATTGGCTAATGCTTGGCGGGAGATCCGAATATTGCGAGGCGTGTAGTGAAATACTCGCTTTGTTTCGAGTACTGCAAGTATAGCATTACTCGCCGAGTAAAGAATACTAACAAATATACTCCCTCATCCCCAGCAGTATGGCTTTACATCCAAATGAGAATATCACCAGCAGGAAATACCCACAGGGGAAAAGTATAGATAGCTGCACACGAAAGGTTATTGGGCAGATAATTGAATAAATGAAAACACCTGTTATCCTTGCTTTAGTTTTTATAGGTTAAGACACGGAGAAAAGGTGCAACTGCTGTGGTTCAGAGGAGCTGACTAGAAAGCACAGGATCAAGGATTTGAACCCAGACACATGACTGTACTCCCCTTCTACGAGGGGCCACTGGACCCACTGATCCCAAATGTCTGATGCCACTGACAGAACTCTCTCAGTAGGTGATCAGCATGCAGGGGAGGATGCAAAACAGTATACAGACAGGACAGCAAGGAATCACAGCTGATTCTTTCTTTGAGGTAAATCAATGCTTAAAAACAGGCAGTGAAATGTTTTGCCTCATAAAAAGACTCAGTTGTGATCCCCTGCTATCCTGTATGTATAATTGCTCCACCTGCTCAGGAGCTGTGGTATGTACAGACCATGTCCCTGTACGGTCAGACACAGACATTACACAGTACACAGCAGGGGCACATTTATAAGATTATCTCAGCACAGGAACATTTTATTTAACACATCCAATTGTGGAACTTATTTTTATTCCAAGATCTGTTAATTAAAGTGTACTTTGTGGGAAAACCCCTTTAAGGTAGCAGTGTATTTTGTTACACACCTGTTGCATCTTCAAGGTCAAGCTTCTATTTCTAGTTAAAAAATAAAAGAATAAAACTAAAAGTTTAATTTTTGTTTAAAGAAAAAACTTTTTTTATTCACTGTGTCCCCTAAAAGCGACACTGCTGGCAGGTCAATGGCATTTATGCCCTGCAGGCTGTAACATTGTGGTCCTTGGTTTCATTTTGACAAAGGACAATATCTATGTGATGCTTAGTCTCTACTCATGGACAAGCCATGAGACAGAGGAGCAAGACAAAGGTGTGTTCAGGTAACAGTCTGGGAGCAGATGCTAGGAGGATATGTCAAGATAAGAGAGTAAGAACAAGGAGTAGTCAGAGGCCAAATCCGTGGTCAGGTACCTGAAGCTCAAGAGCAGAAGGTATAATACACACAAATAATCATGACAAATTGTAGGTCCGCCAACAAGATGAGAGAAACAGACACAATGCTAAGTGTACACACCAAACAAAGCTAATCTACAACTGACACTGGACTGCTCACAGCTAGCCAGCTAAATAGCCAGCAAATCACTAATGACGGAAGGCACCTGGGAAAATACCCGCAGGCTACACCAGATTGAGCAGCAGTGCTGTCAATCAGAGTCCAGCACACTTCAGATCCCATATGGAGGCTGAGCTGTCACTCACAGTGTCCTAAGGCCACAAAGATGAAACCATGACAATCTATATGGCTTTTTCTTGTTCTCTATAGTTTTCTCTGAATATTTTCTTAATAAATGAGAGCTTGAGAATTTGGAGGCCAAGTCAACATCTTGATCACTTTTTCAGTTGTTCAGGAGACCATTTCTGAATATTGTTAGCAGTGTGGTAGGGCACACAATCCTGATGAATGAGGTTACTGCCATGAGGAAATTCCATTTTCTTGAAGGGTATATTTTATCTGCATTAACATTTAGGTAGGAGACATTTGTCAAATTTAAATCCACATGAGTGCCAGGTCCTATAGATTCCCAACGAAACATTATCCAGATCATCACACGGCCTCCACCAACCATTTTTCTTTACATTTTACATGCTCGTACCATTTCTTCCACAGGTAGGTTAGGCACATGTATCCACGAGATTAGGTAATTTCTTATATTGCTTCCTGTCACAGCTTTGATAATTATGTGCTCATTGTGGGTGCTTTTGTTCATCAACATACGCCAACACAAGTACTTTAACTAGTCTGTAGCTATACACATTCACCTTAGGCTTTGAAGTCTGTAACCATATAAATGCATGATCATTATGAATCATTGAATAAATCATAGCACGTGTTTCGCTGACATCATACTCTCTTACTCTCTTTATACACAACTATATAACAAATCATAAGAAAAAAAGAACAAAAATCAATAAAAGTCATCAAAGAAAAAATTGCAACCATACTTGCAATGCCATGTCCAGATCCAAATGCACAACAGGATGTAGCAGGCCCTCATGATAAAAGTGGGAGCAGCATAGGTGCAAAATACTAATAACAAAACCACTTACTAACCCACTAAACATCCATGAGGTGGCTGTCTAATATTCAAAATTCACAAAGGCTTGCACAGGGTACCATTCACATCATTACGTAAGATACCCCCTGTCCACATAACAGCGCATTATCAACGCCCTTATTATTACATCACGTAGGATGCCTATAACATAGAAACATCGATAGGACAGATATCCCACCTTACCCAGCCATCAATGAAGAGTCCAGCCTGCACCTTGCTTTAAAGAATGTGCTGAAATGATTAATTTAATTAATAAGGTATTGATCAACATTTTGACTATTAAGGGACATTAGATAGGACAGGACAACACTTGGGGACTGTCCTTGTCAGGACGGGAGACATACACGGGCACGACAGGGGAGCTTAGTCATATTAATAAAAAGTTAGATTTTATTATTCTACCAACATTTATCCTTGCTTCTACCCCTCCTCTCACCCCTCCAAATTACACACGGTCACAATCCATAGCCAGGGTCCTCATTATTTTGCGAGTTCTAACATTAAATTAAAAAAGAAATCTATATATGTTGTTCTTAAATAACATTTTTTTAAAAATTTAAATTATGTCCAGTTACATGTCTCCAAGGACAATCTAGCACTTGTCTTACTTTCAGATGACTGACATCAATGCATAGGGCAATTATGAAATCATTACTTCCTTGCTTAAAGAATTTGGAGCTGTGTTGGTTAATGGTTTCAGACATTTGTCAAAACATAGCACATATTCTTGACCTTCATCAGGAGAGTGTCATAGTTTCCAGTGACAAGTAGAGTGGGGTTGGACATGTTTTCATCTCCATGTGTTTTTGGAGGCCCTCAATTAGGTCAAAAGGAAAAGAGAACACATCCCTAAAGAAAGAAGTCTCCACAGGAAAGCTGAGGCATAACACAAACATTGCTCTGGAAGGAGGCTTGATGATTCATACTTACTTTCTGTCACAGTCTGAAGAGAAGATACAGGGAAAAGTGCTGAATAGTGAGCTGGTTCTCTTGTGCAATATTCTTACACAGCTCTAGACTAGACTATTATGATTCTGTAAAGTTTCTAAATTTTTACTGGAAAAATGTTTTTTTTTATTTAGAGGTTTCACATGAACTGTTCAATCCATACAATATAACTTTTAATCAATTTTATTTACCCAATAAAGACAAGTGTCATACTGTTCATACTGTGTTTATTAAATACACCTTTAATAATAATAATTTAGGGAATTTTTTTATATTTTTCCCCTTTCACAAATTATTGTATACAACCAATGACAGTTAGGCAACCTTTCAGCAGTCATGTAACCTTTATTAGCAAGTTGTATCGTCAATACATGAAAACGACCCTGGATAAACATTGTTAAAGTATTCACTATTATATGCTCTTTTAGGTTTTCTTTAAATATATTATATATCACTGATATCAAACTTGCTAAAAGTAGTTGCCTTGTTACAAGAGAGTCTAAAAGTTACCAAACAACTTTACTTCTCCCTATGATGAGTACATAACATTGGATGACAAATCTTGATTACTGCTCCCTAAAAATGAACACATTAATTTAATGCTAATCAAAGTCTAATAAAATTTAATAAAATTCACAAGTCCCAGAAATTGTGAAAAGTTCATGATTTGATTTACATTAATCAACAAAATTGTAAAATATTTCATCAGCCACATAAGCTGACATGACCACAGGTGTGAACACATGGGCTTCCGCATAATGCATGGCAGCTATCATATTACTAGGTATAGTGCAACCAATTAAAATAGACCATCATAGCATTTATGTAATCCTTTCTGTAAAGAATGGAATAATTGTTTTTCAAAAAATACAAAAGAAAATAACTGAATATCAAGAACTTTAACTGTGACCTTAGAAAGTGTGAGAGTAATAATTAGTGATGGGTCAACCCGTGGATATTCAGTTCCAGCAGGTTTGGCCGTTAACTTAAAAAAAGCTGGGTTCGGGTATCAGAACAGTACCCAAACTCGAACCCGAACCTAGATCACATTCAGTTAAATGGGGGGCACAAACATTCGTCGTTTGCCATGGTATCATGCAAACAGGGACTCTGATCGTCGGTAATATAGTTAACGCTGATTAAAGTGCTGCAGTTGCCATGCTGTCAGATGACAGCATATGAGCCAGCAGCTGTGACCGGTGGTAAAAAGGTTTCTTCTGGTCACAGGCGTCGGTTGATGAGAGAGTACTATTCTTATCAGCGTACTTCTGCTGTCGATGTCGAGCAAGCGATGTTGATAAGAGTATTCATCAGTTGTTAACTGTGCAATAAATAACAAAAAAATAACATGGGGTATTTTTTATTCTTGGTAATCAGTATAGGCATAACTGACAGCTGCAGGCTGCAGCCTTCAGCTGTCAGATTTATCATAGCTGGTAGTCAAGATTAGAGGGGTCTCAAGCCATTTTTTTAAACTATTTAAATAAAATTATTTAAAAAACAGCATGGTGTCCTCCTCATTTTTTGACAACGAGCCAAGCTAAAGCAGACAGGACAGGTGGGGGCTGGTATTCTCAGACATGGATATTGACCCTTCCCAGACTAAAAATAGCAACTGACATTAAGCCCAGGGGTTACTAATGGAATGGTGTCTATAAGACACCTCCATTACTAACTCCATAGTTAGATTGTAAAAAAGACACAGCAATAATAAAGTCCTTTAATTGAAATAAAGACACTGACACCTTTATTTGAAATAAAAAAAAAAAAAACAAAGTTATACTCACCTTTACGCCTATTCCATTGATGCCCATGTCCCCTATTAAAGACAGAGAATAATAAACAACCATATTGCTCACTTGTCCGACGAGAAGATAATCCATACTGTCAGTGTCTTTATTTCAATTAAAAGATGGTGTAAAAAATAAATATACCACAGGTAGTGTTGAGCGATACGATAATGCAAATATCGGCTATCGGCCGATATTAGCTCTATCGGCCTTTCGATAATTCGTTTCGATATTTTCGTCTTATCGAATACCGGAATCGGATTTGTCACTGTCACTGTGAGTGTCCGTCGGTCGGGGCTGTCAGGAGTCAGCGGCACTTACCTGGCAGAAGATCTCCGGCGGTCACGTCCTGGACTGCTTGATGGCCGCCATTATCTTCTCCCTGGTGGTCACATGCAGTTTTTCGCGATAACTGCAGTGACTGCAGGGTAATCCCGGCCGTAAAGCAGTCAGTCCGATGACGTCACCGCCGGGGAAGCAGGTAATCAGCTGTGCTGCGCCGGGATGACAGGCTCTGCCTGTCATTCTGATGTAGCAGAGCTGGATCGTCGTGGGACACTCGTTACTATGGACTGCGTCGGTCAGGTGGTATACTTTTTTTTTTTTTTTTCATTTTTTTACAGGAGATCGATGGCGTCGCAGGATGAGACTGTAATAAAAGTAATGAAAACTGTGTTTTTTTTTTTTATTAAATTAAAAAACTTTTTTATGAACATTCACCCGTCCGGGTACATAAACAATTTAACTATTTACATACAGGGACCCTGTCCGGGTTATTTATAATTCTTTGGCAGGGGTGTTCCAGGTACCACCTGGTACTCTTCTGATGCTTGCCAAACATCCGAGGCACCAAGGACCACCAGGACCTGATGACGTCGTGTGGCCTGTACAATCAAGTCGTGACCCGCTATCTGGGTCTGTTTGGCCACCTCTTTCATCTCCCTCCTGGTCTGGAGCCCTATGTCCCGGACTGAACGAACCCCAGGGGGCCTAACAGGCGCCGGGTACGGGCCAGCTATACTTATCATGTCCATAGCTGGGGCTGCTGAGGAGACCACTGAGGGAGGCTGGGGAGATTTACGGCGTGGGGTGGGCACTTTTGCAGAGGCCTGGATGTGGGAGGCTGAAGGCTCCGAGGGTCTCACAGGTTCCTGACACTCTGGGGAGTAGGGGTCGCACCTGGTAACATTTAGGGCGTACCATCCATTGTAACCCCAGTGTCGGGTGTAAGTCACCAAGTCTCCTGGCAACAGGTCCCTCCCCGGGTGTCCTTCTGGGAGGTGAGCCTCCACGTCCCGCCGGTTCACAAAAACTTCTAAATAAAGTCCAGGCTCCTGGATGAAGCCCCAACCACCTTTCAATTTAAAGCTCCGTACTGCACCCTTACGCTGTGGCTCCCTCAGGGTTCCTTTATCCTTTCTCATCCGGTCCTTATCTGCCCGGTCCTTCTCCAGCTGACGTTGGCGAAGTTTTTGGGATTCTCGCTGCTCCCTTTGTCGCTCTGCTTCCCGCTCCCAACGTCTCCACTCTTCCTCCTGACGCCGGTTGTAATTCTCCACCAGCTGCTCCATGTCTCCACCATCAAATGCCAGCTTACAGTGTCCGGTTTGCGGCAGCTCTCCTGGCGCCCCCCAGTCCTGGCGGCGCTCACCTGCGGAGGAAGCAGCCGGCTCTGGAACAGATGACAGTCGGGGCTCCGGTACAGGCAGGTAGACCTCTGGTGCCTGCGCAGCCTCCTCCATGAGGACGGGTGTCACTTCTTCTGTCTCAGCGACGGGGGCAGACAGCGGGATCTGGGGTGCTGCCGGTGCAGAGGTTTTTGCAGGAACGGGTGCCTCCACTGCGACAACGTCAACCGGATCACATTGCAAGGGCTGGGATGCCCGCACGGACTCCTCTACTAGAACGTGTGCCTCACCTTCCGATACAGACACTTCAGGTAAGAGGGATTGGCGCTGCTCCAAGTTTATTTTTAGGGCACGCCAGCTGGCTTCCATCCTGGCGACCTCCTCCCGGTGCCGGGCCAGGCCTCTTAGGGTATCCTCCGCTTCTTGCAGCGTAGGAGGGTTTCCAGGCCGGGTGCCCAACGGTGGTTCCGTGGCGATCGGGTCGCTTCCGTGGGGGAGAGCTCTGACTGCTCCATCCCTTCACACTTCTGCTCGTGTCCATTAGCCATCTCTGCCAAGTCACATGTGTCATTAGCATCTGGAGAGGGCCCCTCTTTTGTAGGGAGGCGGGACCTTCGTGTTAGTTTCCGCCCACTGAGGAGGATGAGGAGGCGGAACTGAAGAGCTGTGGGGCACGATCTTACATTGCAGTACCATTTAGAGCCATCGTTTTCGCGTCACTGAGTGAGTGTGTACACCCATGAAGAGCACGCCCTTCTTCTTCACCAGTGCCTCGTCGTGACGCAGATATGGCGGAAAAATGGCAAATACATTCTCTGATGATTTTAGCAATTCTCAAGCACAAAACCAGTTCAATTCAGGCACACAGGACTCGCTTATAGCGAGCTACAGAATCCTGTTCGTGACGCCCAAGTTGAGTCGCACAGAGCCAGAGGTTTTTGGGTACTCGGCACCGAGCCCGTCGACTTCTATGGGGTATGTCACGGCTTTACCCGGCAATTGAATCAGAGTCTATTTTACTATGTAGAAGTGTATAAACTATAAATATATGTATATATATATGTCACAATGACATGTATATATATTATATATTATATATATATATATATGTATTCTATGTGTGTATATTTTGTGTTTACAACGAAAGAAAGGGTTTTTTTTGTTGCGATATTTTGTTCCCATAAACTTACATGGGACTTCCGGTATCGAAATCGGATATCGACGATATTTAGTGCTATCGGCGATACAATTTCGATACGATATTTTTAGATATCGAGCACTATCGCTTAACACTAACCACAGGTAAAAATGTTGGAGCCTCTATTAACAGTAGATGTGCTGTCACAAGCTGTCTGGCAATAGTACTACCAAACGCAAGTCACAATTGCCCTTCTTTGCCTCTGTCAAGCATGTTTTAAACACTTTTGTTTTCAGTGGCTAAATTTGCTAACTTTATTATTTTTTTTTTACATTTGAGATCTTTGTAAGCCTAGAAAGCTTTTTCAATGCTTTGAATGTCTTAATTGCTTTTCGCTTTGTCTTATTATATTGAGGGCTGGGTTATTCAACTTTTATTCCTATCAATATTATTATCAGAGGGAATATAGTGGGTGAAACAAATATTGAACACAATATAAAAATGGTGCAAGCAGTAGTCACAACCAAACTGCTGTCCGGTTGTGCTCTGGCACTTTACAGGCAATTGTTGTCCCAGTCCTAGCGTGCTGTAGGGTGTGGGGTGCATCACAGTTGTAGGTCGCAGGCCTCCATTCTCTCCAGGCTTCCGTCCTCAGGAGCCACTGCACACAATGCATGGGACACTAGTTTCTTTGAAACAGTGAAATTTTTGCTGAACTGTCCAAGTTCATCAGGTCCAAGAGGGATAGGTCACAGCAATGCAGACTTCTTTCCTCCTTAGAACAACTCCACTTCTGTTCTGCCACATGTTCATTCTGGACTACCCTCAATCTTGCTCACTCCATAGGCCCCAGGGATTTATTGTCCACTAATTCATTGCACCTGGGACCGGCCACCCGCCCCTCATGTACAGTAACTCCATGTCCCCGACCTCTTGATGTCGGAAGACCCGGTCCGCTCCATGGCATCTGGCCTGAACCCTAAGCTCCAGGTGCTGTTGGAATGTCTATCAGGGATCTCTATTTGATCCCCCGCTGCCCTGAACGTTTGGCCCTTGATACACCTAGCAATCTACCCCACCTGAACTTGAACTCACTCCACACTTCACTGGCTGACACTGAACTCCCTCAACAAGGAAGTGCCCCCTTCTTATCATCACTAGAGCCATCCCACTGGGCAACCTTAACTATATCCTATCTACCTGCTAAACTGCTCTATATCTTATGCTGTCCTGAGATTATTCTGATGCTATATTCACATTATGCTCTAATGTAATGTGAAATAATGTAGTGATGTACAGTATATAAAGCGTTAGACACTAGAGTTGAGCGATACTTTCCGATATCCAAAAGTATCGGAATCGGAATGGTATCGCCGATACCATTAAAATATCGGCGATACCCGATACCGATACCGGAAGTCCCATGTAAGTCTATGGGAACAAAATATCGCAACTAAAAAAACCTCTTTCTTTCCTTGTAAACACTAAATATACACACATAGAATACATATATATATATAAATATATATATATACATGTCATTGTGACATATATATACATATATGTATAGTTTATACACTTCTACATAGTAAAATATCCTCTGATTCAATTGCCGGGTAAAGCCGGCTTCTGTGAAAAGACAGAAGCACCCGACATGAAATGACACTTGGTGTACTTAGGGTTAACCATGTCTTTTCATGTCCTTTGCTATCTGATTTGCACAAACAATTACATCAGTCTATGTGTGCATAATTTCACACCTGTAGGGGTTAATTAAAGGTGTAAATTCGTTGTAAAAAGAAACTGACTTTTTTGCTACGAATTTACACCTTTAATTAACCCCTACAGGTGTGAAATTTTGCACACTTACACTCATGTAATTGTTTGTGCAAATCAGATATCAAACTACATGAAAAGACATGGTTAACCCTATGTACACCAAGTGTCATTTCATGTCGGGTTCTGCATTTTCACAAAAGCCGGCAATTGAATTAGCGGCTATTATACTATGTAGAAGTGTATGAACTATAAATATAAATATATATATATATATGTGTCACAAATTCAATGACATGTATATATATATATATATATATATAATATATATGAGGTGTAAAATTGCTGAAAAAAAATGCGTGGGCTCCCGCCCTATTTTCGCAACCAGACAGACAAAGCCAGTGAGTGGGGGCAGATAATAATAGCCCAGAGAGGGACCATTTTTTTTGGCCCCCCCCGGCTACTTAACATCTGCCCCCAGACACCCCAGAAAGGGCAAATCTCTAATTAGATTTGCCCTTTCTGGCACTTTGCCCGTCTATTCCCATTGCCCTGTAGCGGTGGCGAATGGGTTAATAAGGGGTTAAAATGACCTTGCAATTGAAAGGTCACTTTAAGCCAGGTTAATAATTGAGAGCTGTCAATTAGACAACTATCAATTATTAATCCTATTGTATGAAAGAAAAATCAAACACACACACTTTAATAAAAAAGAAGTTTAATGAAATAATCACACAGTTTTTGACCATATTTTATTTACCTGCTAAAACCATTTCCTGTAATAAAAATAAAATAATAAAGCAAAATTATTCTTACCAATCCGATGCACAGTCAGGTCCCACGGTGTAATCCTTCAGAAAGGGTTAATGTTTACTGCAGGGACCGCAGCTAATGCTGCAGCCTCACAGTAAACCCCCAAATGAATGAGCTCCTCTCCTGGCTGACAGGAGAGGAAGTGGAAAGCTTAATTGATTGCTTTCCACTTTCACTTCAGGTCAGCCAGGGACACCATCAGTGACGTCAGAGGGAACTGATTAACAAAAATAGGGGTTCCCTTCGAAAAAAAAATGGCGTGGGGTCCCCCCTATTTTTGTTAACCAGCCAGATGAAGCAGACCGCTGAGGCCTGGATTTTCAGGCTGTTAAGGAGCCAAGATCCATGGACCTTGCCAGCCTGATAATACCAGGCCACAGCAGTCTGCATATCTTGGCTGATTAACAAAAATAGGGGATCCCCTCGAAAAAAATTGGCGTGGGGTCCCCCCTATTTTTGTTAACCAGCCAGATGAAGCAGACCGCTGAGGCCTGGTTTTTCAGGCTGGTAAGGATCCAATATCCATGAACCTTGCAAGCCTGATAATACCAGGCCACAGCAGTCTGCTTAGCTTGGCTGGTTAACAAAAATAGGGGATCCCCTCGAAAAAAAAAACGGCGTAGGGGTCCCCCTATTTTTGTTAACCAGCCAAGTAAAATGCAGACTGCTGCGGCCTGGTATTAAAAGACTGTCAAGGCCCATGGATTTTGGCCCTCAACAGCCTGATAATACCAGGCTACAGCAGCCCCACATTTGGCGCATCAAAAGATGTGCCAATTGTGGCACTTTACCCGGCTCTTCCCACTTGCCCTGTAGCGGTGGCAAGCGGGGTAATAAGGGGTTAATGTCACCGTTGATTGCACGGTGACAATAAGCCCGGTTAATAATGGAGAGGCGTCAATAAGACACCGATCAATTATTAATCCCAAAGTTTTTAAATGTGTAAAAAAAAGACACAGCAAGAAAAAAGTCTTTTAATGAAATAAAAGAGACAACACAGTTTTCATTTCTTTTATTACTCTCTCATTCCTGCGACGCCATCGATCTCCTGTAAAAAATAAAAAAAACAAACCAACAGTATACCACCTGTCCGACACAGTCCATAGTAACGATAGTCCCACGACGATCCAGCTCTGCTACATCGCAATGACAGGCAGAGCCTGACATCCCGGCGCAGCACAGCTGCTTACCAGCTTCCCCGGCGGTGACGTCATCGGACTGCTTTACGGCCGCGATTACCCAGCAGTCACTGCAGTTATCGCGAGAAACTGCATGTGACCGCCGGGGAGAAGAGGATGGCGGCCATTAAGCAGTCCGGGATGTGACCGCCGGAGATCTTCTGCCGGGTAAGTGCCGCTGACTCCTGACAGACCCGACCGACGGACACTGACAGTGACAGTGACAATTCCGATTCCTGTATCCGATATGACGAAAATATCGGTACTCGGAATCGGAATTCCGATACAGCCAATATCGGCCGATACCCGATATTTGCAGTATCGGAACGCTCAACCCTATTAGACACATTACTTTCATATATAAAACCACACAACAACATTGACACAGTGCGTATTTTGTCTTCAGGGGCAGGAACAGGGTAATAAAGTCAACATCTCTACATCACCAATTTTTTAAGTACATATATTTATGTAACAACTAGTGTTGAGCATTCCGATACCGCAAGTATCGGGTATCGGCCGATATTCGCGTTATCGGAATTCCGATACTTAATTCCGATACTTTTTCCATATCGTATACCGGAATCGGAAGTTCCCATAATTCTTTGAGAGGCAATGTGATTTTAGTCAGCCAATGAGGAATCCTACGAAGTGTGGGCACATCCTGTAATGCTGCGGTCATCTTAACTAATGGCATGGCTGTGATTGGCTGCTGAAATGATGTCAGAATGCACTATAAAAGGCGCCGCCGCCATTTTAGCGTCACTGTGCTGTGAACTCAGTAAGGGACAGAACGCTACTCTGCTCACTCTGAGGGACAGTTAGATATTGCGATTTTGTGTACTACTGTGCTTGAGGCAGGCTAGTTTACCAACCGCTGTGTAAAGCTTCATTTTGCCAGTGTTGTTTTAACAGCTCTGTGCAAGGTGTGTGTGTGACAGTGCAGGTGACGCTGCAGTTTGCTCTGCATCCACCGCTGTTGTAGGCATCTGCACGTGTCACTGACTCTTTTTTTTTTTTATTTTATTTACTGGAATTGGTGCAGCTCCATTATATTAGAAAAAAATCAAATCTATTAGTGTGACGTGCTTCCATCCGTATACAATACATTGGTTGCAAACACTATAGAAGTACACAAAGGAGCTTTTCACAGATAGTGAATAGTTGTGTTTCAGTGTTCACTGCATCTGTGAGGTTTTGATTTTTGAGTGCAGATCACGCTCCAGTTAGTTCTTCAACCACTGCTGGTTGTAGTCTGCTGAGCGTGTGTCACTGCCTCATCCTTCACATTTTTCTCTAATTGGTGCTGCTCCATTTTAGTGGAAAAAAATCTAATCTATTAGTGTGACGCGCTTCCATCCGTATACAATACATTGGTTGCAAACACTATAGAAGTACACAAAGGAGCTTTTCACAGATAGTGAATAGTTGTGTTTCAGTGTTCACTGTAGTCTGTGAGCTTTTCATTTTGTGAGTGCAGATTACGCTCCAGTTTGTACTTCAACCACTGCCGGTTGTAGTCTGCTGAGCGTGTGTCACTGCCTCATCCTTCACATTTTTCTCTAATTGGTGCTGCTCCATTTTAGTGGAAAAAAATCTAATCTATTAGTGTGACGCGCTTCCATCCGTATACAATACATTGGTTGCAAACACTATAGAAGTACACAAAGGAGCTTTTCACAGATAGTGAATAGTTGTGTTTCAGTGTTCACTGTAGTCTGTGAGCTTTTCATTTTGTGAGTGCAGATTACGCTCCAGTTTGTACTTCAACCACTGCCGGTTGTAGTCTGCTGAGCGTGTGTCACTGCCTCATCCTTCACATTTTTCTCTAATTGGTGCTGCTCCATTTTAGTGGAAAAAAATCTAATCTATTAGTGTGACGCGCTTCCATCCGTATACAATACATTGGTTGCAAACACTATAGAAGTACACAAAGGAGCTTTTCACAGATAGTGAATAGTTGTGTTTCAGTGTTCACTGTAGTCTGTGAGCTTTTCATTTTGTGAGTGCAGATTACGCTCCAGTTTGTACTTCAACCACTGCCGGTTGTAGTCTGCTGAGCGTGTGTCACTGCCTCATCCTTCACATTTTTCTCTAATTGGTGCTGCTCCATTTTAGTGGAAAAAAATCTAATCTATTAGTGTGACGCGCTTCCATCCGTATACAATACATTGGTTGCAAACACTATAGAAGTACACAAAGGAGCTTTTCACAGATAGTGAATAGTTGTGTTTCAGTGTTCACTGTAGTCTGTGAGCTTTTCATTTTGTGAGTGCAGATTACGCTCCAGTTTGTACTTCAACCACTGCCGGTTGTAGTCTGCTGAGCGTGTGTCACTGCCTCATCCTTCACATTTTTCTCTAATTGGTGCTGCTCCATTTTAGTGGAAAAAAATCTAATCTATTAGTGTGACGCGCTTCCATCCGTATACAATACATTGGTTGCAAACACTATAGAAGTACACAAAGGAGCTTTTCACAGATAGTGAATAGTTGTGTTTCAGTGTTCACTGTAGTCTGTGAGCTTTTCATTTTGTGAGTGCAGATTACGCTCCAGTTTGTACTTCAACCACTGCCGGTTGTAGTCTGCTGAGCGTGTGTCACTGCCTCATCCTTCACATTTTTCTCTAATTGGTGCTGCTCCATTTTAGTGGAAAAAAATCTAATCTATTAGTGTGACGCGCTTCCATCCGTATACAATACATTGGTTGCAAACACTATAGAAGTACACAAAGGAGCTTTTCACAGATAGTGAATAGTTGTGTTTCAGTGTTCACTGTAGTCTGTGAGCTTTTCATTTTGTGAGTGCAGATTACGCTCCAGTTTGTACTTCAACCACTGCCGGTTGTAGTCTGCTGAGCGTGTGTCACTGCCTCATCCTTCACATTTTTCTCTAATTGGTGCTGCTCCATTTTAGTGGAAAAAAATCTAATCTATTAGTGTGACGCGCTTCCATCCGTATACAATACATTGGTTGCAAACACTATAGAAGTACACAAAGGGGCCTTTCACAGATACTGAACAGTTGTCTGCAGGGTTCACTGTAGTCTGTGAGGAATAACCACACTTAGGCCTTAACTTTTCTGACTTTCTTTATCAATCTACCAAGATGAAGAAGTCAGTGAGTAAGGCACGTGGTCGTGGTCGAGGCCGTGGATTTGCAGCAGGGAGAGGACGTGGGGATTCTGTGGCTGCTGCCGCACCCAGTGACACAGCATCCACCAGTTTTCCCCGTGAGCGTTCCTTTATGCGCACTTTTGTAGGAGCTCAGCGTACCCCCCTGCTGCGTGAAGAACAAATTGAAGCCGTTGTTGGTTGGATGGCAGCCAATGCATCGACTTCAATACCTTCCACCTCCTCTCAGGACCACAGCACTGTTGAACAACCATCAGTCTCTTCACCGCCTGCCAAATTGCTCAGGCAGTCAGAGAGCTCTGTACAGGAGCCAGCTGAGTCTCTGCTTCTGTTCTCAGAATCTGTTGGCTTGGAAACAGGGGCCCAGCCAAGCAGCATTCTGGAATGTGAAGAAGAGGCAGTATGCAGTGATGCGCAACAGCTGTGTCTCTCTGAATCTGAAGAGGCGGGTGAGACAGTGCCGATGGTCAGCACACCGCAGAACGCATCTGATGATGATGAGACTCAGTTGCCAGTTTCTGTTGAGCATGGTGCTGGCCAGACCACCCAACAACAGCAGGTGTTGGAAGAGGGTAGTGGTGGAGATGATGAGGTCCAAGACCCAACATGGCGTGAGGAACAGGAAGGTGGTGGGAGCAGCTCTGAGGAAGAGATTGCACCAACGGTCCAAACAGTAGGGAGAGGTAGGCTGCAGACTCGCTTGCCTGTAGCCTCCAGTTTGGCACCCGTTCGGAGCAGTTCTCTTACAACAGCCAAACCGGGCGCTCCCAGGACTTGCTCTGCGTGGTCCTTTTTTGATACAGTTGCAGATGATATTTGCTATGTAAAATGCAAGCTGTGTAATCAAAAAATTAAAAGAGGTAAAAGTGTCAGTAACCTTAATACAACAAATATGTGGAAACATGTGCGGTCAAAGCACTTTGTTGAGTTACAAAGACACACTGGAGATGTAGGCCAACCTACAGCAGCACCTACATCTTCAGCTCCTGTTGGAGCCTCTTCCTCCAGTTCACACACAGCTGGTAAGGCTTCCTCAAAGGATCGCCATGGAAGAACCTCTGTCACTGTTGTCCAGAGACACAGTGTTATTCCACCCACAGCTGCAAGTTCCCTGTCATCCTCACACACCCAGGCCACAAAACAGCCATCGGTAGCACAGGCATGGGATAAAAGACGGCCATACTCGGCAAACCATCCACGAGCACAGGCTCTGAATGCTGGCATTGCAAAACTCCTGTCCCTTGAAATGCTGTCATTCAGGCTGGTGGAGACTGACAGTTTCCGTGAATTAATGGCATTGGCAGTCCCACAATACAATGTGCCCAGCCGATTTTATTTCAGCAGGCAAGCCGTCCCTGGTCTGCAAAAGCATGTTGAGGCAAAAATTAAACATGCGCTACTAAACGCCGTCAGTAGCAAGGTCCACCTGACCACCGATGCGTGGACCAGTACCCATGGCCAGGGACGATACCTTTCACTCACTGCCCATTGGGTGAATGTTGTGGAGCCGGGTACAGATCTTGCGAGTGGCGCTGTACGTGTTCTGCCAACTCCAAGGATTGCCGGAATCAAGTCTGTCCACATTGACTCCTCCTCCTACTCCAGTTCCTCAGAATCATCGCTGCAGGAGCCGTCACGGTCTACCTCCACATGGACCCGTGGACGCTTACCTGATGCGACCGATATGAGCACAGCCGTGGCCAAACGGCAACAGGCCGTTCTGAAATTAATTCCTATGGGGAATCGAAGCCACACAGCGCAGGAGGTCTGGAATGCCATCAAGCAGGAGAGCGACGTGTGGTTTTTGCCAGCGAATCTCCAGCCAGGCTTGGTAGTGTGTGACAATGGCCGAAATCTGGTGGCAGCTCTGGGCCTTGGCAACCTCACTCACATACCATGTCTGGCACATGTGCTCAACTTGGTCGTGCAGAGTTTTTTGAGGGACTATCCGGATCTTGATGCACTGCTGCACAAGGTCCGCCTAGAGTGCGCTCACTTGCGACGTTCCAGCATGGCCAGATCGCGCATTGCAGCTCTGCAACGCAGATTGCGCCTTCCTGAACATCGCATCATATGTGACGCTATCCACCAGGTGGAATTCAACGTTACATATGTTGGAGCGGTTGTGTGAGCAGCAGCCAGCAGTTATGGAGTATCAGCTGCATCAGGCGCAATCAACACGCAATTTGCGCCGTCCACACTTCACCATTAATGAGTGGGCCACTATGAAGGACATGTGCCACGTTTTGCGTGCGTTTGATGAGTCAACGCGGATGGCGAGTGCAGATGATGCACTAGTCAGCCTGACTGTCCCCCTTATCTGCCTGCTTCAAAAAACACTGCAAGCAATAAGGGATGAGGTTTTGGAAGAGGTGGAGGATGAGGAGTCACAAATTCCATCACCTTCTGGAAAGTCAGCGCAACGTGGTTCCTCACAAAGGGCTGGGCAGGGCTCACTTTGTGAGGAGGATGAGGAGGAGGAGTCAATGGAGGAGGAAGACATCGCTCCAGAGGGAGGTACACAACGCTCTAGTCAGTATGTAGAGCGAGGGTGGGGTGATGCAGAGCAGGCAGAGATAACGCCTCTTGCAGAGGACAGCGTTTCTTTGCCAGTTGGGAGTCTGCAGCACATGGTTGATTTCATGCTGCAGTGCCTAAGAAACGACCGCCGCATCGCCCACATTCTCACGACGTCTGATTATTGGGTGTACACCCTCCTAGACCCTCGCTACCGGGACAACGTCAAAAGCCTCATCACACCGTTGAACCGGGAGCGTAAAATGCGGGAGTACCAAGACACACTGGTGCAATCCCTAATGTTCTACCTTACTGCCGAGAGCACTGCTGCTGCTACTGCTTTACAAAGCAGCTCTGTGCGTCGAGGCAGTGTAGAGAGCTCTGCAACAAGAGGGAGCACACGCAGTGCCTCTGCACAGGGAAAGACCAGTATGTTAAAAATGTGGCAAAGTTTTGTGGCAGCGCCACAAATGTCTACACCATCCGAGAGGGCTCCAGTCAGCGGGAGGCAACGTATCCGTCAGATGGTGACAGACTACTTGGCTTTGCCTCTCAGTGTACTCCCAGATGGCTCTTCCCCATTCAAGTTTTGGGTCTCTAAGCTGGATACATGGCCAGAGCTTAGCCAGTATGCATTGGAGGTGCTGGCTTGCCCTGCTGCCAGTGTATTATCGGAGCGCGTCTTTAGTGCTGCAGGTGGTGTACTAACAGACCGTCGCATGCGACTATCCTCCGATAATGTAGACCGGCTTACTTTTCTGAAAATGAACAAGGCATGGATCTCGCCAGAATTTGTCTGTCCGTTTTCAGATTAAATAACTGTTTCGCAACGTTATCCATGTCTCCTGTTATGTTCATCTTTCTACCACCTGAACTCTACTCCCTGGGCTCCAACACTGCCAGTTGCTGCTCAGAAGTGTCGTGTCCACAGAACAAAACACAAGCTCTACTGTTAGTGGGGTTCAGTAACGCCAGCTGTTCCCCTGCTGTGTCAACGGCAAGAAGTGTCCTGTTCCCGACACATGGACAGAAAAACACATGACCAACATGCTCCAAATAGGGAAGAGCCGTCACCCTGCTTGTTATGCTGAAAACATGAAATTGTGAAGTTTTGCAGGCCTACAATGATAAATTTTTATGACAAATATGGACAAATAATAATTTGTCATCACAGCGCATATCTGCACATGTCTATTAGAAATGGTAACAAAAATATAAAACATAGTCTACTCTTCACATTTTTAAATTAATGCATAAAAGTACATTTCAGACTTATGAATTAATGCTTTTTAAGGAACTTTATCTGTACCTGTAAGATAATGCAGTCAATGGATGTACGAATCATTAAATCCTCATCATCATCATCACGAGTTTTATTTATGACAGACATTATAAAATACACATACTGATGCCAACTGTAACTTCAAACACCATATATGAAATGGCCAGCATGTAAACATGGTAATAATGTCCAATAATAAATTATTACATCTAGAAAGTGCATCATGCATACTGACAATAGGTAGTTATACCTGCAAGTGCTGTTGAAACAACCACAAGAGATATAAATTAATACTGGTATATAGGTATCACAGTGCATAGTTACTCATGGACAATGTTGATGTAATACTGTATCTCAATTAAGTCAGCGTCAACCATTAGGCTTGTTAGTCTTGTACATTGTTAAAGAGGGAACGTAATTTTTTGGTTTGTCATAGGTGTAGTATTACACATTAAATTATTACTGCTGTATTTTTTTTTGCGTCCCTAGTGCGCAATAACGCAGCCTAACCTCACATTTGATAGTCAGCTAATTGCCACACGCTACCCTACCCTACGCGTGACAGTAGGAAGGTAGTGTTGACGGATAAAGCTTTGCGCAACCAGACATTCTTTTACCCTCTTCAACACTCTACAAGCAAAAAATGCATGATTTCAGCCGCAGACTTTATTGACGTACAGTATAACATCGGCATTACCATCAGAGGCTGTCCACTGTCTGATACAGACATAGAATATACCTTTGCTATCCGTAGCCTTTGTTTCACCTACACTTGCAGGCACACACTTAAATTGTGACAAACAATGCCTAATGTTTTTTTAAATGGTTATTTTTTATTGTACATTATTGTGTCATCAATCACATTGATGAGTCCATGCTGGACATGTCATACATGCTATAGAAAGTTACGATTTTATGAACTTAAATAATTGAAATGTCTGTGACTGTCACATAAAATTTGCGATGATGATGATGAGTGACTATTACAAAATCCATTGTCTTCACTATGTTATGGTTTAACATAGCGTTCCTTAAGCATTATTCATAAAAAAAAAAATTTACTTTTATTCTTAAATTTACAACACTATATTTTGTTACCAATTTTTTGGGTGTTGTGTTGTTCCATTTATTTTTGGCATGTGCATATATGCGTTTATATTTGTATTTTCTTTATTTTTCCTTCTTGAAATTAGAAAACATGTGTATCTTTGTACCGTGTTAGCCAGTAGATAGAAAAATATTTAGACTTCAGAGTCAGCAGTGGTTGATACCTTTTAATGGATAACTGAAAAGATGGAAACAAATTGCAAGCTTTCAAGGCTACTCACGTCTCTTCATCAGGGAAAGACTAACTAAAAAAATTAAGCATCACATATTTCTATACACAACAGGACACAGGAATAGTGCAATAGGTAAGACAAGTAAGTGACGTGTATCAGAACTGTCATTATCTCACAGGGATGAACATAAATATTGGAACAGTTCCTAGATAAGGATAGAAAGTTTGATTGCCCTCTCATTGGCGTATTTTTTGGGGTTTTCATGACCCTGGAAGGGCATAGACGCAGATTCCTTAATTGATATAGAATGACATAAATCCATGTGATCTATTCATTCCATCACTAACAGTGTCAAAGGTCATGATGAGCTTATATTCTGAAACCTTTGTACGTTTCTCATATTTGAAGTTATATTTTAATAACAGTAATTCCATATCCATGATGCTATGACCGGGCATACAAAAGTCTTTTGCCACAGGTAAATTCATTAATTTATCTGTGATTGTGTGGCGCTGATAATTCATCCTTGTTCTCCTTTTTGTTGCCGGTCTCCCCTCACTTGTCCCTCCCTCACTTGTCTTAGCTATTCCTGTGTCCTGTTGTGTGTAGAAATATGTGATTCTTCATTTTTGGCTTTACTCTTAGCCTGATGAAGACACCTGAGTAGTCTCGAAAGCTTTGAATTTGTTACCATATTTTCAGTTAGCCATTAAACGTTATCAACCACAGAGGACTGTCAAGTATAAATATTTTTCTATTCTTGTAATTGAAATTTATCATTTTATTGTTGTAGTAAAACTTCATTTATTCTTGTTTGAAGTACATACATTTGCAATGGCCACGTAACAAGGCAATAACTCAATATTTTATGCCTACACCCTCCTTGACCCTGGGCTTCAACAGCGCCAGTTGCTGCTCAGAAGTGTTAGATGCACAGATGAAAACAATCGCTGATGTGTTTGTGGGGTTCAGTAACGCCTGCTGTTCCCCTGCTGTGTGTCTGGCAAAAATTACTGCTGCTAACTACAACTTCAACTTCAAACGTCTCATACTAGGCCTCTGCCTACACCCTCCTTGACCCTGGGCTTCAACAGCGCCAGTTGCTGCTCAGAAGTGTTAGATGCACAGATGAAAACAATCGCTGATGTGTTTGTGGGGTTCAGTAACGCCTGCTGTTCCCCTGCTGTGTGTCCGGCAAAAATTACTGCTAGCTACCTAATCATGGTGAAAAAAAAAAATTACATCTCAAAGTGTCTAGTGCTACACATAGATATGAGGCTACACCATGATTTCTAAGCTGTAAACATTTGAAACGTCAACTTTCAAACCATAAAATGATTTGTCTTTGTCACAAATCTGTAACAAAATAATTGTGACATATTATTACAGATATGCACATGTCGAAAACAAATGCAAACACAAAAGCCTACTTATGCTATAGGATACTGATGGTCAACCTTGTCACTCCATAGCTTACACAAATCCAACTCACATCATGATGACTCAAATACTGCAATGTTGGAAGTGCATAATGTGGGTTGAACTTTGACAACTGCTGCAGTGCGAAGGTTATACTTCAGTGTTCTTGCCTTTGAAATAAAAGCATACAAGTAAATATAATATCCAATGTTGATTAAGGGACGTGATGTACACCTGTAATATTGTGCAAACAATGCATGTAGGAATAGTCCTCTTCAACATTACTTATATTTGTGTCATTTTAAAAAATACATATTTGATTAGAAAGTTAACAGCCCATATCATAAAGGTACTTCATGTAAACATGATAATCGCTAACAAAAATCATGCATTACCTTGGTAAAGTCAATAGTGCATAGTCACAATAGCAAAATATATACCTGTAAGTGGTGCTGAAAGAACGACAACTGATAGAATAGGTGAATGATATCTATTTATCAGACTGAATAGCGACACCTGTACAATGTCGATATAATACTGTACCTTAACAAAACAGCTGTGTCACACCTCACACGCATTTTTCTTGTAGCTTGTTATGTAATAGGGCACATGCGTGTATGTTTCATCATAGGTGCATGTTTACTGAGTAAAGCAGTCATGACAACGCCTTTGTGTTGTCGGTACGCTTGCGATGATGAACGATGCGCACCGTGAATGTTAGTCTGCGTCATAAGACGCACAGACGCTCCAATACCCAACGCGTCACAGCAGGAAGCCAGTCTGTGCGTCCAAACAAAGGCGCAAGCATACATGCACGTACCCTTTTAAAAGCTATATAAAAATAAGGATGTAGTAGTAACGCACACTTTATTGAGGTACAGTATTACATCGCCATTCACCATCTGTGGCTATGCAGTGTCATCTATATATACCTTATCTATCCGTTGTCATGCTTGCAAGTCCACAGTCAGGCATAAATAGCTGTTTTCACTATGCACTTTTTAAAGGTTTTTTTTGTTAATATAAATGATTGCCACATATTATCAGTATTACATGATGGAAATTTTAGATATTTTTAAAAACTTTTTAGTGATATTATTCAGCAAATGAAAATGGTGTACATACTGTTACTTATCCATCATTAATGGATTCTGATATGTACTTGTATGCTTTTATTTAAAACCGTATAGCAGATTATTTAACCGATTTTTATTGTGGTTTGCATTGCTTTTCAACATGTTAATGTATGCGTTTATGTTTGTCAATTATTAATTTACATATATTTTTTAAAGTAAAATCATCATCTTATGGTACTAAAGGTTATATTTCTCTTGTTTGGAGTATAGACATTTTTAATTGACACGTAACAAGGAAAATACTTGATCTAGTATTTAAACATCCTCCTTGACCCTGGGCTCCAACACCGCCAGTTGTTGCTTGGAAGTGCTGTTAGCACAGTCTACACTTGCTCCTGTGTTACTGGGGTTCAGTAATGTCAGCTGTTCCCCTGCTGTGTGAACGGCAAATAGTCCTGCTGCCTCCACCCTGTTCTCTTCTCATCCCTGGGTTACAACACCGCCAGTTGTTTCTCGGAAGTGCTGTTAGCACAGTCTACACTTGCTCCCGTGTTACTGGGGTTCAGTAATGTCAGCTGTTCCCCTGCTGTGTGAACGGCAAAAAGTCCTGCTGCCTCCACCCTGTTCTCTTCTCATCCCTGGGTTACAACACCGCCAGTTGTTTCTCGGAAGTGCTGTTAGCACAGTCTACACTTGCTCCGTGTTACTGGGGTTCAGTAATGTCAGCTGTTCCCCTGCTGTGTGAACGGCAAAAAGTCCTGCTGCCTCCACCCTGTTCTCTTCTCATCCCTGGGTTACAACACCGCCAGTTGTTTCTCGGAAGTGCTGTTAGCACAGTCTACACTTGCTCCCTGTGTTACTGGGGTTCAGTAATGTCAGCTGTTCCCCTGCTGTGTGAACGGCAAAAAGTCCTGCTGCCTCCACCCTGTTCTCTTCTCATCCCTGGGTTACAACACCGCCAGTTGTTTCTCGGAAGTGCTGTTAGCACAGTCTACACTTGCTCCCTGTGTTACTGGGGTTCAGTAATGTCAGCTGTTCCCCTGCTGTGTGAACGGCAAAAAGTCCTGCTGCCTCCACCTGTTCTCTTCTCATCCCTGGGTTACAACACCGCCAGTTGTTTCTCGGAAGTGCTGTTAGCACAGTCTACACTTGCTCCCGTGTTACTGGGGTTCAGTAATGTCAGCTGTTCCCCTGCTGTGTGAACGGCAAAAAGTCCTGCTGCCTCCACCCTGTTCTCTTCTCATCCCTGGGTTACAACACCGCCAGTTGTTTCTCTGGAAGTGCTGTTAGCACAGTCTACACTTGCTCCCGTGTTACTGGGGTTCAGTAATGTCAGCTGTTCCCCTGCTGTGTGAACGGCAAAAAGTCCTGCTGCCTCCACCCTGTTCTCTTCTCATCCCTGGGTTACAACACCGCCAGTTGTTTCTCGGAAGTGCTGTTAGCACAGTCTACACTTGCTCCCGTGTTACTGGGGTTCAGTAATGTCAGCTGTTCCCCTGCTGTGTGAACGGCAAAAAGTCCTGCTGCCTCCACCCTGTTCTCTTCTCATCCCTGGGTTACAACACCGCCATGTTGTTTCTCGGAAGTGCTGTTAGCACAGTCTACACTTGCTCCCTGTGTTACTGGGGTTCAGTAATGTCAGCTGTTCCCCTGCTGTGTGAACGGCAAAAAGTCCTGCTGCCTCCACCCTGTTCTCTTCTCATCCCTGGGTTACAACACCGCCAGTTGTTTCTCGGAAGTGCTGTTAGCACAGTCTACACTTGCTCCCGTGTTACTGGGGTTCAGTAATGTCAGCTGTTCCCCTGCTGTGTGAACGGCAAAAAGTCCTGCTGCCTCCACCTGTTCTCTTCTCATCCCTGGGTTACAACACCGCCAGTTGTTTCTCGGAAGTGCTGTTAGCACAGTCTACACTTGCTCCCGTGTTACTGGGGTTCAGTAATGTCAGCTGTTCCCCTGCTGTGTGAACGGCAAAAAGTCCTGCTGCCTCCCCCCTGTTCTCTTCTCATCCCTGGGTTACAACACCGCCAGTTGTTTCTCGGAAGTGCTGTTAGCACAGTCTACACTTGCTCCCGTGTTACTGGGTTCAGTAATGTCAGCTGTTCCCCTGCTGTGTGAACGGCAAAAAGTCCTGCTGCCTCCACCATGTTCTCTTCTCATCCCTGGGTTACAACACCGCCAGTTGTTTCTCGGAAGTGCTGTTAGCACAGTCTACACTTGCTCCCGTGTTACTGGGGTTCAGTAATGTCAGCTGTTCCCCTGCTGTGTGAACGGCAAAAAGTCCTGCTGCCTCCACCCATGTTCTCTTCTCATCCCTGGGTTACAACACCGCCAGTTGTTTCTCGGAAGTGCTGTTAGCACAGTCTACACTTGCTCCGTGTTACTGGGTTCAGTAATGTCAGCTGTTCCCCTGCTGTGTGAACGGCAAAAGTCCTGCTGCCTCCACCCTGTTCTCTTCTCATCCCTGGTTACAACACCGCCAGTTGTTTCTCGGAAGTGCTGTTAGCACAGTCTACACTTGCTCCCGTGTTACTGGGTTCAGTAATGTCAGCTGTTCCCCTGCTGTGTGAACGGCAAAAAGTCCTGCTGCCTCCACCATTTTCCCTTCTTCTCATCCCTGGGTTACAACACCGCCAGTTGTTTCTCCGAAGTGCTGTTAGCACATGTCTACCTTGCTCCGTGTTCTAGCGTTCATGTTGTCCGCTTGTTACTGCTTGGAAGCAAAAGTCCTCTCCCTGCTTTAACCCTGTACCGTAAACCGTCCAGCTGTTCCTCGGGTGCTGTTAGCACAGTCTCCTTCTCCTGTCACTGGGTTCAGACAGTCAGCTGTTCCCTCGTGTACAGTCTGTGCTCATTTAACCTGTCCTCTGCTACCCATCCGGGTTCCAGTAACCGTCAGCTGTTCTCCGCAGTGACCTTTGGCCTAGGTGCCTCCATGTCGGTATCCGAGTTCCAGCAACGTCTGCTGGTCCTTGGTAGTGCTTTGGAGCACAGGTACCTCCTGCTTAGTAACCCTGTCCCAGTAACGTCAGCTGGTCCTCGGTTGTGCCATTGCTCTTTTCCTTCTGCTGACCCTACCGGTTCCAGCACAGTCAGCTGGTCCTCGTTACTTTCATTGGCTCTTGTACCTTCTGCTACCCATCCGGGTTCCAGTACCGTCAGCTGGTTCTCCGCAGTGCCTTTGGCCTAGGTGCCTCCATGTCGGTATCCGAGTTCCAGCAACGTCTGCTGGTCCTTGGTAGTGCTTTGGAGCACAGGTACCTCCTGCTTAGTAACCCTGTCCCAGTAACGTCAGCTGGTCCTCGTTGTGCCATTGGCTCTTTTCCTTCTGCTACCCTCCGTCCAGCACAGTCACTGTCCCTTACTTCATGCCTTTACTCGCTACCCACGGTTCACGCAGCTGGTTCGCGCTTGCCTAGGGCTCCATTCGATCGATTCCACAACGTCTTCCTTGTAGTGCTTTGGAGCACAGGTACCTCCTGCTTAGTAACCCTGTCCCAGTAACGTCAGCTGGTCCTCGTTGTGCCATTGGCTCTTTTCCTTCTGCTGACCCTCCGGGTTCCAGCACAGTCAGCTGTCCTCTTACTTCATTGGCTTTGACCTCTCACCACGGCCAAGAGGTTAGCCACTCATGTACCGAACAAGTCTTGTCCTTGTAGTGCTTTGGAGCACAGGTACCTCTGCTTAGTAACCCGTCCATAATAGCTGTCCATCGAGCACAGTGTACAACAAGAAGGTTAAGACAAACTACAAGATACAGAACAAGAGACAGAAGAACAATAAGCAGAAGATCAAAAAGCAGAAGAACATAAGTATAAGACCAAAATGAAGAGCAAAATATATGCTCTAAATTCTAAGCAGAAGAAGACTAAGCAGTGTATGGGGGTGAGTCCGTTCCTCCTCGTGGTGCCCCTGGAAAATGCCTGATGCTGCTGCAGGCTAAACTGAACGCGACAAATACTGTTGTAATTAAAATCTTTCGTGACAGCAAGAACGGAAGGATGAAAATTCAGAGTTTTACAGATTACAAGTACAGGAATGTCTGTCACAAATAAGAATATGATGAAAAGGATGAATAGGAAGAAGATGAAGAAGTAGAATATGAAGAATAATAACTGTTTAATAAGAACAATATAAGTAATGTTAACAAAAAGATGAATAGCAAGAAGTTTTAGAAGATTAAGAAGGTGAAGATGAAGAATAATTTGATGAGAAAGATGATGCTGCTGAAAATTATGAAGGAGAAAGTGTGTGAAAAGTTAAAAAGGTGAAGACCATGGAAGTTGTGAAACAGACATATTTGACAAAATAGAAAAAAGGTTAACAACATTGTCAATTTGTTCGTCAATCCGAACGTATTTCCTAAAAAAAAAAAATTAATGCTATTCCATTGGATTGGGTCAAACATCTATGCCTTTAATGTCTCCTCAACCTCCCCCAATACATTCTACATTACTCTTTCTTGTTTTCCTTCATGTACAATTAACCAACAAGGCAAGAATGGGTTTTTTTTAATTTCGATATTTTGTTCCCATAGACTTACATGGGACTTCCGGTATCGGTATCGGGTATCGCCGATATTTTAGTGATATCGGCGATACCATTCCGATTCCGATACTTTAGGATATCGGAAAGTATCGCTCAACTCTAGTAACAACCCATCCAATCTACACAGGCAAATAAATAAAACCATAGATGTCCTTTAATTAAGTTATTTGTAATAATGAGAAATAACCTGGTGAAAAAGTATTTAACTCACTTACTGAAACCTTTGTTGGTGGTGAAGCTTCAAAACTCCTCATGTATGGAGAAACTAGTCACATGCATCACTCAGGTGTCATTTTCGCCCATTCTTCCACACAAACACTCTTCACATCTTGAAGCGTCTTGCGGGCTCCTTCTATGTACTCTGATCTTTAGTTCCTTCCATAATTTTTCTATTCGATTCAGGTCAGGTGATTGGCTAGGCCATTTTAGCAGCTTTATTTTCTTTCTCTGAAACCAATTGAGAGTTTCATTGGCTGTGTGTGTTGGGAAGGAAATGTACCTTGAAAGTACTTATTTTTGTGTTATGCAACTTTCCAACAGGCCCTTAGGAGACATAAATGTTTCTTTTTTGCCTGGAGTGTTTCTTTAGTTTGCTATTTACATATTAAGTTAAATTGGTTATTTATTGGCTAATTATTATTATTATTCACTATTATAGCGCCATTTATTCCATGGCGCTTTACACGTGAAATATGGGCATGCATAGACAAGTACAATAAACATGAGCAATACAAGGCACACATAGGTACAGAAGGAGAGAGGACCCTGCCTGAAAGGGCTCACAGGCTACAGGGATGGGTGAGGATACACTAGGAGAGGGTAGAGCTGATCGTGCGGCGGTTCAGTAGACTGAGGATCGCTGCAGGCTGTAGACTTGTCGAAGAGGTGGGTCTTCAGGTTCCTTTTGAAGGTTACTATGGTAGGCTAATAAACACTTTGTTTGATATTACCCCATTTTGCAACAGAATTGGTATTATTTCTATATAACTGCAAGGTGGGCCCCAAGAATGATTTTTCTCTGGTGGGCCCAAGGTACTCCAGTCCGACGCTGCCTGGAAGGATTTCTGACTCCCAGGTCACTGCTGTGAACAATGTTGTCAGTCTTACACTACTTTTACAGACTCACAAGAAAACATAAAAAACTAAACCAATATAAACAGCAAACAAAAAGGCAGCAACACTCACCTGCCCAGATCTCAGATCAAATGCACTACAGGGTGCAGCCAGCACATAAAGCAAGATGTTAGCAGCACAGGTGCAAAATATCAGATTAAACAGCCACTCTCCACATATCCATTCAAGGAGGGGGTGACTGCCCAGTATACAATTGCACAATAGAGGCCCGCATAGAGTGCCGTTCACACAAGGATACTGCACAGTGTCTGGTTCACAGCCTATTAGTCACGCCCCTACTATTCGACTAGGCGGGCTGGCCAGTACACTCTCAATGCGCACCAGTGTGAACACCCCTCATGCGAGACCAAACGTGCTTGGGCTTCGCTGCACCCTGAAAAATAAAGTGCAAAAAATACAAAAATTGTGGGTTTTTAGTTGATATTTTGGCCAAAATACGTAAACTTGTAACCTGCGCCAAAGGTTTCCACGCTTACAAGTCCTACACTTCACTATCCAGCAAAGCCACTAAAGGAGACTCAAGGTCTCCAAAACTAAACCAAAATGGATTTTCCTGGGAAATATGTTAAGGAACATCCTTTCCAGAGTAATGACTTGAATATAAGGCAAAATAAATAAGCAAAAACAAAAATGCTCCTCCACACGTTGAACTATGTTCACACGTAGCGCTCTTGCTGCATTTTTCAACTTTAACATTGCTTTCAACCAAGACAAATGCATTCACTGTGAAATGTCATTTTAACATTTTACATAATTATCTGGCCATGTGCTGTGTGACACATCATCAGACACATCCTGTTTCATTTATGAAGGAGGGACAATGAAAGTCACAAAGACTATTTTTATAGGGCCATCAGGCAGCCTTTACTATTCTTATAGGGCCAGCAGTCAGCCCTCACTATTCTTAGATAGCCATCTGTCGGCTATGCTTTGTTGTTCCCATTATTAAACAGTGGGTCTCCTATACTGTTATTACATATGCAGTGAATGGCAGGGCAGCCCAAAATTTGGACGCACCCCAATACCCCTTTGAAGAAACGTACAGGAGGGCCTCATGAAAACAATATTCAAATTATTAGGAAATGGGTCTCCCATACTGTTTGCCTATGCAGTGAATGCAAGGGCTGCTAAAAATTTGGAAGCACTCCAATGCCCCTTTGAAGAGACGTAAAGGAGGGCCTCATGGAAAAATGTTCCCATTTTTAGGAAGTGGGTCTCCCATAGTGTTTGACTATGCAGTGATTGCAAGGGCTGCCAAAAATTTGGACGCACTCCAATGTTCCTTGGAAGAGACGTAGAGGAGGGCCTCATGAAAAAGTGCTCCCATTAATATGGGTCTCCCATAGTTTTGCCTATGCAGTGAATGCAAGGCGGACAAAAATTTGGAGGCACTTTAATGCCTTTTGGAAGAGACGTGGAGGAGGGCCTCATGAAAAAATGTTCCCATTAGAAAGGAGAGGGTCTTCTGTACTTGTAATGCCCATGCACTAAGTGTATGGGCTGACAAACATTTACTCCTGGTGAGGTATACATGAACATACTATATAATAAACTTTTTACTGGCATCATAAACGCCATTTAAAAAAAATTATGTGGGTGTTGCATCACGGACCACAGTCACCTGGTGATATGGTGGTGGAGGATGAGGATAAAGAGAAGGAGGAGGACAACAGCAAATAGCCAAAATCAGGAAGCGTATACCCATGTATGAGTGTGAACAGGTGCATTAGGTTAGATCTCCCAAAAAAAGGCACTGGATTTGAGTTTGTTACGCTGCTATCATTCGGTGGTGTAGAGAAGTATGGCCCAATTCAGCCCTAGTTCATTTTTATAAGAGTCAGCCTGTCAGCATTTTTGGTTGACAGGCGGATGCGCTTATCAGGTATAATTCCACCAGCGGCACTAAAAACCTGCTCTGAAAAACGCTAGCGGCAGGGCAGGCCAGAACCTCCAAGGTGTAGAGAGCCAGTTCATGCCTCGTGTCCAGCTTGGATACCCAATAATTATAAGGCACAGAGGAATCACGGAGGATGTTGGTACGGTCAGCAAGGTACTCCCTCAGCATCTTCCCAAACTTTGCACTCCTTGTAAGAGTACCCCACGCCTCAGGGTCTGTGCGATGGGAGGGTCTGAGAAAACTCTCCCAGAACTTTGACAGTGTTCCCCTGCATCTGCTGGATTGGAGTTGTGTCTCTCTAGCCTGTTCTCCTTGGTTGTCCAATGAACTGTGACCTCTGCCGCCAGGGTTTTCAGATGGGAATTTTTTTAATAATTCCACAAGGGCTTTCTGGTACTGCCCCATTTTAGTAGACCTATCCACCTCAAGAATAAGAGATAGAAAGTTCTCTTTGTAGCTTGTGTCTAGAAGTGTCACCAACCAGTAATGATTGTCACCTAACATTTTGAGAATGCAAGGGTCACGGGAAAGGCAGCGTAACATAAACTCAGCCATCTGTGCCAGACTGCAACCAGGCAAGACTTCCGTTTGTGTAATCACCCTGTAAGGTTCCTTTCTCCATCTCATCGTGTTCTGCCTGCAATGCATCATCTTTGATTGTGAGAGAGAAACGTTTCAGAAGACAGAGAATCGGCATGGTGACGCTAATTATGGTGTCAATGCCACTCACCATATTGGTGGAGTCCTCAAAGTTTTGGAGGATGGTACAGATGTCTGACATCCCAAAAAAATGGCCCATGAGGAAGCCACACGCTGGTGGCGACACGAGTCGTGCATTCTGGGCTTCTGTCAGATGCGAAGACCACTTCTTGACCAAGGTTATTCTTTCTTTCCTTGGCACACACCATTCATATTATTTATGCATTTTTTATATGCATTTGTCTCCTACGCTTCCATTTTTTGCTCTGCTTCTGCAGTTTACACCTGCATGAACATGTAAACATTGCATTTGCTGCTGCATGGTGCACTTTATCAGGGTATTGTCGACTTATTTGCCATGTATTTGCACTCTGTGACACATATCTTCATGTACCTGTATTTGAATACATTTTGTGCTGCATCTATTTATAGCGTTTGTGTGTTACCAATATTTCCTGTTCTAACATATTCCTTTTTAATACATTCTAGTTATGGAGGCTTATGTCCAGTGTGCCTTAGGTGCTAAATAGACTTATCAATAACTTTTGTAAGTCTTCCCTGAGTTCTGTTTATCGCACTTGTGTTATTTAACCGATGTCATAACCTTATTGGGTGGTATGACAGGAGTGATTAACTGATTGTGCTTTTCACATTTTTTTTTGAAGTCTTGTTCTTGACTTTTTTAAATGTTTTTAATTATTTTTCTTGTGTGTGTAGCTGTTCATTAATAAAGATATCATTACTTTGGTACATTGATTGGTGATCCCATTCTATATGGCGTGTCTTTTCTTTTCCTTCTCATTAGATGTCTGACATCCATGTCCACTCCTGAGGTCTTATGTGTGGTGTCTGAACTGAACACCGACAGTCTTGTTGATGCAGGTAGTCAACGACTGCCCTCTTCTGCTCACAAATCCTTCCCAACATCTGCAGTGTAAAGTTACAACGCGTGTGGACATCACACACCAGTCGGTGAGCCGGAAGCTGCAAACGCTGCCTGCTGAAGCACAACAAGACAGCGGAAGCTGTAGCTGACTTTCAAAAATGGGCACACAGGCAGCATACTTTGACAAGCAGATCTGGCAGCTCCAGGTAGGTTTTGAGAAACCGCTGAACCACGAGGTTAAGCACATGGACCAGGCATAGTACGTGTGTGAGCTCGCCTCGCCTCAGAGCCGCCACCAGGTTCTGTCCATTGTCACACACAACCATGCCTGGCTGTAGGTTCAGCAGTGTCAGCCACGGATCTGCCTACTCTTTCAGAGCTGTCCACAACTCTTCAGCGTTGTGCACTTTGTCACCTAAGCATATTAGCTTCAGCACAGCCTGTTGCCGCTTGGCTGAGACAGTGCTTTAGTGCTTCCAGCTTTGACTGATGTGGTCATTTCGGAGATGGAGGCTGATGAGGAGGAGGAGTAGAAGGATGAGGTGCAGACGCTGTAGACTGTGGAGGCCACCCTAATTGACCTAGGGCCTGCAATCCTCAGCGTTGGAAGGACGTGTTCCATCCCAAGGTCCGACTGGGTCCCGGCTTCCGCTATGTTAACCCAGTGTGCCGTCAGTGAGATGTACCGTCCCTGCTCACAAGCACTTGTCAATGTGTCCATGGTTAGGTGGACTTTGCCAGTAACTGCATTGTTGAGGGCACGGATGACGTTATGGGACATGTGCTTGTGTAATGCAGGGACGGCACACCGGAGAAATAGTGGCGGCTGGGGACCGAGTCCCGAGGGATGGCCGCCGCCATCATGTTGAGTAAAGCTTCAGCCTCCATTAGCCTAAAAGGCAACATTTCGAGAGCAAGCACTCACAAAATGTGGGAATTTAGTAATGTGGCCTGTGGGGCATTGGCTGCATATTTGCACTTGCATTTCAAGGATTGGGGTATGGACAACTGAACGCTGCACTGGGACAAGGATGTGGACGTGCTTGCTGATGGTGCTAGCTGAGTGTATGCAACAACAGGTGCAGGGCAGGAGGAATCTTCGCAAGCACCATGGACAGGGGATAGGCTTGCATGCACAACAGTGGAAGAAGCAGTGGTGTCACCCGCAGACACTGCTCCTGGACCCTGGGATTCGCTCACAAATTCGGGTGCTTTACTGCCATGTGCCTGATCATGCTGGTGGTAGTTATGCTGGTAGTTTTGCTACCCCTGCTGATGCTCGCCTGGCAGGTGGTGCAAATACCTGTTTTTGGGGTGATCGGCAGAGTCTTTAAAAAACAACCAGACTCTGGAAGACCTAACAGTTGTACTGGCAACGTCCGTCGTGTTGGTGTTATGGGTAATAGTTGTCCTTCTGATCTGCGGCCACCACACTGCTTCTTCCTGCCTGTTGGGGTGCTACGCCTCCCTCCCCCTGTGTGCTGCTTTCCTCGCTCTGCATGTCCTCCTGCCAGGTTGGGTCAGTTACTATATCAACCACCACCTCATCTTCTACTACCACACCCTTGTCTTCCTCCTGACTTTCTGGCAATTGTGTTTCATCATCGTCCACCTCTTGTGACACTTTTCCACTATCACCTTCGTGTGACCGTGGCTGCTCAAATATTTGGGCATCACTGCATGCGATCTCCTTTTGCCCCGCTTCAAGTGGACTGGGCGAGAGGCCCAAATCTATAATTGGAAAAGTGAACAGCTCTTTGGAGTATCCAAGTGTGGGATCAGTTGTGTCCGGGCACTCGGCATGGTAAGAGGAAGGAGGAATAGGGTGAGGAATATGCGGTCCAGACTCACGGCTACTCAGACTTGACCGTGTAGAAGTCAGGGTGGTGGTGGTGGTGGCAAAGTGACTGGAAGCATTATCCGCTTTCCAACCAACAACCTTTTTACACTGCTCTGGGTTCAATAGTGGTATACTGCTGTGGTCTCCTAGCAATTGATACAGGAAGGTCAGGTGAGAAGATGTTGGTGTTTGTTGAGGCACAATTTAAGCTTGTCCACGGAAATGGCCTCGGCCCCTGCATGCATCATCACATCACCATCACGTCCAGTTCCCCATCCCTTGCCATGCGCCTTGACCATTTTAAATGGAGGACAATATTTTCCACGTTCACTACAAATGGCTGAATTTGGAGCGAACTTATATGTGATCCGTGTGACGGAAAACCACAGTTTTAAATAGCTGGCCTGTAGGTAACTATTTTTAACAGCAAACTGGTGTCGATAACTTTGCTAACACACTGCAACAATATTTAAATGGAGGCCAGAAATGGCAGAATTTTGAGCGCACTTATATGTGATCCATGAGACGAACAAACCACAGTTTTAAATTGCTATCCTGTAGGTAACTATTTTAAACAGCAAACTGGTGTCAATTAGTGATTAGCAAGCACTAAAATGCTCGGGTGCTCGTTATTCGGGTCGAGCAGATTGGAATACTCGGGTACTCGGACAGAACAGCGAGCCCAATGTAAGTCAATGGTAGACACAAGTATTCTTGCTGCGATCCCCCCGGGTGTCCTTTAAAGGTCTAAAAACATCTGAAAATGATGGAAGCACTGCTCAAATGACACGAGGACATCATGGGGATCGCCCCTGGAAGTACCCTGGTTTTAAATAGATGGATTTTTAGTGCTGTAATATGTAAAGGATCTGGATGTATTCTGCAGTGCCAACAAGCAAATGGAGCAGAATAACGGTGTTCTCTGGATTGCTTTTTAAGCAAATAATCAGGAATAAGATCCCCAAAAAACTATTCCTGGCTCCTGATACCTGGGGCTATGTTTAGGAATATCATTAAAAGCAGAACTGGAATGGACCCTCTTGCTATATGCTCTGCAGTCTGCCACATACACTGCCTGCCTGCCTAGCACTGATATCTAGGCAGCTGGATTAGTCCTCAGAAGGACTGCTAGTTGAGATTGATATGTGTATAATATATTGTGGTATACCTACACTAACTAAGAAACAAGCAAATCTCTCCCTAGCTCAGCAGCACCTCTCCCTACACTGCCTGATTCCAGAGTAGACTGTGAAGAGCATGGCTGTGCAAGTTCTAATATAGACCTGATTATGCTGTGCGGCCAGCCAATCACTGTAATGCCACAACCAACATGACAGTGGCATTATATGGCACCCCAGAAGTCCGGTTGCCACAGTGACATTGCCTCCCTCACAGGGAGGAATGTCATGCCTGGAAGCAAGGAGGGGTCCCCTTACCAGGTGTCAGTAGGAGAGAAGGCGAGCAGAACCTGGGGAGTGGAGCTGTGATTAAACTCGCCCCAGAGCTGAGCGCTAGGGACCGGATACCGGAGTCCGTGGTTGTGCGGGTACTGAAGTCCCGGCAGCTAAATCTGGAGGGTAGGGGATTGCAGGTCTCTTGGCCTGATCTAATACTCCGCTGCACAGCAGCATACCAGAACCTGGAGCCGACACAAAGGAGCGGCACCTGTGATAGGCTCGAGCTGCCTGCCATGTGGGCCACGGTTTGTTTTTAAAAAAATAGAGAAACAATTAGCAGCAGGAGGGTGAGCTGTTTGGCAGCAAGGAAAAAAAGGGAGGACAGTGCAGAAGGAAGGGCTCTGTACCTTCCTGGCCAGGTGTATCTAAAATTGCTTCCAGGCTGCCCTGCTCTCCATCACTATCTGTTACCACTGCTCCGGTCTGTACTACCAACCATCAAGTAAACAAAAAGAAAACTACAATCCTTGTGTCCTCCAGTGATCTCTTGCACCCTAAGTCCTGCACCACAAGGTACACAAAGTCTGACATAAACAGAACCCGTAGTCCTGGGGCCCCGTTCCACCTGTGGGGAGCAGAATCATCCCAGCTGCGTCACCATCAGCCCCAGTGGTCTCCTTTAGCAGTGTCGGCCATCTGTTGCTGAACACAACAGGTGGCGCCACGTTAAATCCCATATGCATATTCTCCATTTTACGGCACGGCCAGGGCTACGGAGTCAGGTTACAACCCTGTGACTTCCCCAAAGAACTGTCCAACCCGGTTCCGAGTACCCCACGGCTCTGGTGGGCATGTCTATTACAGTGTGTGGCAGAAAATCCCTGCATGTTCATTGGCTCTCTAAAGAGGGCCAAACATGCAGGGAGGGGACCCGATCTTCCGCGGAGCAACCCCAGAAATACTCGGCGAGCTCCGAGCATCTCGAGCAGTGAGATGTTCGGGTGATTACCGAGTAGTGGTGAGCATGCTCGCTCATCACTAATGAATATGTCTTATCCACTGCTGTTGTGTATTTATCCCTCAGAATCCTCATTGTGCATATTCAACTGTCTCCTCCTCAGCTATCAATACTTCTCATATCAATGAAGACACTTTTAGACCTCATTTATTTAAATTGTGTATTAGAAAAAAAACTGACTTTGTTTCCCATCATTGAAAAAAAGGCATATTTAGCCAATCAAGAAGTTCATCAGCAGCAAGGCCTGTTTGACTGTTGGATGATTTTGATATCTGTGGATACTTCTAAAGGGGAATTGAAGAATTTTCTAAAAAATCTACTTGTCTATTACACACCCGTCCTGGGTATACCACGCTCTGCTTCCTTCACCTCGGTCTGCTGCCCTCTGTTGTGCTCCACGTCGGGTTTTGCTGGTTGCCCAGCGTGGTTCAGTGATATCAGTTCCCTAATCCTCCTTAAGGCCCATTAGGACACACACCTGTGTCTTAGGATTGAGACTTTAGTGTACTTTACCTGTACTTGCTCTGTTTTCATCTTGCATCTATCTCTGCTGGTTTTCACTCTGTCTGACTGCTTCTGATTTTTCAGAAAGTCCAAGTCTTTGATTTCACTCATCCTCTGTGAAGCTGCACCAATACCCAGAGTCTGTGAGACTCTCAGGACTAAGGGGCTGAGTGAATCCACCTCACCAGATGAGCCTTACAAAGTCGACCCTTGACATTGCTACTTTACTATGAAAATCAGCTCACATTTCAATTACATTCATATAATTATTTAGCAGAGGTTTCTATATTAACTAATACTGATTTTATAAAGTACCATATATACTCATGTATAAGCCGACCCGTGTATAAGCCGACCCCCTAATTTTGCCACAAAAACTGGGAAAACTTATTGACTCGCGTATAAGCCGGGTGTATAAACCGCCGTCCTGCTCTGTGCTGCCCCCATCCTGCTTCTTGCTCCCCCATCCAGCTCTGTGCTCCCATTCTCCTCTGTGCTCCCCATTCTCCTCTGTGCTCCCCCTCCTGCTCCATCCTCCACTGTGCTCCCCCCTTCCTGCTCCGTCCTCCTGTGCCCCCCCGTCCTGCTCTGTGCTCCTCTGTGCTCTCCATCCTCTCCCCGTCCTGCTCCATGCTCCTCTGTGCCCTCCATCCTCCCCCATCCTGCTCCGTGCTCCTCTGTGCCCTCCATCCTCCCCCCCATCCTGCTCCGTGCCCCTCTGTGCTCTCCGTCCTCCCCCCCGTCCTGCTCCGTGCTCATTGTCCTCCTCCATGCTTCCCCCTTCCTCCGTTCTCCCCCGTCATACTCACCCTCAGCACAGGGGAGCTGCAGGAAGCCGGGTACAACGGAGGATTGCCGGGACGTTCAGCGATGGCACGGGGAGGGTGAGTATGATGTCCCAGCCACCGGCTCCTGCCACGGCACCCCCTCCCCGCTGGTTTCTGCTCAATGACTCTTGTATAAGCCGAGGGGGCATTTTCAGCACAAAAAAAGGTGCTGAAAATCTCGGCTTATACACGAGTATATATGGTATATTTCATTATAACCACAGGATATCCCATCTTTGGAATGCTCTTACCACAGAATTCAGTGGATTGAAGGCTTCACTACTGCTTTCATTGAAATCTATGGAAATTACAAAAAGAGCATTGACCTGATCAATAAGGCAGCATGCAGTAAGCCTCTAATGTTCCCTATGTAGTGGCTGGAGGCAACAAAAATGCTAATATGTAACTCTAGGTCTATGCAGGGAATTTGAATCTGTGTATGAGAAAAACTAAGCTCTGACCACTATAAAAGATACATAAACAAATCAATCAGTACATTTAAACGTGATGTTAAAGGGCAGAAATTTGATTGAATTATAAGGCTTAAAATAAAAAAATACAACAAGCAAGAAAAGGATTTTTTCAAAGGGAACTGATAATCTTTGCTATTCTCCCTTAAAACTGTCATAAAAAAATAGCGTAAAACACCACTGCAACCTACTGCTATGGATAGGCTGCCACCTTGTTTTCAGCACTGAGAACATCAGAGCTTGTGGTGTATTTTTGCTGTATAACTTTGGGATAACTGTTATGCTATGGAGACTGATCTGTGTAATCTGCTGTTTGATTCATCAGGTAAGACTCCTCTCTGCATTATAGTAATGAAACATTATACTGTAAGTTTCCCTTTAAACCATTTTAAAGGTTTTCCCAATTTTTTCTGCAGGTTGTATTATTAAAATCTTTTTTAATATGCCTTATCACACTGTCCTTACATGCCTTAGCTTTTGTACATATTGACGATCTTATTCAATTTGATATAATGCCAATAGAAAGTGGCTAATATTGAAGTAAGCAAACCAAGTCAATGTTTGTTTAGGTTCCTATTTGCTTTATAATTTTGCTTTATTCAGTGTTTTGGTTTCGGTGAAAACACTATTCCAGCTAACAATCCCTCAAACGTGATTGTGAGAGCTGCGCATTTGTATGGTATAGTATACATGTATATATGTATCATAGATGTCCCATTCTCCTACTTTAAATTCACAATATTTTTTTCTCTTTGTACTCCGAGGACATTAATGTTTGGTGTAAATACTGCTCTTTGTTGATTTCTGTACCTGTCACCTCTGCTTCCAACCTTTCCCTTCATACAATATTTGATTTTTGTTATGCGCTACACAGCGAGACCTATCAAGACTGGCACCAAACCAGCAAAGGCGCAGCCGCAGATGCACTTAGTGCAAGCTTCCCAGCTAGGCGGGCCCTTGAGGGCCTGGAATACTCTTCACCCAGCTCCCACAGATGGAAGGGGGACTTTGGCAGAGCCCTTTCCAATCCCACTGTTGCCTTAGCGACTGAATGTACTACTACAGCCCCCGACCTGGCCACAAGGCGGTGCTGCACTAATGCTACTGTTACTGCTGCATACTGTCAGTGTGTGGCAGTTTAGCTTTCAGATTGCTGAGGCTAGTTGTCGCTTTCTGTCCATCTATGCTTTGCTGTAGTGAGCTGCTACGTAACTAGTTCGCTACTGAGGGCCATGGGCGGAGCTCGCTTCTACATAAATCCCACCAGATAGTCTCTTCTGCTAGTTATTAGTAGAGATGAGCGATTTTGGCTCCGCGAGGGTCGAGTCGGGTTTTGGACCACCCGAGTTTCCCAAAAGTCGAGTCGAATTAAGTCGCTCGACTAACGGAAAAGGTCGAGTCGGAGTCGAAAATCCGACCCCAATGCAAGTCAATGGGGAATAAAAGTCGGCAGTGAGTGGAGGACACTAAACACACCTACAGTGCCCATTTCAATGCCAACAACATCAATTCTTATTACTTAAGCTTGGCGACCTTAATTTAATGTATAATAATAGTAAAGCATTGAAAACTGGGTGTTATTTGGCTAAAGTTGTGGGGGGGGGGCAAGGCTGGCTCCAGGTTTTCATGGGCCCCGGGCCAAAGAGTCTCAGTGGGCCCCTTTAACACATGCCACAATTCATAATGCTCCGATACGGCAGAAAAATATAGGTATAGTACAATGACAAATACTTCACTTCTTACATTACATGAGTGATATCTATTGTAGATTCTACAATAGCTCACAAACCGGACAGTATAGTCCTCCATACAGTATTATGGGCACCACATAGTGCGCCTGACAGAATGGGTTCCATATAATGCTCCATACAGAATAGGCCCCATATGTGCTCCATATGATGCTCCATATATAAAGGGCCCTATATGATGCCCCATAAATAAGGAACCCCATATGATGCTCCAGTGTGTGATGAGCCCCATATAATGCTCCAAATATAATGGTCCCCATATATAATGCTCCATATATAGTGGGCTCCATGTGATGCTCCATATATAATGTGCCCCATATAATACGCCATATATAATGGGCCCCATATGATGCTCCAGTATATGATGTGCCCCATTGATGATGCTCCAGTGTATGATGGGCCTATATAATGCTCCATATACTGTTTGCCACTTGGTTTTTTTTTGCCTTCCTCTGGATCAACATAGTAGGGCAGGTTAGGATAGGATATGGGTTGAACTAGATGGACTTAAAGTCTTCCTTCAACCTTAATAACTATGTTACTATATATAATGGGCCCCATATGATGCTCCAGTGTATGATGGGCCCCATATATAATGCTCCAGTGTATAATGGACCCATTCTATGATGCTCAAGTGTATGATGGGCCCCATATATAATTCTCCAGTGTATAATGCTCCCCATATATTGCTCCAACCATTAAAAAAAATGAAATACCTCTCCTCGCTGGGCACTGCTCTACTCTGGACTCCTCAGCGTCGCCATCTTCCAGCTCTCTGCACTGTGACTGTTCAGGCAGAGGGTGCACAGACGTGACATCATCGCGCTCTCTGACCTGAATGTCACTGTCAGGAAATGCGGAAGACCTCACAGCGGTGGAGCAGGGAGACGTAAGTATTGCAAGTGTTGGGGCCCTGAGCAAGCAGGGGGGGCACACTCGTGGGCGCCGGGAATTGGCACAGGGCCCCCCATAGTACGCCGGTGTCTCTGACGGCGAGTGGGTCCCCCACACCTGCTCAGGGCCCCGGCACTTGCCCGGGTACGCCAGGTGCTGACGCCGGCCCTGGGGGGGTACAGCCCAGTTAGAGAGGTGGAAAAACTGGCATATGTTGAGGTGTAGGCTGGACGTTCAGCAGCTGCAAATGAAGGAATTGGAGAAGTCGGAGGAAGAGGAGGACAAAGCAAGCCAATTTGCTGGCAACCTATGTGTCATCAGGGGAAGGTGGTACAAATTCCTTTGAAACCCAGGCATGGTTCATTTTAATGAAGGTGAGATCACCTACATTTGGGGTCGACAGCCGTGTCCTTCTTTCTGTCAAGATTGATCCAGCAACACTGAAGACTCTTTCTGATAGCATACTAACAGCAGGGCAAGCGAGCTCCTGTAAGGCATATTGTGGCAATTCAGGCCAGGTGTCCAGTTTACAGGCCCAGTAGTCAAAGGGGAATGAACTGTGAGGGAGAACATCAATAGGGGAGGAGAGGTAATTTTGAACCATAGTTGACAACTGCTGTCTCCTGTCTGTTGCAATCGATTCAGTATTACCAGTCGTGTGAGAAATCAGACCACAACATGGTCATGAAACCCCTGTCTCCAAAGCCACTTCAGCTGTGTGCACCACGAACACCTCTTCCATTTGGCCCAGTACGGCTCGTGGTAGAATCTGCACCGCTGCTGTGTGCTGGGAATGCCTCTAACAAACGGTTTACCAGAGTTGCTTGTTTGTTCGCCAATATTACCTCTAGGTTCTCCTGTGGCATGATGTTCTGTAATTTGCCTTTATAGAGTGGATCGAGGATGCTGGCCAACCAATAGTCGTCATCCTTCACAATTTTGGCAATGTGGGGGTCCCTTTTTAGGATCCGCAAGACAGAATCACACATGTGGGCCAATGTTCCAGGTGTCAATGATGCACTGCCAGTGGTGGGTGGAGGAGCACTTTCTGCCAAATCCACATCCCTCCACTCACGCACAAACCCTGTATCTGACCTTGGCAAGCCAACATTTTCTCTTGCCCCTGAGAAGCATCCTCCTCCCCAAAATAATCATCACCCTCATCCTCCTCCTCTTCCTCTTCTTCCTCCACCTCGTCCAGGACAGTTCCATGAGCAGACAATGCCTGACTGTCATGAAGGCTTCTCTCCTCCTCCTCCTCCACTGCAGACGCCTGATCCTTAATGTGCTTCAAAGTTTGCATGAGCAGACGCATAAGTGGGAGGCTCATGCTTATGATGGCGTCGTCTGCACTTACCAGCAGTGTGCATTCCTCATAACACTGAAGCACTTTACAGAGGTCTTTCAGCTTTAACCACTGCACACCCGACAACTCCATGTCTGCCCTCAAACTGCCTGCCCATGTATCCTCCCACAAATAAATTACAGCCTGCCTCTGTTCACACAGCCTCTCAACCATGTGCATGGTGGAGTTCCACCTTGTTGCAACGTCTATGATTAGGCTGTGCTTGGGGAGGTGGAGCGATCGCTGCAGCCTCTTCATACGACTGGAGTCTACGGGCGAGCGACGGATGTGTGAGCACAGTCTTCACACCTTATGGAGCAGGGCTGGTAACTCCGGATAATTATTTATGAAACACTGCACCTCCAGGTTCAAGGTGTGAGCCAGGCAAGGTATGTGTCTGAGTTTTGCCAGGGCTATGGCCGCCTTAAATTTACGGCCGTTATCACTGACTACCTTGCCTGGCTCAAGATGTAGACTGCCCTGCCATGACTCAGTTTCTCGCTGCAAGAAGTCAGCCAGTACCTCCGCGGTGTGTCTGCTGTCGCCCAAAGGCATCATCATTAAAACAGCCTGCTGACGCTTACCACTAGCTGTTCGATAGTGGGACACCTCATGTGCAACACTGGCAGCTGCGGATGGAGTGGTCATGCGACTGCGCTCTATCGACGAGCTTTTGCTTCTGGAGGAGGAGGAGGGTCGATCGCCTACAGCCAACTGTTGCCTATACCGTGGGCTAGGCAGCACTGTCCCACCGCCGCTGTCCCCTGTGGACCCTGCATCCACCACCCAGTGCGCAGTGATGGACACGTAATGGCCCTGGCCATGCCTATTGGCCAATGCATCTATTGTGAGGTGCACCTTTCCACTCACTGATTGTTTGAGTGCATGGACAATGCGGTCTTTCACATGCAGGTGGAGGGCAGGGATGGCTTTTCTAAAAAAGAAGTGCCGACAGGGTAGGTCATAGTGTGGGACCGCGTAGGCCATGAGCTCTCGGAACGCTGCGCTTTCAACCAAACGGAAGGGCATCATCTCTAATGAGATCAGTTTGGCAATGTAGCCGTTCAAAGCCAGTGGGGTTTTGTAGTCCGTCCACACTTGCAAGTGCATGGTGTTTAAATGTCTAAGCATGCAACTGGTATTCAATTTTCGAAGATTTTTCCCTGGCTAAAGGTCCTTCCGCACTTCTTACAGATAACCTTTGCCTCATCAATAAGATTTTGGTCAAAAAAGTGCCACACTGCACTCTTCCTACTATGGGATAAATTTTCAGGGTTTGCACGCTGTGCTAATTTGACTGTCTGGCCAAGCTGTCCTGCAACTCTTTTTGTTATTTTATAATGTTTTTGGTCTGCTACGGGCCTGCCAGATAACCACAGCTGCGATGTCGATGCCTGCTGCGGATCCTCCTCCTCTTCTGAGCTATTGCCAGCGGCATGTTCTTCCCCAATGGATGCCAATCAGGGTCAACAACTGGGTCATCCATCACCTCCTCTTCAATTTCATCTGCACCTTCCTCTGTGTCACCGTGTAAGGTGGTATAGTATGCGGGAAGGGGCACCTGAGTTTCATCAGGGTCAGATTCTGGCTCAGTAGACTGCGTTGGCAATGTAGTGCTCTGGGTGAATGTACCAGCAGAATCAGATAGCATTGGCTATGCATCAGTGCATTCCATGTCATATTCATCTTGGACTGAATTCAGGATTTCACTTGCTAACCCAGGCATGGTATGTGAAAAGAGCTCCAAGGAGTAATCTGAAGGGTGGCGTCAGGGCCGGCCCGAGAGATTACGGCGCCCTAGGCGAAACTATTTTGTTGCGCCCCTACTATTAAGTAAACATATTTTTTTTCTCTCGGCGCGCCCATTAGTGTAGTGTGTGCATTTTTGATTGTTTTCTTTGCTTTGCCAACGATTGAAAACTTAGGAGCAAAATAAATGCGCCGGATCAAACACCTGTCAGCAGACGATGCAAACAACTCACGTCCGTAGTTTAGCGCCTCCTTTCCGTGCGTAAATTGAAGCTCAACGGTTTTTCTTTTAAATTTATGGTAAAAAAATTTATGTACACTTTTCTTTCCATCCCTAAAACTTATTGCCTTTTGAAAAGATTTTTTATAATTTTTTCTATTTTTTCTCTGGCGTCCCCTTAGGGTCGGCACCCTAGGCGGCCGCCTAGTTCGCCTATACATTCGGGCCGGCCCTGGGTGGCCTGCCGCATCCTTCACTTGTGGTGTGGGTGAAGGACACAAGGAAAGATGTTGTTCCTAACCAGGAGCCTGCACTGACGACTCAGTGCTTGCATTTTTTGACACTTCAGAAGAGGTGGCGATAGAGCTGGAGGCTGTTTCGGCAATGTAAGCCAAAACCTGTTCCTGATGCTCCGGCTTTAAAAGCGGTTTACCTACTCCCAGAAAAGGAAGCCTTCCAGGCCTTCTGGAGCCAGACGATGACACAGGCTCAACACCTACTGCCTTAGGTGCTATTGTGCTTTTGGCACTACCAGCAGATGCACCACCACCACCACAATCAATCCCAGTTGCCCCCCCATCCACGTCCACGGCCTCTTCCACCATACTTCCTCATGTTTGGGAAAATGTACCAAAAATACCAGCAGATATATGGTACTGTATGAGGAGCGTACAGCTGTATACGGTGTAGGGGAAAATTGCAATCTCCGTATATATTTCAGGAGTCACACACAGACGCTCACTCAGTATGGATTTGACCGTAATACAAAGAGCATATATACGGTACTGTCTCTGAAGCAGGCAGCTGTATACAGTGTAGGGGAAAATTTAAATCTCTGTATATATTTCCAGAGTCACACACAGACGCTCACTCAGTATGGATTTGACCGTAATACAAAGAGCATATATACGGTACTGTCTCTGAAGCGGGCAGCTGTATACAGTGTAGGGGAAAATTTAAATCTCTGTATATATTTCCGGAGTCACACACAGATGCTCTCTCAGTATGGATTTGACCGTAATACAAAGAGCAGATATACGGTACTGTCTCAGAAGTGTACAGCTGTATACGGTGTAGGGGAAAATTTCAATCTCTGTATATATTTTCGGAGTCACACACAGACGCTCTCTCAGTATGGATTTGACCGTAATACAAAGAGCAGATATACGGTACTGTCTCAGAAGTGTACAGCTGTATACGGTGTAGGGGAAAATTACAATCTCCGTATATATTTCCGGAGTCACACAGAGATAGTCAGCATATATTTGTCCGTGATACCAGCCGGTACACGGTAGTATGTAAGTAGCGTACAGCTCTATACGGTGTGGGAAAAAATGAACGGTCGGTAAATGTGCAGAAGAAAAGAATAAAAGTATTAGTGCTGTGTAAAAAGCAGTCTGCACAGCAGTGTGCACACAGCAACACAGCTAGCATGCAGCCTAAGAACCAGCGCTGCTGCACACAAGAAAATCCTCCCCTGTCACTGCACACTAACTGTACAGCACAATTGCTATCAGCACAAGCACAGAAGAACTTCTCTTTTCAGCCTTAACTCTCTCCCTACTGATAAACAGCTCCAGCAACCTCTCCCTACTGTTAATATCAGCAGAAGTAGAATGGAGGTCTGCAGTCAGGGCTTTTATAGACACTATGATGCCCCCGAAAGCAAGCCAATCACTGCAATGCCCTTGTGTAAGATGCTGGTGGACGCTGCACATGTCATCTCGTTGCCCACAGTGTACGTCCTTGCTCATTGGCTGAAAAAAGGCGCTTGAAAGCATTCTGGGAAAATTGACTTTGGCGCTCGGGTCGACGACCGCATGGCCGACTGCACGCTATGGTCGGGTTTCGGCCAATGAAACCCGACTTTGGCGAAAGTCGGCGACTTTTGAATCTGACCAACCTGTTTCGCTCAACTCTAGTTATTAGTGTTCTGCTAGTGACCTAGGCTTTCTGTTTCTTGGCTCTTGTGTTCTATTTTTGTATCTTGATAGATAAACATCGGTGTTAGGGGTCGAGTTCCCGCTTCTGCACAAGGGGAATCTCGAGCCGTCCCTGCTGCGGTCTCCCATCCGTCTCCGTCCGCAGTGGACTCTGCTCAGCTTAGACGTCGGTCCCAGCGTCTCGCCCAGTCTAACATTGTGCAGAGGATTACTGCTGATCCTCCAGGCTCTGCTATTGTAGCCAGTACTGGTTAGTGGCGAGCAGACGTCTTTAGGACAAAGTCCTTGCTTTCCCCTTCTGAGCATGCCCAGAGTACGATCTCTCATTGGAGATCAGGGGTCACATGCTCAGGTACTGCAGCAGCTCCTATTGGTCCGCCAGGAAGGTCATGAAACCACTTGTGTTCTGGAGCAGTTTCCTATTGGTCCTTATCTGGCAGGCCCTGTAGTTGCTACTATAAAAGTGTGGCATGGTCGTGCCGACATGCGCTAGTACCAATCACATTATGTGCTTTGAACCAGGGTGATCTTGCACGCATGTGTTAGGGCTCGGCTGAAATAAGCCCCTAGAATACCGGCTTCTCCGGTGAGGAGATTGTCTGTTTGCGTTGCTGATTGCGTTTACTACAGACTGCTGTCCGCACAGCAGTTGTCTGTGCATTCCTGTGGAGTTAACAGGACACAGTCCATATCTCTGAGTCTCTACCCTAGTGACACTGTGATGTAACAGAGTTCGCTTATACCGCCGTATAGGGCCACAGTGTCTAAAGTGGCTACTCTGTGAAGTAACAGAGTTCACCTTACCGCCCTCTTACCAGCAGCAGGCTCAGCCTGCACGGTGGACCCCGGGCTGCGAACGCACTTATTATTTATATTATTTTGTGCGTTCCGCCAGCCCTAACACATCGGCACTCAAAGAATATGATTAGTAAAGAATATTTTAATCAAAAAGACCCAGAAATAAAAACAGATAATACTCATTCCATGTTTTGACCTCGCAAGGCCTTTTTCAAGAAATATCTGTTATGGGTGTCTCCATAGGGTATCTGTGGGAGTGTATGGGTCTGGAAGCAAAGCTACATGGTGCTTATAGCACACACCGACGTTGCGTCCTATGGTCCAGTGCATCTCATAGTCCAAAAAATATTGCATCTGTTTTTCTTTTGGATAAACTTTATTCCATTTTATGGGTCTTTTTGATTAAAATATTATTTTCGACTCATAATTTTGAGTGCTGAAGTTTATCTACCAATATTACTTTATTTACTTCTGAGCACCTTAAACAATAACAGTTAAGCACACAATCTCTACTGAAAATTATTGTTTTTGTATCTCTCATATTCTGACTCTGGCTTGAATTTGGACCACCCACTTGTCTTCTGATTTTGTCCTTGACATGACTTCTTATATTTAATCCTGCTTGGTGGCTCTTCTAGCCTCCGATGTGCATTTATGGATGGCTGCCCTTCTATGAAAGCAATCCACTGGACCCCATTGTAAGATCAGATGCCCATACAAAGGTTAAAGAGTGAAGGTCGGGGTTCCTCTGAAATCTACCAAATGGAGAGGTTTGTGCCCTTTTTATCCTGTGGCATTTGACATGTGTAACAAACTTGTTTGTCTTTAAGTCCCATTGACTTTGTCTAAATTGGCACTGCACATAACCACAACTCATCTCCTCCCTCATTTTCATGGGACCCCCTTTCTAGAGATAAAAGGAGATCTCAGCTGTAGGCCTCCTAGTGATCAGATGTTGTAGATCAAGTTCATCAGCATAATGCACTCTACCACACTGCAAAAAAAATGTCAGGAATGTTTCCTAACTCCCAATATCCTATCAAAAATAAATCCAATAAAAAGTAATGCTTTTCCATAAAGGCTCTATCTCAAAACTTATAGAATTTAAAGGATTTGTTGTTAATATCTTGATGACAGATGCTACAAAATCTTCCGATATCTTGGGAATCCACTCCTTGACTAGGCAATGCAAAGTCAAATATTTTTCATATTCTCAAGTCCAAAATTGCCTTTGTTCCAAAAGTATAAATATATTTGTATATGTCCACATAGCTTGTACAGGAAAGATGTATATCTTAGTACATAGCTTGTGTAAGTTTTTATCTTCTCATTTAGTTGTAAATTATTATTAATTTTGTTAAATGTATAAAAATTCACTTTCATTAAGCATTTAATTACCTTATATTTCTTTGCAGTGTGATAACACAATTTCCACAGTGACCTTTACATTTAGTAATACAAACACTTTCTTATTCAAATTAGCTTTATGAATGCAGCATAAATTACATTAACCTTTCAAACTATTGGCCTTTGTCACTAGTCAATATTTACTTACCAGAGGTTCAAACCAGAAATTCTGGTGTAAAGCAGTGTTGAGTTTTATACATGTAGTTAAATATAAAAAATGGGACAGCGTAAGTGTTACACTGTGTGATTTTACAGGCGAGGTCATATTGACATTTTTCAGGGATTCCATTTTTTTGTGTCCATTTTTTTTCATCATAAGACGCACAAGTGAATTAAGGTAGAGACAAAACTCAATGTTTGAAATTGAAGTTTTTTGCTGCAATGCTTATTTAATGAAAATTATGCAGATTTCTCATGTATTATTTATTTATCACTTTCAAGAAAGTCTGTTGCTTGTACAGTAGAATGGGAGCTGATACGTCATTCTCCGCAGCTGATTCTACAGATTGATAGGAAATACGCTCACATCCGATCATCATCACCAGAGCTAATAACAGCTGATCATTGAGGTGCCATGAGTTTGAACCTCTCTTTTTGATATTGATAATTTTTTCAAAGGATTGGTTATTATTAGATGCCCAGACAACCTCAAAATCAACAGACAGCCCTGGCACACCAGCCTGGCCAAAGAACTGAGGCGAGCTTCCAGGGCTGCTGAGCGGAGATGGAAAAGATCCCACTCCAATGAGGACTTCATCACATTCAAACAGTCCCTCACTACTTTCAAGGTCACACTCGCTGCAAAACAAACCAACTTCTCATCTCTCATATCCTCCCTGTTTCACAACCTTAAACAGTTATTCAACACCTTCAATTCTCTCCTCCGCCTCCCAGCATCTCCTCCCTCCCCCCTCATCTCAGCTGAAGACATTGCCTCATTTTTCAAAGAGAAGATTTATAACATCAGACACAGTTTTGGTCAACAACACCCAGAGCCCTTCCTCCTAACTGCCCTGCCCTCCTCCTCCAAAACCAGCTTCTCCACCATTACAGAAGATCGACTCTCCACTCTACTCTCAAGATCACATCTCACTGCCTGTGCACTTGACCCGATTCCATCCCACTTCATCCCAAACTTCACCACAGTCTTCATCCCAATCCTAACCCATCTCTTCAAGCTACCACTAACAACTGGTGTTTTCCCCTCAAGCTTTAAACATGCCTCAATCACACCTATCCTCAAAAAGCCCTCTCTTGACCCATCCTCTGTATCTCGCTATCGCCCTATATCACTTCTCCCCTTTGCCTCAAAACTACTGGAACAACACGTCCATCTTGAACTGTCCTCCCACCTCTCTTCTTGCTCCCTCCTTGACCACTTACAATCTGGCTTCCGGCCACACCACTCCACTGAAACTGCCCTAGCTAAGGTCACCAATGACCTATTAACCGCCAAGGCGACACTACTCTGTCCTCCTCCTCCTGGACCCTCTCATCTCTTGGTATCACAGTCTTGGCCCTATCTTGGATTGTGTCATACCTAAAAGACTGGACATTCAGCATCTCCCACTCGCACATCACCTCCTCACCACACCCCCTATCCGTCGGAGTCCCGCAAGGTTCAGTACTAAGGCCCCTGCTCTTCTCCATTTACACCTTCAGCCTCGGACAGCTCATAGAATCTCACGGCTTTGAATATCACCTCTATGCTGATGACAGACAGATCTACATCTCTGGACCAGATATTACTCCCTACTAAACAGAATCCCTCAATGTCTGTCCGCTATTTCATCCTTCTTCTCCACTAGTTTTCTAAAGCTTAATATGGACAAAACAGAATTCATCATCTTTCCCTCATTTCACGCGACCCCCCCAATGGACCTATCCATTAAAGTAAACGGCTGCCCACTCTCTCTAGTCCCACAAGCTCGCTGCCTCGGGGTTATCCTTGACACTGATCTCTCTTTCAAACCACATATCCAAGCCCTTTCCACTTCCTGCCGACTTCAGCTCAAAAATATTTCACGGATCCGTACATTCTGTAGTGTCCACACAGTATAAGGAATTAGGGAGAAAGAGTGCTTTAACTGTATTTTATTCTTCTCCTTCCTCCAGCACACAGCATAAGATTTCTACTCCTCAGGCTGAACTGAAACTGAAACCTCTCCAACTCACTTCCTGTCTATCTCTTTCCAGTCACAAGACTTCCTTTTCTTAAAGAGTCAGGTCAAAACATTATACATTACACATTCCTCAACCAAGAATCTGCAAAAACCCTAGTCCATGCCCTCATCATCTCCCGCCTTGACTACTGCAACCTCCTGCTCTGTGGCCTCCCCTCTAACACTCTCACACCCCTCCAATCTATTCTAAACTCTGCTGCCTGACTAATCCACCTGTCCCCCCGCTATTCCTCGGCCTATTCCCTCTGTCAATCCCTTCACTGGCTCCCCATTACCTAAAGACCTCAGTTCAAAACCCTAATCATGACATACAAAGCCATCCACAACCTGAGTCCTCCATACATCTGTGACCTCGTCTTCCGGTACTTACCTGCACGCAACCTCCGATCCTCACAAGATCTCCTTCTCTCCTCCCCTCTTATTTCCTCTTCACACAATCACATACAAGATTTCTCCCGTGCATCCCTCCTACTCTGGAACTCTCTACCACAACATAGCAGACTCTCGCCTACCATGGAAACCTTCAAAAAGAAACTGAAGACCTACCTCTTCCGACAAGCCTACAACCTGCAGTAACCACCGATCCACCAAACTGCTGCACGACCAGCTCTACCCTTATCTACTGTATCCTCACCCATCCCTTGTAGATTGTGAGCCCTCGCGGGCAGAGTCCTCTCTCATCCTGTACCAGTCGTGACTTGTATTGTTTAAAATTACTGTACATGTATTTATTATGTATACCCCTCCTCACATGTAAAGCGCCATGTAATAAATGGTGCTATAATAATAAATAATAATAATAATAATTTAACTCCTTTAGAGTTATGAATATATAAGCGATTATATTTGGTTCTTTGTAGATGGACACATTCAAGTTTTGGGAAAAAACATCAACATTTAGGGAGCAAATCATTCTAAATGTGGAAACATCAGAGCCCCTTTAGTCTAGCCAGATTTGCGGCTCTTCTGTTGTTTGTAGGGGCTTGATATGATTACATGTTAATGACTGGGTATTGCTATATAGTTAAGGACTTTATTATAACCACATTATTGAAGGAACCCTAATAGATTTGTGGAGTTTTTCTATGTGATCTCTTGAATACCTTGTCTAACTACTATCAGTACATTCCAGCCTTATATCTCTTTTGCATATAGTTACATCATCTCGCTTATTGTCTGCCTCATAATTTACTATTTTCATAGTACATTAGCATACACGAATTGCTTTTTTGAACTATTGGTCACTCCCCTTTCTGACTTTTCTTTCCTAATAGGGCCCAACAAAGCCAGATAGGGAAAGATGACTACTGGCGGGGTATAGGATGCCAACCTCCGCAGCAAGGTAGGGACAAGTGAGTTCGATATAGTGAACTGTTTCTGTTACCTTTATATGAGCCATTTTCATGACATATTTTCTTGTATGGTTATGCACATTATAATTGTTATGCAACTCCTATATGTGGTCTGTTAAATCCTGGGGAGGCATCGGTTTTCCCCTGATAGGGCCGTACAAGGTCAGACAGGGCAAATCGACATTCAAACTAGGGCGCCACTGGGCAGGTGTTAAGGGATAAGGGTGCCAACCTCCAAAGTCAGGCAAGGTCACATTAGGCCATTGGTAGGAAGAATCAATACCCCCTCATTGTATTTTTAGGTGAGTGACCATGTGTTGGTCACTAGATTATATCATTGTTTGTTAAGTACTCATTTTTAACACATTTTGAATAAAATGATATTTTAATATACCGTGTATACTCGCGTATAAGCCGAGATTTTCAGTCCATTTTTTAAGGCTGAAAGTCCCCCTCTCGGCTTATATGCGAGTCATATACCGAGGGTTCGGCGAGGGAGTTGGTGCGGGGGTGTCAGATTATGCTCACCCCGTGGCACGTCTCTGCAGCCCCCAAGCTTCTCCCACGATCTCAGGCTCCTTCCTTCTGCGGTCACATGGTACCGCTCATTAAAGTCATGAATATGCACATATTCATGACTTTAATGAGCGGTGCCACATGTCCGCTGAAGGAATAACTGCTGGAGACAGTGGGAGAAACAGTGGGGCTGCAGAGATGCGCAAGAAGGGGTAAGTATATGCGATATTCACCTGTCCCCGGTCCACCGCTGCCCACCGTCCTCTGGCTGTGTGTTCAGGTCAGAGAGCGCGATGATGTAGTTAGTGTGCGCCACGCCCTCTGCCTGAGCACTCACTGACAGAGGACCGGGAAGACCGTGGCGCTCAGCGGTTGACCGGAGACAGGTGAATATTGCAGGAGCTGGGGCCCTGAGCCAGCGGTGACACCAGCACCTGTCCCTCATAGCGCGTTGGTGTTCCCGCCAGCTCAGGACACCGGCACCTGGCCCCCAGCGACGAGAGGTGAGTATGTCTTTTTTTTTTTTTCATTTGCAGCAGCTGTGGCAGCATATGGGGCCTATACTATGGAGCATCTTATGGGGGCATAATCTATGGGGCATCATATTATTATTATTATTATTATTATACATTTATATAGCGCCATTTATTCCATGGCGCTTTACATATGAAAAGGGAAAAATATAGACAGATACAATAAACATGTGCTAGACAAGGGACACACAAGTACAGAAGGAGAGAGGACCCTGCCCGCGAGGGCTCACAGTCTACAGGGATGGGTGAGAATACACTAGGAGAGGGTAGAGCTGGTCATGCGATGGTTCAGTAGACTGAGGATCATTGCAGGTTGTAGGCTTGTCGGAACAGGTGGGTCTTCAGGTTTTTCTTGAAGGTCTCCGTTGTTGGTGAAAGTCTGATGTTTTGCGGCAGGGAGTTCCAGAGTATGGGGGAAGCCCGGGAGAAGTCTTGTATGCGGTTGTGGGAAGAAGAGATGAGGGGGGAGTCGAGAAGGAGATCTTGAGAGGATCGAAGGTTGCGTGTAGGTAGGTAGCGGGAAACCATGTCACAGATGTATGGAGGAGAAAGGTTGTGGATGGCTTTGTATGTCATGGTTAAGGTTTTGAACTGGAGCCTCTGGGCAATAGGAAGCCAGTGAAGGGCCTGGCATAGTGGGGAGGCTGGGGAATAGCGGGAAGACAGGTGGATTAGTCGTGCAGCAGAGTGTAGGATGGACTGGAGTGGTGCCAGAGTGCTAGAGGGGAGGCCAGACAGTAGGAGGTTGCAGTAGTCGAGGCGGGAGATGATAAGGGCGTGCACTAGTGTTTTTGTGGTTTCATGGTTGAGGAATGAGCGGATCCGGGAAATATTTTTGAGTTTGAGGCGGCAGGAGGTGGCGAGGGCTTGGATATGTGGTTTGAAAGAGAGGGCAGAGTCGATGATCACCCCAAGGCACCGAGCATGTGGGACTGGGGAAAGCGAGCGGCCATTGACATTGATGGATAGGCCTGGTGGAGGGGTAGAATGAGGTGGGGGAAAGATGATGAATTCTGTTTTGTCCATGTTCAGTTTGAGAAAGCGAGCAGAAAAGAAGGCTGAGATAGCAGACAGACACTGTGGGATTTTGGTCAGTAGGGAGGTGAGGTCAGGTCCAGATAGGTAGATCTGCGTGTCATCGGCGTAGAGGTGATACTGCAAGCCATGGGATTCTATGAGCTGTCCCAGGCGAAGGTGTAGATGGAGAAGAGTAGGGGTCCTAGGACTGAGCCTTGGGGAACACCGACAGACAGGGGGCGAGGTGAGGAGGTGGTGTGTGAGAGGGAGACACTAAAAGTTCGGTCTGTTAGGTATGATGAGATCCAGGATAGGGCCAAGTCTGTGATGCCAAGAGATGAGAGAATCTGTAGGAGGAGGGAATGGTCTACGGTGTCAAAGGCAGAAGACAGGTCCAGGAGAAGGAGGACAGAGTAGTGTCGCTTGCTCTTGGCGGTTAGTAGGTCGTTGGTGACTTTAGTTAGGGCAGTTTCAGTTGAGTGATGCGGTCGAAAGCCTGATTGTAACCGGTCAAAGAGGGAGCAGGAGGAGAGGTGGGAGGACAGTTCAAGATATACATGCTGTTCCAGTAGTTTTGAGGCGAAGGGGAGAAGAGATATCGGGCGATAGCTAGACGCTGAGGATGGGTCGAGGGAGGGCTTTTTGAGGATCGGGGTGATTGAGGCATGTTTGAAGGATGAAGGAAAGACACCATTTGTAAGTGAAAGGTTGAAGAGGTGTGTGAGAGTAGGGATGAAGACTGTGGCAAGGTTAGGGATGAGGTGGGACGGGAGTGGGTCAAGCGCGCAAGTGGTGAGGTGTGATCTTGACAGGAGAGTGGAGAGCTGATCTTCTGTCATGGTGGTGAAGCTGGTTTTGGAAGAACAGGGCTGAGTGGCTAAGAGGGGCATTGGGGGCTGCGGGCCAAAGCCTTCTCTGATAGTATCAATCTTTTGCTTAAAGAAGTAGGCAAAGTCTTCGGCAGAAATGAGAGGAGAGGGAGGAGGTGCTGTGGGATGGAGTAGAGAATTGAAAGTGTTGAAGAGCTGTTTAGGGTTGTGAGACAGGGAGGATATGAGAGATGCAAAGTAAGTTTGTTTTGCGGCAGAGAGCGTGGACTTGAAGCTGGCAAGGGACTGCTTGTATGCGTTGAAGTGCTCGATGGAGTGGGTTCTCTTCAATCTCCGCTCGGTAACCCTGGAAGCCCGTCTCAGTTCTTTGGTCAGGCCGGTCAGCCAGGGCTGCCTGTTGATTGTACGAGTTTTGCTCTGCATGAGGGGGGCGGCCGAATCAAGTGTGGTTTTTATTGTGGTGTTATAAAATGTGGCAGCAGCATCTGTGTCATTAAGTGAGGCTATGTCTGTGAGAGGGAGGAGGGACTCAGAGAGCGATTGTAAATTGAGGTGTTTGAGATTTCTGCGAGGGTGGGTGAGTTTGTGGAGTGGGGGATGCGTACTAACAGAGGAGAGGGAAGAGAATGTCAGTAGGTTGTGGTCAGATAGGGGGAGTGGGGAGTTAGTGAGATTAGTGAGGGAACAGAGACGGGTGAAGATAAGGTCCAGCGTGTGACCGCCTTTGTGAGTGGCCACAGAGGACCATTGAGTGAGGCCAAGGGAAGCTGTGAGCGAAAGAAGTTTAGAGGTAGCCGGGGTGGAAGTGTCAATGGGGATGTTGAAATCGCCCATGATGATGGTGGGGATGTCAGCAGAGAGGAAATGGAGTAGCCAGGTGGTGAAGTGGTCGAGAAAGGTGGAGATGGCTAGTTCCGGGGGGCGGTAAATGACAGCCAGTTGGAGGTTGGAGGGGGAATAGATGCGGACGGAGTGCACTTCGAACGAGGGAATAGCAGCGGAGGGTGGAATTTGAATAGGGGTAAAGGAGCAGGTATCAGACAGGAGTAAGCCAACTCCTCCACCACGTTTGTTGCTGGGGCGAGGGGTGTGAGAAAGATGAAATCCGCCATAGGAGAGCGCAGCTGGAGAGGCTGTGTCAGAGGGGGTGAGCCAGGTTTCAGTGATGGCAAGGAAGGAGAGTTTGTTGGTGATAAAGAGGTCGTGGACAAATGACAGTTTATTGCAGACGGAGCGTGCGTTCCATAGTGCTCCGGGTAGGGGGACTGGGGGAGGGGGGTGTGGATGGATAGGTATGAGGTTGACAGGGTTGCAAAAACGTGTGGAAGATCGTGGCAGGGTGTTAGAAATGAGTGTGGGGATGTGATGAGGAGGGCCAGGATTTGGGGATACATCGCCAGCGATGAGGAGTAGCAGACAGAGCGTTAGAAGGTGAGAGCAGGATAAGCCATGGTGTGGCCGTGTGTGTCTTGGTGAAAAGGATTGTATGTGGAGGAACAGTTCTGTGGGAAAGGTGAGATGGCTGGGGAGAATGGAGGGGGAAATGACTAATTCCTTACTAGGTGGGGGATTACAGGGGATAGGAAGAAAGAAAGGAGGATGGGGGTGAAAGTGATAAGAAAATGAAACATAGTGGTTTTAAATTATGTTACCTTGCAGCCAAATTCCAGTCAAATTCTAGTCTAATTCACAGTAGTGTAATTAGAAATCTGTAATTTGAAATATGGGATTTGAAATATGTGGAGCAGACTACGTCTGGAGCAGACCCATTGCACTGAATAAATAATGCAGCTAAGGGCAATCAGGTGTGATTGGGAAGTGGGCTGGGACTGCTCAGGCCAAATGCACAGAGTTAAGGAAAGGTCATAAAAGGGGGTAGGTGTTACACAGACCACTCAGATGTGTGGTGAAGATAAGAAGTATGGAGTACAATTATGTGCACAGGAAGATGGGTGAGCAAATCATACCATTAACAAAGCAATATACATGATGCATTCAGGAGCATAGAAAAGCTGGGGTTTTCATACCATTAACAAAGCAATATACATGATGCATTCAGGAGCATAGAAAAGCTGGGGTTTTCATACCATTAACAAAGCAATATACATGATGCATTCAGGAGCATAGAAAAGCTGGGGTTTTCATACCATTAACAAAGCAATATACATGATGCATTCAGGAGCATAGAAAAGCTGGGGTTTTCATACCATTAACAAAGCAATATACATGATGCATTCAGGAGCATAGAAAAGCTGGGGTTTTTATACCATTAACAAAGCAATATACATGATGCATTCAGGAGCATAGAAAAGCTGGGGTTTTCATACCATTAACAAAGCAATATACATGATGCATATGGGGGCGTAATCTATGTGGCATCACATGGGGCATAATCTATGGGGCATCATATGGGGGGCATAATCTATGGAGCATCATATGGGGCATAATCTATGGGGCATCATATGGGGGCATAATCTATGGGGCATCATATGGGGCATAATCTATTGGGCATCATATGGCGGCATAATCTATGGAGCACCATATGGGGGCATAATCTATCGGGCATCATATGGGGCATAATCTATGGAGCATCTTATGGGGGCATAATCAATGGGGCATCATATGGGGGCATAATCTATGGGGCATAATCTATGAGGCATCATATGGGGGCATAATCTATGGGGCATCATATGGGGCATAATCTATGAGGCATCATATGGGGGCATAATCTATGGGGCATTATATGGGGGCATAATCTATGAAGCATCATATCGGGGCATAATCTATGGGGCATCATATGGGGGCATAATCTATGGGGCATCATATGGGGCATAATCTATGGAGCATCATATGGCGGCATAATCTATGGAGCATCGTATTGGGGCATAATCTATGGGGCATCATATGGGGGCATAATCTATGGGGCATCATATGGGGCATAATCTATGGGCATCATATGGGGCATAATCTATGGAGCATCATATGGGGAATAATCTATGGAGCATTCTTTATCGGGCATAATCTATGGAGCTTTTTATTGGGCAAAATCTATGGAGCATTTTATGGGGCATAATCTATGGAGCATTTTATGGGGCATAATCTATGGAGCATCATATGGGGCATAATTATGGAGCATTTATGGGGCATAAAATATATGGAGCATTTTATGGGGCATATTATTCTATGGAGCATCTTATGGGGCCATTATTAACCTTTATGCAGCGTTATATGGGGCGTATTTTGTATGGAGCATCTTATGGGGCCACCATGAACTGTATGGAGCATTATATGGGGGTCCTGATTCAATATGGATATTCAAAAATCTTTAGCCTACTGATGTCTCAATTAATTTTACTTTTATTGGTATCTATTTTTATTTTTGAAAATTTACCAGTAGCTGCTGCAGTTCCCACCCTAGGCTTATACGCGAGTCAATACGTTTTCCCAGTTTTTTGTGGCAAAATTAGGGGGGTCGGCATATACACGGGTCGGCTTATACATGAGTATATACGGTAGTTCAGCATCTGACATTTAGCGCTTAAGTCGGTGATAGTCTAGTTTCTCTTAGGCTACTTTCACACATCCGTTTTTTACAATCAGGCACAATCCGTCAAAGTTTCAGAAAGACAGATCCAGCTGAGATTGCGAAAAACTGATGTGACGGATCATGTTTTTAGCTGGATCCGTCTTGAACTTTTGAATCTTGAGAAATGCAGTGTGCTCATGAGAGAGAGAGCTCAGAGTGAAAAAACGGAGTGCGGTGACCGGATCAGGCAAAAGACTGATCCAGTCACCGCATTCGCCCATAGACTTTCATTGTAGCAAAGAGTCAATAGCGCCGCATAAGTCGCTGACCGTTTTTTTAGCCGGAAACAAAAATGTTCCTAGACACGTTGTGTCGGCCGCCGGAATTGAAATTTTTGCCGGATCTGGAAAAAAACGGATGGAACGGAAGGACATGTGGCGTGATCCGGCGCTAATGCAAGTCAATGAGAAAAAAAACTGATCAGGCGGTAGCAAAAAACGGATCCGTTTTTTTTTTTAAAAAGCCGGATCGCGCCTGACGGCAAAAAACGGATGTGTGAAAGTAGCCTTACACTATTTTTTTACAAGTCGGTGAAAAAAAAAAAACAGTTACATGGACAGCCTATTAATTTAACTAGGAACAGTGTATCATTTTATTTCCCTAAAAGCAGCAGACAAATGAAAATAACTATTTTTGTGGGACCCTTCTAAAATAAAAGGAAAGTACACCTATACCTAATTAAGGTAGTGTTTCCAAAATAAATGCTGTCATATTTGCATAATGACACTGTTACTAGTCTATAAATACTATTAAAAAGTCTTTTTGTTTATTCTATGGCATCAGCCTTATATGCAAGGTTAAATAAGAGCATAGACATTGAAAAATGCGGCAATAAAAATGGGCTTCATAAGAGGGAAAAGTAAACAACTTCTTATCTTAACAGAAATTTCAGTAGTCTTTACGAGGAAAAATGTAGTGACTTTCACAAAGTATTTACAGGCTTATAAAATAGTTTACGGACGACTACCTCAACTGAGATTTGTGATGAAATTTCATTTATTTGTGAGTTCTGGGCTGTTAATATACTTACAAGCAATCTCACATGAATTGATGCAAGATTCAGATCCCGCTATTTATGATGACACCAGTGATTGAATAGACAAAGGAGCAACTCATCAAGAATATTTCCCATTATGATCCTGTGTAGACTGTTGTGAAGCTCTAGTATATCAGTGTATGCCTCTAATTTTCAATTACAAAGTTTTTTTTTCATTTTTTTATATAAATTTGATTTAAATTGTGCTAGATTGGTCTATACTGCTAGATGTGGATATCAGTGTTACAAAGCATGGAAATGAGGAACCATATGATGGCATATGGAATGTCTGTGCCTCTGCAAGGACCCCATGTGTCTTTGTACAGCCTCAGGCCCTATAAACAGCAGTCAGATTAGCACAGGATGACAAATTCTATTCACCATATTGTCTTAAAAATGTGATTTAAATATAGAGCAGTGCAAAAACTTTTTCTTCTCTGAATGGTAGATTATAAAGAGTAATGGTATATTGGGTTGAACCACAAAAAACAAGCTTAACCACTTGAAGTCAAATTCACAGTGTCATCCACCTACAATATTACAAGTGCATCTCACTAAATTTGAATATGATCAATGTCATCAGCTTCTTTAGCAATGACCTTTTGTGGCTTACCCTCCTTGTGGAGTGTGTCAATAACTTCTGGACATTTGTCAAGTCAGCAGTCTTCCCATGATTGTGAAGCCTACTGAAACAGACTAAGGGACCTTTATAAATGCTTAGGAAGCCTTTTCAGGTGTTTTTTGTTAATTATTCTAATTTACTGAGATAATGACTTTAGGGTTTTCATTGGCTGCAAGCCATAATCATCAACATTAACGGAAATAAACACTTGAAATAGATCACTCTGTTTGTAATGACTCTATATAATATATGAGTTTCACTTTTTGTATTGAAACGTAAATTAACTTTTTGATGATATTGTAATTTAGTGAGATGCGCTTGTACATGGTGTTGGGAGTAAAACACCACAAGAGGAACTAATGGACTAGTACTATGGAAACAGTTAACTATTATTATAAGCTGAACTACTAGAGTTAGGGACCATCCTGATTGGGTACACCTTGTCGCAGTGGGATGACTTTTACGCACTTTTGATCAAAATAGCGTCAACTAAGTACCCTATGTTATTAATATGCATTGTTGCTATTTTTTTTACTTTAGGGTATCTGATCATTTTGCTTTTATTCCAGGTTCTGTGGGTTAATAGCCACAGTGTGAAAATGTGCACCTACGCCAATATGTGTTCTGGCTCACTTTTTTGTTTTTTATTTAGCATTTTTGTACTTTGTACATACAGTGGCATATCTCCGCAATTTTGGGCCATGAAATTTGTTTGTATAGCTATAAACAGGTGTCTGTCTGAAAAATCAGGTGTGGGTCCTGCTTTGCCCTATCTATTTTGAGTTCTGCTGTCACGTAACGAGGTGAACTACTAGAGTTAGAAACCATCCTGATAGGGTACAATTTGTGAGATGACTTTAAGGCTCTTTGATCAAAATTGTGTCAACCAAGTACCCTATGTTATTTACAGAGGGTGAATTAGGTATTGAACATGTCATTAATTTTTAAAGTAAATCTATTTTAACCCCTTAACGACCGCCGATACGCCTTTTAACGGCGGTAGTTAAGGGTACTTAAACCACACTGCCATTAATTAACGGCGCTGTGGAAAAAGCCTATAGCGCCCCCCCAGAGTCTGATTTTCTCCGGGATCTCAGCTGCCAGGGGTAGCCAAGACCCCAGAGCACATGATTCAGGTGGGTTTTTATATTACCAGTATAACGGCGACACCCAAAAAAAAAAAAAGTCTGATGTGCCATTTAATTTCTCTCTCCTCTGATGTGATCGCACATCAAAGGAGAGAGAAATAGGGTCCCCCGATCACTCCCCTCGATCACTCCCCCATACCTTCCAGTGTCCCCGGACTCTCAGGAATCCCCCCACGAGGGCGTGGCCTGAGGAAGATGTGATCAGACGCGTGCAGCAGGAGCTCCCGCTGGATATATGACAGTTTGATAGATTGCAGCCACTATTTAGCTGTTAAATTCACATTCCTTGGAGAGGGTGTTGACCTGACCACAGGCTCTGTAAATCAGGAGTGCACAAGCAAATGGCTGTGAAGAAAGGAAGCAAAAGGCCAGCAGGCCAGTCGGAGAAGAAGGCACAAGATGGCGCCGGTGGAGAAGATGTATTGATGGCGGGCCCGGAGGAAGATGGGGGAATCCCCAGCAGGTCAGATGCAGTGTCTAAACTGCGGAGGTTCGCCAGGCTGGAGGAAGATAAGCGGTGTCCGGCAAGTGCAGGTAGAGGTCAGAGGGGGCTTGCGGGGAGTGCAGAGGAGCCAGAGGAATCTGGTGTGGAGGATGGTGAGGAGAGTGACTGTGAAAGCCGGGAGGAAGACCAAGGAACTATGAAATGGGAGAGAGGTGATATGGAGGAATGTAAGCGGCAAATGGGGGGGATGGTGATCCCAGAGGAGCCCACATTAAAAGACTTGTTCAAGCTGGCAATGCACTCTCACACTACTATTACTGAGGTGGCAGCACAGCTTGGGGTCCTGCAGGCCAGCATGTCTAAGTTACAGCACTCCATGCATGTCACTAAGGAGAGGATGGGGGAAGCTGAGAAACGTATTAGCACTGTGGAAGATACTATTGCAAAATCTGACAAGCAGCATCAGCGTATGGCCACTGCAATGTCAGCTGTGCAGGCAAAGACTGATGACCTAGAGAATAGGTCAAGACGTAATAATGTGCGGATTATTGGGGTGCCGGAAAAAAACGGAAGGCTCTGCACCCACCGAGTTCTTTGAACAGTGGCTGTTGAACACTATTGGCCAGAACAACCTGTCCCGTTTATATGCCGTGGAAAGAGCTCACCGTGTCCCCGCATTCCCCCTCCCCCCTGGCCGTCCTCCAAGACAAGTGCTTGTCAAGGTTCTGCATTATCGGGACAGGAATGCTATTCTTCGCTTTTCCAAGAATCATCCGGACCTGAAAATCAACGGCTCCAGGATTTCCATTTACCCGGACTTCTCTATGGAGGTTCAAAAGCAGAGGGCCAAATTCGTTGACATTAAGAAGAGGTTGAGAGCCTGGGTGTGCCGTACTCAATGATATATCCGGCTAAACTGAGAGTGGTAGACGGGGACACTGTCCATTTCTTCCCGGATGCAAAGGAGGCCCTTAACTGGATGGACAGCAACGAGACGCGTCTCAGCAAGGCAAATTCTAAGGACTCCGCTGGCTGACTGAGCTGACTTGTCCTTTAATCGGGACGGGTCTTGTCCTTTAATCGGGACCGGATCTTACATATATCCGCTCTTCCCTCCTGAATACCTTTTTCTCAGGAGGAAGACCCTCCCTCTCATTTTGGGAAATAATATTGCTGTGCATTGGAGGGGGAGGGGGAGAAATTTTCCTACCTTTTTCTAGTTCATGTGTTCTGGACATGTTAAATGTATTTAACAGAAAGCTAAATGTGAATGTTTTATGGTTAACTGTTGAGTATTGTTTGGCTGCAATCACTAGCCATATGCTACTCCCAGAGTTTGGGGAGTAAAGCGGGTTTGCTTCGGTGAAGTGGATACTCTGAATCGGATAAAGTACGCCCTCTCCTCCGTGACACCTGGAGGAGATGGAAAGCTTGAGTTGGGTGAAGTTGGGGTATTGTGTGAGGGGGGGTGGAGGGTGGGGAGGGAGGGGGGAATGTTAAACTATTGTCTATGTCACACAGATTCGAGGGGAGACAGCCTTACTAATTCACAAATGAGGAAATGGATGACACGGTATTTGGGGTTGCAGGGTAATGGCGGATAAAATAAAAATAATAAGTTGGAACGTTAGAGGGTTGGCGTCCGGAGTAAAAAGACAGGCAATGTTTACTTTCTTGCTTGATGCCAAACCTGCAGTCATATGCTTGCAAGAAACCCACTTGATAAAGAGTAGAACGCATCTTCTTAAAAAAAGATGGCTGCAGGCGGGGTATCATGCAACATATTCCACATACTCACGGGGGGTCAGTGTTCTTGTTCGCACAGGTATACCTTTTGAACAGTGTAAAGTGATTATAGACCCGCTGGGACGGTTCGTATGCTTGCTATGTAAATTGTCTGGTATACTGATGCTACTGATCTCGATATATATCCCTCCGCCGTATTGTGGGAAAGTGCTGCACAAGGTCATGGAGGTAGTGGGCGATTTCCCGGGGGTTCCCTTTCTGATAATTGGTGACTTCAACAATGTTCCTGATGCCCATTGGGACAGAGGTGGTCGGGAGGCACTGAGACTGGGTGGTAATTGCACCCCCTTTGGGGCGGTTCTGAAGGAGACTGCACTAATAGACATATGGAGAACCCATCACCCCGGAATTTATAAGTACTCCTGCTTCTCTCCCGCCTCTGCCTCGCTGTCCAGGATTGATCTGGCCCTGGGGAATGGTCCGATGCTAAGTCTAGTGGGTGAGGTAACTTATTTGGCTAGAACTCTGTCGGATCACTCGCCTATGTGTGTGGTGCTTCAGGGGCAGGGCTGAGTTTTCCAGGAGACCCCTGTGGAGGCTAAATCCGTTCTGGCTCCAGCTGATTGATCTGGACGGCCATGTGGGGGATGACCTGACAGAATTCTTTAAAATTAATATGGGCTCGGCTTCGGTATTGATGGTATGGGAAGCCATGAAGGCTTACTTCAGAGGGTTGTGCATTAAAAACATATCGCAAGTTAAAACCGAAACGGGCAGGAGAGACCAGGAGTTGATTAGGTCATTAGAGGGAGCAGAGGCGGCACTAATTGAGGAGCAAACCCCTGAGGCCCGGGAACGTTTGAGATCAGCGCAGAGAGAGGTTTGTAATATGACTAGGAAAACTGCGGAGAGGAAAAGGCTGTTCTGCACGATGAAGTTTTTCGAGGAGGGAGAGAGAGCGGGTCACCTTCTGTCCAGGGTGGTGGCGGCCCAAAGGGAATCGGCGTATATCACTAAATTAAAGGGGAAAGACGGATGTGAGCATACAGGCAGTAGGGCCATACTGGAGGTAATGATGGGATTTTACTCAAATCTGTACCAGTCACACGTGCAGCCATCGGAGGAGGAAATTGATAACTTTTTAGTGGGGGTGCGGCTTCCACGACTCTCACTGGCGGAGCAGAGGCTTCTTGAGGAGCCCTTTGATATGGAGGAACTTGAGGCCGCTCTGGCCTCTGTACCTAGTGACAAGGCCCCAGGCGGGGACGGTATCCCAGGAGAAGTCTACAAAAAATACAAAGAGGTGTTGCTTCCCAAGTTGATGGAGGTTTACACTGCGAGTTTGGCGGGGGAGAGCTGCCCCGGTCCATGCGAGAGGCGATAATTGTTGTCCTACCAAAGCAGGGAAAAGATTTGACGGACCCAGCTTCATATCGTCCGATCTCTTTGTTGACCACTGACATTAAGTTATTGGCCAAAATGCTGGCGAACCGACTTAACAAGGTCATCGAATCCCTAATTCACCAAGACCAGTCAGGGTTTATGCCCAATAAATCCACAGCTATAAATCTCCGGCGATTATACTTAAACATGCAGGCGAGGGCGGATAATGTGGGACAGAGAGTAATAGTTTCCCTGGATGCCGCTAAGGCGTTCGACAGTGTGGAGTGGAGGTATTTGTGGGCGGTAATGAAAACCATGGGATTTGGTGATCTGTTTGTGGGTTGGGTACGTTTGCTATATACATCCCCTAGTGCTAAAATACGGGTTAATGGTCTGCTGTCTGAGAGTTTCTCCCTACATAGGGGAACGAGGCAGGGGTGCCCCCTGTCGCCCCTGCTGTTTGTGATCGCTGTAGAACCGTTAGCTGCAAAGATACGTGGTACCACAGATATTCGGGGATTCCAATATGGCTCCCACGTAGAGAAAGTGGCCTTATATGCGGATGATGTGCTACTGTTTCTGGCTGACCCGAGCGACTCCCTAAGTTCGGCTATGGCAGTTATTAGTAAATTCGGCTCTATTTCTGGACTGACTATCAACTGGGATAAATCCGTGTTGCTTCCCGTGGACTCTGCTGCTCCCCTAGTGCTAGATCCTGGGACCCCTTTGAGGGTGGTTAGTGAGTTTAAATATTTGGGCATTGTGATCTCTGCTAAATTGGAGAATATGAACGGCTCAATCTTACCCCCCTTATCAATAAGTTTCAACAAAAAATTGCAGCGTGGAAGAAACTATTTCTGTCTGTGGCGGGTAGAGCAAATTTATTAAAAATGATCCTCATGCCCCAACTCCTATATATACTCCATAATACGCCTGTCTGGTTGGCGCAAAATAAATTCTACCGGATTGATTCTCTTTTCCGGGACTTGATCTGGAAGGGTAGTAGGGCACGCATTAAACTTGAACATCTACAGAGGTCAAAAGAGGAGGGGGGCCTGGCAATCCCGAACCCATGGGTTTATTATGTGTCATCCCAATGTCAGCATATGGTGGGGTGGGGGGAGCCTACCCAATCTACGTCGGCTGGGAAGCTCATTGAGTTTATAGTGGGCAGAGGTCCGTTGCTTGCTAGTTTAGAGGCTAGTAGGTTCCGGGTGAACCCTAAAAGGCTCCCGACGATCGCTATGGTGGACAAGATTTGGCAAAGAGTTAGACAATGGAGGGGCATTACGGAGCTCACGCGCTTCTCGTCGGTTTGGTTTGACCCGAGACTGGGGGAGTTAATGCGTCTGAGGGGATTTGCTCAATGGAGAAGGGTCAGGATATGGTTTGTGTCACAGCTGTTGGTTGGCGGCATGCTTAAGACTTTTGAGGAGATCAGGGAGGAGTTCCCTCTGAGTCAATCCCTCTTTTTTCAATATTTGCAGCTGCGGCATGCAATCAATCGACAGCTTAAAACATCAAGAATAGTGGTGCAATCAGATGCGATGGTGAATCTTATAGGGCACTAAAGGGTTTCATCTCCCTCGTATATAGGGGTTTTTTGGATTCATTCCTGGTACGGCACCCGGCTAAGTCCAGAGAAAAATGGGAAGAGGATGTGGGACCAATCTCGGACTCTCAGTGGGAGAGCGTATTACAATTCATCCCCAAGGTCTCTATGAGTGAAGCCAGGAGAGTCTCACAACTCTACCTAACACATAGGGTATACAGGACTCCGGTCTGGATGAAGAGGGCGGGCCTGAGGAGGGATTCCTGCTGTCCGCGCTGCTCTGAGGATGGGGCAGATCTCCTACATATGATGTGGTCCTGCCCTGCCCTACAGAACTTTTGGGTACAAACACTTAATTTGACTCAGGAGGTAATGGGAGTGGATCTTATAAGGAACCCGCTGACGTGTGTATTGGGGTGCATGGAGGTATTCGTGGTTGATGAGTGGGGAAAGCTGACCATAGCCAGAATCCTATATGCTGCCAGAAAGCTCATTGCGGCCCACTGGTTAGATGACAAAGCGCCAGTTAGACAAGAACTGATTAATAAGGTTAACTTTATTGTTATGATGGAACAGAACATATATGCGAAAAGAGGCCAACACACGCAGTTTGACAATGTATGGGGTGGCTGGATGGAGCACCCGGGCCTGGCTTCGGAGGCTCTTATGAGAGAAAGAATGCGTCTGCCTACGCGCCCTTGACCCTCTGAGTTGGTACTTTAAACAGGGATCGTAAGGGGTTGTCTCGAAAAAAGGATTCAAAATGTGACATGGTGTGTGAAATGTGCAATGATTTAAAGGGACAGGGTTAGGGGGGAGAGGGGGAGGGTAGGGGACTTAGGATGTAAGAATAGTTATATTGCCTGTCAGGTTGAATACGGTTTATATTATATGCTAAAGTTAAATGTACTGTCAAAGTTTCATGCTGACAATTTTTAAATAAAAATCATCTGATTTAAAAAGGAATCCCCCCACGACTCCCGGTGTCTTCTTCCTGGAAGAAAATGGCGGGCGCATGCGCTGTGTGCTCGCCGAGATCTGCCAGCCGGCATCTGCAACAATAGGAAGATTTTTCCTATTGGTTCATTGGTTCATTTTGGTCACCATGAGAAACACTATCACAGTGATCAAAATAAAAAAAATAGTAAATAGACTCCCTCCCCTTTATCACCCCCTTAGTTAGGGAAAAATAATAAAATAAAGAAAATATATTTATTTTCATTTTCCCATTAGGATTAGAGTTAGGCTAAAGTGAGTTGGGGTAAAGTTTTAGAGTTAGGGTTAGGGTTAATGTTAGAGTTAGGCTAAAGTGAGTTGGGAAAAAGAATCGTATAAAACCCCTATAAAACATGTACTTTATTAATCCTATTAAAAGAACCAACAAGGTGGTTCACACCACAAAAATGCAAACACACACAAAAGAAAAAAACAAAAATGTGCCAGAAAACCTTCACAGAAAACACACTAGGGGATTGCCTAGAAGTCCCTGGTATGTTGCCTAAGCTCACACCTTCCTAGCTGCGGAGGTTGGCACCCTATGGGGGAACATATTGATGCCCCTGCTCTACGTTGACTGTCCCTAGGGACCCTGATGAAGCCCTGCAGCCAATAGGGGATCGCTCTAACCAGATAATAAGGGAAACCCTAGCAATATACATAGATCACTCCTATGTCTAAAGGGACTCTATACCCCAAAAGATAAAAACAAAGTGAAGAACACATTTGGCATTCGTGGCATTGATAATGCAAAAGTTGGTGCAATCTTTCCACGCTTCTCAGGTAAGAAACAACACATGATATTATTAAGGAAATAAAATCCCCCTATATTTATATTTTCAAAAGACCTAACATGACCATTATATGTACAACCGGCCAATGTTCTTAAATAGATCAATACATATAAGATATATACAGTTCATGGGAAAGATTATTAGGAAGTACCAAGGTCTCAATCTGACCCATCAAAAGATATATTGATTTAGTTGTTTTTGTTTTCACTAAATGTGCACCCGGCACCAGATAACCAAAGCATGGATGCTCTCCACTACAACAGAGTAATTCAAACAAACAACTGTTACCGCAGAGTGGGTAAACATACAAAGAGGCTTTATGATACTTCATCCACTGATGTTAAATTGATACTCATCTTGCAAGATGCCACCTGCCCTCCATAGTTATCACCTTAACGCGTTTCGCCTCTCATGGCTCATCAGGAGGCCCGATATGTCCACAACATGTGTCCCGATATGGTGTAATATAAAAGCGCCAATGAACTATCCCTCCATTTAAATAAGCCGCCATAGTACCTATAAGGCCTCCCACTTACGTCATAGATGGGAAGTCTCTACTGCGCAATCGCGCTTAGCAGAGCATTTCATGCGCATGTCCAAATTGGAATGCATAGTCGCCGTGTCCAATAAGCCATCCAGGTTCCTATTTCCACTTCTGGGCAGCAATAATGTAATGCCGATTTCGCCTCTCTGCACACGCCCAAGGTGTAGTGCGTCACCAGAGAGACGCAACACAATCATATATCATGGGTAATGTTCCAGTGCGCATACTCAAGGTGGAATGTACCGCCTTGTTTCCAAAGCAGATTTGTGGGCGTAATGATGTCCAATCACTGCGCATACTCAAAGTGGAATGCTCCGCCATGTTCCCAAAACAGATTTGTGGGCGTAATGATGTCCTATCACTGCGCACACTTAAAATGCGATGCAAAAAGGACCACAATGAGAAGTAAAACCGGAGGTGTATCAAAACACTGATGTATCATTGATAATCCAAAACTGCGCACACTCATATTCAGACAGTCTGCCACGCTCCTATATAAGATACCTCTTTATTGCGCATGCTCACAAAATAAAAAGGCGACTCATTTATGTGTCCACAAAGATAATAAACAACAATAAATATGATGCAGAGGATGTAAATATGGACATCAAAAAGAAAATATTACATGTTTATATACAAAATTCATCATTATTTTCATGCTCAAATTAAGGCACTCATTCATATGTCCTATCAATACTAAAACATGTTTCCCCAATATATGTAATATCGAAAGTAAACACCAAAAGGATATGTCTATGCCTCTATATATACAGTATGTATTTTGATTGATAAGCAAGATGAGTATTTAGTGTCAAATAAACATGCATAATTCAAATGGAGAGACCATGATATCAAAAAATTCATCACAGTAATCTGTGAGTCCCCCACCGAAGAGGAGACCAAAACAAAGCTTGAAAATACTAGCTTCATAATAATATGGTCCAACATAATGTGAATCCGGAATATTAGGGCCAGAAGAAACTACAAAAAACAGTCAAACGACAGTTGTTAATTGATGCCCTTTGTTTCCAGTGCATCCATTCTGAAGGTCCATTCACACTCCCCCCTAAGAATGGCCTTATCAACATTACCCCCCTGGAATTAACTCAAACCACCTCAATTACCATAAATTTAATATTATTGAGATCCCCGTTATGGTGGATCGGCATACGTCTCGCCAACGGAGTGTACCTTTTATTTCTTATATCACCTACCTCCTCTCCAACCTTCCTCCTAAACTCCCTCTTGGTCTTACCGATATAATCCTTAGGGCAAGAGCACGTGGCCACATAGACTACTCACGTGGTCTTGCAGTTGGAGAAATCTCGCTGATAAAAATTTTTTTCCCGTAGAGGAGCTCTGAAAGGATTTATTCAGTTTCATCCATTTGCACATGTGGCAATTACCACATTTATAGAAACCACACGGTTTCCTATCCAACCATTTCCCTGTAACTGTCGGTCTCTTGTTCTGGCTATGTACCAGCATAGGGTTGGGATTAGGGTTAGGGGCGTGTTGGGGTTAGGGTTGTGGTTAGAGTTGGAATTAGGGTTAGGGGTGTGTTGGGGTTATGGTGGTGATTAGGATTATGGATAGGGTTGGGATTCGGGTTAGGGGTGTGTTGGGGTTAGGGTTGGAGTTAGAATTGGGGGTTTTTCCATCAGGGGGTCTACAAATGTGGCATGGCACCACCATTGATTACAGACAATTTTGCGTTCAAAAAGTCAAACTGTGCTCCCTCCTTTCTGAGCTCTGCCGTGTGCCCAAACAGTGGTTTACCCCCACATATAGGGCATCAGTGTACTCAGGACAAATTGCACAACAACTTTCTGGGTCTAATTTCTCCTGTTACCCTGGGTAAAATAAAAAAATGGGGTTAAAAAATCATTTTTGTAGAAAAAAATAAATTTTGTGGAAATTTTTATTTTTATTTTCGCAGCTCTGCTTATATACTTCTGGGAAGCACTTGGGGGTTCAAAGTGATCACCACACATCTAGGTAATCCCTTTAGGGAGTCTAGTTTCCAAAATGAGGTCAGTTGTGGGGGGTTTCTACTTTTTAGGCACATCAAGGGCTCTGCAAACGCAACATGACTCCCGCTGACCAATCCATCAAAGTCTGCATTCCAAAACTATGCTCCTTCCTTTCCGAGCTCTGCCATGCGCCAAAACAGTGGTTCCCCCCCACATATTGGGTATCAGCGTACTCAGGACAAATTGGACAACAACTTTTGGGGTACAATTTCTCCTGTTACCTTTGTAAAAGTAAAAAATTGGGGGTGAAAATATAATTTTTGTGGAAAAAAATATTTTTTATTTTTAAAGCTCTGCGTTATAAAGCACTTGGGGGTTCAAAGTGCTCACCACACAACTAGATAAGCTTCTTGGGGGCTCTAGTTTCAAAAATGGGGTCACTTGTGGGGGTTTCTACTATTTAGGCACATCAAGGGCTCTGCAAATGCATCATGATGCCCTCAGACTATTCCATCAAAGTCTGCATTCCAAATTGCGCTCCTTCCCTTCCGAGCTCTGCCATGTGCCCAACAGTGGTTCCCCCCCACATATGGGGTATCAGCATACTCAAAAGAAATTGATCTACAACTTTTGGGGTCTAATTTGTCCTGGTACCCCTGTGAAAGTAAAAATGTGGGGATGAAAACTTCATTTGTGCGGAAAAAAAAATATTTTTTATTTTCACAGCCCCCAAAGTGATTTTAAATGTGATGTAGTCCCTAAAAAATGGTTTTGTAAACTTTGTTGTAAAAATGAGAAATCGCTTGTCAACTTTTAACCCTTATAACTTCCTAACAAAAAAATTTGTTTCCAAAATTGTGCTGATGTAAAGTAAACATGTGGGAAATGTTATTTATTAAGTATTTTGTGCAACATATCTCTCTGATTTAAGGGCATAAAATTTAAAAGTTTGAAAATTGCAAAATTTTAAATTTTTTTTTGCCATATTTCTGTTTTTTTCATAAATAAACGCAAGTCGCATCGAAGAGATTTTACCACTAACATGAAGTAAAATATGTCACGAAAAAACAATCTCAGAATCAGCGGGATCCGTTAAAGTGTTCCAGAGTTATAACCTCATAAAGTGACAGTGGTCAGAATTGTAAACATTGCCCTGGTCATTAAGATGCAAATTGCCTCTGTCACTAAGGGGTTAAAGGTGTTATTGACATGAAATTCTCACCATAAGTCAGTAGCAACCCATCAAATACACACAGGCAAATAAATCAAACCGTAGTTGTCCATAAATTGTTGTTTCTGATAATGAAAAATAACACTGGGAAAAGTATTGAACATGATTACTGAAATGTAATTAATACTTCTTACAAAAACCTTTGTTAGTGATGATGAAACTTCAAGACTCCTCATGTATGAAGAAACTAGTTACATGCATCACTCATGTGTGATTTTTACCCATTGTTCCACACGGACACTCTTCACATCATGAAGCTTCTGTGGGCTCCTTCTATGTACTCTGAGCTTTTGTTTCTTCCATACATATTCTTTTACATTCAGGTCAGGTGATTGTCTGAGCCATTCTAGCAGCTTTATTTTCTTTCTCGGAAAACAATTGATAGTTTCCTTGCCTGTGTATTTGGGATCATTGTCTTGCTGAAATGTCCACCCTCATTTCATCTTCATCATTCTGGTAGATGGCAGCAGATTTTTATCAAGAATTTCTAGGTACATTTGTCTATTCATCATTGCTTCAATGATATGAAGTTTGCCAGTGCTGCATGCTGAAAATCAGCCCCGCACCACGGTATTCCCACCGCCAAACTTTACTATTAGTATGGTGTTTTTGGGGTGATATGTAGTGCCTTTTGGCTTCCAAACACGGTGTGTATTATGACATTCAAAGAGTTCAATTTTGGTCTCTTCTGACCAGACTATATTTCTGAGTATTTCCCAGGCATGTCTAAATGTTGTTGAACAAGCTGTAAACGCATTTGAACAAGCTTTTTGTTTAGCAATGGAGTCTTGCATGGTGAGCATGCATACAGGCCATGGAGGAGGAGTACATTACTTATAGTTTTCTTTGAAACAATTGTACCTCATGATTCCAGGTCTTTCTTTAGCTTTCCATAAGTGGTTCTTGGCCCTTGATAATAGAGTTGGGCGAACACCTGGATGTTCGAGTCCGGCGGTACGGACAAACAGTTAAAAAAAAGTTCGAGTTCGGGTACCAGAACAGTACCTGGACCCGAACCCAGACCCCATTCACTTGAATGGGGGGCATGAACATCCAACGTTTGTCAGCGCGGCAAACACCGCTTCTGATTGGCAGTGAAATCATCCCCGTCGTTCAGAGAGCCACAGTTCCCACGCTGTCAAAAGACAGCGTGAGCACTCAGCTGTGATTAGAGGTATAAAGCTTACCTCCGGTCACTGGTGTCAGCTGATAGGACTACTGATCCCATCATCTGACACCTGCTGCCGCTAATTACAGTGAGAGAAGGAGCGGCGGATGGGAGTATTCATTAGCCGCTCCGGCGCTGTAAATAAATATTTAAAAACAAAGATGGTGTGAGTTCCCCTTTATTTTTGCTAACCAGCCAGACAAAACTCACAGCTGGGGTCTGCAAACCTCAGCTGTCAGCTTCAGCAAGGCTATATATCAAGAATAGAGGGGTGCCCACATTTTAAAAAATGGCATGGGGTCCCCCCATGTTTGACAACCAGCCTTGCTAAAGCAGACAGCTGGGGCCTGGTATTCTCAGGCTGGTAAGAGGCCATGGATATTGGCCCCCCTGCCTAAAAATAGCAGCCCACAGCTGCCCAGAAAAGGCACATCTGTTAGATGCGCCAATTCTGGCACTTTGCCCTGCTCTTTCCACTTGCCCTGTAGCGGTGGCAAGAGGAGTGATAGTTGGGGGGGTTGATATCACCTTTGTATTGTCAGGTGACATCAAGCCGTCGGCTTAGTAAAGGAGAGGCGTCTATATGACACCTATCCATCACTAATCCTATAGTTGTATGATAAATAAAGACACGTCCAGAATAAAGTCCTTTAATTGAAAGAATGACACAGACTCCTTTAAAAATCTTCCTGGTGAAATCCATGTTCGGTGTCCGTGCCCGAACAGTAGGTGTTTAGTATGGACACCAAACTTTACTGTTCGGGTTCGCCATCTCTACTTGATAATTCTTCTGATAATTCTTTTAACTCCTCTGTGTGAAATCTTGTGGGGAGCATGTGATAATGGCTGGTTTATTGTGAAATTATGTTTTTTCCACTTTTGTATTATGGCCCCAACAGTGCTCACTGGAACCTTTAGCAGTTTATAAATTTTGCTGAAACCAATGCATCAGTATTTTTTGCAACAATTAGGTTGTTAAGGTCTTAAGTAGTGTTGAGCGATACGATAATGCAAATATCGGCTATCGGCCGATATTAGCTCTATCGGCCTTTCGATAATTCGTTTCGATATTTTCGTCTTATCGAATACCGGAATCGGATTTGTCACTGTCACTGTGAGTGTCCGTCGGTCGGGTCTGTCAGGAGTCAGCGGCACTTACCTGGCAGAAGATCTCCGGCGGTCACGTCCTGGACTGCTGATGGCCGCCATTATCTTCTCCCTGGCGGTCACATGCAGTTTTTTCGCGATAACTGCAGTGATGCAGGGTAATCCCGGCCGTAAAGCAGTCAGTCCGATGACGTCACCGCCGGGGAAGCAGGTAATCAGCTGTGCTGCGCCGGGATGACAGGCTCTGCCTGTCATTCTGATGTAGCAGAGCTGGATCGTCGTGGGACACTCGTTACTATGGACTGCGTCGGTCAGGTGGTATACTTTTTTTTTTTTTTTTCATTTTTTTACAGGAGATCGATGGCGTCGCAGCAGGATGAGACAGTAATAAAAGTAATGAAAACTGTGTTTTTTTTTTTTTTTATTAAATTAAAAAAAATTTTTTGGAACATTCACCCGTCCGGGTACATAAACAATTTAACTATTTATTTACATACAGGGACCCTGTCCGGGTTATTTAGACTTCTTTGGCTGGCCTCTTCCAGGTACCACCTGGTACTCTTCTGGTGCTTGCCAAACATCCGAGGCACCAAGGACCACCAGGACCTGATGACGTCGTGTGGCCTGTACAGTCAAGTCGTGACCCGCTATCTGGGTCTGTGTGGCCACCTCTTTCATCTCTCTCCGGGTCTGGAGCCCTATGTCACGGACTGTACGAACCCCAGGGGGCCTAACAGGCGCCGGGTACGGGCCACGTATCGATATCATGTCGATGGGTGGGTCTGCTGAGGAGACCACTGAGGGAGGCTGGGGAGATTTACGGCGTGGGGTGGGCACTTTTGCAGAGGCCTGGATGTGGGAGGCTGAAGGCTTCGAGGGTCTCACAGGTTCCTGACACACTGGGGAGTAGGGGTCGCACCTGGTAACATTTAGGGCGTACCACCCATTGTAACCCCAGTGTCGGGTGTAAGTCACCAAGTCTCCTGGCAACAGGTCCCTCCCCGGGTGTCCTTCTGGGAGGTGAGCCTCCACGTCCCGCCGGGTCACAAAGACTTCTAAATAAAGTCCAGGCTCCTTGATGAAGCCCCACCCACCTTTCAATTTAAAGTTCCGTACTGCACCCTTACGCCGCGGCTCACTCAGGGTTCCTTTGTCCTTTCTCATCCGGTCCTTATCTGCCCGGTCCTTCTCCAGGTGACGTTGGGAAGTTTTAGGGTTTCTCGCTGCTCCCTTTGTCGCTCTGCTTCCTTCTCCCAACGTCTCCACTCTTCCTCCTGACGCCGATTGTAATTCTCTTCCACCAGTTGCTCCATGTCTCCACCACTCCACTGCAGCTTACAGTGTCCGGTTTGCGGCAGCTCTCCTGTCGCCCCCCAGTCCTGGCGGCGCTCCCCTGCGGAGGAAGCAGACGGCTCTAAATCAGATGACAGTCGGGGCTCCGGTACAGGCAGGTAGTGCTCTGGTGCCTGCGCGGCCTCCTCCATGAGGACGGGTGTCGCTTCTTCTGTCTCAGCGACCGGGGCAGACAGCGGGATTTGGGGTGCTGCTGACGGTGCTGCGGTTTTTGCAGGAACGGGTGCCTCCACTGCGACAACGTCAACCGGATCACATTGCAAGGGCTCCTCTACTATAACGGGTGCCTCACCTTCCGGTACAGACACTTCAGGTAAGAGGGATTGGCGCCGCTCCAAGTTTATTTTTAGGGCACGCCAGCTGGCTTCCATCCTGGCGACCTCCTCCCGGTGCCGGGCCAGGCCTCTCAGTGTATCCTCCGCTTCTTGCAGCGTAGGAGGGTTTACAGGCCGGGTGCCCAACGGTGATTCCGTGGCGATCGGGTCGCTTCCGTGGGGGGAGAGCTCTGACTGCTCCATCCCTTCCCACTTCTGCTCGTCGTGTCCATTAGCCATCTCTGCCAAGTCACATGTGTCATATCTGGAGAGGGCCCCTCTTTTGTAGGGAGGCGGGACCTTATCACACTGAGGAGGATGAGGAGGCGGAACTCCAGAGCTGTGGGGCACGATGTTACATTGCAGTACCATTTACAGTGGGCGGCCATCGTTTTCACGCCACTGAGTGAGTGACACCCACGAAGAGCACGCCCTTCTTCTTCACCAGTGCCTCGTCGTGACGCAGATATGGCGGAAAAATGGCAAATACATTCTCTGATGATTTTAGCAATTCTCAAGCACAAAACCAGTGCAATTCAGGCACACAGGACTCGCTTATAGCGAGCTACAGAATCCTGTTCGTGACGCCCAAGTTGAGTCGCACAGAGCCAGAGGTTTTCGGGGTACTCGGCACCGAGCCCGTCGACTTCTATGGGGTATGTCACGTCTTTACCCGGCAATTGAATTAGAGTCGATTTTACTATGTAGAAGTGTATAAACTATAAATATATGTATATATATATATGTCACAATGACATGTATATATATATATATATATGTATTCTATGTGTGTATATTTTGTGTTTACAACGAAAGAAAGGGTTTTTTTTGTTGCGATATTTTGTTCCCATAGACTTACATGGGACTTCCGGTATCGAAATCGGATATCGACGATATTTAGTGCTATCGGCGATACAATTTCGATACGATATTTTTAGATATCGAGCAATATCGCTCAACACTAGTCTTGAGACACCTCACTGATTTTACCCATCAAGAGATGTTTCTTGTGTGACACCTTGGTAATGAGACACCTTTGTATAGGCCATCAGCTGAACCAGCTAATATTATATTTCCCAAAGTAACAGTATTACTTTCTAATTACTGATAGATTTCATCTAGTGTCTTGAATTCCATGTGTCTTTGCACCTCTCTTTCTTCATTTGTTCAATGTTGTTTCCTTGTGTCATTTATCATTATTACACATCACTTTATTGATATCTATGGTTTGATTATTTTACCTGTGTGGATTGGATTGGTTGTTACCGACATCTGGGGATAATATCATGTCAATAGCACCTTTACAAATACTGTATATTTACTTAGAAAATTGATGACGTGTTCAATACTGATTTCACCCGCTGTACATGTAACTACTTTTTTTGCCCATAGAAAACTTTCTTCAAAATCAGGACCCCCGCAGCAACTGTTCACACACCCTCTTTTCACTAAATAGTCCCCTGTGTCTGTACTTGTATTCCTTCTGGCTGGTGACCAGATCAGGCAGCATTATGTGAACTCTCCTATTTATTTTATTGATCACCAATACAATACAAGTATTTTTTACCATTCACCTTTCGTGTCTCCCCTTTTTCCTCATAGATTGTGAGCTTGTGAGCAGGGCCTCCATTATTGGTATCTACTTTGATCTATCTTTATTGTTATGCTGTAACGTCTATTGTCTGTGCAAGTCCTCTCTAAATGTAAAGTGCTGCGGAATATGTTGGCTCTAATGAAATGAAAGCTATTATTATTAGTCCTATTTACTTACTGCATTGGATTTGCTCATTTTTTTTTTTATCCTTGGTTCTGTATATTATAAGCGGGCTAGTTTTCTGAACCTGATGTGTTTATAGACAGCCAGACAACCCTTTCAACATTTTAATTATTATTTTTTTGTCTATTTCTTTCATATAGTTTAGAAGAGTAGAATGCGCTCAGGCAAGAGTAATGCTATAATAAAACTGTCTGGAAATTAGAAATCTAACCTCTAAAGCTAAGAGTACCTAAAAGGACTACATTACATTGGTAACATTTTATTGAGGAGAGTTGGAACAGTGTCATGTTTTTACTGTTTTGCTATTTGTAATGTTCGTTCCTGAATAAACAGATGAAGTGCATAAAACGTGTTTGGTAAGATGAAAAACCTTTTATGGCGAGACTTATTAGTGCTCATGGGAGTGGGAGGTATAAGTCATAATTGCCATTCTTTAAATGAAAGCATCACAGATTTTATAACATCAAACTTAATAATGGAACATTCCAAACAAATGAATAGTCTTTGTGAAAGAGAGCAGAACATTAAGGTGTGGGACTGGTCCTGCAATTCCATCAAACAGGTTTATGGACAATAGAAACTTGTAGCTATCTAACAAGAACAAATGTGAAGGACTAGAAGCCTTATGAATTAAATGACAGAGTATTATAGATGCAGCAGCTACATTTCTATTGTTTAAATATAATAATAATGTCTAAAAAGAGTGTGTACATGTATTTACCTGCCCCATGACTATAACTACAGAAGTATCTTTCCATTTGAACTGATTGCATGCAACACATAATATATCATACAGTTAGGTCCATAAATATTTGGACAGAGACAACATTTATCTAATTTTGGTTCTAGACATTACCACAATGAATTTGAAACAAAACAAATCAGATGCTGTTGAAGTTCAGACTTTCAGCTTTCATTTGAGGGTATCCACATTAAAATTGGATGAAGGGTTTAGGAGTTTCAGCTCCTTAACATGTGTCACCCTGTTTTTAAAGGGACCAAAAGTAATTGGACAGATTAAATAATTGTAAATAAAATGTTCATTTCTAGTACTTGGTTGAAAACCCTTTGTTAGCAATGACTGCCTGAAGTCTTGAACTCATGGACATCACCAGACACTGTGTTTCCTTCTTATTGATGCTCTGCCAGGCCTTCACCGCGGTGGTTTTCAGTTGTTGTTTGTTTGTGGGCCTTTCTGTCTGAAGTTTAGTCTTTAACAAGTGAAATGCATGTTCAATTGGGTTGAGATCAGGTGACTGACTTGGCCTTCAAGAATATTCCACTTCTTTGCTTTAATAAACTCCTGGGTTGCTTTGGCTTTATGTTTTGGGTCATTGTCCATCTGTAGTATGAAACGACGACCAATCAGTTTGGCTGCATTTGGCTGGATCTGAGCACACAGTATGGCTCTGAATACCTCAGAATTCATTCGGCTGTTTCTGTCCTGTGTCACATCATCAATAAACACTAGTGACCCAGTGCCACTGGCAGCCATGCATGCCCAAGCCATCACACTGCTTCCGCCATGATTTACAGATGATGTGGTATGCTTTGGATCATGAGCTGTACCACGCCTTCGCCATACTTTTCTCTTTCCATCATTCTAGTAGAGGTTGATCTTGGTTGCATCTGTCCAAAGAATGTTCTTCCAGAACTGTGCTGGCTTTTTTAGATGTTTTTTAGCAAAGTCCAGCCTAGCCTTTTTATTCTTGATTCTTATGAGTGGCTTGCACCGTGCAGTGAACCCTCTGTATTTAATTTCATGCAGTCTTCTCTTTATGGTAGATTTGGATATTGATATGCCTACCTCCTGGAGAGTGTTGTTCACTTGTTGGCTGTTGTGAAGGGGTTTCTCTTCACCATGGAGAGTATTCTGCGATCATCCACCACTGTTGTCTTCCGTGGGCGCCCAGGTCTTTTTGCGTTGATGAGTTCACCAGTGCTTTCTTTCTTTCTCAGGATGTACCAAACTGTAGATTTTGCAACTCCTAATGTTGTAGCAATTTTCTTGGATGGGTTTTTTCTGTTTTTGCAGCTTAAGGATGGCTTGTTTCACCTGCATGGAGAGCTCTTTTGACCGCATGTTTGCTTCACAGCTAAACCTTCCAAATGCAAACACCACACCTCAAATCAACACCAGCCCTTTTATCTGCTTAATTGAGAATGATATAATGAAGGGATTGCCCACACCTGTCCATGAAATAGCCTTGGAGTCAATTGTCCAATTACTTTTGGTCCCTTTAAAAACAGGGTGGCACATGTTAAGGAGCTGAAACTCCTAAACCCTTCATCCAATTTTAATGTGGATACCCTCAAATGAAAGCTGAAAGTCTGAACTTCAACTGCATCTGATTTGTTTTGTTTCAAATTCATTGTGGTAATGTCTAGAACCAAAATTAGATAAATGTTGTCTCTGTCCAAATATTTATGGACCTAACTGTATATATACATATATGATAAATAAATACTGTATATATGGTATATATATTTATATATATATATATTCATGTATATATGGATATATAGATGACTATATATCTAAACAAACATATGTGCATATACAGTGCCTTGAAACTTGAATAAAGTACCGTATTCATGCTTGTGAACTTTTCCATATTTTTTCACGTTACACCCACAAACGTAAATTTATTTTATCGTGATTTTGGGATATAGCACTTGAAAGTAGGAAGTGTGAGGTCGGGACCGCCACCATCTTAGATAGGGCCTGTACCAGCCTCCATTTTGTCAGTTCACAGAGCCACAGACTGCTAACTACACATTGCCTATTAGCATATCCAGTACGACCGGTTTTGATGTCCACTATGAATCAAAAGGGCTTTAATATGCTAATTGGTTTAGGCCAGTGTCTGAATGGAATGGTCATTGGTATGTTGAATGGCTCGGACTCAGGCCAGTATTTCCTGCTCCATATGAATTGCAGGCCAGTTAATATGCGTGCTTCAAAGCAAAGGGGAAGGGCCTAGCAGGTTTAAGAGCTGTAGCCATGAACAGGCTGCTCTGAATCCATTTTACACACAGAAGCCAAGAAGATGGTCTAGTAAGGGCCAAAAGAAAACGGATTTGTCTTGCCAAGGGAGCAGCCGCACATGCTTTGGGGACTGTCCAGCAACTGAAGACTGTTACCTGGGGATCGCAGAGCTCCCTGCCTCCCCATGACCATACAACCCGGTAATATTGATCTATAGCTTATACCTTTAAGCCTTGTACATTATCGTTGTATTTTTTCTCTGACTGCAAATCCATTGTAATTACGTTGTATGGCTTTACTGTATATTTCTGTAATTATCTAGTGCGCCCTTAAGGCGATTAAACCATAAAATTAATGATGCTTTTACTCTGATCACGAATCTTAGAATACCCATTGGGTAACAGGACACCCTCCCCGGCGGCCATTTGCTCTAGGTGCAGTTCCCTTACTGACCTGAGAGACAAAGGGGGCGCCGGAGAGCTGTACCTGTGGAGTTACGTCCCATTGGTGACGTGGGAGGACGGGGGTCGTCCCTCACAATTGGTGGCAGCGGTGGGATCAGAAGCTGTGATACCCGGGCTACCGTGTGGCGGTCGGCTTAGTTCTTCACAGGAAGTATTTGTGATTTGTAGAGGAAATGATACATGGTTTTCTAATGATGCAGCTTTCAATTTTTGACAGAGGCATTTAACATCCGCCATCAGGGAGGTGCGCCATTCCATGACATGATTGCGGGGTGCTGATGAGTTGCTATGACAGCCCAGGGTCTGCTGAAGATCCCAATGCCTGTAATTATGATACAACCGGTGAAAGCCAGCACTTGGCCGTGACACACTAGCATTTTTTTTTTTATTATTTTAATTTTTACACTAGCATTTTTAAAACCGGTCTGATTTTGATGAAGGAGAGTGGGACGAGTGTTATGCAATTTTTGATTACTCTGTGAGTACAATGCCTTTGTTTTCTCTGGTTATGAGCGTATGTGATGTGAATGCCATCCATTTACCTTGTTTTTTCATGTGTTTTCACTAAAAAGCATAAGCAATCCTTGGGTCCAAACCTATAAAAATCCTCTTTCCCATGTTCCACACTGGTAGCACATATATCTTGTTTGGATATTCCCTCATATTACCCCTGGTGGCTGGTTTTGGTGTATTTTTTTACAAAAACATGACCTTTAACCTGACCGTTAACACTACAGAGCATATCTTTTTCCACTGGGCATTATCTCGGCACTATTAGCCCTACCCAATTGTAACTGTTCTGAGGACGAAGCATCGATACTGCATACACCCACTTCTGATAAAACGGGCCACAAAAGGTCACTATCATAGACTGTATGATGAGCTACGCATGCATCCTCAAAAGTTTTCACCTTCACTCAAATGAGCATATCTACATTTGACTAACTTTTGGAGGTGCTGTGGCCGGGAATAATCTACCAGAATACGATGCTGCGCTGTATATCTGCTGAGGAATGACTTCTTCTGACACTAAGGTAATTTGACCTAGCAATTAACTATTATTTTTTTTAAAATATATTTTTACCTTCAGGTTTTTCACATTTTCACAGACAACTTTTTTTTTTAATCTAAATACTTTAGTCCATTTTTTCTATAATAATGTCTTTCCATAGTGTATGTAAATGTTTGCGTATGAATTGGTTTTACCGCGTTTAGCAACAAAACCTTAAATTGATATTATGCTTGGCTTATTTTGTACAAATATAAATTTGCTTTTATGTTCCCCTAATGTTTTCTTTTATTAAAAATAATGTATAAATTGCTTGCCCTTTTCATATTTATGTTTTCGCATGATTATTACCGTATGTTTGCATATTGTTTAAATAATCTTTGACACAATCTTATTATGTGTTTTAACATTTTTCAAATAGGTTCCTATCTACTGGTGTTTCATTTGCGGCCCTTCATTTTTAGAATTCCTCCTGGGAAAGTCAACTATTTCTGCAATTGTCAAGAACACATGTCCCCAGATATGTTTGAAACTCCATACTGTAGTCATGCCAGAACCTGCAGAACTTGACTGAGAGCAGATCTCATGTTTTGTTTTGTTTTTTTTAGAAAAAACGCAATTTCCCAATTGACTCGGGGTCTTATATGGGAAACACATCAGGGTCAAGAAGCTGCCAAACTCCAGCTCACTATATTTCAATAAAAAGCAGTATTTTTTGGTTGTTCTATTGGCCTTAGTGGACAGTAATTACATGTTTATTATTATTGATATTGGGGCCTGTGGCTGAACAGTCGATTCAAGAATTTGTCAAACATCGGTTATGGGTCAGTAGTGTTTCAATAATGACCTTGCTCTCTCACCTTCATGTGTTCTCCCGGGGTCAAGGGGTAAAACAGCACCATATGTGTTTGTTTCAAATGAGGCCTTTCAATTAACTATACATTTCGTGCGGCCATACCCATGTCAGTGCCTCAATCACTAATGGCGAATTTTCAACTATCATCTGTCTTGTGACCACCAAATGGTGGAGTGTGCCTTTGGCATCCTGTGTTCAAAATGGCATGTGCTTCAGTATGTCCTACAACTAAGTGAACAGCATGTTAATGGTGTGATGAAGGCATGTGTGGTGTCATACAACTTTAGCCGCATGCATGAATGTCGTTATGATGCAGGTCCTGAAAATGAACAGGATGTGCCCACTTCCTTCCTTGCTCCATCTGTCCCAACTACACGATGACAGTCTTCCAACATTACAGTTCGGGATCTTTTTGCCTCATCAAATTTCCTCACTCCAGAGGACACCATTGCAGGATTCACAAGTTATTGTCCCATGAAATAATTAAGTGTTATAGTATAATCTTTTTTGAATTGGACTTGCGCTTTCATGTATGAAACGTCAACATATCTGTTTTTTTACATTAATAGCTTGCATAATGTATTTTATTTGTTGTACATAATGAAACATGGCTTTTCTGTTAAACCAACGTTTAATAAAAGAAATAATAATAAATATCAAATCCACATATATATTCATATGTAAAGATCAATCAGATTTGTTAACCATGCTAACAAAAAATATATTGATTCAAAATAGCAACAAAACATAATAAGAACAGAAAAATGCTACCTTTGCAAATTCTGGTAGGTAGGAGACCTTGGCTGGGAGGCAGAAACGTTGCCATACGAAGATGGTGCTGTGGAGGAAAGCTTTGGTCCATTATCTGTGGATGAGATTACCCTAAAGGGAAAGGGTATGGTGGCCTCTGTGTGTGTGGCTCATGGAGGTGCTGGTAATGGCCAACATGAGTACAAAAGAATACCTCTAAATAGGACTATGCATAGACCAAGGTTGTGGCCTATCAGGTACAGAGGAACCAGACATTTGGCCTCCTGGACAAGGCCATTCGCCAAGCCTTCACCCACTCATCTACTCATACACAATGGGCTGGTGTCAAGACACAGCGGGTGTATGTTGGTAAATAGGGGGCTGATTTGGTGTTGGGTTTTGGGAGGAGCCAGTATTGAAATCCTCCATGTCTGCTGGGCGAAGATGGTTTCGATGTGACTAGTGCCAGTTCTCAAGACACTCAAAGACCTTCTGTGGATTATGGAGTCTCATACAGGTATCCAATATTATATGTATTACATTTCGCATATTGCAGCTGTACAAGCTGGTATATTTCATACAGGTAAATGGCAAGGCTCCACATAAATGCCTCCTCCCCATCATCATTGACCGTGCTCAAAACATAATCCAAAACATCACTATCAACCTTGCACCTGGTGGTGATGATGGGCAACTCCCTCCTGTGCGTAACTCTTCAAGGGATGGGGGCTGCAACAGGGAAGTTATCAAGAGGAAGTGTAGGGCTGCTGCTCCAGCATCCTTCCACTTCCTCTGAGGCTGGTGCTGTTGGTGCTGCTGATCTTACTGTTGATGGTGCTGTTGATGTTGCTGGGGCTGATGTTCTGGCTTAATCTGATGACTGGCCTGCAGCTGGTTGAGAATCCTCTCCCGATTCTGCCACTGCATCCAACAGGGCGGCATCTGACTCGGATGCCATCTCCCTGTCCAGTAAGTTGGATTTAGTTCTGGAAGAAATATAAAACCTGTCGTGCTGATGATAAAAAAATAACTATGTTACAAATAAGAATGAACAATGGTTAAACAAGCCATAACTTATGGTCGTAGCTACATAGTAGGGACAAACAATGCAGCCTGTTCATGTATATATATGGTTTCTTTCTGGACGCTGCTAAAGCACTTTTAGCTCGCTGTTGCCGCTCCCTTCAATACGTATCCCGATAGCTGTGCCAGCGGCAGGTGATATCATTCACTGTTTGAAAAGGAAATAGAAATTAACTCAAATAAATTGACAAATAAATAATGTGCATAACATAAATTTAACAATGATTGCCTTTATCTTCAAATAGTAAAAAAAAATGGAGAACAGATAAAGCCTACTTAAATTAAAAATAGGCTTTAAGAACTTACACAATTCATCAGAAAAGTGTGCATGTGTCCACATAAACAGTTTAACCCTAGAACGCATACCGGGGACCTCGCAGGCCTGCTAGGTTAATTGTTTTCTATTTTCTGCAAGATTACTTTAGTTAGAATTCTGAAACTCTAGGTATTTCTCAGGTATATAGTTGTAGTAATTTCCAGTTGTTCATATATTTTTATGTTACAGGCATTTCGTTATAACAACTCTTTTTTGGGAATACCCCATATTCACATACCTGGGGCCTTTTAGGCCTGTACTAGGTTTACATGTGCGTATCTGTACTACTTGTGGACAAAATGTCTGCAAGGAACATTCTTCCGAACAGATAACATGTGAAAATTGTTGGGGTCATCAGTAAAGTTGAAAAGGAAAGTTTGAAAAGAAATATTCCTGCACCATGTTTACTACAACTTTTATATAAAAAACGTTTAGACAAAAAAATCGTTATTATATAACATGCATATATTGGGCGTTTTAAGCCTGTGTACTTACTTTTTTGTTGTTTTTGCACATAATTATAATGTAGTGGAATATATCCTTACTTTGCAATTTTCAAATAAACTTTAAAAAGTATTTTTATTTGAGTTATTCCATGTTATTGCACACAGGCCTAAAAGGCCCCAAGTATGTGAAAGTGTAGATTTCTATGGTTATGCGTTCTAGGTTAAACAGATTATGCAGTGCTGACGTACAGGTATGCAGTTACAATTCGGAAAATTACTAAAACATTTAACGCTGATGTTTATTGAAATATTAGATATTACTTTTTTAAAAAAGGACATACAGAAATAGACATTCAAATGTTTTTTGGGATACTTACTCATTGTAGTTTGCTCCTCTCGTGAGCTCGCTTCATAGTTGGGATACATCTGGCAGCATATGTAGGCCCAAGATGTATCATATCGGCTTTTTTATTCTTGGTACATAGGGTTTTTGTCCCACAGGTCAGGATGCTCCTGCACAAGAAAGATAACCATTTCCACATTTATGTGAGGTGCCATGGTTAGGGTCTAAATGGAGGCTTGTGCTTTTTTTATAGGTTGTCAGGATAGTTTGGGCTTACAACTTCCTGCAATGGGCTAATGCAATTTTCTACCCCATTGGAGAAAGTTGCAAGACAATCACATGGCATTCGGATTGTCCGTGTATAAAATATATCATCATAGAATCATAAAATCATAGAATGGTAGAGTTGGAAGGGACCTCCTGGGTCATCTGGTCCAACCCCCTGCTCAAAGCAGGATTCGCTAAATCATCCCAGAGAGATGTATGTCCAGCCTCTGTTTAAAGACTTCCATTGAAGGAGAACTCACCACCTCTCGTGACAGCCTGTTCCACTGATTGATCACTCTAACTGTCAAAAAGTTTTTTCTAATATCTAATCTGTGTCTCCTCCCATTCAGTTTCATCCCATTGCTTCTAGTCTTTCCGTGTGCAAATGAGAATAAAGATAATCCTTCTACAATGTGACAGCCCTTGAGATATTTGTAGACAGCTATTAAGTCACCTCTCAGTCTTCTTTTTTGCAAGCTAAGCATTCCCAAATCCTGTAACCGTTCCTCATAGGACATGGTTTGCAGACCGAACACCATTCTGGTCGCTCTTCTCTGAACTTGCTCCAGTTTGTTGATGTCTTTTTTAAAATGTGGTGCCCAAAACTGGACACAGTATTCCAGATGAGGTCTGACCAAAGAGGAGTAGAGGGCAATAATGACTTCACGTGATCTAGACTGTATGCTTCTGTTAATACATCCCAGAATTGTATTTGCCTTTTTTGCTGCTGCATCACACTGTTGACTCATGTTCAGTCTGTGATCTATTAGTATACCCAAGTCTTTTTCACCTGTGCTGTTGCTTAGCCTTATTCCTCCCATTCTGTATACGCTTTTTTCATTTTTATTTCCCAGATTAAGTACTTTGCATTTTTCCCTGTTAAAAACCATTGTGTTAGTTGCTGCCCACTGCTCCAGTTTATTTATATCTTTTTGAATCCTCTCTCTCTCTTCTCTAGTATTAACTATTCCTCCTAGCTTTGTGTCATCAGCAAATTTAATCAGTTTACCCTCAATTCCTTCATCTAAATCATTGATAAAGATGTTGAACAATACCGGGCCCAAGACAGAGCCCTGTGGTACCCCACTTGATACATTCTTCCAACTGGATGTGCAGCCATTTACTGCCACTCTTTGGGTCCTATCACTAAGCCAGTTATATATTCACCTAACAGTTGCCTTGTCCATTCCATACTTAGTCATTTTTTCAATAAGGATTGTGTGAGATACTTTGTCAAATGCTTTGCTAAAGTCAAGATATAATATATCTACAGCATTTCACTGATCCTCCCAGTCAGTGATTCTGTCATAGAAGGAAATTAAATTAGTCTGACATGACTTATTAGTTACAAACCCATGCTGACTCTGGTTAATCACTTCATTCTTGTCCAGGTACTTACATACATGTTGTTTAATAATTTGTTCAAAGATCTTTCCTGGTATAGATGTCAGACTCACCGGCCTATAGTTCCATGGTCCACCTTCTTCCCCTTTTTGAAGACAGGAACAACATTTGCTCTTCTCCAGTCTTCTGGGACTTCTCCTGTTCTCCAAGAATTTTCAAAGATTATGGAGAGTGGTTCAAAAATTTCTTCTGCTATCTCCTTCAGTACTCTGGGGTGTAACTCATCTGGACCTGGAGACTTGAATTCATTTATGTTAGCTAAGTGTTTCCTCACTATTTTTCTGTTTATAGATATCCTGGATTCTTCTATTCCCTTAATAGGACAGTGAAGATCAGTTGATGTTACATTTCCTTTCTGAGAGAAAACAGATGCAAAATAGGAATTTAAAAGTTCGGCCTTTTCAACATCCTTTCTTACCATTTCATAATTTTCATCCTGTAAAAATCCTATAGCATCTTTGACTTTTCTTTTACTTTTGACATATCCCCGAAATCCCCCTAGTGCCCTATTAAAAATAAAACAATAAAAATACACATATTTGGTATCTCTGCTTTTGTAAAAGTCTGATCAATCAAAGTATAAAATAAATTAATTAGATCGGTAAACGGCGTAATGAGAGAAAAATTGAACAGCCAGAATTACATTTTTGCAACAGTGCAATAGAAAGCAATTAAGAGGTGATGAAAACATTGTACCCACCCCAAAATACTGTAAAAAAAGTAAACTCAAAGTGTAAAATATACACCCTCACACAGCCCCATATCCCAAAAATTGAAAACGTTACGGGTCTCAGAATATGGAGACAAAAGCAAAATTTTCTTTTTGCACAAATTTCCAAAATTGTTTTCACTGCTTAAAAAGGAAAAAAATATAAATTTTTGGTATCTGTGTAATTGTATTGAATGCAAAGTCAGTTTTATCGTATTGTGAACATGGTAATTAAAAAATGCCCTCATACAACATAAATGCAAAAATAAAAAAGTTATGGTTCTTGGAAAATGGGGAGTAAATAATGAAAATTAAATAAACTATGAAAATACCCCCATAAGGAAGGGGATACGTTTGTGTGTGTAAAGTGATAAAATCAAAAACAATTTATAGAGTATGAATACACTTTTAAGATGTATATAGATATCTATATATCTATACTAGAGTTGAGCGATACTTTCCGATATCCAAAAGTATCGGAATCGGAATGGTATCGCCGATACCATTAAAATATCGGCGATACCCGATACCGATACCGGAAGTCCCATGTAAGTCTATGGGAACAAAATATCGCAACTAAAAAAACCTCTTTCTTTCCTTGTAAACACTAAATATACACACATAGAATACATATATATATATATACATGTCATTGTGACATATATATATATACATATATGTATAGTTTATACACTTCTACATAGTAAAATATCCTCTGATTCAATTGCCGGGTAAAGCCGGCTTCTGTGAAAAGACAGAAGCACCCGACATGAAATGACACTTGGTGTACATAGGGTTAACCATGTATTTTCATGTTGTTTGCTATCTGATTTGCACAAACAATTACATCAGTCTATGTGTGCAAAATTTCACACCTGTAGGGGTTAATTAAAGGTGTAAATTCGTTGTAAAAAAACGGACTTTTTTGCTACGAATTTACACCTTTAATTAACCCCTACAGGTGTGAAATTTTGCACACTTACACTCATGTAATTGTTTGTGCAAATCAGATATCAAACTACATGAAAAGACATGGTTAACCCTATGTACACCAAGTGTCATTTCATGTCGGGTTCTGCATTTTCACAAAAGCCTGCAATTGAATTAGCGGCTATTATACTATGTAGAAGTGTATGAACTATAAATATAAATATATATATATATATGTGTCACAAATTCAATGACATGTATATATATATGAGGTGTAAAATTGCTGAAAAAAAATGCGTGGGCTCCCGCCCTATTTTCGCAACCAGACAGACAAAGCCAGTGAGTGGGGGCAGATAATAATAGCCCAGAGAGGGACCATTTTTTTTGGCACCCCCCCGGCTACTTAACATCTGCCCCCAGACACCCCAGAAAGGGCAAATCTCTAATTAGATTTGCCCTTTCTGGCACTTTGCCCGTCTATTCCCATTGCCCTGTAGCGGTGGCGAATGGGTTAATAAGGGGTTAAAATGACCTTGCAATTGAAAGGTCACTTTAAGCCAGGTTAATAATTGAGAGCTGTCAATTAGACAACTATCAATTATTAATCCTATTGTATGAAAGAAAAATCAAACACACACACTTTAATAAAAAAGAAGTTTAATGAAATAATCACACAGTTTTTGACCATATTTTATTTACCTGCTAAAACCATTTCCTGTAATAAAAATAAAATAATAAAGCAAAATTATTCTTACCAATCCGATGCACAGTCAGGTCCCACGGTGTAATCCTTCAGAAAGGGTTAATGTTTACTGCAGGGACCGCAGCTAATGCTGCAGCCTCACAGTAAACCCCCAAATGAATGAGCTCCTCTCCTGGCTGACAGGAGAGGAAGTGGAAAGCTTAATTGATTGCTTTCCACTTTCACTTCAGGTCAGCCAGGGACACCATCAGAGGGAACTGATTAACAAAAATAGGGGTTCCCTTCGAAAAAAAAATGGCGTGGGGTCCCCCCTATTTTTGTTAACCAGCCAGATGAAGCAGACCGCTGAGGCCTGGATTTTCAGGCTGTTAAGGAGCCAAGATCCATGGACCTTGCCAGCCTGATAATACCAGGCCACAGCAGTCTGCATATCTTGGCTGATTAACAAAAATAGGGGATCCCTCGAAAAAAATTGGCGTGGGGTCCCCCCTATTTTTGTTAACCAGCCAGATGAAGCAGACCGCTGAGGCCTGGATTTTCAGGCTGTTAAGGAGCCAAGATCCATGGACCTTGCCAGCCTGATAATACCAGGCCACAGCAGTCTGCATATCTTGGCTGATTAACAAAAATAGGGGATCCCCTCGAAAAAAATTGGCGTGGGGTCCCCCCTATTTTTGTTAACCAGCCAGATGAAGCAGACCGCTGAGGCCTGGTTTTTCAGGCTGGTAAGGATCCAATATCCATGGACCTTGCAAGCCTGATAATACCAGGCCACAGCAGTCTGCTTAGCTTGGCTGGTTAACAAAAATAGGGGATCCCCTCGAAAAAAAAACGGCGTAGGGGTCCCCCTATTTTTGTTAACCAGCCAAGTAAAATGCAGACTGCTGCGGCCTGGTATTAAAAGACTGTCAAGGCCCATGGATTTTGGCCCTCAACAGCCTGATAATACCAGGCTACAGCAGCCCCACTTTTGGCGCATCAAAAGATGTGCCAATTGTGGCACTTTACCCGGCTCTTCCCACTGCCCTGTAGCGGTGGCAATGGGGTAATAAGGGGTTAATGTCACCGTTGATTGCACGGTGACAATAAGCCCGGTTAATAATGGAGAGGTGTCAATAAGACACCGATCCATTATTAATCCCAAAGTTTTTAAATGTGTAAAAAAAAGACACAGCAAGAAAAAAGTCTTTTAATGAAATAAAAGAGACAACACAGTTTTCATTTTTTTATTACTCTCTCATTCCTGCGACGCCATCGATCTCCTGTAAAAAAATAAAAAAAACAAACCAACAGTATACCACCTGTCCGACGCAGTCCATAACGACAGTCCCACGACGATCCAGCTCTGCTACATCGCAATGACAGGCAGAGCCTGTCATTGCAACGCAGCACAGCTGATTACCTGCTTCCCCGGCGGTGACGTCATCGGACTGCTTTACGGCCGCGATTACCCAGCAGTCACTGCAGTTATCGCGAGAAACTGCATGTGACCGCCGGGGAGAAGAGGATGGCGGCCATTAAGCAGTCCGGGATGTGACCGCCGGAGATCTTCTGCCGGGTAAGTGCCGCTGACTCCTGACAGACCCGACAGACGGACACTGACAGTGACAGTGACATCCCGATTCCGGTATCCGATATGACGAAAATATCGGTACTCGGAATCGGAATTCCGATACAGCCAATATCGGCCGATACCCGATATTTGCAGTATCGGAATGCTCAACCCTAATCTATACATATAATATATATAAGAGAGAGAGAGAGAGAGTGAGAGAGAAAGAGACTTTCTACAAGATTTTGGATCGTGTGTTTGGGAATTTTTGCCCATTCATCCAGGAGAGCATTTGTGAGGCAGTGAGGTTAATTCATCTTTAATCCCAAAGGTGTTTGATGGGGTTGAGTTCGGTACTCAGAGCAGACCTGCCAAGCTCTTCAATAATAAAATAGCCGGAGAATGACTTTAGAGACCTTGCTATGTGAACTGAGGCACAGCCTTGCTGGAATAGAACAGGGACTTAGTTTAACTTTTCTCTCAAAATTGAAAGCATATAATTGTTCATTAGTTATTAGAGTTGAGCGATACTTTCCGATATCCTAAAGTATCGGAATCGGAATGGTATCGCCGATATCACTAAAATATCGGCGATACCCGATACCGATACCGGAAGTCCCATGTAAGTCTATGGGAACAAAATATCGAAATTAAAAAAAACCCATTCTTGCCTTGTAGGTTAATTGTACATAAAGGAAAACAACAAAGAGTAATGTAGAATGTATTGGGGGAGGTTGAGGAGACATTAAAGGCATAGATGTTTAACCCAATCCAATGGAATAGCATTAAATTTTTTTTTTTAGGAAATACGTTCGGATTGACGAAGAAATTCACAATGTTGTTAACCTTTTTTCTATTTTGTCAAATATGTCTGTTTCACAACTTCCATGGTCTTCACCTTTTTAACTTTTCACACACTTTCTCCTTCATAATCTTCAGCAGCATCATCTTTCTCATCAAATTATTCTTCATCTTCACCTTCTTAATCTTCTAAAACTTCTTGCTATTCATCTTTTTGTTAACATTACTTATATTGTTCTTATTAAACATTTATTATTCTTCATATTCTACTTCTTCATCTTCTTCCTATTCATCCTTTTCATCATATTCTTATTTGTGACAGACATTCCTGTACTTGTAATCTGTAAAACTCTGAATTTTCATCCTTCCGTTCTTGCTGTCACGAAAGATTTTAATTACAACAGTATTTGTCCGCGTTCAGTTTAGCCTGCAGCAGCATCAGGCATTTTCCAGGGGCACCACGAGGAGGAACGGACTCACCCCCATACACTGCTTAGTCTTCTTCTGCTTAGAATTTAGAGCATATATTTTGCTCTTCATTTTGGTCTTATACTTAATGTTCTTCTGCTTTTTGATCTTCTGCTTATTGTTCTTTTGTCTCTTGTTCTGTATCTTGTAGTTTGTCTTAACCTTCTTTGTCCTGTTGGTGATGGTACAAAAGCCAATGGAAGTAACGAGGACCAGCTGACTGTGCTGGAACCCGGAGGGTCAGCAGAAGGAAAAGAGCCAATGGCACAACCGAGGACCAGCTGACGTTACTGGGACACGGTTACTAAGCAGGAGGTACCTGTGCTCCAAAGCACTACCAAGGACCAGCAGACGTTGCTGGAACTCGGATACCGACATGGAGGCACCTAGGCCAAAGGCACTGCGGAGAACCAGCTGACGGTACTGGAACCCGGATGGGTAGCAGAAGGTACAAGAGCCAATGAAAGTAACGAGGACCAGCTGACTGTGCTGGAACCCGGAGGGTCAGCAGAAGGAAAAGAGCCAATGGCACAACCGAGGACCAGCTGACGTTACTGGGACACGGTTACTAAGCAGGAGGTACCTGTGCTCCAAAGCACTACCAAGGACCAGCAGACGTTGCTGGAACTCGGATACCGACATGGAGGCACCTAGGCCAAAGGCACTGCGGAGAACCAGCTGACGGTACTGGAACCCGGATGGGTAGCAGAAGGTACAAGAGCCAATGAAAGTAACGAGGACCAGCTGACTGTGCTGGAACCCGGAGGGTCAGCAGAAGGAAAAGAGCCAATGGCACAACCGAGGACCAGCTGACGTTACTGGGACACGGTTACTAAGCAGGAGGTACCTGTGCTCCAAAGCACTACCAAGGACCAGCAGACGTTGCTGGAACTCGGATACCGACATGGAGGCACCTAGGCCAAAGGCACTGCGGAGAACCAGCTGACGGTACTGGAACCCGGATGGGTAGCAGAAGGTACAAGAGCCAATGAAAGTAACGAGGACCAGCTGACTGTGCTGGAACCCGGAGGGTCAGCAGAAGGAAAAGAGCCAATGGCACAACCGAGGACCAGTTGACGTTACTGGGACACGGTTACTAAGCAGGAGGTACCTGTGCTCCAAAGCACTACCAAGGACCAGCAGACGTTGCTGGAACTCGGATACCGACATGGAGGCACCTAGGCCAAAGGCACTGCGGAGAACCAGCTGACGGTACTGGAACCCGGATGGGTAGCAGAAGGTACCCATGGAAATTAAAGTTGAGGCAGCAGGACTTTTTGCCGTTCACGCCTACAGCACGGGCGTGAGTTACAGCCTTAGAACATGCGGTGTTTACCAGTGAAAGAACGTGACACAGGACTTGCGTTCAACACGGGAACTGACATACTGAACCATTAACACGAGCAGTGTAGACGTGTAACAGCACTTCCGAGAAACAACTGGCGGTGTTGTAACCCAGGGATGAGAAGAGAACAGGGTGGAGGCAGCAGGACTGTTTGCCGTTCACACAGCAGGGGATCAGCTGACATTACTGAACCCCAGTAACACGGGAGCAAGTGTTAACTGTGCTAACAGCACTTCCGAGAAACAACTGGCGGTGTTGTAACCCAGGGATGAGAAGAGAACAGGGTGGAGGCAGCAGGACTGTTTGCCGTTCACACAGCAGGGGAACAGCTGACATTACTGAACCCCAGTAACACAGGAGCAAGTGTAGACTGTGCTAACAGCACTTCCGAGAAACAACTGGCGGTGTTGTAACCCAGGGATGAGAAGAGAACAGGGTGGAGGCAGCAGGACTTTTTGCCGTTCACACAGCAGGGGATCAGCTGACATTACTGAACCCCAGTAACACGGGAGCAAGTGTTAACTGTGCTAACAGCACTTCCGAGAAACAACTGGCGGTGTTGTAACCCAGGGATGAGAAGAGAACAGGGTGGAGGCAGCAGGACTGTTTGCCGTTCACACAGCAGGGGAACAGCTGACATTACTGAACCCCAGTAACACAGGAGCAAGTGTAGACTGTGCTAACAGCACTTCCGAGAAACAACTGGCGGTGTTGTAACCCAGGGATGAGAAGAGAACATGGTGGAGGCAGCAGGACTTTTTGCCGTTCACACAGCAGGGGATCAGCTGACATTACTGAACCCCAGTAACACAGGAGCAAGTGTAGACTGTGCTAACAGCACTTCCGAGAAACAACTGGCGGTGTTGTAACCCAGGGATGAGAAGAGAACAGGGTGGAGGCAGCAGGACTGTTTGCCGTTCACACAGCAGGGGATCAGCTGACATTACTGAACCCCAGTAACACAGGAGCAAGTGTAGACTGTGCTAACAGCACTTCCGAGAAACAACTGGCGGTGTCGTAACCCAGGGATGAGAAGAGAACATGGTGGAGGCAGCAGGACTTTTTGCCGTTCACACAGCAGGGGATCAGCTGACATTACTGAACCCCAGTAACACAGGAGCAAGTGTAGACTGTGCTAACAGCACTTCCGAGAAACAACTGGCGGTGTTGTAACCCAGGGATGAGAAGAGAACATGGTGGAGGCAGCAGGACTTTTTGCCGTTCACACAGCAGGGGATCAGCTGACATTACTGAACCCCAGTAACACAGGAGCAAGTGTAGGCTGTGCTAACAGCACTTCCGAGAAACAACTGGCGGTGTTGTAACCCAGGGATGAGAAGAGAACATGGTGGAGGCAGCAGGACTTTTTGCCGTTCACACAGCAGGGGATCAGCTGACATTACTGAACCCCAGTAACACAGGAGCAAGTGTAGACTGTGCTAACAGCACTTCCGAGAACACAACTGGCGGTGTTGTAACCCAGGGATGAGAAGAGAACAGGGTGGAGGCAGCAGGACTGTTTGCCGTTCACACAGCAGGGAACAGCTGACATTACTGAACCCCAGTAACACGGGAGCAAGTGTTAACTGTGCTAACAGCACTTCCGAGCAACAACTGGCGGTGTTGGAGCCCAGGGTCAAGGAGGATGTTTAAATACTAGATCAAGTATTTTCCTTGTTACGTGTAAATTAAAAATGTCTATACTCCAAACAAGAGAAATATAACCTTTAGTACCATAAGATGATGATTTTACTTTAAAAAATATATGTAAATTAATAATTGACAAACATAAACGCATACATTAACATGTTGAAAAGCAATGCAAACCACAATAAAAATCGGTTAAATAATCTGCTATACGGTTTTAAATAAAAGCATACAAGTACATATCAGAATCCATTAATGATGGATAAGTAACAGTATGTACACCATTTTCATTAGCTGAATAATATCACTAAAAAGTTTTTAAAAATATCTAAAATTTCCATCATGTAATACTGATAATATGTGCCAATCATTTATATTAACAAAAAAAACCTTTAAAAAGTGCATAGTGAAAACAGCTATTTATGCCTGACTGTGGACTTGCAAGCATGACAACGGATAGATAAGGTATATATAGATGAGACTGCATAGCCACAGATGGTGAATGGCGATGTAATACTGTACCTCAATAAAGTGTGCGTTACTACTACATCCTTTTTTTTATATAGCTTTATAAAAGGGTACGTGCATGTATGCTTGCGCCTTTGTTTGGACGCACAGACTGGCTTCCTGCTGTGACGCGTTGGGTATTGGAGCGTCTGTGCGTCTTATGACGCAGACTAACATTCACGGTGCGCATCGTTCATCATCGCAAGCGTACCGACAACACAAAGGCGTTGTCATGACTGCTTTACTCAGTAAACATGCACCTATGATGAAACATACACGCATGTGCCCTATTACATAACAAGCTACAAGAAAAATGCGTGTGAGGTGTGACACAGCTGTTTTGTTAAGGTACAGTATTATATCGACATTGTACAGGTGTCGCTATTCAGTCTGATAAATAGATATCATTCACCTATTCTATCAGTTGTCGTTCTTTCAGCACCACTTACAGGTATATATTTTGCTATTGTGACTATGCACTATTGACTTTACCAAGGTAATGCATGATTTTTGTTAGCGATTATCATGTTTACATGAAGGACCTTTATGATATGGGCTGTTAACTTTCTAATCAAATATGTATTTTTTAAAATGACACAAATATAAGTAATGTTGAAGAGGACTATTCCTACATGCATTGTTTGCACAATATTACAGGTGTACATCACGTCCCTTAATCAACATTGGATATTATATTTACTTGTATGCTTTTATTTCAAAGGCAAGAACACTGAAGTATAACCTTCGCACTGCAGCAGTTGTCAAAGTTCAACCCACATTATGCACTTCCAACATTGCAGTATTTGAGTCATCATGATGTGAGTTGGATTTGTCTAAGCTATGGAGTGACAAGGTTGACCATCAGTATCCTATAACATAAGTAGGCTTTTGTGTTTGCATTTGTTTTCGACATGTGCATATCTGTAATAATATGTCACAATTATTTTGTTACAGATTTGTGACAAAGACAAATCATTTTATGGTTTGAAAGTTGACGTTTCAAATGTTTACAGCTTAGAAATCATGGTGTAGCCTCATATCTATGTGTAGCACTAGACACTTTGAGATGTCATGTTTTTTTCACCATGATTAGGTAGCTAGCAGTAATTTTTGCCGGACACACAGCAGGGGAACAGCAGGCGTTACTGAACCCCACAAACACATCAGCGATTGTTTTCATCTGTGCATCTAACACTTCTGAGCAGCAACTGGCGCTGTTGAAGCCCAGGGTCAAGGAGGGTGTAGGCAGAGGCCTAGTATGAGACGTTTGAAGTTGAAGTTGTAGTTAGCAGCAGTAATTTTTGCCAGACACACAGCAGGGAACAGCAGGCGTTACTGAACCCCACAAACACATCAGCGATTGTTTTCATCTGTGCATCTAACACTTCTGAGCAGCAACTGGCGCTGTTGAAGCCCAGGGTCAAGGAGGGTGTAGGCACAAAATATTGAGTTATTGCCTTGTTACGTGGCCATTGCAAATGTATGTACTTCAAACAAGAATAAATGAACTTTTACTACAACAATAAAATGATAAATTTCAATTACAAGAATAGAAAAATATTTATACTTGACAGTCCTCTGTGGTTGATAACGTTTAATGGCTAACTGAAAATATGGTAACAAATTCAAAGCTTTAGAGACTACTCAGGTGTCTTCATCAGGCTAAGAGTAAAGCCAAAAATGAAGAATCACATATTTCTACACACAACAGGACACAGGAATAGCTAAGACAAGTGAGGGAGGGACAAGTGAGGGGAGACCGGCAACAAAAAGGAGAACAAGGATGAATTATCAGCGCCACACAATCACAGATAAATTAATGAATTTAGCTGTGGCAAAAGACTTTTGTATGCCCGGTCATAGCATCATGGATATGGAATTACTGGTATTAAAATATAACTTCAAATATGAGAAACGTACAAAGGTTTCAGAATATAAGCTCATCATGACCTTTGACACTGTTAGTGATGGAATGAATAGATCACATGGATTTATGTCATTCTATATCAATTAAGGAATCTGCGTCTATGCCCTTCCAGGGTCATGAAAACCCAAAAAAATACGCCAATGAGAGGGCAATCAAACTTTCTATCCTTATGTAGGAACTGTTCCAATATTTATGTTCATCCCTGTGAGATAATGACAGTTCTGATACACGTCACTTACTTGTCTTACCTATTGCACTATTCCTGTGTCCTGTTGTGTATAGAAATATGTGATGCTTAATTTTTTTAGTTAGTCTTTCCCTGATGAAGAGACGTGAGTAGCCTTGAAAGCTTGCAATTTGTTTCCATCTTTTCAGTTATCCATTAAAAGGTATCAACCACTGCTGACTCTGAAGTCTAAATATTTTTCTATCTACTGGCTAACACGGTACAAAGATACACATGTTTTCTAATTTCAATAAGGAAAAATAAAGAAAATACAAATATAAACGCATATATGCACATGCCAAAAATAAATGGAACAACACAACACCCAAAAAATTGGTAACAAAATATAGTGTTGTAAATTTAAGAATAAAAGTCCATTTTTTTTTTTATGAATAATGCTTAAGGAACGCTATGTTAAACCATAACATAGTGAAGACAATGGATTTTGTAATAGTCACTCATCATCATCATCGCAAATTTTATGTGACAGTCACAGACATTTCAATTATTTAAGTTCATAAAATCGTAACTTTCTATAGCATGTATGACATGTCCAGCATGGACTCATCAATGTGATTGATGACACAATAATGTACAATAAAAAATAACCATTTAAAAAAACATTAGGCATTGTTTGTCACAATTTAAGTGTGTGCCTGCAAGTGTAGGTGAAACAAAGGCTACGGATAGCAAAGGTATATTCTATGTCTGTATCAGACAGTGGACAGCCTCTGATGGGTAATGCCGATGTTATACTGTACATCAATAAAGTCTGCGGCTGAAATCATGCATTTTTTGCTTGTAGAGTGTTGAAGAGGGTAAAAGAATGTCTGGTTGCGCAAAGCTTTATCCGTCAACACTACCTTCCTACTGTCACGCGTAGGGTAGGGTAGCGTGTGGCAATTAGCTGACTATCAAATGTGAGGTTAGGCTGCGTTATTGCGCACTAGGGACGCAAAAAAAAATACAGCAGTAATAATTTAATGTGTAATACTCCACCTATGACAAACAAAAAATTACGTTCCCTCTTTAACAATGTACAAGACTAACAAGCCTAATGGTTGACGCTGACTTAATTGAGATACAGTATTACATCAACATTGTCCATGAGTAACTATGCACTGTGATACCTATATACCAGTATTAATTTATATCTCTTGTGGTTGTTTCAACAGCACTTGCAGGTATAACTACCTATTGTCAGTATGCATGATGCACTTTCTAGATGTAATAATTTATTATTGGACATTATTACCATGTTTACATGCTGGCCATTTCATATATGGTGTTTGAAGTTACAGTTGGCATCAGTATGTGTATTTTATAATGTCTGTCATAAATAAAACTCGTGATGATGATGATGAGGATTTAATGATTCGTACATCCATTGACTGCATTATCTTACAGGTACAGATAAAGTTCCTTAAAAAGCATTAATTCATAAGTCTGAAATGTACTTTTATGCATTAATTTCAAAATGTGAAGAGTAGACTATGTTTTATTTTTTGTTACCATTTCTAATAGACATGTGCAGATATGCGCTGTGATGACAAATTATTATTTGTCCATATTTGTCATAAAAATTTATCATTCTAGGCCTGCAAAACTTCACAATTTCATGTTTTCAGCATAACAAGCAGGGTGACGGCTCTTCCCTATTTGGAGCATGTTGGTCATGTGTTTTTCTGTCCATGTGTCGCGAACAGGAGACTTCTTGCCGTTCACACAGCAGGGGAACAGCTGGCGTTACTGAACCCCACTAACAGTAGAGCTTGTGTTTTGTTCTGTGGACACGACACTTCTGAGCAGCAACTGGCAGTGTTGGAGCCCAGGGAGTAGAGTTCAGGTGGTAGAAAGATGAACATAACAGGAGACATGGATAACGTTGCGAACCAGTTATTTAATCTGAAAACGGACAGACAAATTCTGGCGAGATCCATGCCTTGTTCATTTTCAGAAAAGTAAGCCGGTCTACATTATCGGAGGATAGTCGCATGCGACGGTCTGTTAGTACACCACCTGCAGCACTAAAGACGCGCTCAGATAATACACTGGCAGCAGGGCAAGCCAGCACCTCCAATGCATACTGGCTAAGCTCTGGCCATGTATCCAGCTTAGAGACCCAAAACTTGAATGGGGAAGAGCCATCTGGGAGTACACTGAGAGGCAAAGCCAAGTAGTCTGTCACCATCTGACGGATACGTTGCCTCCCGCTGACTGGAGCCCTCTCGGATGGTGTAGACATTTGTGGCGCTGCCACAAAACTTTGCCACATTTTTAACATACTGGTCTTTCCCTGTGCAGAGGCACTGCGTGTGCTCCCTCTTGTTGCAGAGCTCTCTACACTGCCTCGACGCACAGAGCTGCTTTGTAAAGCAGTAGCAGCAGCAGTGCTCTCGGCAGTAAGGTAGAACATTAGGGATTGCACCAGTGTGTCTTGGTACTCCCACATTTTACGCTCCCGGTTCAACGGTGTGATGAGGCTTTGTAAGTTGTCCCGGTAGCGAGGGTCTAGGAGGGTGTACACCCAATAATCAGACGTCGTGAGAATGTGGGCGATGCGGCGGTCGTTTCTTAGGCACTGCAGCATGAAATCAACCATGTGCTGCAGACTCCCAACTGGCAAAGAAACGCTGTCCTCTGCAAGAGGCGTCATCTCTGCCTGCTCTGCATCACCCCACCCTCGCTCTACATACTGACTAGAGCGTTGTGTACCTCCCTCTGGAGCGATGTCTTCCTCCTCCATTGACTCCTCCTCCTCATCCTCCTCACAAAGTGAGCCCTGCCCAGCCCTTTGTGAGGAACCACGTTGCGCTGACTTTCCAGAAGGTGATGGAATTTGTGACTCCTCATCCTCCACCTCTTCCAAAACCTCATCCCTTATTGCTTGCAGTGTTTTTTGAAGCAGGCAGATAAGGGGGACAGTCAGGCTGACTAGTGCATCATCTGCACTCGCCATCCGCGTTGACTCATCAAATGCACGCAAAACGTGGCACATGTCCTTCATAGTGGCCCACTCATTAATGGTGAAGTGTGGACGGCGCAAATTGCGTGTTGCTTGCGCCTGATGCAGCTGATACTCCATTACTGCTGGCTGCTGCTCACACAACCGCTCCAACATATGTAACGTTGAATTCCACCTGGTGGATACGTCACATATGATGCGATGTTCAGGAAGGCGCAATCTGCGTTGCAGAGCTGCAATGCGCGATCTGGCCATGCTGGAACGTCGCAAGTGAGCGCACTCTAGGCGGACCTTGTGCAGCAGTGCATCAAGATCCGGATAGTCCCTCAAAAAACTCTGCACGACCAAGTTGAGCACATGTGCCAGACATGGTATGTGAGTGAGTTTGCCAAGGCCCAGAGCTGCCACCAGATTTCGGCCATTGTCACACACTACCAAGCCTGGCTGGAGATTCGCTGGCAAAAACCACACGTCGCTCTCCTGCTTGATGGCATTCCAGACCTCCTGCGCTGTGTGGCTTCGATTCCCCATGTAAATTAATTTCAGAACGGCCTGTTGCCGTTTGGCCACGGCTGTGCTCATATCGGTCGCATCAGGTAAGCGTCCACGGGTCCATGTGGAGGTAGACCGTGACGGCTCCTGCAGCGATGATTCTGAGGAACTGGAGTAGGAGGAGGAGTCAATGTGGACAGACTTAATTCCGGCAATCCTTGGAGTTGGCAGAACACGTACAGCGCCACTCGCAAGATCTGTACCCGGCTCCACAACATTCACCCAATGGGCAGTGAGTGAAAGGTATCGTCCCTGGCCATGGGTACTGGTCCACGCATCGGTGGTCAGGTGGACCTTGCTACTGACGGCGTTTAGTAGCGCATGTTTAATTTTTGCCTCAACATGCTTTTGCAGACCAGGGACGGCTTGCCTGCTGAAATAAAATCGGCTGGGCACATTGTATTGTGGGACTGCCAATGCCATTAATTCACGGAAACTGTCAGTCTCCACCAGCCTGAATGACAGCATTTCAAGGGACAGGAGTTTTGCAATGCCAGCATTCAGAGCCTGTGCTCGTGGATGGTTTGCCGAGTATGGCCGTCTTTTATCCCATGCCTGTGCTACCGATGGCTGTTTTGTGGCCTGGGTGTGTGAGGATGACAGGGAACTTGCAGCTGTGCGTGGAATAACACTGTGTCTCTGGACAACAGTGACAGAGGTTCTTCCATGGCGATCCTGTGAGGAAGCCGAAACAGCTGTGTGTGAACTGGAGGAAGAGGCTCCAACACGAGCTGAAGATGTAGGTGCTGCTGTAGGTTGGCCTACATCTCCAGTGTGTCTTTGTAACTCAACAAAGTGCTTTGACCGCACATGTTTCCACATATTTGTTGTATTAAGGTTACTGACACTTTTACCTCTTTTAAATTTTTTGATTACACAGCTTGCATTTGACATAGCAAATATCATCTGCAACTGTATCAAAAAAGGACCACGCAGAGCAAGTCCTGGGAGCGCCCGGTTTGGCTGTTGTAAGAGAACTGCTCCGAACGGGTGCCAAACTGGAGGCTACAGGCAAGCGAGTCTGCAGCCTACCTCTCCCTACTGTTTGGACCGTTGGGGCAATCTCTTCCTCAGAGCTGCTCCCACCACCTTCCTGTTCCTCACGCCATGTTGGGTCTTGGACCTCATCATCTCCACCACTACCCTCTTCCAACACCTGCTGTTGTTGGGTGGTCTGGCCAGCACCATGCTCAACAGAAACTGGCAACTGAGTCTCATCATCATCAGATGCGTTCTGCGGTGTGCTGACCATCGGCACTGGCTCACCCGCCTCTTCAGATTCAGAGAGACACAGCTGTTGCGCATCACTGCATACTGCCTCTTCTTCACATTCCAGAATGCTGCTTAGCTGGGCCCCTGTTTGCAAGCCAACAGATTCTGAGAACAGAAGCAGAGACTCAGCTGGCTCCTGTACAGAGCTCTCTGACTGCCTGGGCAATTTGGCAGGCGGTGAAGAGACTGATGGTTGTTCAACAGTGCTGTGGTCCTGAGAGGAGGTGGAAGGTATTGAAGTCGATGCATTGGCTGCCATCCAACCAACAACGGCTTCAATTTGTTCTTGACGCAGCAGGGGGGTACGCTGAGCTCCTACAAAAGTGCGCATAAAGGAACGCTCACGGGGAAAACTGGTGGATGCTGTGTCACTGGGTGCGGCAGCAGCCACAGAATCCCCACGTCCTCTCCCTGCTGCAAATCCACGGCCACGACCACGACCACGTGCCTTACTCACTGACTTCTTCATCTTGGTAGATTGATAAAGAAAGTCAGAAAAGTTATAAGGCCTAAGTGTGGTTATTCCTCACAGACTACAGTGAACCCTGCAGACAACTGTTCAGTATCTGTTAAAGGCCCCTTTGTGTACTTCTATAGTGTTTGCAACCAATGTATTGTATACGGATGGAAGCGCGTCACACTAATAGATTAGATTTTTTTCCACTAAAATGGAGCAGCACCAATTAGAGAAAAATGTGAAGGATGAGGCAGTGACACACGCTCAGCAGACTACAACCGGCAGTGGTTGAAGAACAAACTGGAGCGTAATCTGCACTCACAAAATGAAAAGCTCACAGACTACAGTGAACCCTGCAGACAACTGTTCAGTATCTGTTAAAGGCCCCTTTGTGTACTTCTATAGTGTTTGCAACCAATGTATTGTATACGGATGGAAGCGCGTCACACTAATAGATTAGATTTTTTTCCACTAAAATGGAGCAGCACCAATTAGAGAAAAATGTGAAGGATGAGGCAGTGACACACGCTCAGCAGACTACAACCGGCAGTGGTTGAAGAACAAACTGGAGCGTAATCTGCACTCACAAAATGAAAAGCTCACAGACTACAGTGAACACTGAAACACAACTGTTCTGTAGCTGTTAAAGGCCCCTTTGTGTACTTCTATAGTGTTTGCAACCAATGTATTGTATACGGATGGAAGCGCGTCACACTAATAGATTAGATTTTTTTCCACTAAAATGGAGCAGCACCAATTAGAGAAAAATGTGAAGGATGAGGCAGTGACACACGCTCAGCAGACTACAACCGGCAGTGGTTGAAGAACAAACTGGAGCGTAATCTGCACTCACAAAATGAAAAGCTCACAGACTACAGTGAACACTGAAACACAACTGTTCTGTAGCTGTTAAAGGCCCCTTTGTGTACTTCTATAGTGTTTGCAACCAATGTATTGTATACGGATGGAAGCGCGTCACACTAATAGATTAGATTTTTTTCCACTAAAGTGGAGCAGCACCAATTAGAGAAAAATGTGAAGGATGAGGCAGTGACACACGCTCAGCAGACTACAACCGGCAGTGGTTGAAGAACAAACTGGAGCGTAATCTGCACTCACAAAATGAAAAGCTCACAGACTACAGTGAACCCTGCAGACAACTGTTCAGTATCTGTTAAAGGCCCCTTTGTGTACTTCTATAGTGTTTGCAACCAATGTATTGTATACGGATGGAAGCGCGTCACACTAATAGATTAGATTTTTTTCCACTAAAATGGAGCAGCACCAATTAGAGAAAAATGTGAAGGATGAGGCAGTGACACACGCTCAGCAGACTACAACCGGCAGTGGTTGAAGAACAAACTGGAGCGTAATCTGCACTCACAAAATGAAAAGCTCACAGACTACAGTGAACACTGAAACACAACTGTTCTGTAGCTGTTAAAGGCCCCTTTGTGTACTTCTATAGTGTTTGCAACCAATGTATTGTATACGGATGGAAGCGCGTCACACTAATAGATTAGATTTTTTTCCACTAAAATGGAGCAGCACCAATTAGAGAAAAATGTGAAGGATGAGGCAGTGACACACGCTCAGCAGACTACAACCAGCAGTGGTTGAAGAACTAACTGGAGCGTGATCTGCACTCAAAAAATCAAAACCTCACAGACTGCAGTGAACACTGAAACACAACTATTCACTATCTGTGAAAAGCTCCTTTCTGTACTTCTATAGTGTTTGCAACCAATGTATTGTATACGGATGGAAGCGCGTCACACTAATAGATTAGATTTTTTTCCACTAAAATGGAGCAGCACCAATTAGAGAAAAATGTGAAGGATGAGGCAGTGACACACGCTCAGCAGACTACAACCAGCAGTGGTTGAAGAACTAACTGGAGCGTGATCTGCACCCAAAAAATCAAAACCTCACAGACTGCAGTGAACACTGAAACACAACTATTCACTATCTGTGAAAAGCTCCTTTCTGTACTTCTATAGTGTTTGCAACCAATGTATTGTATACGGATGGAAGCACGTCACACTAATAGATTTGATTTTTTTCTAATATAATGGAGCTGCACCAATTCCACTAAATAAAATAAAAAAAAAAAAGAGTCAGTGACACGTGCAGATGCCTACAAACAGCGGTGGATGCAGAGCAAACTGCAGCGTCACCTGCACTGTCACACACACACCTTGCACAGAGCTGTTAAAACAACACTGGCAAAATGAAGCTTTACACAGCGGTTGGTAAACTAGCCTGCCTCAAGCACAGTAGTACACAAAATCGCAATATCTAACTGTCCCTCAGAGTCAGCACAGCAGCGTTCTGTCCCTTACTGAGTTCACAGCACAGTGACGCTAAAATGGCTGCGGCGCCTTTTATAGTGCATTCTGACATCATTTCAGCAGCCAATCACAGCCATGCCATTAGTTAAGATGACCGCAGCATTACAGGATGTGCCCACACTTCGTAGGATTCCTCATTGGCTGACTAAAATCACATTGCCTCTCAAAGAATTATGGGAACTTCCGATTCCGGTATACGATATTGAAAAAGTATCGGAATTAAGTATCGGAATTCCGATAACGCGAATATCGGCCGATACCCGATACTTGCGGTATCGGAATGCTCAACACTATTAGTTATGTGATTGTATGATGAATTTATTAAAATTTCCTTTCCATGGAAACAAGGGGCATAGTCCAACACCTTAAATAGAGACTGGTAGTATTATCCGTCCTCAACCAAACTTTACTGATAACACAAATCAATCAGATAGGTAATGTTCTCCTGACATTTTCCAAATCTAGACTCGTCTATCTAAATGTCAAATAAAGACACAATTTGTCACTCCACGCATTACTCACTGCTCTGAAGTTTACTGGTGGCATGCTTTACAGCACTCCCTCAGATATTTAGCATTGTGCTTGGTGATGAAAGGCATGTATGTATAAAACCTATGAAATGAAGTTCACGGCCTAGAGGGTTTTTTTGCTGAAGCTAAAGTCAAATGAGGTTTGGCAAAAGAATATTATGAAGTTTCATGCACAATGGTCGTGATTCATCAAGACCGGCGTTGTTCACACCAGTCTCGATCAGGACGCATGTTGAAGTTAGATGCACTTCATTCATTAAGAACTGCCTCTTCATAATTCCAGCGCATATGACAAGTTACATGAGTCACGTCAGATTTCAAGGGTGCTTTTTTTCCGACTGAGTGATTCAGCTCCTTCCACTATCACTTCAAAAATTTCAAATGCAAAACTGATGAGCAGATCAAAAAATGCAAAATGAAGAGTTTCCTCATCTGGCCTTTGATGAGTTAGCTCCAGAACTGATGCACCGAATGACTATCAGCACTCCAATGGCAAACTATATTCCACTGGGTGGTAGAAACAAGGTCTATGGCATAGTTTTTCATTAAAGTGTAACTGTTGTTTCAAGTGAACATGTCATTTCTGCCTCCATTTCTTTCTAGCTCTGTCCTCCTCTTTCCCCTCCCATCTCCATAGAATTTAAAAAACAGCAACTGTCATCTGATCCCTCAGTGAATTGTAAATCTGTATTAGCTAGAAACAGTTTTTTTATATTTTTTCAGTGAATTGAATCTGAATGATTAGTCCAGAATGAGAAAGAAGCAAATTTCTTTGATATATTACAAAGCTCCTTATTTGATGTAACGACTGTTACACTTTAAAGCCACTGCCATTTTTCGTTGTCTGCCTTACACAATGACTATTATATTACCTTAATGTCTTGTTTTACAATCTACTTTGCATACCATGGACATTGTTTGTTACGAATTTTATCTGACAATTTACAACCGGAGTCTGATGTTAGGTTGCTTAAATCATGAAGAACGTGAAACCTCATTGCTGTATGTATATACTTAGCAAAACATGCCTGGCCGTTGATTTATTCATTTAGGAATTATTCCATAAGTGTCATCATTCTCCAGCAGCTCCATGAAGATCTTGTAGATTAACTTTATCCTCGTGGCCCCAATAGCCCACCCCTGCTGTTAATGTTTTATCCAAGGCTAATGAAGACCATATTGAGCAATATGCTTATAAAAATATTTAATCATTTCAATCAGGTCTGTAGCCTTCATTTATGTAGAATAGTAAAAATGACTTGTTCTTAACATCTGCTCTCACACTGGCTTCTTTCATTGTGTGCCATGTTTGCTTTTATCTTTTATGTTAAACATATAAGCAAACTATATGCAAGAAATGATACGTTGAACATCAATGATATATATGTCAGGGTCGCTTCCTTTCAGAATTTGTCTCTTAATAACATTTTTAGTGTCTTTTATATAGATCCTGTTCACAACTTATTACAGCACAGTGCAGAATGACTCTACATTTTTATATGATTCTCATAATTCTTTTACATTTCCCACATCATATTTAAGGGATTTTTCATTGTTTATAATTTGTCACCCAATAATAAATGTAGATGCATTTGTCTCTTATTATAAGCTCTTTCTAGGTTTGCGGCCAAAGATGCAGAATGTACAGAATGTTGACTGTTTCTGGGAAAATGCTAAAGCAAAGATCACTTAAGGTCTCTCTTTCTCTAGGCCATCCTCTAACAATATTGGCTTACAGCCTCCTATGTGTCATATTGGATTATAGTCTTCAATTGTATTCTGTTTGACGATAAAACATGGAAATACTATTAGACTCATTGATGTTAAACAATGTTTATTTGCTTCTCTTGCTCTTTAATAGGTCAAGAACTGAATGATATTATATCTATCCCAGCTATATTTCAGAAGAAGACACACATACACAGAGACACAAACAGACTTACGTACACAAAGATACACATAGGAACATACATACGTACAAATATACACACACACTTATAGAAATATAAACAAATATACATACAGACCTCCACACATATTTAATCACACACCTGCAAAGACATCAAAATACTGTTTAGATTTTCGTTCATTATAATAATTTTATTTATATAGCACCATCATATGCTACAGCACTTTACAATTAAGCTGGGGCATGTACAGACAATGATAAAATAACCAAAGAAATTGGAACTATATACACTTCAGTAATCACTTTAGTATACAAAAATTAGATATCTATATACGTATATACAATATAATCAAGTGATGCCAATATCTAGGAAATGTGAGATGGTAGACCATCCGAAAAATAGAAATACCCCAAACACCAGGCGTGGATAAAGACAGAAGGATCAAGATTAAAGGCCTAATAAATAAAAATACATAATGCACTCTCCATCAATTAATAAAGAGAAACAAAAATTGTGCAAAAAATAAACATAATCTTTATTAAGCAATATTGTACATAATAGACAACCATTAAAAGTTATAAGAAACCGACAGCATGAAAATAATATTCCTCACTAATGAAAGGCTCAAATTTTATGACCAGGAGCTATAAATATATTCCCAACAAAGGTCACAACACTAATATAAAGTATCAATGTGCAATGGTAGATAAACAGTGCATATGTTTAAACTAAAGCAAAATGTGAATATAAGTGAGTAATTCAAAAGAAAAAGATAAAAAAATAAAAAAAGATGACCAAGTGGAAAATCACCGCTACCTGGGAGCCTGAATGGGACGCTGTCAGCCTGCGATAACGCGCCCCGACGCGCGTTTCGGATCAAGAATCCTTCGTCGAAAAAAACTCAACAGATTAACCCCTGCACTGCTAACAGAAATCAGCACTATTTAATATGAGGATGAAGTGCTTCTATTCTGTACAGGAGTATGAGAAATCAGATGCAAAATCTATGGTAACCAGTGATATGCAGGTGCAGCCTTGCGCTCTGGAGTCTAAGTCCAGAGATCACCTTACTGAGCATGTTCGTGATGTGGTGTCTTCTCTTTGGTGGTCGGACGTTAGCTACTCTGGTGAGGTGACAGTTCCGGACTGGCCTGCGGTCGATGTCTAGGCCGAATGGTCATGAGTGTTTGGGGTGTAGCCTAGCGTATAAAAGGCTCCCAATGGCGCACGCGAACACGCTAGTGTCATTTATATTTGGGGTGTGTGGGTGGATACTCTACCACTCTGTCTGCTTGTTTGTGTGTGTCAGTCTATGCTCAAAGACTGTACACGTGGGCGGTAGTTCACTTATGCGATTTCAAGTCTCTAGTCTGCTACATGCTTAGGGTGTTGGTCAGGCACAAGTTCGGTAGCATCAGTACTGGGGTAACTATCCGCTTGGCTCGCATCTGTTTTGTTTGTGTGTGCGGTTAGCACAGTTCAGTTACAGAGCAAGCTCAACCCTTATATTCCTCTGTGAAGGCAACAGGGTATTGCACCTAGCGTCATAAGAGTTCTTTCTATCGGTTCATAAGTGTGTGCGGTTAGCACAGTTTAATGGCAGAGCTAGCTCAATTCACGTGCTAGCTTCCCTGTGACGTTAACAGGGTATAGTGCTCAGCACCCTTAAAGTGTACCCCTCTGTGAAGTAACAGAGCTTGCTACTCTGCGTTCTGTTCGCACTGAGTGGCATTAACATTAACAGAGTGTGTTTAAAGGGAACCTGTCACCCCCCCGGTCGTTTTTAAGTAAAAGAGCCACCTTCAGCAGCACTAATGCAGCAGTCTGTGAAGGTGGCTCTTTTACTTCTGTGCCCTGCAACGCTGAAATATTTAGGTTTATAAATCGGTACCCATACCTTCAATGCATCTAAGAGGCATGTCCTCTACCCGTGACGCATCCTCCCCAGCCCAAAGAATAATCAAGCTTGGCCGACAGCACAACAGTCTATGGATGCACGTTCTAGTCCTCCGGATCCAGGAGGACAACAACATATCAAGTAGTGAATGAAGAACAGCATACCAATCCAGGTGAAGATCAATTCATATCTTTATTTTGCCAGATGCGACGTTTCGACCTCCATAGGTCTTTTTCAAGCATAACAAACACCAAACATGGTAGCCTTATATAGGAAGTGGATAACATTCCACCAATCAGAAACAAGGAACTGTGTGGCTACAGGCGCGTGTGTTGATGCAGGTTCGTGAGGGAATCTAGAAATATGTGTGTTAACGCTGCTGATTGGTGTAGACTTGAACACATCTCTACACTAGGCTAGTAGGCTGAGATCTATTGGTGAGTCTTGTGTTTACATTTTTTCTCATTGCAGGATTTTGTGGATAGCTACTATGGTGACCAGAATGCTTCTATATGATAGGTTCATGGATATGGGACACGATGCAATATGTGTATTCTTTATTCAATACTGCATGTTTCTTCACTTCCTATGTATATATGTATTTTTAATGTATTTTGATATGAAATGTATACCACTTTTTTCAATTGTATGTGTTAATTATTGCTGGCAGTTCCTTGTTTCTGATTGGTGGAATGTTATCCACTTCCTATATAAGGCTGCCTTGTTTGGTGTTTGTTATGCTTGAAAAAGACCTATGGAGGTCGAAACGTCGCATCTGGCAAAATAAAGATATAAATTGATCTTCACCTGGATTGGTATGCTGTTCTTCATTCACTACTTGGCATCCTCCCCAGCCGTCCATCAAGGCTCTTCAGCGTCACCGCGCCTCCTCCTGCTTTTTTTTTTTTTACTTTTGTTTGTCTCCGGCGCCGGCGCTTTTGTATCAGTCCCGGGCATGCGCAGTGCGCGCTGCCTGAGAACTGTCACAAGACTCCAGCGACTGCGTCGTAGCCTTTCCCCTGATCCCTCCCAGCAGTGTATTATTATGTATTCACTCTGCGGGGTAGGAAATCTGGCGCCTGCACAGTACTGCCCCCTTCTCCCAGACTCCCTCCACTTTCAGACAGTCTTCGGCGTCAGATGTGCTGACCGTCAAGAACTAGTTCAGCACATCTGAAGCTGAAGACTCTCTGAAAGTGAAAATGGAGGCACTGGAGGGAGTCTTGGAGGGGTTGTAGAGACAGCAGAGAAGTATCTGCTATTGGAACAGACTGTTGGTGCCTTATTATGTTCCATTGATGTTAAGTAATTCGTGGTGCAGTTTATGATGTCTAAATAAACCAAATAGACTGTTTTTGTGAGGATCTGTTCCTGTGTGCCTTAATCCCGTTGCCAAGCAAGTGTTCACCAACACACACACAGTGAGCGCTATCGCACAACAGGTATCTGTATGTATTTGCTGTACAGTATATGTATGCCTCTGTATGTATGTACTCTGAGTATATATTTATCTGTATGTATGTGCTATATATACATGTATCTGTATCTATGTGTTCTGTGTATGCTAGTTGCTGTATATACACTATGTTCCAAATTATTATGCAAATTATATTTTTCTCTGATTTTCCTAAGTGGTCGGTGCAAATGACAGTCAGTCTAATGAAAGTCATCACCCATTAGAGTATACATAGAATTTTATTGAAGAAACCTCCCAATGATAACAATATAATCTCCAAAATGGAAAAAAACTCAAAATGCACTGTTCCAAATTATTAGGAACAGTAGAATTTCTGAATATTTGATCTGTTTTAAAGTACTGAAAATGCTCATTTGTGGAATTTGCAGCATTAGGAGGTCACATTCACTGAACAAAAAAGCTACTTAACTCCAAAACATCCTAACAGGCAAAGTTGACCAAAAAAAAAAAAAATTTCAATTCTTTCATCCATTGAACTTGTGAGTTTTTGGAGAGTTTCTTCTTGTATTTCTTTGCATGAAGCCTCCCAGAGCTGCTGTTTTGAAGTGAACTGCCACCCACCCTCATAGATATTTTGCTTGATGATACTCCAAAGGTTCTCTATAGGGTTGAGGTCAGGAGAAGATGCTGGTCACAACAAGAGTTTGTCTCCTTTTATGCCCATAGCAGCCAATGACTCAGAAGTAGTGTTGAGCGATACGATACTGCAAATATCGGGTATCGGCCGATATTAGCTGTATCGGCCTTTCGATAATTTGTTTCGATATTTTCGTCTTATCGAATACCGGAATCGGATTTGTCACTGTCACTGTGAGTGTCCATCGGTCGGGTCTGTCAGGAGTCAGCGGCACTTACCTGGCAGAAGATCTCCAGCGGTCACGTCCTGGACTGCTTGATGGCCGCCATTATCTTCTCCCTGGCGGTCACATGCAGTTTTTCGCGATAACTGCAGTGACTGCTGGGTAATCCCGGCCGTAAAGCAGTCAGTCCGATGACGTCACCGCCGGGGAAGCAGGTAATCAGCTGTGCTGCGCCGGGATGACAGGCTCTGCCTGTCATTCTGATGTAGCAGAGCTGGATCGCCGTGGGACAGTCGTTACTATGGACTGCGTCGGTCAGGTGGTATACTTTTTTTTTTTTTTCATTTTTTTACAGGAGATCGATGGCGTCGCAGGATGAGACTGTAATAAAAGTAATGTTTTTTTATTAAATTAAAAAACTTTTTTATGAACATTCACCCGTCCGGGTACATAAACAATTTAACTATTTACATACAGGGACTCTGTCCGGGTTATTTATAATTCTTTGGCAGGGGTGTTCCAGGTACCACCTGGTACTCTTCTGATGCTTGCCAAACATCCGAGGCACCAAGGACCACCAGGACCTGATGACGTCGTGTGGCCTGTACAGTCAAGTCGTGACCCGCTATCTGGGTCTGTGTGGCCACCTCTTTCATCTCCCTCCGGGTCTGGAACCCTATGTCCCGGACTGAACGAACCCCAGGGGGCCTAACAGGCGCCGGGTACGGGCCAGCTATACTTATCATGTCCATAGCTGGGGCTGCTGAGGAGACCACTGAGGGAGGCTTGGGAGATTTACGGCGTGGGGTGGGCACTTTTGCAGAGGCCTGGATGTGGGAGGCTGAAGGCTCCGAGGGTCTCACAGGTTCCTGACACTCTGGGGAGTAGGGGTCGCACCTGGTAACATTTAGGGCGTACCATCCATTGTAACCCCAGTGTCGGGTGTAAGTCACCAAGTCTCCTGGCAACAGGTCCCTCCCTGGGTGTCCTTCTGGGAGGTGAGCCTCCACGTCCCGCCGGTTTACAAAAACTTCTAAATAAAGTCCAGGCTCCTGGATGAAGCCCCAACCACCTTTCAATTTAAAGCTCCGTACTGCACCCTTACGCCGCAGCTCCCTCAGGGTTCCTTTATCCTTTCTCATCCGGTCCTTATCTGTCCGGTCCTTCTCCAGCTGACGTTGGCGAAGTTTTTGGGATTCTCGCTGCTCCCTTTGTCGCTCTGCTTCCTTCTCCCAACGTCTCCACTCTTCCTCCTGACGCCGGTTGTAATTCTCCTCCACCAGCTGCTCCATGTCTCCACCATCAAATGCCAGCTTACAGTGTCCGGTTTGCGGCAGCTCTCCTGGCGCCCCCCAGTCCTGGCGGCGCTCACCTGCGGAGGAAGCAGCCGGCTCTGGAACAGATGACAGTCGGGGCTCCGGTACAGGCAGGTAGTGCTCTGGTGCCTGCGCGGCCTCCTCCATGAGGACGGGTGTCGCTTCTTCTGTCTCAGCGACGGGGGCAGACAGCGGGATCTGGGGTGCTGCCGGTGCAGCGTTTTTTGCACGAACGGGTGCCTCCACTGCGACAACGTCAACCAGATCACATTGCAAGGGCTCCTCTACTAGAACGGGTGCCTCACCTTCCGGTACAGACACTTCAGGTAAGAGGGATTGGCGCCGCTCCAAGTTTATTTTTAGGGCACGCCAGCTCGCTTCCATCCTGGCGACCTCCTCCCGGTGCCGGGCCAGGCCTCTTAGGGTATCCTCCGCTTCTTGCAGCGTAGGAGGGTTTCCAGGCCGGGTGCCCAACGGTGGTTCCGTGGCGATCGGGTCGCTTCCGTGGGGGGAGAGCTCTGACTGCTCCATCCCTTCACACTTCTGCTCGTGTCCATTAGCCATCTCTGCCAAGTCACATGTGTCATTAGCATCTGGAGAGGGCCCCTCTTTTGTAGGGAGGCGGGACCTTCGTGTTAGTTTCCGCCCACTGAGGAGGATGAGGAGGCGGAACTGAAGAGCTGTGGGACACGATCTTACATTGCAGTACCATTTAGAGCCATCGTTTTCGCGTCACTGAGTGAGTGTACACCCATGAAGAGCACGCCCTTCTTCTTCACCAGTGCCTCGTCGTGACGCAGATATGGCGGAAAAATGGCAAATACATTCTCTGATGATTTTAGCAATTCTCAAGCACAAAACCAGTTCAATTCAGGCACACAGGACTCGCTTATAGCGAGCTACAGAATCCTGTTCGTGACGCCCAAGTTGAGTCGCACAGAGCCAGAGGTTTTTGGGGTACTCGGCACCGAGCCCGTCGACTTCTATGGGGTATGTCACGGCTTTACCGGCAATTGAATCAGAGTCTATTTTACTATGTAGAAGTGTATAAACTATAAATATATGTATATATATATATATATGTCACAATGACATGTATATATATATATATGTATTCTATGTGTGTATATTTTGTGTTTACAACGAAAGAAAGGGTTTTTTTTGTTGCGATATTTTGTTCCCATAGACTTACATGGGACTTCCGGTATCAGAATCGGATATCGACGATATTTAGTGATATCGGCGATACCATTTCGATACGATATTTTTAGATATCGAGCAGTATCGCTCAACACTACTCAGAAGTATTCTTTGCAGCATGAGATGGTGCATTGTCATGCATGAAGATGATTTTGCTCCTGAAGGCACATTTCTGCTTTTAATACCATGGAAGAAAGTTGTCAGTCAGAAACTCTACATACTTTGCAGAGGTCATTTTCACTCCTTCAGGAACCTTAAAGGGCCCTACCAGCTGTTTCCCTATGATTCCAGCCCAAAACATGACTCCTCCACCTCCTTGATTACGTCGCAGCCTTGTTGGGACATGGTGGCCATCCACCAACCATCCACTACTACATCCATCTGGACCATCCAGGGTTGCTCAACACTCATCAGTAAGCAAGACTGTTTGAAAATTAGTCTTCATGTATGTCTGGGCCCACTGCAACCGTTTCTGCTTGTGAGCACTGTTTAAGGGTGGCCGAATCGTAGGTTTATGCACCACAGCAAGCCTTTGAAGGATCCCACACCTTGAGGTTCGAGGGACTCCAGAGGCACCAGCAGCTTCAAATATCTGTTTGCTGGTTTGTAATGGCTTTTTAGAAGCTGCTCTCTTAATCTGATGAACTTGCCTGGCAGAAACCTTCCTCATTCTGCCTTTATTCAGCACGAACACGTCTGTGCTCAGAATCAGCCACAAATCTCTTAACAGTACGATGATCACGCTTAAGTTTTCGGGAAATATGTAATGTTTTCATCCCTTGACCAAGGCATTGCACTATTTGATGCTTTTCAGCAGCAGAGAGATCCTTTTTCTTTCCCATTTTGCTTGAAAACTCTGGCCTGCATAATAGTGTGGAACATCCAGTTTTCCTTTTATTGGGCTCACATGGCAAACTAATTATCACAGGTATCTGAGATTGATTTCAGTGATCCAAAGAACCCTGAGACACAATACCATCAATGGGTTTCATTTACAAAAAAAACCAAAAAACGCTATGATACTTAAAAGCAATTTGCGTAATAATTTGGAACATAGTTTATGTGCTCTGGGTATACATGTCTCTGTATGAATCTGCTCTGTGTATACATGACTCTTTGTAAATGTGCTGTGTATGCATGTCTCTGTATGTATGTGCTATGTGAGCATCTCTATATGTATGTGCTCTGTGTATACTTGTTTCTGTATACAGTACAGACCAAAAGTTTGGACACACCTTCTCAAAGATTTTTCTGTATTTTCATGACTATGAAAATTGTACATTCACACTGAAGGCATCAAAACAATGAATTAACACATGTGGAATTATAAACTTAACAAACAAGTGTGAAACAACTGAAAATATGTCTTATATTCTAGGTTCTTCAAAGTAGCCACCTTTTGCTTTGATTACTGCTTTGCACACTCTTGTCATTCTCTTGATGAGTTTCAAGAGGTAGTCAACGGAAATGGTCGTCCAACAGTCTTGAAGGAGTTCCAAAGAGATGCTTAGCACTTGTTGGCCCTTTTGCCTTCACTCTGCGGTCCAGCTCACCCCAGACCATCTCGATTGGGTTCAGGTCTGGTGACTGTGGAGGCCAGGTCATCTGGTGTAGCACCCCATCACTCTCCTTCTTGGTCAAATAGTCCTTACACAGCCTGGAGGTGTGTTTGGGGTCATCGTCCTGTTGAAAAATAAATGATGGTCCAACTAAACGCAAACCGGATGGAATAGCATGCCGCTGCAAGATGCTGTAATAGCCATGCTGGTTCAGTATGCCTTAAATTTAGAATAAATCCCCAACAGTGTAACCAGCAAAGCACCCCCACACCATCACACCTCCTCCTCCATGCTTCACGGTGGGAACCAGGCATGTAGAGTCCATCTGTTCACCTTTTCTGCGTCGCACAAAGACACGGTGGTTGGAACCAAAGATCTCAAATTTGGACTCATCAGACCAAAGCACAGATTTCCACTGGACTAATGTCCATGCCTTGTGTTCTTTAGCCCAAACAAGTCTCTTCTGCTTGTTGCCTGTCCTTAGCAGTGGTTTCCTAGCAGCTATTTTACCTTGAAGGACTGCTGCACAAAGTCTCCTCTTAACAGTTGTTGTAGAGATGTGTCAGCTGCTAGAACTCTGTGTGGCATTGACCTGGTCTCTAATCTGAGCTGCTGTAAACCTGCGATTTCTGAGGGTGGTGACTCGGATAAACTTATCCTCAGAAGCAGAGGTGACTCTTGGTCTTCCTTTCCTGGGGCGGTCCTCATTGAGCCAGTTTCTTTGTAGTGCTTGATGGTCTTTGCAACTGTACTTGGGGACACTTTCAAAGTTTTCCCAATTTTTCTGACTGACTGACCTTCATTTCTTAAAGTAATGATGGCCACTCGTTTTTCTTTACTTAGCTGCTTTTTTCTTGCCATAATACACTTTCTAAAAGTCTATTCAGTAGGACTATCAGCTGTGTATCCACCAGACTTCTGCACAACACAACTGATGATCCCAACCCCATTTCTAAGGCAAGAAATCACACTTATTAAACCTGACAGGGCACACCTGTGAAGTGAAAACCATTTCCGGTGACTACCTCTTCAAACTCATCAAGAGAATGACAAGAGTGTGCAAAGCAGTAATCAAAGCAAAAGGTGGCTACTTTGAAGAACCTAGAATATAAGACATATTTTCAGTTGTTTCACACTTGTTTGTTAAGTTTATAATTCCACATGTGTTAATTCATAGTTTTGATGCCTTCAGTGTGAATGTACAATTTTCATAGTCATGAAAATACAGAAAAATCTTTGAATGAGAAGGTGTGTCCAAACTTTTTGTCTGTACTGTATATGTGTGTGATCTGTGTATATATGTCTCTGTATGTGCGTGCTTTGTTTATATGTGCCTTGTGTACGGTATGCATGAGTCTTTATACATGTGCTCTGTGTATACATAGATTACAGTATGTTTTCTCTGTGTACACATCTCTATGTATTTGTGCATGAGCTCTGTGTATACATATATGTCTGTATTAGTGATGAGCGAGTATGCTCGTTGCTCGGGTTTTCGCAAGCATGCTCGGGTGGTCTCCGAGTATTTGGAAGTGCTTGGAGATTTAGTTTCTGTCGCTGCAGCTGCATGATTTGTGGCTATTAGACAGCCTGAATACATGTGGGGATTGCCTGCTTGTTAAGTAATGAACTATTCGTGGTGCGGTTTATGATGTCTAAATAGAGCGAATAGACTGTTTATGTGAGAAACCGTTCCTGTCCTGGTGCCAAGCTAGTGTTCCTCAACACACACAGTGAGCACTATCTCACAACAGGTATCTGTATTTATTTGCTATATATGCATGTCCCTGTATGTATGTACTCTGTGTATTTTACTTATCTGTATGTATGTGCTGTATATACATGTATCTGTATCTATGTGTTCTGTGTATGCATGTTGCTGTATATATGTGCTCTGGTTATACATGTCTCCGTATCTATCTGCTCTGTGTATACATGACTCTTTGTAAATGTGCTGTGTATGCATGTCTCTGTATGTATGTGCTGTGTAAGCATCTCTAGATGTATGTGCTCTGTGTATACATGTCTCTATATGTATGTGCTCTGTGTATACTTGTTTCTGCATATATGTGTGTGATCTGTGTATATATGTATACCTGTATGTATGTGCTCTGTATATACTAGAATCTGTATGTATGTCCTCTGTGTAAACATGTCTTTGTGTATATGTATGTATTGTATCATAATGCAATATGCGCCTGGTGAAGGCATTGTCAGTTGCTTTGCGGAGACCCACGTGTGGTCGGAGCTTGGATGTTATTATTCCTGTCTCAGCCATATGAATCCTTCATCCTTCAGGCTTAGTGGCAAGAGTAAAAATTGTAGATTTTTTAATTTCGTAAAAATTGAAACATTTAAAATATCATGACTATCATCACTATATCATCACTAATAAAACTTGATTTGCCAATAAGTCATTTTATGCCAATACATACTTTTAATGCAATATGCTATGATAACATGTTATCGTTACATGGCATGTGATAGAACATGTCATAAACGAAAATAATATTGATTTGTGTGGTTCCATGAAGAAAGCTATTTTGAACTATATGGACCCAAAGAATTCTATGAGAAATGCATTATGGACCCATTTCACATAAATTTGCCTTATAATCCTGAAGTTTGTAAATTAGTTCTGATCACTGGGGCCCTTAGTCATCATTTGTGTTTTTTTTACATCACTCTCTTTTTTTGTCATGTGGCATTAGTTGCTATCTTTGGTGCCAAGTACTTCAAAACGGTGCACGTGAGTTAAAAATGGTGTTCTCTTGTCTTGAATTGTTTCTCCAACCTTTTGGCTACAAAAGCCACATGTTTTACAGAATACTACAAAAATTTGGGCCAATATACAGACATACTTAAAAATACACCAAGAGGGGACTGAAGTGTACTTGTGCCACAATTTGTGAATTTTTAAAAAGTAATAATTGATGAATCAAGCAAAATCACCTGGAATTGCTGGATAAAGCGGAAAAAAATAAAAGGGGGAGCAAACATAAAATATACTTAAAAAATGGCACAAATAGAATAATGAATTGAGTGAAAACATAATAAAAGGCACAAAACACACAAAACCAGATAAAAAACAGGCACAAGGCAATGATGAATCGGGCATATGTGTCTGTTTTAAATATATGATGGTTTACAAGCCAGTGATTTATTTTATCAGCAGTTCTCTATAAAGCATTGACTGCCATAACACAGTAATGTGATTAAATGGCAAAATATGTTAAATACCGTATATCAGAAATGATCATAGCTTGATGTTCTTGCATGGCTATCTTCATGTAGAAAAAAGAATTGCCAGAGTATAATATACTACGTCCAACTGAATCACAAAAAAACCTACTGTTCTTCTCACTAATCACACACAAAATAAAATCTGTTCCATATGTTTCATTTTTTTGCATGGTTTCCTTGTGTTTTTTAACTCCATCTACAATAACAATACTTAGCAACCTTCATATTTATGTCAAACACATTACATCAGCTTAGCATTTATGTTTTCTGTGAGCACTATTAAAGTGGTCTAAAACTAATCATAGTAACATAAACATTGCTTCTATTATTATAAACAGACCTGCCATGTGCATGATGAAATATTATCAATAGCAATATAAACAGCACTCATCCAATCACTGGCATTCTACATGTTGTCTCGTGAAATATGCTGTCAAGGATTGAAGAGGCATTGATGAAGACGCAATGTAATTAGCAGTTGCATCCAGCGTAAGAAGAAGCTTCAATTACATAATCAATATTTTAAAGAGTATTAAATGATAAAAATTAGTAGGTGTGAGATGTTATTAGGATCTATAAATTAAATTGCTCATCTCATGATTGCTCTCAGACCCTCAGAAAAAATAGTGTTACATGGCAGCTATTCTAACACCTGGATTTATGACTCCTTACATAGAAACTCCACTAGAAATGAGTGAACTTGTTCTGAAAACGTTCGCCAATCTCAAATTCGGCATGAACGTAGCTCATTCAGATTTGTGTTCGGATTCCCAAACATTTTTCCTATAAATGACCGAGTTTACTAAGGGCCCTTTCAGACGTCAGGGTTTCCAGTAGCAGCAAAAGGCCACAAAACGTCCCGCAAAACTGCACACTGATGACACACGGATGACATCCCTGTGTCATCAGTGTGACACGTACCGGCGCCTTGGAATCAGAGGTACTGTTCATGCTGTTCCCCGGCGCCGGGTGCTGAAGTGAAGAGACTGCTCACATAACCGTCCCCTGCTTGCAATGCGATCAGCGCTAACAGGGGACAATGTTGAGAGTTGTATTAAACTGGTAACAACGACAGCAGGCGGTGGCCGATGGTGGCTGATGGGAGTATTCATTAACCACCGGCTGCACTATAAATAAATAATAATAAACAAATGACATTGGGTTCCCCTGTATTTTTGATAACCAGCCAGGCAAGACTGATATACAGTACAGAACAAAAGTTTGGACACACCTTCTCATTTAAAGATTTTTCTGTATTTTCATGACTATGAAAATTGTACATTCACACTGAAGACATCAAAACTATGAATTAACACGTGGAATTATATACTTAACAAAAAAGTGTGTAACAATGGAAATTATGTCTTATATTCTAGGTTCTTGAAAGTAGCCACCTTTTGCTTTGATGTACTCGCACTGACGTCAGTGAGCTGAACCGAGTCCATGGATATTGCCATAAAAGGTGCATCTATTACATGCACCAATTCTGTCCCTTTGCTTGAGTCTTCCCACTTGCCATGTAGCGGTGGCAAATGGTGTTCATATTTGTGGTGTTGGTGTCACCTTTGTATTGTCCAGTGATATCAAGCCCAAGGTTTTAGTAATGGAGAGACATCTTTAAAACGCTTCTCCATTACTAATCCTTTAGTTATATTGTAAAGAAACACACAGCCAGAATAAAGTTCTGCATTTGAAATAAAAACAAAACACACTTTTACTTTATTTAAAAATAATAAACACAGCTTTACTCACCTAACACTTATTCCATTGAAGCCCTAATCTCCTGTAAAAACAAACAAAAAAAACATATTCCTCACCTATTCATCGTTCTGTCCCACGCTGTAATCCATGTCTGAGGATAAACAGTTTTCAACCTGAACAGTGCCAAGATGCAACCATCCAGGCTGAGAATCACTGAGGTATGAGCTGCTGCAAGCGTAACATCAGTGAGCAGAGGTGACCTAATTGAGGTTATCGCTGGTAACTGAAGCTGCATTCCCAGCTGGGCGCCTGAGCTGTGGTGACCATGGTGAGATCACCACTAGCTCAGTGAGAAAAAGTCTCGTGGTGCAGGAGTCCGGCTGTGAATGCAGCCCCAGTGACTAGCGGAAAACTCGATGATGTCACCGGTAGTCACTGAGACTGCGCTCGCAGCATCTCATTCCTCAGTGCTTCTCAGGCTTGACAGTTGCATTTTGGCATCATCCTGGTTGAAAACTGTTTATCCCCAGACATGAATTACGGCATGGGACAGAACAACAGACAGGTGAGGGATATGGTTGTGTTTTATTTTTGTTTTATTACAGGAGACCATGGCTTCAGTGGAATAGGCGATAACATCAGTTAAATGATTTATCCTGGTGGTGTTTGCTTTGTTATACAATATGACTATGTAGATAGTAATGGTGACATCTTATAGATGCCTCTCCATTACTAACCTCTGGGCTTGATGTCATCTGACAAAACAAAGATGACATCAACCCCCCAACTATTACCCCACTTGCCATGGCACCAGAAGAGCAGGGCAAAGCACCCAATTTGGCACATCTAATAGATGTGCCTTTTCTGGGGCGGCTGCAGGCTGCTATTTTTAGTCCGGGGGGGGCCAAAATCCACGGTCCCTTCCCAGCCTGAGAACACCAGCACCATGCTGTCTATTTTAGCTTGCTAGTTGTCAAAAATGGGGGAGACCCCAGCCATTAATCTTTAGAAAGCATTACTCTATACACCACATGCACAAATGTCCTATTTAGAGATGAGTGAATATTTCAATATGTGACAGAGTGGAAAACACCAGCGTAGGGCTTCTTCACCGGTCAGAGAGCCAATGTTCCCATGCTGTCAAAAGATAGCATGAGCGCACAGCTGTGATCGGAGGTTTGAAGTTTACTTCTGGTCACTGGTCACAGCTGATGGGACTACAGCTCTCATCAGCTGACACCTGCTGCCACTAATAATAATGAGAGCAGGAGCTGCGGATGGGAGTATTCATCAGCCGCTCTTGCTCTGTAAATAAATACACTGTGTGCAGAATTATTAGGCAAATTAGTATTTTGATCACATCATCCTTTTTATACATGTTGTCCTTCTCCAAGCTGTATAGGCTTGAAAGCCAACTGCCAATTATGTAAATCAGGTGATTTGCATCTCTGTAATGAGGAGGGGTGTGGTCTAATGATATCAACACCCTATATAAGGTGTGCTTAATTATTAGACAACTTCCTTTCCTTTGGCAAAATGGGTCACAAGAGAGATTTGCCGGAATCTGAAAAGTCAAAAATTGTGAGATGTCTTGCAGAGGGATGCAGCAGTCATAAAATTGACAAACTTTTGAGGCGTGATCACCAAACAATCAAGCGTTTCATGGCAAATAGCCAACAGGGTCGCAAGAAGCGTGTTGATAAAAAAGGCGCAAAATAACTGCCCATGAATTGAGGAAAATCAAGCGTGAAGCTGCCAAGATGCCATTTGCCACCAGTTTTGCCATATTTCAGAGCTGCAACGTTATTGGAGTATCAAAAAGCACAAGGTGTGCCATACTCAGGGACATGGCCAAGGTAAGGAAGGCTAAAAAACGACCACCTTTGAACAAGAAGCATAAGATAAAACGTCAAGACTGGACAAAGAAATATCTTAAGACTGATTTTTCTAAGGTTTTATGGACTGATGAAATGAGAGTGACTCTTGATGGGCCAGATGGATAGGCCCGAGGCTGGATCAGTAAAGGGCAGAGAGCTCCGACTCAGACAACAGCAAGGTGGAGGTGGGGTACTGGTATGGGCTGGTATCATCAAAGATTATCTTGTGGGACCTTTTCGAGTTGAGGATGGAGTGAAGCTCAACTCCCAGACATACTGCCAGTTTCTGGAAGACGCCTTCTTCAAGCAGTGGTACAAGAAGAAGTCGGTATCGTTCAAGAAAAGCATGATTTTCATGCAGGACAATGTTCCATCACATGCATCCAAATACTCCACAGCATGGCTGCCCAGTAAAGGTCTAAAAGAAGAAAAAATAATGACATGGCCCCCTTGTTCACCTGATCTGAACCGCATAGAGAACCTGTGGTCCCTCATAAAATGTGAGATCTACAGGGAGGGAAAACATTACACCTCTCGGAACAGTGTCTGGGAGGCTGTGGTGGCTGCTGCACGCAATGTTGATCGTAAACAGATCAAGCAACTGACAGAATCTATGGATGGAAGGCTTTTGAGTGTCATCGTAAAGAAAGGTGGCTATATTAGTCACTGATTTTTTTTTTTTCTTGAATGTCAGAAATGTTTATTTCTAAATTTTGTGTTGTTATATTGGTTTACCTGGTGAAAATAAACAAGTGAGGTGGGTATATATTTGTTTTTTATTAAGTTGCCTAATAATTCTGCACAGTAATAGTTACCTGCACAAACAGATATCCTCCTAAGATAGCCAAATCTAAAAAAAAAAAACACTCCAACTTCCAAAAATATTAAGTTTTGATATTTATGAGTCTTTTGTGTTGATTGAGAACATAGTTGTTGTTCAATAATAAAAAGAATCCTCTCAAATACAACTTGCCTAATAATTCTGCACACAGTGAAATTAAAAAAACACTGTGTAGGTTCCCCTGTATTTTTGATAACAAGCCAGGCAAAACTCACAGCTGGGGGCTGCGACCCTCAGCTGTCAGCTTCAGCAAGGCTGGTTATCGAGAATAGAAGGGTCCCCATGCCGTATTTTTATTATTTAAATAAATTTAAAAAAAACAACATGAGATCCCCATTTTTGACAGCCAGCCTTGTAAAAGCTCACAGCTGGGGTCTGGTATTCTTAGGACATGGATATTGGTCCTCCCGCTCTTCCCACTTGCCCTGTAGTGTAGGCAAGTGAGGTTAACCCCTTTACTCCCAAGGGTGGTTTGCATGTTAATGACCAGGCCAATTTCTACAATTCTGACCACTGTCCATTTATGAGGTAATAACTCTGGAACACTTCCATGAATACCAGTGATTCTGACACTGTTTTCTCGTGACATATGGTACTTCATGATAGTTGTAAAACTTCTTTGATATGACTTGCATTTATTTGTAAAAAAATCAGAAATTTGGCGAAAAATTTTTAAAATTAGCAATTTTTCAAATTTGAATTTTCATGCCCTACAATCACAGAGATATGTCACACAAAATACTTAATAAATAACATTTCCCACATGTCTGCTTTACATCAGCACAATCTTGGAACCAAATTTTTTTTTTTTTCGGAAGTTATAAGGGTTAAAATTAACCAGCGATTTTTCATTTTTACAACACAATTTTTTTTTAGGGACCACATCACATTTGAAGTCACTTTGAGGGTTCTATATGATAGAAAATAACAAAAAGTGACACCATTTTAAAAACTGCACCCCTAAAGGTGCTCAAAACCACATTCAAGAAGTTTATTAACCCTTTAGGTGTTTCACAGGAATTTTTGGAATGTTTAAAAAAAATGAACATTTAACTTTTTTCACAATAAATTAACTTCAGATCCAATTTGTTTTGTTTTACCAAGGGTAACAGGAGAAATTGAACCGCAAAAGTTTTTGCACAATTTGTCCTGAGTAGGCTGATACCCCATATAAGCAGGTAAACCAATGTTTGGGCGCATGGCATAGCTCAGAAGGGAGCGCCGTTTAATTTTTCAATGCAAATTGGCTGGAATTGAGATAGGACTCCATGTCTTGTTTGG
>JARQOD010000001.1:615341172-615524658 GCA_033576555.1 Oophaga sylvatica
TTTATGGGTTTTGCCAATTTTTATCGTAAATTTATTGGTAATTTCTCTGGTATTGTTAAACCATTGACTGATTTGACCAAAAAGGGTTCTGATATGGTGAATTGGCCTCCTGAGGCAGTTTCTGCGTTTCAGGAACTTAAGCAAGATTCACTTCTGCTCCTGTTCTAACGGCAGCCTGATGTTTCTCTACTGTTTCAGGTGGAAGTTGATGCTTCTGAAATTGGGGCAGGTGCCGTTTTGTCCCAAAGGAATCCAGAGACCTCTAAGAGTAACCCTTGTGCGTATTTCTCTCAAAAATTTTTCTCCAACTGAATGTAATTATGACGTGGGTAATCGGAGTTATTGGCCATGAAGTGGGCCTTAGAAGAGTGGAGACATTGGCTGGAAGGAGCCAAACATCAGGTGGTGGTCCTCACGGACCATAAAAACCTGATTTATCTCGAATGAGCCAAGCGACTTAATCCTAGACAGGCTAGGTGGGCCTTGTTTTTCACACGTTTTAATTTTGTGGTTTCTTTTCTTCCTGGCACTAAGAATGTTAAGGCGGATGCCCTCTCAAGGAGTTCTATGCGGATTCTCCTGAGTTATCTGATCCTGCTGTTATTTTGAAAGAGGGTGTAGTACTTTCCGAAATCTCGCCCAATTTAAGACTGGCTCTGGAGGGGTGTCAGGAGGATAAACCTGAGCGCTGCCTGTTGGGAAATTATTTTTCCCAGACCAGTGAAGAAGAGTGTGATGTCTGAGATTCATTGTTCCGCGTTGGCTGGTCATCCCGGGATTTTTGGTACCAAGACTTGGTGAGTCTGTCCTTTTGGTGGCCTACTTTGTCTCGTGACATCAGGGACTTTGTGCAGTCCTGTGGGACTTGCTCTCGTTCCAAAGCCTTGCTCTCGCTTAGTGGTTTGTTGATGCCATTCCCTGTGCCCAAGAGGCCATGGACCCATATATCTATGGATTTTATTTCCGACCTCCCTGTCTCTCAGAGAGTGACCGTTATCTGGGTAATCTGTGATAGGTTTTCCAAGATGATACATCTTGTGCCATTACCTAAGTTGCCTTCCTCCTCCGAGTTTGTGCCTTTGTTCCTTCAGCACGTGGTTCGGTTGCACGGCATTCCAGAGAACATTGCATCTGACAGAGGAGTCCAGTTTGTTTCCAGATTTTGGAGAACATTTTGTTCTAAACTTGGTGTTCAATTATCTTTCTCCTCTGCATTTCATCCTCAGACCAATGGACAAACCGATAGAACAAACCAGACCTTGGAGACTTATTTGAGATGTTTGTGTCTGCTGATCAACATGACTGGGTCTCTTTTTTGCCTTTGGCTTAGTTTGCTCTTAATAATAGGGCTAGCTCTGCCACCTTGATGTCTCAATTTTTTTGCAATTCTGGGTTTCTCCCTCGATTTTCTTTGGACAGACGGAGGCTTCTGTCTGTCCGGGTGTTGACTCTGTTGTGGAGCGAATGCAGCAGATTTGGGACCAGGTAGTGGAGAGGTTGTCTCTCTCTCAAGAGAAGGCCCAGCGGTTTGCCAACCGGCATAGGACTAATGGTCCTCGGTTTAAAGTGGGGGACTTGGTTTGGTTGTCCTCAAGAAATATCCCTATGAGGGTTGCATCCCCAAAGTTTAAGCCTAGGTTCATTGAACCTTATAAGATCATGGAGATTCTTAATCCTGTTTCCTTCCGTTTGCTTCTTCCAGGGACATTTAAGATCCATAACGTGTTCCACAAGTCCTTATTGAAGAGGTTTGTCGAGCCAGTGGTTCCTATGGCTGCGCCTCCTGACCCTGTTTTGGTTGAGGGCAATCTGGAGTATGTGTTGAGAAAATGTTGGGTTCTCGTTTTTCTAGACGGAAACTCCAGTATTTGGTTAAGTGGAGAGGTTATGGTCAGGAGGACAATTCTTGGGTGTTTGCTTCGGACATCCATGCTAGGAGACTGATCCGTGCCTATCACCGAGCTCATCCTGATCGGCCTGGTTGCACAAGTGAGGGTTCGGTGACCCTCCTCAAGGGGAGGGTACTGTTGTGAATGAGCAGAGGCTCCCTCTGGTGGTTACAGACAGTACTGAACCTTCCAGCGAGGAATGGCAATCTGGGATCACTGACTGGACTGATATAAGGGAGGTTCCCTCCCATGATGGTCGCCGTGATCAATTGTACTTGTCTCAATTGTGGTTCCTGGTTCATTTGGAAGTTTGCTGGTGTCTTGCCTGCGTCTGCTGCTTTCAGATAACATATTTTTCTGCTTTTCTTTTTGTGCTTGCTATTTGCATAGTTTTCTGCACATTTGTGGAGGACAGCCGGTCCCTCCTGGGGCCTGTGCTCCTCACAGTTTGTCTGTAGCCACTGTTGTTTTTTCATTTGCTTTTTCCTGCTTTTTCAGTGGCTGCGCTTGGTTTTTGTTCACACTGAGATCTGATTTAGTGGGTGGCGAGATCGTGTGATCTCAGTATTTTTGTAATCAGAATTGTTGGATTTTTGTAGGGTTTTCTGGGTTGCAGAAAGTAATCTCTCCTGTCCTATCCTATTTAGTCAGCTTGTGGCCCCAGCGTTTGCTCATTCTATTTTCTGTCTGTGTCCGCGCTTTCTTCTTGTCTAAACCGCCATTACATGTTTGGGGGCTTCCTATTTTCTTTGGGGATCTGCTCCGGGGCAGATAGCTTTCATCTTTCTGCCTTTAGGTGTAGTTATCTCTCAGGCTGTGACGAGGCGTCTAGGATCAACGTAGGAACGCTCCACGGCTACTCTAGTTGTGTGGTTAGTTTAGGAATCTGCAACCCATTAGTTACCAACATCTCAGGTGTCGGCTGCCCGGCTGTTGTTCCTGTCCTCCTCAGCTACCTAAACATAACAGTATCACTGGACAAACTGAAAATTATATGGTACTCACAGAAGGGAAAATTAGTGTGGAAAGAAAAAAGTTGTCAGAGTTGTCAGAGATTTTTTTATTTTTTATTTTTTTGCATTTTTCCCTCATTTTCTCTGGGTGCTGAGGAGGTTTTTTTTTTTCTCTCAATGGAGTTTGCACAGTTGTCTGGCCGTGTGGATCAGCTTGCCACTGAGGTTCGGAGTATTGCTACCTATCTGCTAGGTTGCCGGTTGGGAACCTAGGATTCCCATGCCAGATTTGTTTTTAGGGGATCGGGCTTCATTTCTGAATTTCAAAAATAACTGTAAGTTGTTTTTTGCCTTAAAATCTAAGTCCTCGGGGAGCGCAGCACAGCACGTTCAAATTGTCATCTCTCTCCTGCGCGGCGACCCTCAGGATTGGGCTTTTTCCTAACACCTGAGGATCCTTTTTGAATGATATTGATGTATTTTTTCAGGCTCTGGGGTTATTGTACGATGAACCTAATGTCACTGATCAAGCTGAAAAGACCTTGTTGGCATTAAATCAGGTCTTGAAGACGCTGAGTTGTACTGTCAGAAATTCCAAAAGTGGCAGTTCTGAAGCAAATGGAATGATGATGCTTTGGCAGCCCTTTTTCAGAAGGGGCTGTCAGAGAATGTAAAGGTTTTGTTCACACTGAGATCTGATCTAGTGGGTGGCGAGATCGTGTGATCTCAGTATTTTTGTAATCAGAATTGTTGGATTTTTGTAGGTTTTCTGGGTTGCAGAAACGAATCTCTCCTGTCCTATCCTATTTATTCAGCTTGTTGCCCCAGCGTTTGCTCATTCTATTTACTGTCTGTCTGTTTCTCTTGTCTAAAACCCCCATTACATGTTTGGGGGCTTCCTATTTTCTTTGGGGATCTGCTCCGGGGCAGATAGCTTTCATCTTTCTGCCTTTAGGTGTAGGTATCTCTCAGGCTGTGACGAGGCGTCTAGGATCAACGTAGGAACGCTCCACGGCTACCTCTAGTTGTGTGGTTAGTTTAGGAATCTGTAATCCATTAGTTACCAACATCTCAGTTGTTCGGCTGCCCGGCTGTTGTTCCTGTCCTCCTCAGCTACCTAACATAACACATACAGTACACATACTCAATAAACAGCTAATCCTCAATGCCCTCGATCGCCTGCAAAAAAATAAAATAATAAACCAACACAAATACTCCCTGTTCTCATGTAATCCATTTAAAAACGAGTGTCCCACGATGATCTCCCATGTAGAGCGGTCACATCAGAAGATGTGACCGCTCTACAGGGGCCTCCAGTGCAGTGACAGGAGGTGATCCTCCTGCAGTGGATCACTCCGCCGTCTAGATATCACCAGAGTTCGTCCGGTCACTTGCGGCACCGCTGTGTGAGAAAATTCGTAAAGTGAGAGCACGAACTAAAATGAACTACACTGTGGAGAATTTCCTCCTGTCACTATATCCACTGGAGGCCCTGTAGAGCGGTCACATCTCCAATGTGACAGCTCTACACGGGAGAGTTGTGAATGTGCTAGAAATGAATTCTGAGCAGAAGCTCCCTCTGGTGGTTACAAACAGTACTGAACTATTCAATGAAGATTGTGAAGATTGGCGATCAGGTGTTACTGACTGGTCTTATATAAGGGAGGTTCCCTCCCATCAGGGTTGCCGGTGATCAGTTGTTCCTGGTCTCAACTTTTGTTCCTGGTTCACTTTGAAGCTTGCTGTTTCGTGCCTGCATCTTCTGCTAACAGATAAGACATTTTCTTCTTTTAGTTTTTTGTGCTTGCTTTTTGCATTTTGTCCTGCACTTCTGTGGGGGTCTGCCAGGTCCCCTCCGGGGGCTTGTGCTCCTCTCAGTTTAGTTCAGCTAGTTGTTTGTTCATTTGCCTTTTCCAGTTTTTTCTGTGGCTGCGGCTTAGTTTTGTTACACCAGAGAACTAATTTAGGTGGTAGAGGTCGTGTGATCTCAGGTGTTTTTGCAATTAGTGTGTTGGTATTTTTTTAGGGTTTTTTGGATTACAGTAAGTGACCTTCCTATCCTTTTCTGTCTAGGAAGATTGGGCCCCAACGTTTGCTCATACTATTTTCTGTCTGTGTCTGTATTTCCTCTTGTCTAACCGCCATTACATGTTTGGGGGCTTCCTATGTTCTTTGGGATCTGCTCCGGGGCAGATAGTTTTCCTCTTTCTATCTTTAGGTGAAGTTAGCTTCTCAGGCTGTGACGAGGCGTCTAGGACCAACGTAGGTACGCTCCACGGCTGCTTTTAGTTGTGGTGGTTAGTCAGGGTACTGCAATCCAATAGATTCCAACCTCTCTGGTGTGTTGCCTTTTTTGCCTGCTCTCCTCAGCTACCAAATCATAACAGTATCACCGGCCTAAAACTGATAATTATATGGTACTCACAGAAGGGAAAAATAGTGTGAAGAAAGAAGATTGTCAGGGTTGTCAGAGATTTATTTTTTTTTTTTCCCTCTGTATCTCTGGGTGCTGAGGAGGATTTTTTTTTCTCTCAATGGAGTTTGCACAGTTGTCTGGACGTGGGATCAGCTTGCCACTGAAGTTCGGAGTATTGCTACCTATCTTGCAGGGTTGCCTGTTGTGGAACCTAGGATTCCCATGCCAGATTTGTTTTTAGGGGATCGAGCTAAATTTCTGAATTTCAAAAATAACTGTAAGTTGCTTTTTGCCTTAAAATCTAAGTCCTCAGGAACGCAGCACAGCAGGTTCAAATTGTCATCTCTCTCCTGCGCGGCGATCCTCACGATTGGGCTTTTTCCCTGACACCTGGGGATCCTGTTTTGAGTAATGTTGATGCATTTTTTCAGGCTCTGGGGTTATTGTACGATGAACCTAATGTCACTGATCAAGCTGAAAAAGCCTTGTTGGCATTAAATCAGGGGCTTGAGGACGCTGAGTTGTACTGTCAGAGATTCCGAAGGTGGGCAGTCCTGACCAAATGGAATGATGATGCTTTGGCAGCCCTTTTTCGGAAGGGTCTGTCAGAGAATGTAAAGGATGTTATGGTGGGATTCCCTGTCCCCTCTGGTCTCAGTGATTCTATGTCATTAGTAGTGTTGAGCGATATTGCTCGATATCTAAAAATATCGTATCGAAATTGTATCGCCGATAGCACTAAATATCGTCGATATCCGATTTCGATACCGGAAGTCCCATGTAAGTCTATGGGAACAAAATATCGCAACAAAAAAAAACCCTTTCTTTCGTTGTAAACACAAAATATACACCATAGAATACATATAATATATATACATGTCATTGTGACATATATATATACATATATTTATAGTTTATACACTTCTACATAGTAAAATCGACTCTAATTCAATTGCCGGGTAAAGACGTGACATACCCCATAGAAGTCGACGGGCTCGGTGCCGAGTACCCCAAAACCTCTGGCTCTGTGCGACTCAACTGGGCGTCACGAACAGGATTCTGTAGCTCGCTATAAGCGAGTCCTGTGTGCCTGAATTGCACTGGTTTTGTGCTTGAGAATTGCTAAAATCATCAGAGAATGTATTTGCCATTTTTCCGCCATATCTGCGTCACGACGAGGCACTGGTGAAGAAGAAGGGCGTGCTCTTCGTGGGTGTCACTCACTCAGTGGCGTGAAAACGATGGCCGCCCCACTGTAAATGGTACTACAATGTAACATCGTGCCCCACAGCTCTGGAGTTCCGCCTCCTCATCCTCCTCAGTGTGAGGAGGTCCCGCCTCCCTACAAAAGAGGGCCCTCTCCAGATATGACACATGTGACTTGGCAGAGATGGATAATGGACACGAGCAGAAGTGGGAAGGGATGGAGCAGTCAGAGCTCTCCCCCCACGGAAGCGACCCGATCGCCACGGAATCACCGTTGGGCACCCGGCCTGTAAACCCTCCTACGCTGCAAGAAGCGGAGGATACCCTGAGAGGCCTGGCCCGGCACCGGGAGGAGGTCGCCAGGATGGAAGCCAGCTGGCGTGCCCTAAAACTAAACTTGGAGCGGCGCCAATCCCTCTTACCTGAAGTGTCTGACTCTGTACCGGAAGGTGAGGCACCCGTTCTAGTAGAGGAGCCCTTGCAATGTGATCCGGTTGACGTTGTCGCAGTGGAGGCACCCGTTCCTGCAAAAACCGCAGCACCGTCAGCAGCACCCCAGATCCCGCTGTCTGCCCCGGTCGCTGAGACAGAAGAAGCGACACCCGTCCTCATGGAGGAGGCCGCGCAGGCACCAGAGCACTACCTGCCTGTACCGGAGCCCCGACTGTCATCTGATTTAGAGCCGTCTGCTTCCTCCGCAGGGGAGCGCCGCCAGGACTGGGGGGCGACAGGAGAGCTGCCGCAAACCGGACACTGTAAGCTGCAGTGGAGTGGTGGAGACATGGAGCAACTGGTGGAGGAGAATTATAACCGGCGTCAGGAGGAAGAGTGGAGACGTTGGGAGAAGGAAGCAGAGCGACAAAGGGAGCAGCGAGAAACCCTAAAACTTCGCCAACGTCACCTGGAGAAGAACCGGGCAGATAAGGACCGGATGAGAAAGGACAAAGGAACCCTGAGAGAGCCGCGGCGTAAGGGTGCAGTACGGAACTTTAAATTGAAAGGTGGTTGGGGCTTCATCAAGGAGCCTGGACTTTATTTAGAAGTCTTTGTGACCCGGCGGGACGTGGAGGCTCACCTCCCAGAAGGACACCCGGGAGGGACCTGTTGCCAGGAGACTTGGTGACTTACACCCGACACTGGGGTTACAATGGGTGGTACGCCCTAAATGTTACCAGGTGCGACCCCTACTCCCCAGTGTGTCAGGAACCTGTGAGACCCTCGAAGCCTTCAGCCTCCCACATCCAGGCCTCTGCAAAAGTGCCCACCCCACGCCGTAAATCTCCCCAGCCTCCCTCAGTGGTCTCCTCAGCAGCCCCAGCTATGGACATGATAAGTATAGCTGGCCCGTACCCGGCGCCTGTTAGGCCCCCTGGGGTTCGTACAGTCCGTGACATAGGGCTCCAGACCCGGAGAGAGATGAAAGAGGTGGCCACACAGACCCAGATAGCGGGTCACGACGTCACTGTACAGGCCACACGACGTCATCAGGTCCTGGTGGTCCTTGGTGCCTCGGATGTTTGGCAATCTCAAGAAGAGTACCAGGTGGTACCTGGAAGAGGCCAGCCAAAGAAGTCTAAATAACCCGGACAGGGTCCCTGTATGTAAATAAATAGTTAAATTGTTTATGTACCCGGACGGGTGAATGTTCCAAAAAAATTTTTTTAATTTAAAAAAAAAAACAAAACACAGTTTTCATTTCTTTTATTACTGTCTCATCCTGCTGCGACGCCATCGATCTCCTGTAAAAAAATGAAAAAAAAAAAAAAGTATACCACCTGACCGACGCAGTCCATAGTAACGAGTGTCCCACGACGATCCAGCTCTGCTACATCAGAATGACAGGCAGAGCCTGTCATCCCGGCGCAGCACAGCTGATTACCTGCTTCCCCGGCGGTGACGTCATCGGACTGACTGCTTTACGGCCGGGATTACCCTGCAGTCACTGCAGTTATCGCGAAAAACTGCATGTGACCGCCAGGGAGAAGATAATGGCGGCCATCAAGCAGTCCAGGACGTGACCGCCGGAGATCTTCTGCCAGGTAAGTGCCGCTGACTCCTGACAGACCCGACCGATGGACACTCACAGTGACAGTGACAAATCCGATTCCGGTATTCGATAAGACGAAAATATCAAAACGAATTATCGAAAGGCCGATAGAGCTAATATCGGCCGATAGCCGATATTTGCATTATCGTATCGCTCAACACTAGTCATTAGTAGTGTTGAGCGATATTGCTCGATATCTAAAAATATCGTATCGAAATTGTATCGCCGATAGCACTAAATATCGTCGATATCCGATTTCGATACCGGAAGTCCCATGTAAGTCTATGGGAACAAAATATCGCAACAAAAAAAAACCCTTTCTTTCGTTGTAAACACAAAATATACACACATAGAATACATTATATATATATATACATGTCATTGTGACATATATATATACATATATTTATAGTTTATACACTTCTACATAGTAAAATCGACTCTAATTCAATTGCCGGGTAAAGACGTGACATACCCCATAGAAGTCGACGGGCTCGGTGCCGAGTACCCCCAAAACCTCTGGCTCTGTGCGACTCAACTTGGGCGTCACGAACAGGATTCTGTAGCTCGCTATAAGCGAGTCCTGTGTGCCTGAATTGCACTGGTTTTGTGCTTGAGAATTGCTAAAATCATCAGAGAATGTATTTGCCATTTTTCCGCCATATCTGCGTCACGACGAGGCACTGGTGAAGAAGAAGGGCGTGCTCTTCGTGGGTGTCACTCACTCAGTGGCGTGAAAACGATGGCCGCCCACTGTAAATGGTACTACAATGTAACATCGTGCCCCACAGCTCTGGAGTTCCGCCTCCTCATCCTCCTCAGTGTGAGGAGGTCCCGCCTCCCTACAAAAGAGGGGCCCTCTCCAGATATGACACATGTGACTTGGCAGAGATGGATAATGGACACGAGCAGAAGTGGGAAGGGATGGAGCAGTCAGAGCTCTCCCCCCACGGAAGCGACCCGATCGCCACGGAATCACCGTTGGGCACCCGGCCTGTAAACCCTCCTACGCTGCAAGAAGCGGAGGATACCCTGAGAGGCCTGGCCCGGCACCGGGAGGAGGTCGCCAGGATGGAAGCCAGCTGGCGTGCCCTAAAACTAAACTTGGAGCGGCGCCAATCCCTCTTACCTGAAGTGTCTGACTCTGTACCGGAAGGTGAGGCACCCGTTCTAGTAGAGGAGCCCTTGCAATGTGATCCGGTTGACGTTGTCGCAGTGGAGGCACCCGTTCCTGCAAAAACCACAGCACCGTCAGCAGCACCCCAGATCCCGCTGTCTGCCCCGGTCGCTGAGACAGAAGAAGCGACACCCGTCCTCATGGAGGAGGCCGCGCAGGCACCAGAGCACTACCTGCCTGTACCAGAGCCCCGACTGTCATCTGATTTAGAGCCGTCTGCTTCCTCCGCAGGGGAGCGCCGCCAGGACTGGGGGGCGACAGGAGAGCTGCCGCAAACCGGACACTGTAAGCTGCAGTGGAGTGGTGGAGACATGGAGCAACTGGTGGAGGAGAATTATAACCGGCGTCAGGAGGAAGAGTGGAGACGTTGGGAGAAGGAAGCAGAGCGACAAAGGGAGCAGCGAGAAACCCTAAAACTTCGCCAACGTCACCTGGAGAAGGACCGGGCAGATAAGGACCGGATGAGAAAGGACAAAGGAACCCTGAGAGAGCCGCGGCGTAAGGGTGCAGTACGGAACTTTAAATTGAAAGGTGGTTGGGGCTTCATCAAGGAGCCTGGACTTTATTTAGAAGTCTTTGTGACCCGGCGGGACGTGGAGGCTCACCTCCCAGAAGGACACCTGGGGAGGGACCTGTTGCCAGGAGACTTGGTGACTTACACCCGACACTGGGGTTACAATGGGTGGTACGCCCTAAATGTTACCAGGTGCGACCCCTACTCCCCAGTGTGTCAGGAACCTGTGAGACCCTCGAAGCCTTCAGCCTCCCACATCCAGGCCTCTGCAAAAGTGCCCACCCCACGCCGTAAATCTCCCCAGCCTCCCTCAGTGGTCTCCTCAGCAGCCCCAGCTATGGACATGATAAGTATAGCTGGCCCGTACCCGGCGCCTGTTAGGCCCCCTGGGGTTCGTACAGTCAGTGACATAGGGCTCCAGACCCGGAGAGAGATGAAAGAGGAGGCCACACAGACCCAGATAGCGGGTCACGACGTCACTGTACAGGCCACACGACGTCATCAGGTCCTGGTGGTCCTTGGTGCCTCGGATGTTTGGCAATCTCAAGAAGAGTACCAGGTGGTACCTGGAAGAGGCCAGCCAAAGAAGTCTAAATAACCCGGACAGGGTCCCTGTATGTAAATAAATAGTTAAATTGTTTATGTACCTGGACGGGTGAATGTTCCAAAAAATTTTTTTAATTTAATAAAAAAAAACAAAACACAGTTTTCATTTCTTTTATTACTGTCTCATCCTGCTGCGACGCCATCAATCTCCTGTAAAAAAATGAAAAAAAAAAAAAAGTATACCACCTGACCGACGCAGTCCATAGTAACGAGTGTCCCACGACGATCCAGCTCTGCTACATCAGAATGACAGGCAGAGCCTGTCATCCCGGTGCAGCACAGCTGATTACCTGCTTCCCCGGCGGTGACGTCATCGGACTGACTGCTTTATGGCCGGGATTACACTGCAGTCACTGCAGTTATCGCGAAAAACTGCATGTGACCGCCAGGGAGAAGATAATGGCGGCCATCAAGCAGTCCAGGACGTGACCGCCGGAGATCTTCTGCCAGGTAAGTGCCGCTGACTCCTGACAGACCCGACCGACGGACACTCACAGTGACAGTGACAAATCCGATTCCGGTATTCGATAAGACGAAAATATCGAAACGAATTATCGAAAGGCCGATAGAGCTAATATCGGCCGATAGCCGATATTTGCATTATCGTATCGCTCAACACTAGTCATTAGCGATTCAAATTGACAGACGTTTGTGTGAGCGTAGAGGTATGCGTGGAATAGTATTGCCTTGTGAACCAGCTTCTGAACCCATGCAGTGTGATAGAGTGGCTTCTGGGGCACAGCGTCATGAGTTTCGAAAACGCAATGAGTTATGTTTCTACTGTGGTGATGCCTCTCATGCTATTTCAGTCTGCCCTAAGCGGGGAAGACGTTTTGGACGTTCAGTTGTCTTGGGTAGTGTTCAGACTAAATTTTTGTTGACTGTTACCATGATTTGCTCCCTGTCCACATTTTCTGCTCAGGCTTTTGTTGATTCTGGAGCAGCTATTAACCTGATGGATTTTGATTTTGCTAAACGTTGTGGGTTTCCCTTGATACCCCTGCGGAAGTCTATTCCCCTACTGGGGATCGATTCTACCCCTTTAGCTGAGAATAAACCCCAGTTCTCTACTCAGGTGATAATGAGGGTTGAACCTGATCATCAGGAGAGTTGCAAATTTTTGGTGCTGTATAATCTGCATGACATTATTGTGCTGGGTTTCCCTTGGTTACAGTCTGATAATCCTGTTTTGGATTGGAAATCTGTGTCTGTAACCAGTTGTGGCTGCCAATGTGTTAATGCCAACACTCCTGTTTTTTCTGCCTCCCCTAGGCTCAGGATGTTCCTGACTTTTTGACTGATTTTTCTGATGTGTTTAGCGAAAGTAAATCTGCATCCTTGCCCCCCCCATAGGAGCTATGACTGATCTATTGAATTAGTGCCTGGTAGTAAATTCCCTAAAGGTCGCCTTTTTAACTTGTCTGTACCTGAACATGACGCTATGCGGTCTTATATCAAGGAGTCATTGGAGAAGGGTCATATCAGACCATCCTCTTCACCCTTGGGTGCCAGTTTTTTCTTTGTGGCCAAAAGGATGGTTCATTAAGGCCGTGTATTGATTATCGTCTCTTGAACAATATCACTGTGAAATATCAATATCCGTTACCCTTGATTTCTGACCTGTTTTCCAGGGTGAAAAGTGCTACTTGGTTTACCAAGCTTGACCTCAGGGAGGCATATAACCTTATTCGCATTAAGCACGGGGATGAATGGAAGACGGCATTTAATACCCCAGAGGGGCATTTTGAGTACCTAGTGATGCCCTTTGGGCTCACTAATGCTCCTTCCGTCTTCCAGTCCTTCATGAATGACATTTTCAGGGATTTTGTGGATAAATTTCTGATTGTTTATTTGGATGATATCTTGATTTTTTCCAATGATTGGGACTCTCATGTGAAACATGTTCGGACTGTGTTCCAGATTTTGAGAGAGAATGCTCTGTATTTGAAGGGATCAAAGTGTCTTTTTGGCGTACAGAGGATCTCATTTCTGGGATTCATTTTGTCCCCATCTGTTATTGAAATGGACCCGGTCAAGGTTCAGGCCATCTGTGATTGGGTCCAACCTACTTCATTAAAGGCTCTTCAGAGATTCTTGGGTGTTGCCAATTTTTATCGTAAATTTATTGGTAATTTCTCTGTTATTGTTAAACCATTGACTGATTTGACCAAGAAGGGTTCTGATGTGATGAATTGGCCTCCTGAGGCAGTTTCTGCGTTTCAGGAACTTAAGCAGAGATTCACTTCTGCTCCTGTTCTACGGCAGCCTGATGTTTCTCTGCCATTTCAGGTGGAGGTTGATGCCTCTGAAATTGGGGCAGGTGCCGTTTTGTCCCAAAGAGATCCAGAGACCTCTAAAAGTAACCCTTGTGCCTTTTTCTCTCGAAAATTTTCTCCAACTGAACGTAATTATGACGTGGGTAATCGGGAGTTATTGGCCATGAAGTGGGCTCTTGAAGAGTGGAGACATTGGCTGGAGGGAGCCAAACATCAGGTGGTGGTCCTCACGGACCATAAGAATCTGGTTTATCTGGAATCAGCCAAGCGACTTAATCCTAGACAGGCCAGGTGGGCCTTGTTTTTCACACGTTTTAATTTTGTGGTTTCCTTTCTTCCTGGCACTAAGAATGTTAATGCGGATGCCCTCTCGAGGAGTTTCCTTGCTGACTCTCCCGAGTTATCTGATCCTACTGTTATTTTGAAAGAGGGTGTAGTTCTTTCCGCAATCTCGCCCAATTTGAGACTGGCTCTGGAAGGGTGTCAGGAGGATATTTGTCCAGACCGGTGGAAAAAGAGTGTGATGTCTGAGATTCATTGTTCCGCATTGGCCGGTCATCCCGGAATTTTTGGTACCAGAGACTTGGTTAGTCGGTCCTTTTGGTGGCCTACTTTGTCTCGTGACGTCAGGGAATTTGTGCAGTCCTGCGGGACTTGCTCTCACTCCAAACCTTGCTCTCGCCCTAGTGGTTTGTTGATGCCATTGCCTGTGCCCAAGAGACCATGGACCCATATCTCTATGGATTTCATTTCCGACCTCCCTGTTTCTCAGAGAATGACCATTATCTGGGTGATTTGTGATAGGTTTTCCAAAATGATACATCTTGTGCCATTACCTAAGTTGCCTTCCTCCTCCGAAATGGTGCCTTTGTTCCTTCAGCACGTGGTTCGGTTACACGGTATTCCTGAGAACATTGTGTCTGACAGAGGAGTCCAGTTTGTTTCCAGATTTTGGAGGACTTTTTGTTCTAAACTTGGTGTTCAATTGTCTTTCTCCTCAGCTTTTCATCCTCAGACCAATGGACAAACTGAGAGAACAAACCAGACATTGGAGACTTATCTGAGATGCTTTGTGTCTGCTGATCAGGATGACTGGGTCTCTTTTTTGCCTTTGGCTGAGTTTGCCCTTAATAATATGGCTAGCTCTGCAACCTTGATGTCTCCATTTTTCTGCAATTTTGGGTTTCACCCTCGATTTTCTTCAGGACAGACGGAGGCTTCTGTCTGTCCAGGTGTTGACTCTGTTGTGGAGCGTATGCAGCAGATTTGGGACCAGGTAGTGGAGAGGTTGTCCCTCTCTCAGGAGAGGGCCCAGCGGTTTGCCAACCGGCACAGTACTGATGGTCCTCGGTTTGAAGTGGGGGACTTGGTCTGGTTGTCCTCAAGAAATATCCCTATGAGAGTTGCATCTCCTAAGTTTAAGCCTAGGTTCATTGGACCTTATAAGATCATGGAGATTCTTAATCCTGTTTCCTTTCGTTTACTTCTTCCAGGGACATTTAAGATCCATAACGTGTTCCACAAGTCCTTATTGAAGAGGTTTGTCGAGCCAGTGGTTCCTATGGCTGTGCCTCCTGACCCTGTTTTGGTTGAGGGCAATCTGGAGTATGTGGTTGAGAAAATATTGGATTCTCGTCTTTCTAGACGGAAACTCCAGTATTTGGTTAAGTGGAGAGGTTATGGTCAGGAGGACAATTCTTGGGTGTTTGCTTCGGACATCCATGCTAGGAGACTCATCCGTGAATATCACAGAGCTCATCCTGACACGACCTGGTTGCCCAATTGAGGGTTCGGTGATCCCTCCTCAAGGGGAGGGTACTGTTGTGAATGTGCTAGAAATGAATTCTGAGCAGAAGCTCCCTCTGGTGGTTACAAACAGTACTGAACTATTCAATGAAGATTGTGAAGATTGGCGATCAGGTTTTACTGACTGGTCTTATATAAGGGAGGTTCCCTCCCATCAGGGTTGCCGGTGATCAATTGTTCTGGTCTCAACTTTTGTTCCTGGTTCACTTTGAAGCTTGCTGTTTCGTGCCTGCATCTTCTGCTAACAGATAAGACATTTTCTTCTTTTAGTTTTTTGTGCTTGCTTTTTGCATTTTGTCCTGCACTTCTGTGGGGGTCTGCCAGGTCCCCTCCGGGGGCTTGTGCTCCTCTCAGTTTAGTTCAGCTAGTTGTTTGTTAATTTGCCTTTTCCAGTTTTTTCTGTGGCTGCGGCTTAGTTTTGTTACACCAGAGAAATAATTTAGGTGGTAGAGGTCGTGTGATCGCATGTGTTTTTGCAATTAGTGTGTTGGTATTTTTTTAGGGTTTTTTGGATTACAGTAAGTGACCTTCCTATCCTTTTCTGTCTAGGAAGATTGGGCCCCAACATTTGCTCATACTATTTTCTGTCTGTGTCTGTATTTCCTCTTGTCTAACCGCCATTACATGTTTGGGGGCTTCCTATGTTCTTTGGGGATCTGCTCCGGGGCAGATAGTTTTCCTCTGTCTATCTTTAGGTGAAGTTAGCTTCTCAGGCTGTGACGAGGCGTCTAGGACCAACGTAGGTACGCTCCACGGCTGCCTTTAGTTGTGGTGGTTAGTCAGGGTACTGCAATCCAATAGATTCCAACCTCTCTGGTGTGTTGCCTTTTTTGCCTGCTCTCCTCAGCTACCAAATCATAACAGGATTACTGTTGTGAACATTCTGGAGACGACTTCTGAGCTGAGGCTCCCTCTGGTGGTTGCTGACAGTATTGAAGCTGTATTGTATGACAAGGCTTCCTCACCTGGAAGCGAGGACTGGCAATCAGGAGAGATGGACTAGGCTGATATAAGTGATCTGCCTTCCCATGATCCTTTCCGGTGATCAATTGTTTCCTGGTCCATTTGGAAGTCAGCTGGTGTCTTTCCTTCGTCTGCTGCTTTCAGATAAGTTATTTGCTGCTTGTTTCTATTGTGTTTGCTATTTCCATTTTTTGTCTGCACTTTTGTGGGAGGTTAGCCGGGTTCCCCTCAAGGGGCCTGTGCTACTCTCTGTTTTTCAGTAGCCACTGTTTATTTGTTCAATCGCTCTATCCCTGCTATTTGAGTGGCTGCGGGTTAGCCTCTTGTTCACACCAGAGATCTGATTTAGCGGGTGGCGAGATCGTGTGATCTCAGCATTTTTGACATCAGAAGTGTTGGAAGTTTTTCTAGGGTTTTGCTGGGTTGCAGATAGTATTCTGTCCTGTCCTATCTAGGCAGTGTTTGGCCCCAGCGTTTACTTACTCTATTTTCTGCCTGCATTTGTATTTCGTCTTGTCTAACCGCCATTATATGTGTGGGGGCTACCTATTCCTTTGGGGCTCTACGCCGGGGCAGTTAGCTTTCCTGTTTCTATCTTTAGGTGTAGCTAGCTCTCCGGCTGTGCCGAGGCGTCTAGGTCACCGTAGGTACGTCCCACGGCTGCTTCTAGTTGTGCGGTTAGTTTAGGGATCTGCCAACCATTAGCTGCCAACCTCTCTGGGTGTTCGGCTGCCTTGGCTGTTTTTTGCTCCTGTCCTCCTCAGCCACCAAATCATAACAGATTACATCGGAACTGGGAGTATTTGTTTTGGTTTGTTTTTGTTTTTTTTTGCAGTAGATTGAGGGCATCGCAGGAATTAGGCGTATAATAAATATGGAAACTGTGTTGCGTTTTATTTCATTAAAACACTTTATTCTGACTGTGTCTTTATTTAACATGTAACAACTATGGGATTAGTAATGGATAAGTGTCTTATTGACACCTCTCCATTACTAAGTTGTGGGCTTGATGTCACTTTACAATACAAAGGTGGACATCAACCCCACAAGTATTACCCCACTTGCCACCGCTACAGGGTAAGTGGGAAGAGTGAGGCTAAGTGCCGGAATTGGCGCATCTTAGAGATGCGCCATTTCTGGGGCGGCTGAGAGCTGGTGCTTTTAGCCAGGAAGGGGTCAATATCCATGGTCCCTTCCTAGGCTATTAATATCATCCCGCAGCTGTCTGCATAGCCTTTTCTGCCAATAAATTATAGGGGACCCCGTAATTTATTGGGGGCCCCCTATTTTAATAGCCAGTAAAGGCTAAATAAACACCTGTGAGCTGATATTAATAGCCTGGGAAGATCCATGGGTATTACCCACTTCCCAGGCTATAAACATCTGCTCCCAGTTGCTGGCTTTCCCTGTTCGGGTTTTGAAAATTGCACGGGAACCCACAACATTTTTTTTCCATTTTCTTTTAAATTAAGCAAATATTGCATTTAAGGCCAGGGTCACACTTGCGAGAAACTCGCACGAGTCTCGCACCTCAATACCCGGCGCTACCACCGGCACTCGGGACCGGAGTGTGTGGCTGAATGTATTTCTATGCAGCTGAACGCTCCGGTCCGAGGGCTGGCAGCAGTGCCGGGTATTGAGGTGCGAGACTCGTGCGAGTTTCTCACAAGTATGACCCAGAACTAACGCAGATTTTGTGTTTGTGTGTGTGTCTTTATTGAACTCTTTATGTACCATTTTATTATGTTCATTACTACTATAGTGTAGGGATGTGTCTCGCTCAGGTGCGACGGGAGGCAAACAGGAGAATGACTGCACTCGGATGCCCAAGCAAGTTTATTTAAACATCATAAACTGCTCTGGTTAGAAAAACAAAAACAGCCTTCTCCGGCACAAAGTAACAAAAAGGCAAATACACAGTCCATGTAGTACAGCGGGTCAGTGTCTTTAGCACACACCCAATGGAGGTCTCCACACCTCCAGTCACAGATACCTGTGGTCAGCAGTAATCTACTTTCTATAGCTGACACTCAGCTAACACATATCACATGACTGGTCATGTGGGAGTGACATCATCACAGGTCCTTAAACACATACAATGTTATAGTGATGCCCCTACTCCCCCATCTATCTATGTGACCCTTAATCTCGCAACATACCTCCCCCCTCTGCCTAAAGCCGTGGGCTTGGCACCTTTCATTCACCGACTCTAAATTCTTTTCAGTCGTCTCCAACAGTTAAACGGTCTGTCACAGTCTTTGATATGAATGTCCCCTTGTCATTTCATCCCTTACAGGGTCTTCTGCTTCGTCACTGAGTCCTGAGCTAACAGGCTTCACTACTTGTACCTCTCGCTTCAGGCCATCTATGTCCTGTACTAGCTCCACTTCGAGGACTTTCACTCTGAAGCGAACCTCTTCGCCTCTCTATACCGCGGGTTGAAGGTGGCTGCCTTTTCCTTCCCAACTCATGCAGCTGTCTGTTGATCTGTTCCTTCTCAAGTCTTAGCTGCTCTATTCTTCCCTGGTGCGCCTCCAGGAGCATCCAGATCTTCCCAAGGCTTTCCACCAACCTCTTTCGACTTGGAGCTTTTCTTGCTGGCTCCAGACGTCTCTGCTTCGTGCGGAGGCACTGTAGCTGCATATCCTTATGTCAGCCTCCCGCTTCATTGTGACTTCCCTGGGGTGGCCATCTGTGGGGCGGTTCCCTGCTGGATTTCTTACTCCGTCGAGGCCCCTTCTTTGGTTAGCCTCTCCAGCTCACTCTCCTCCATTACAATGAGATTGGGAGAGCGCACCAGTTCAATTTCCTGGTCTGTCGTGGATTTCCGGGGCTGGGCATTATCTTCCTTCTCTATCTTGAGCTCTTGGAGAACTTTCTTTCGCTCCTCTGCCCAGCAGCGATGCTCATCCTCTCTTCCTGCTGATGCTTCTCTTGGGCCTCTCTGAGCACCTCCGTATCTTTCAAGAGGAATTTGTTCACAGTCTGACACGCTGACAGTTGACCTTGGAGCTTAGAGACTTCCTTCTCCAGCTCCTCTACTCGTTGCTCAATCACTTGTCTTAGGATCCTTTGTCGCCCGACTGTCTCTTTAACCCCTTTATTCCATCAGACGTACTATTCCGTCCATGTGACCCTGGACCTAATTCCCATGGACGGAATAGTACGTCATGGGCGATCAGCTGCGCTCCCGGTGGGAGCGCAGCTGATCGCGGCCGGGTGTCAGCTGTTTATCACAGCTGACACCCGGCACTATGTGTCAGGAGCGGTCACGGACCGCTCCCGGCACATTAACCCCTGGCACACCGCGATCAAACATGATCGCGGTGTACCGGGGCACAGGGGAGGATCGCGCAGGGAGGGGGCTCCCTGCGCGCTCCCCTGAGACCCTCAGAGCAGCGCGATGTGTCACGCTGTTACGATGGTCCGTCCTCCCTCCAGGTCCCTGGATCCAAGATGGCGCCGGGGTCCTGCAGGGAGGCGGCTTCCTCAGTGCCTGCTGAGAGCAGGCGCTGAGGAAGCCTGCAGCAATGCCAGAGCGATCGCTGGTGTGACAGAGTGCTGTGCACACTGTCACACCAGCGATCTGCTAAAATATTGTGATGTCCCACCCTGGGACAAAGTAAAAAGTAAAAAAAATAAAAATAAAAAGTGGTAAAAAAAATCATAAAAAAAAAAAATATTCCCCAATAAATTCATTTCTTCCTGTAAATAAAAAAACAAAACAATAAAAGTACACATATTTGGTATTCGCCGTGTCTGTAACGACCCCCCCTATAAAACTGTCCCACTAGTTAACCCCTTTAGTGAACCCCTTAAAAAAAAAAACTAAGCAAAAAATCAGTGCTTTATCATCATACCGCCGAACAAAAAGTGTAATAACACGCGATCAAAAAGACCGATATGAATAAACATGGTACCACTGAAAACGTCATCTTGTCCTGCAAAAAACGAGCCATCACACAGCATCATCAGCGAAAAAATTAAAAAGTTATAGCTCGCAGAATAAAGCGATGCAAAAATAATAATTTTTTATATAAAATAGTTTTTATTCTATAAAAGCGCCAAAACATAAAAAAATGATATAAATGAGGTATCACCGTAATCGTACTGACCCGAAGAATAAAACTGCTTTATCAATTTTACCACACGCAGAACGGTATAAAACGCTTCCCCCAAAAGAAATTCATGAATTGCTGATTTTTGTTCATTCTAATCTCCCAAAAATCGAAATAAAAAGCGATCAAAAAATGTCACGTGGTCATAAATGGTACCAATAAAAACGTCACCTCGTCCCGCAAAAAATAAGACTGCACATGACTCTGTGGGCCAAAATATGCAAAAATTATAGCTCTCAAAATGTGGTGATGCAAAAAACTACTTTTTGCAATAAAAAGCGTCTTTTAGCGTGACAGCTGCCAATCACAAAAACCCGCTATAAATAGTAAATCAAACTCCCTTTATCACCCCCTTAGTTAGGGAAAAATAATAAAATTAAAAAAATGTATTTATTTCCATTTTCCCATTAGGGTTAGGGTTGCGTCTAAAGTTAGGGTTAGGGTTGGCGCTAACATTAGGATTAGGGTTGGGATTAGGATTAGGGGTGTGTTAGGGTTAGGTTTGTGGTTAGGGTTGGGACTAGGGTTAGGGGTGTGTTGGGGTTAGGGTTGGAGTTAGAATTGGGGGGTTTCTGCTGTTTAGGCACATCAGGGGCTCTCCAAATGTGACATGGTGTCTGATCTCAATTCCAGCCAATTCTGCGTTGAAAAAGTCAAACGGTGCTCCTTCACTTCTGAGCTCTGCCATGCGCCCAAACAGTAGTTTACCCCCGCATATGGGGTATCAGCGAACTCTGGACCACAAGAGTTATTGTGCAATTTGTCCTATTTCTTCTGTTACCCTTGGGAAAATAAAAAACTGGGGGTGACAAAATCATTTTTGTAAAAAAAAATGATTTTTTTGTTTTTACGGCTGTATGTTATAAATTTTCTGTGAAGCACTTGGGGCTTCATAGCGCTCACCACACTTCTAGATAAGTTCCTTGTGGGGTCTATTTTCCAAAATGGGGTCACTTGTGGGGGGTTTCCACTGTTTAGGCGCATCAGGGGCTCTCCAAATGCGACATGACGCATTCCATCAAAGTCTGCAATCCAAAACGTCACTACTTCCCTTCCGAGCCCAGACGTGCACCCATACAGTCGTTTTCTCACACATGTTGGGTATCAGCGTACTCAGGACAAATTGGACAACAACTTTTGGGGTCCAATTTCTCCTGTTACCCTTGTGAAAATAAAATATTGGGGGAGAAAAAATCATTTTTGTAAAAAAAAAAAAAAGATTTTTTATTTTTACAGCTGTACGTTATAAACTTCTGTGAAGCACTTCGGGGTTCAAAGTACTCAACACACTTCTAGATAAGTTCCTTGTGGGGTCTATTTTCCAAAATGGGGTCACTTGTGGGGGGTTTCCACTGTTTAGGCGCATCAGGGGTTCTCCAAATGCGACATGACGCTCTCAGACCATTCCATCAAAGTCTGCAATCCAAAACGTCACTACTTCACTTCCGAGCCCAGACGTGCACCCATACAGTAGTTTTCTCCCACATATTGGGTATCAGCGTACTCAGGACAAATTGGACAACAAATTTTGGGGTCCAATTTCTCCTGTTACCCTTGTGAAAATAAAATATTGGGGGCGAAAAAATCATTTTTGTTAAAAAAAAAAAGGATTTTTTATTTTTACGGCTGTACGTTATAAACTTCTGTGAAGCACTTGGGGGTTCAAAGTGCTCACCACACATCTAGATAAGTTCCTTGTGGGGTCTATTTTCCAAAATGGGGTCACTTGTGGGGGGTTTCCACTGTTTAGGCGCATCAGGGGCTCTCCAAATGCGACATGACGCCCCTAGACCATTCCATCAAAGTCTGCAATCCAAAATGTCACTACTTCCCTTCCGAGCCCCGACGTGCGCCCATACAGTAGTTTACTCCCACATTTTGGGTATCAGCGTACTCAGGACAAATTGGACAACAACTTTTGGGATCCAATTTCTCCTGTTACTCTTGTGAAAATAAAATATTGGGGGCGATAAAATCATTTTTGTAAAAAAAAAAGGATTTTTTATTTTACGGCTGTACGTTATAAACTTCTGTGAAGCACTTTGGGGTTCAAAGTGCTCACCACACATCCAGATAAGTGCCTTGAGGGGTCTAGTTTCCAAAATAGTGTCATTTGTGGAGGGTTTCCACTGTTTAGGCAGATCAGGAGCTCTCCAAACACGACATGGCATCCAGCCAATTCTGCGTTGAAAAAGTCAAACGGCGCTCCTTCCCTTCCAAACTCTGCCATGCACCCAAACAGTGGTTTACCCCCACATATGGGGTGTCAGCGTACTCAGGACAAATTTCACAATAACTTTTGGAGTCTTGTTACCCTTGGGAAAATAAAAATTGGGGTGAAAAGATCAATTTTGTGGAAAAAATATGATTTTTTAATTTTACGGCTCTACGTTATAAACTTGTGTGAAGCACTTGGGGGTTCAAATTGCTCACCAAAGATCTAGATAAGTTCCTTAGGGGGTCTAGTTTCCCAAATGGGGTCACTTGTGGGGAGTTTCCACTGTTTAGGCACATCAGGGGCTCTCCAAATGCAACATGGCGTCCAATCTCAATTCCAGCCAATTTTGGTTGGAAAAAGTCAAATGGTGCTCCTTCCATTCCGAGCTCTGCCATGCGCCCAAAACAGTGGTCCCCCCCACATATGGGGTATCAGCGTACTCAGGACAAATTGGACAACAACTTTTGAGGTCCAATTTCTCCTGTTACCTATGGGAAAATAAAAAATAGTGACTAAGAGATAATTTTTGTGGGAAAAAAATAGAATTTTTTATTTTCATGCCCGGGCATTATAAACTTGTGTGAAGCACTTGGGGGTTCAAAGTGCTCACCAAAGATCTAGATAAGTTCGTTAGGGGGTCTAGCTTCCAAAATGGGGTCACTTATGGGGGGTTTCCACTGTTTAGGCTCATTTGGGGCACTACAAACGGAACATGACCCCCATCAATGTTTGCATTACAAAACGTTACTGCTTCCTTTCCAAGCCCTGCCGTGCGCCCAAACAGTTCCCCCCCCCCACATATGGGGTATCATCGTACTCAGAACAAATTGGACAACAACTTTTGGGGTCCAATTTCCTTGGGAAAAATCAAAAATTTGGGACTAAAAAATCATTTTTGTGGAAAATTGTTTTTTTTTTTTTTTCACACCCAGGCATTATAAACTTTTGTGAAACACTTTGGGGTTCAAAGTGCTCACAACAGATCTAGATAAGTTCCTTAGGATGTCTAGTTTCCAAAATGGTGTCACTTGTGGGGGTTTCCACTGTTTAGGCGCATCAGGGGCTCTCCAAACACGACATGGCGTCCAATCTCAACTCCAGCCAATTTTAGTTTGAAAAAGTCAAACGGCACTCCTTCCCTTACGAGCTCTGCCGTGTGCCCAAACAGTGGTTTTCCCCCACATATAGGGTATTGGCGTACTCAGGAGAAATTGCACAACAACTTTATCTGCCCATTTTCTCCTTTTACCCTTGTGAAAATAAAAAAAAGTTTGTAAAAGATCATTTTTGTGGCTAAAAAGTTAAATATTAATTTTTTCCTTCCACGTTGCTTCAGCTCCTGTGAAGCACCTGAAGGGTTATTAAACTTCTTGAATGTGGTTTTGAGTACCTTGAGGGGTGCAGTTTTTAGAATGGTGTCACTTTTGGGTATTTTCTGCCATATAGACCCCTCAAAGTGACTTCAAATGTGAGGTGGTCCCTAAAAAAATGGCTTTGTAAATTTTGTTGTAAAAATGAGAAATCACTGGTCAACTTTTAACCCTTATAATTTCCTAACAAAAAAAAATTTTGGTTCCAAAATTGTGCTGATGTAAAGTAGACATGTGGGAAATGTTATTTCTTAACTATTTTGTGTGACATATTTCTCTGTTTTAAGGGAAAAAAAATTCAAAGTTTGAAAAATTGCAAAATTTTCGCCATATTTGCGTTATTTTAAAAATTAAACGCAAGGTATATCGAAGAAATTTTACCACTAACGTGAAGTACAATATGTCACGAGAAAACATTCTCAGAATCGCGAAGATCCGTTCAAGCGTTCCAGAGTTATAACCTCATAAAGAGACAGTGGTCAGAATTGTAAAAATTGGCCCGGAAATTAACGTGCAAACCACCCTTGGGGGTGAAGGGGTTAAGCAGCCCTATCTCATGGTCTTGCTCTCTTTGATCCAGTATATGGGGCCAGGATCGGCGTCAGCACCCGGCACACCCGGGCAAGTGCCGGGGCCCTGAGCAGGCGGGGGGGCCCACTCGCCGTCTGGCACCCCGGCGCCCGTTAGCGGTGTCAGTGCCGCCACTGGGCCCCCCCGCTTGCTCAGGGCCCCGGCTGCGGCCAGCTCAATACTCACCTCTCCCCGTGCCACCGCTGCCGCAGCTCCGCCTCCGGGCTCCAGGGGGCGCCTGCAGGACGCCGGCGCTTCCCCTCACAGCAGCGCCGCTGAATGACGTCATCATTCAGCGGCCGGCTGTGGCAGTGAGTGCGCGGACGCCGGCCAGGTGAGATGTTTGTGTGTGTGTCTCTGTGTGTATGTAGTGCAATGCTTTGTGTGTGTGTGTGTGTGTGTGTGTCTGCTGTATGTGTGATGGTGATGGGGGGAGGGCAGTGATGATGATGATGGGGAGGCAATGATGATTGATGATGATGGGCAGGCAATGATATTGCTGTGGAGACAATGATGATTATGGGCAGGCATGATGATGATGGGCAGGAAGTGATGATGATGGGCAGGCAGTGATGATGATGGGCAGGCAATGATATTTATGGGGAGGCAATGATGATTATGGGCAGGCATTGATGATGATGGGCAGGCAGTGATGATGATGGGCAGGCAGTGATGATGATGGGGAGGCAATGATGATTATGGGCAGGCATTGATGATTATGGGCAGGCAGTGATGATGATGGGCAGGCAATGATATTGATGGGGAGGCAATGATGTTTATGGGCAGGCATTGATGATGATGGCAGGCAGTGATGATGATGGGGAGGCGATGATGATGATGATGGGGAGGAAATGATGATGATGGGGAGGCGATGATGATAATGGGCAGGCAATGATGATGATGGGCAGGCAATGATGATGATAATGGGCTGGCAATGATGATGATGGGAGTCTTTCCACGGCGCCCTTTCCTGAGCCGTAACAGTGCAGAACGCAGCACTGCACAGAGGAGAGCTCCATATTTTGTATGGAGCTTTATATGGGGACCAGTATCCTGTATGGAGCATTATATGGGGGATGGAGGGGTGACATCCTGCATGGGGTATTATATGGGTGATGAGGGGGAGACTGTGGTGCCCATAATATTGTATGGAGGACTGTACTGTCCAGTCTGTACTGTGCGCTGTGAGGATTTGGCGGTTTTTGAGCTATTGTACAATTTACAATAGCTATCAGTCGTAATGGAAGAAGAGAAGTGTTTGGCATTGTGCTATACCCATATTTCTCTGCAGTATCTGTGCATCATGAATCGTGGTCTGTGTTAAAGGGGCCCACTGAGACTCTTTCGCCCGGGGCCCATGAAAACCTGGAGCCGGCCCTGTATGGGGCACCATCCTTTCCTCCTTATTCCTCTTCTTAGAGAGTGTAGCCTGTCCTGCCTTTCTGCAGCCCCTGCGGCGAGGAGGAGTTCTGCCACTTGTACTCGCCTCCACCACAGTCTGCATAGGAGTCATTCCCACTCCCCCTGTCTTCTTGGAACAGCAAGTCCCCACTTAACCAGGTGTCGGCCCCTTTACCTGGAGCTACCCAGTTTGTTTCGGTCATATGTTTGGTCACCCCAAAGTCCCCACTTTGGTCTGACCCACACTTTCTTCCGGTCACCAGGCACTCGGTATCTTTGACTTTAGGTGGTGCTACCTCTGTTTTACCCACCACACTATCAGAAACAACTACAGCCGCCTGCTGGTATAGGGCTCTCTTAGGGTCATTCCGGTTCCCTTCTGAGCAATCAGCCAGTCCTTCGTCCCACACCTCCCAAAACCGTTCAAAATCCCGGCCTATTACTATAGGGTATGGCAAGTATGGGACTACAGGGACATCATGGCTAAAAATAATAGTGGGCGTCTAAATGATTACCCTGGATACCGAATACTCCCTAGCGACCCCATGAATGCAATGGACTTCCATCTTCCTTCCGGGAATCAGATAGACAGGGAGTGAATCGCTCAGCAGGGTCACCTGGCTCCCTGAGTCTAGAAGTCCACTCACACACTCTCCATTGACTATTAGAGAAGAGATCTGTGACCCACTTTCAGATGTAAAGTCAGTACACCATTCTGGACATGCGCTGTTCGAACCCTGAACCCTGCAATAGTCCCTCGGCTTATCCGCCGCCACCTCTTTTCTCCTCACCCACTCAGTTTGGGACTCCGCCCCCTCTGAGTGTGGCAGTACTTTATTAGGATTTACTGGTTCCCTAGTCTCGCTAGTGACCTCAGAATCCTTTCCCCACAGATCCTAAAACAAACAGAAATCCTGGCCTATAATTATAGGGCGCACCAAGTCCCGAACGACGCCGACTTCATGGGACTCAGTGCCATGCATCATTTCAATGTCCACTCTGGCCATAGGGTAGTCCTTTACATAACCATGTATACATCGAACGCTGACTTTTTTCCCTGGTAATATGTTGAGAGGAAAAGTGGCCCTCACCAAGGTCACTAAGCTCCCAGAGTCTAGCAGCGCCGTTACTGCGTCACCATTCACCTTCATGGGACATACTTGAGGACCCTGATTGGGGAACGGGTTCCCTGTTATGATTTGGTAGCTGAGGAGAGCAGGCAAAAAAGGAAATACACCAGAGAGGTTGGAATCTATGGGATTGCAGTACCCTGACTAACCACCACAACTAAAGGCAGCCGTGGAGCGTACCTACGTTGGTCCTAGACGCCTCGTCACAGCCTGAGAAGCTAACTACACCTAAAGACAGAAAGAGGAAAACTATCTGCCCTGGAGCAGATCCCCAAAGAACATAGAAAGCCCCCAAACATGTAATGGCGGTTAGACAAGAGGAAATACAGACACAGACAGAAAATAGTATGAGCAAACGTTGGGGCCCAAACTTCCTAGATAGAAAAGGATAGGAAGGACACTTACTGCAATCCCAAAAAAAACCTAAAAAGTACCAACTCTACTAATTACAAAAACACCTGAGATCACACGACCACTACCACCTAAATTAGTTCTCTGGTGTAACAAAACTAAACAGCAGCCACTGAAAAAACTGGAAAAGGCAAATGAACAAACAACAGTGGCTGAACTAAACTGAGAGGAGCACAAGCCCCGGAGGGGACCCGGCAGACCCCCACAGAAGTGCAGGACAAAATGCAAAAAGCAAGCACCAAAAAACTAAAATAAGAAAATGTCTTATCTGTTAGCAGAAGATGCAGGCACGAAACAGCAAGCTTCAAAGTGAACAGGAATCAAAGATGAGACCAGAACAATTGATCACCGGCAACCCTGATGGGAGGGAACCTCCCTTATATTAGACCAGTCAGTAACACCTGATCGCCAATCTTCACAATCTTCATTGAATAGCTCAGTACTGTTTGTAACCACCAGAGGGAGCTTCTGCTCAGAATTCATTTCTAGCACATTCACAACAGTACCCCCCCTTGAGGAGGGGTCACCGAACCCTCATTTGAGCAACCAGGTAGGTCAGGATGAGCTCTGTGATACGCACGGATGAGTCTCCTAGCATGGATGTCCGAAGCAAACACCCAAGAATTGTCCTCCTGACCATAACCTCTCCACTTAACCAAATACTGGAGTTTCCGTCTAGAAAAACGAGAATCCAATATTTTCTCAACCACATACTCCAGATTGCCCTCAACCAAAACAGGGTCAGGAGGCACAGCCATAGGAACCACTGGCTCGACAAACCTCTTCAATAAGGACTTGTGGAACACGTTATGGATCTTAAATGTCCCTGGAAGAAGTAAACGAAAGGAAACAGGATTAAGAATCTCCATGATCTTATAAGGTCCAATGAACCTAGGCTTAAACTTAGGAGATGCAACTCTCATAGGGATATTTCTTGAGGACAACCAGACCAAGTCCCCCACTTTAAACCGAGGACCATCAGTCCTATGCCGGTTGGCAAACCGCTGGGCCCTCTCCTGAGAGAGGGACAACCTCTCCACTACCTGGTCCCAAATCTGCTGCATACGCTCCACAACAGAGTCAACACCTGGACAGACAGAAGCCTCCGTCTGTCCTGAAGAAAATCGAGGGTGAAACCCAAAATTGCAAAAAAATGGAGACATCAAAGTGGCAGAGCTAGCCCTATTATTAAGAGCAAACTCAGCCAAAGGCAAAAAAGAGACCCAGTCATCCTGATCAGCAGACACAAAGCATCTTAGATAAGTCTCCAATGTCTGGTTTGTTCCCTCAGTTTGTCCATTGGTCTGAGGATGAAAAGCAGAGGAGAAAGACAATTGAACACCAAGTTTAGAACAAAAAGTCCTCCAAAATCTGGAAACAAACTGGACTCCTCTGTCAGACACAATGTTCTCAGGAATGCCGTGTAACCGAACCACGTGCTGAAGGAACAAAGGCACCAATTCAGAGGAGGAAGGCAACTTAGGTAATGGCACAAGATGTATCATTTTGGAAAACCTATCACAAATCACCAGATAACGGTCATTCTCTGAGAAACAGGGAGGTCGGAAATTAAATCCATAGAGATATGGGTCCATGGTCTCTTGGGCACAGGCAATGGCATCAACAAACCACTAACGCGAGAGCAAGGCTTGGAGCGAGAGCAAGTCCCGCAGGACTGCACAAATTCCCTGACGTCACGAGACAAAGTAGGCCACCAAAAGGACCGACTAACCAAGTCTCTGGTACCAAAAATTCCGGGATGACCGGCCAACGTGGAACAATGAATCTCAGACATCACACTCTTTTTCCACCGGTCTGGGACAAACAATTTCCCAATAGGGCAGCGCTCGGGTTTATCCTCCTGACACCCTTCCAGGGCACTCAGACTAGCGGTGGACACCGCGTCCAATGCAGAGACCTATCCTCACTACCGGACTCCTTCACAACAGGTTACTAGTGCAATAGAGGCATTGTCCTCTTCCTCATCTCACCCCACCAACACAGGCTATATCCAGCCCTTTCTTTCTTCCCTATGTGGATCAACCCCCTTCCCAGTAGTATCTGTGACTGATGAAGGTCCATGATATAGGACCGAAACGTTTCGTGTTACTACTGTGAATAAAAATCTTTATTCTCACTATACTAAAGTTGAGTGCCGAGTTCATTTTCTATTAGATACGGTTTGGGAACCTACTCTGGCACCTTCTTGGTTGTGCACACGGTTATTTTTTCACCCTTCCAGAGCCAGTCTCAAATTGGGCGAGATGGCGGAAAGAACTACACCCTCTTTCAAAATAACAGCAGGATCAGATAACTCAGGAGAGTCCGCAAGGAAACTCCTCGAGAGGGCATCCGCCTTAACATTCTTAGTGCCAGGAAGAAAGGAAACCACAAAATTAAAATGTGTGAAAAACAAGGCCCACCTGGCCTGTCTAGGATTAAGTCGCTTGGCTGATTCCAGATAAACCAGATTCTTATGGTCCGTGAGGACCACCACGTGATGTTTGGCTCCCTCCAGCCAATGTCTCCACTCTTCAAAAGCCCACTTCATGGCCAATAACTCCCGATTACCCACGTCATAATTACGTTCAGTTGGAGAAAATTTTCGAGAGAAAAAGGCACAAGGGTTACTTTTAGAGGTCTCTGGATCTCTTTGGGACAAAACGGCACCTGCCCCAATTTCAGAGGCATCAACCTCCACCTGAAATGGCAGAGAAACATCAGGCTGCCGTAGAACAGGAGCAGAAGTGAATCTCTGCTTAAGTTCCTGAAACCCTTTTTGGTCAAATCAGTCAATGGTTTAACAATAACAGAGAAATTACCAATAAATTTACGATAAAAATTGGCAAAACCCAAGAATCTCTGAAGAGCCTTTAATGAAGTAGGTTGGACCCAATCACAGATGGCCTGAACCTTGACCGGGTCCATTTCAATAACAGATAGGGACAAAATGAATCCCAGAAATGAGATCCTCTGTACGCCAAAAAGACACTTTGATCCCTTCACATACAGAGCATTCTCTCTCAAAATCTGGAACACAGTCCGAACATGTTTCACATGAGAGTCCCAGTCATTGGAAAAAATCAAGATATCATCCAAATAAACAATCAGAAATTTATCCACAAAATCCCTGAAAATGTCATTCATGAAGGACTGGAAGACAGAAGGAGCATTAGTGAGCCCAAAGGGCATCACTAGGTACTCAAAATGCCCCTCTGGGGTATTTAATGCCGTCTTCCATTCATCCCCGTGCTTAATGCGAATAAGGTTATATGCCCCCCTGAGGTCAAGCTTGGTAAACCAAGTAGCACTTTTCACCCTGGAAAACAGGTCAGAAATCAAGGGTAACGGATATTGATATTTCACAGTGATATTGTTCAAGAGACGATAATCAATACACGGCCTTAATGAACCATCCTTTTTGGCCACAAAGAAAAAACCGGCACCCAAGGGTGAAGAGGATGGTCTGATATGACCCTTCTCCAATGACTCCTTGATATAAGACCGCATAGCGTCATGTTCAGGTACAGACAAGTTAAAAAAGCGACCTTTAGGGAATTTACTACCAGGCACTAATTCAATAGCGCAGTCATAGCTCCTATGGGGGGGCAAGGATGCAGATTTACTTTCGCTAAACACATCAGAAAAATCAGTCAAAAAGTCAGGAACATCCTGAGCCTGGGGGGAGGCAGAAAAAACAGGAGTGTTGGCATTAACACATTGGCAGCCCCAACTGGTTACAGACACAGATTTCCAATCCAAAACAGGATTATGAGACTGTAACCAAGGGAAACCCACTACGATAATGTCATGCAGATTATACAGCACCAAAAATTTGCAACTCTCCTGATGATCAGGTTCAACCCTCATTATCACCTGAGTAGAAAACTGAGGTTTATTCTCAGCCAAAGGGGTAGAATCGATCCCCAGTAGGGGAATAGACTTCCGTTGGGGTATCAAGGGAAACCCACAACGTTTAGCAAAATCAAAATCCATCAGGTTAATAGCTGCTCCCGTGTTGTGAATGGGTTTGAGATGAGTTCTGAGCAGAGGCTCCCTCTGGTGGTTACAAGCGGTGCTAGTGAAGATTGTGAGGACTGGGAATCAGGTGTTACTGACTGGTCTTATATAAGGGAGTCATTTTCCCATCAGGGTTGCCGGTGATCAATTGTTCTGGTCTGAATCCTTCATTCCAGTTTCCCTTGTAGCCTGCTGTGTCGTGTCTGCATCTCCTGCTATCAGATAAGATTTTTTCTTCTTTTGTGTTTGTGCTATATTTTTGCATTTTGTCCTGCATTTCTGTGGGGGCCTTCTGGGTCTCTTCCGGGGGCTTCTGCCCTCTCAGTTTAGTTCAGCCACTGAGTTTTGTTCTTTTGCTTTTTCCAGTTTTTTCAGTGGCTGCTGTTTTGATTTTGTTACACCAGAGAACTAATTTAGGTGGAAGAGGTCGTGTGATCTCAGGTGATTTTGAAATTAGTAGAGTTGGTGCTTTTCAGGGTTTTCTGAGATTGCAGTAAGTACCCTTCCTATCCTTTTCTATTTAGATAGTTTGGGCCCCAGCGTTTGCTCATACTATTTTCTTTCTGTGTCAGTATTTCCTCTTGTCTAACCGCCATTACATGTTTGGGGGCTTTCTATTATCTTTGGGGTTCTGCTCCGGGGCAGATAGCTTTCCTCTTTCTAACTTTAGGTGTAGTTAGTTTCTCAGGCTGTGACGAGGCGTCTAGGACCAACGTAGGAACGCTCCACGGCTGCCTCTAGTTGTGGTGGTTAGTCAGGGTACTGCAATCTCATAGATTCCAACTGCTCTGGTGTATTGCCTTTTTTTTTGCCTGCACTCCTCAGCTACCGAAACATAACAGTATCACCGGCCATAAAAATTGAAAATTGTATGGTACTCACAGAAGGGAAAAAATATTGTGAAAGAAAAAAGGTTGTCAGAGTTGTCAGAGATATTTTTCTGTTTGTTGCATTTTTTTTTTTTTCCCTCTTTATCTCTGGGTGCTGGGGAGGATCTTTTCTCTCAATGGAGTTTGCACAGTTGTCTGGCCGTGTGGATCAGCTTGCCACTGAGGTTCAGAGTATTGCTGCATATCTTGCTAGGTTGCCTGTTGTGGAACCTAGGATTCCCATGCCAGATTTGTTTTTAGGGGATCGAGCTAAGTTTCAGAATTTCAAAAATAATTGTAAATTGTTTTTTGCCTTAAAATCTAAGTCCTCAGGAAACGCAGCGCAGCAGGTTCAAATTATCATCTCTCTCCTGCGCGGCGATCTCAGGATTGGGCTTTTTCCCTGATACCTGGGGATCCTGTTTTAAGTGATGTTGATGCGTTTTTTCAGGCTTTGGGGTTATTGTACGATGAGCCTAATGTCATGATCAAGCTGAAAAAGCCTTGTTGGCATTAAATCAGGGGCTTGATGACGCTGAGTTATACTGTCAGAGATTCCGTAGGTGGGCAGTCCTGACCAAATGGAATGACGACGCTTTGGCGGCCCTTTTCCGGAAGGGTCTGTCAGATAATGTAAAAGATGTTATGGTGGGATTCCCTGTCCCCTCTGGTCTCAATGATTCTATGTCATTAGCGATTCAAATTGACAGACGTTTGCGTGAGCGGAGAAGTATGCGTGGAATGGTGTTGCGTTGTGAGCCAGCTTCTGAACCCATGCAGTGTGATGGAGTGGTGTCTGGGGCACAGCGTCATGAGTTTCGAAAGCGCAATGGGTTATGTTTCTACTGTGGTGATGCCTCTCATGCTATTTCAGTCTGCTCTAAGCGGGGAAGATGTTTTGCACGCTCAGTTGTCTTGGGTAGTGTTCAGACTAAGTTTTTATTAACTGTCACTCTGATATGCTCTCTGTCCTCATTTCTGCTCAGGCTTTCGTTGATTCTGGAGCAGCTATTAACCTGATGGATTATGATTTTGCTAAACGTTGTGGGTTTCCCTTGATACCCCTACAGAAGTCTATTCCCCTACTGGGGATCGATTCTACCCCTTTGGCTGAGAATAAACCCCAGTTTTCTACTCAGGTGATAATGAGGGTTGAACCTGATCACCAGGAGTGCTGCAAATTTTTGGTTCTATATAATCTGCATGACATTATCGTGCTGGGTTTCCCTTGGTTACAGTCTCATAATCCTGTTTTGGATTGGAAATCTGTGTCTGTGACCAGTTGGGGCTGCCAATGTGTTAATACCAACACTCCTGTTTTTTCTGCCTCCCCCCAGGCTCAGGATGTTCCTCACTTTTTGTTTGATTTTTCTGATGTGTTTAGCGAAAGTAAATCTGCATCCTTGCCTCCCCATAGGAGCTATGACTGCGCTATTGAATTAGTGCCGGGTAGTAAATTCCCTAAAGGTTGCCTTTTTAACTTGTCTGTACCTGAACATGACGCTATGCGGTCTTATATCAAGGAATCATTGGAGAAGGGTCATATCAGACCATCCTCTTCACCCTTAGGTGCCGGTTTTTTCTTTGTGGCCAAAAAAGATGGTTCATTAAGGCCGTGTATTGATTATCGTCTCTTGAACAATATTACTGTGAAATATCAATACCCGTTACCCTTGATTTCTGACCTGTTTTCCAGGGTGAAAAACGCTACTTGGTTTACCAAGCTTGACCTCAGGGGGGCGTATAACCTTATTCGCATTAAGCACGGGGATGAATGGAAGACGGCATTCAATACCCCTGAAGGGCATTTTGAGTACCTAGTGATGCCCTTTGGGCTCACTAATGCTCCTTCCGTCTTCCAGTCCTTCATGAATGACATTTTCAGGGATTTTGTGGATAAATTTCTGATTGTTTATTTGGATGATATCTTGATTTTTTCTAATGACTGGGACTCTCATGTGAAACATGTTCGAACTGTATTCCAGATTTTGAGAGAGAATGCTCTGTATGTGAAGGGATCAAAGTGTCTTTTTGGCGTACAGAGGATCTCATTTCTGGGATTCATTTTGTCCCCATCTGTTATTGAAATGGACCCGGTCAAGGTTCAGGCCATCTGTGATTGGGTCCAACCTACTTCATTAAAGGCTCTTCAGAGATTTTTGGGTTTTGCCAATTTTTATCGTAAATTTATTGGTAATTTCTCGGTTATTGTTAAACCATTAACTGATTTGACCAGAAAGGGTTCTGATGTGGTGAATTGGCCTCCTGAGGCAGTCTCTGCATTTCAGGAACTTAAGCAGAGATTCACTTCTGCTCCTGTTCTACGGCAGCCTGATGTTTCTCTGCCATTTCAGGTGGAGGTTGATGCCTCTGAAATTGGGGCAGGTGCCGTTTTGTCCCAAAAAGATCCAGAGACCTCTAAAAGTAACCCTTGTGCCTTTTTCTCTCGAAAATTTTCTCCTACTGAACGTAATTATGACGTGGGTAATCGGGAGTTATTGGCCATGAAGTGGGCTTTTGAAGAGTGGAGACATTGGCTGGAGGGAGCCAAACATCAGGTGGTGGTCCTTACGGACCATAAGAATCTGGTCTATCTGGAATCTGCCAAGCGACTCAATCCTAGACAGGCCAGGTGGGCCTTGTTTTTAACACGTTTTAATTTTGTGGTTTCCTTTCTTCCTGGCACTGAGAATGTTAAGGCGGATGCCTCTCGAGGAGTTTCCTTGCGGACTCTCCTGAGTTATCTGATCCTTCTGTTATTTTGAAAGAGGGTGTAGTTCTTTCCGCCATCTCGCCCAATTTGAGACTTGCTCTGGAGGGGTGTCAGGAGGATAGGCCCGAGCGCTGCCCTGTTGGAAAATTGTTTGTCCCGGACCAATGGAAAAAGAGTGTGATGTCTGAGATTCATTGTTCCGCATTGGCTGGGCATCCCGGAATTTTTGGTACCAGAGACTTGGTTAGTCGGTCCTTTTGGTGGCCTACCTTGTCTCGTGATGTCAGGGAATTTGTGCAGTCCTGCGGGACTTGCTCTCGCTCCAAGCCTTGCTCTCGCTCTAGTGGTTTGTTGATGCCATTGCCTGTGCCCAAGAGACCATGGACCCATATCTCTATGGATTTCATTTCCGATCTTCCTGTTTCTCAGAGAATGACCACCATCTGGGTAATTTGTGATAGGTTTTCCAAAATGATACATCTTGTGCCATTACCTAAGTTGCCTTCCTCCTCTGAATTGGTGCCGTTGTTCCTTCAGCACGTGGTTCGTTTACACGGCATTCCTGAGAACATTGTGTCTGACAGAGGAGTCCAGTTTGTTTCCAGATTTTGGAGGACTTTTTGTTCTAGACTGGGTGTTCAATTGTCTTTCTCCTCTGCATTTCATCCTCAGACCAATGGTCAAACTGAGAGAACAAACCAGACATTGGAGACTTATCTAAGATGCTTTGTGTCTGCTGATCAGGATGACTGGGTCTCTTTTTTGCCTTTGGCTGAGTTTGCTCTTAATAATAGGGCTAGCTCTGCCACTTTGATGTCTCCGTTTTTCTGTAATTCTGGGTTTCACCCTCGATTTTCTTCAGGACAGACGGAGGCTTCTGTCTGTCCAGGTGTTGACTCTGTTGTGGAGCGTATGCAACAGATTTGGGACCAGGTAGTGGAGAGGTTGTCCCTCTCTCAGGAGAAGGCCCAGCGGTTTGCTAACCGGCATAGGACTGATGGTCCTCGGTTTAAAGTGGGGGACTTGGTCTGGTTGTCCTCAAAGAATATTCCTATGAGAGTAGCATCTCCTAAATTTAAGCCTAGGTTCATTGGACCTTATAAGATCATGGAGATTATTAATCCTGTTTCTTTTCGTTTGCTTCTTCCAGGGACATTTAAGATCCATAACGTGTTCCACAAGTCCTTGTTGAAGAGATTTGTTGAGCCAGTGGTTCCTGCTGCTGTGCCTCCTGACCCTGTTTTGGTTGAGGGCAATCTGGAGTATGTGGTTGAGAAAATATTGGATTCTCGTTTTTCTAGACGGAAACTCCAATATTTGGTTAAATGGAGAGGTTATGGTCAGGAAGACAATTCTTGGGTGTTTGCTTCAGACATCCATGCTAGGAGACTTATCCGTGCGTATCATAGAACTCATCCTGACCGACCTGGTTGCTCAAATGAGGGTTCGGTGACCCCTCCTCAAGGGGGGGGTACTGTTGTGAATGGGTTTGAGATGAGTTCTGAGCAGAGGCTCCCTCTGGTGGTTACAAGCGGTGCTAGTGAAGATTGTGAGGACTGGGAATCAGGTGTTACTGACTGGTCTTATATAAGGGAGTCATTTTCCCATCAGGGTTGCCGGTGATCAATTGTTCTGGTCTGAATCCTTCATTCCAGTTTCCCTTGTAGCCTGCTGTGTCGTGTCTGCATCTCCTGCTATCAGATAAGATTTTTTCTTCTTTTGTGTTTGTGCTATATTTTTGCATTTTGTCCTGCACTTCTGTGGGGGCCTTCTGGGTCTCTTCCGGGGGCTTCTGCCCTCTCAGTTTAGTTCAGCCACTGAGTTTTGTTCTTTTGTTTTTTCCAGTTTTTTCAGTGGCTGCTGTTTTGATTTTGTTACACCAGAGAACTAATTTAGGTGGAAGAGGTCGTGTGATCTCAGGTGATTTTGAAATTAGTAGAGTTGGTGCTTTTCAGGGTTTTCTGAGATTGCAGTAAGTACCCTTCCTATCCTTTTCTATTTAGATAGTTTGGGCCCCAGCGTTTGCTCATACTATTTTCTTTCTGTGTCAGTATTTCCTCTTGTCTAACCGCCATTACATGTTTGGGGGCTTTCTATTATCTTTGGGGTAATGCTCCGGGGCAGATAGCTTTCCTCTTTCTACTTTAGGTGTAGTTAGTTTCTCAGGCTGTGACGAGGCGTCTAGGACCAACGTAGGAACGCTCCACGGCTGCCTCTAGTTGTGGTGGTTAGTCAGGGTACTGCAATCTCATAGATTCCAACTGCTCTGGTGTATTGCCTTTTTTTTTGCCTGCACTCCTTCAGCTACCGAAACATAACACTCCCGTATCAACAAAAGCCTGAGCAGAAAATGTGGACAGGGAGCAAATCAGGGTAACAGTCAACAAAAATTTAGTCTGAACACTACCCAAGACAACTGAGCGTGCAAAACGTCTTCCCCGCTTAGGGCAAACTGAAATAGCATGAGAGGCATCACCACAGTAGAAACATAACCCATTGCGTTTTCGAAACTCATGACGCTGTGCCCCAGAAGCCACTCTATCACACTGCATGTGTTCAGAAGCTGGTTCACAAGGCAACACTATTCCACGCATACCTCTACGCTCACGCAAACGTCTGTCAATTTGAATCGCTAATGACATAGAATCATTGAGACCAGAGGGGACAGGGAATCCCACCATAACATCCTTTACATTCTCTGACAGACCCTTCCGAAAAAGGGCTGCCAAAGCATCGTCATTCCATTTGGTCAGGACTGCCCACCTTCGGAATCTCTGACAGTATAACTCAGCGTCCTCAAGCCCCTGATTTAATGGAGGAGTGGAGGTCAGCCAGGTCCCCTCCGGGGGCTTGTGCTTCTCTCAGTTTATCTGAGCCACTGTTATTTGTTCATTTGCCTTTTCCAGTTTTTTCAGTGGTTGCTGCTTAGTTTTGTTACACCAGAGAACTAATTTAGGTGGTAGAGGTCGTGTGATCTCAGGTGTTTTTTGCAATTAGTGAGTTTGTATTTTTTTAGGGTTTTTTGGATTGCAGAAGTGTCCTTCCTATCCTTTTCTTTCTAGGAAGATTGGGCCCCAACGTTTGCTCATACTATTTTCTGTCTGTGTCTGTATTTCCTCTTGTCTAACCGCCATTACATGTTTGGGGACTTCCTATGTTCTTTGGGGATCTGCTCCGGGGCAGATAGTTTTCCTCTTTCTATCTTTAGGTGTAGTTAGCTTCTCAGGCTGTGACGAGGCGTCTAGGACCAACGTAGGTACGCTCCACGGCTGCCTTTAGTTGTGGTGGTTAGTCAGGGTACTGCAATCCAGTAGATTCCAACCTCTCTGGTGTATTGCCTTTTTTACCTGCTCTCCTCAGCTACCAAATCATATCAGTGTCCTATGCTGCAGTCCATCTGCTCGATAGTCTGGGAACACCGGGCAGCTATATGTCCTGGCTCGTGGCACCTCCAACAAATAATATCACCCGCAGGGACCTTGGGCACCACCTCCCCCCGCCATTTTGACCTTGGGTGCCCCACCCCTTTTTGGGACTCTGCCTCTGTTGGGGCCCCCAGTACAGAATGGGCTGCCTCCCCAAGGAGCCTTCCATTCCCTGGTATCTTTCAACCAGTCCGACCAGTTCATCGGCATTCTGGGGATCACCCTGGGCAACCCAAGTTTGTATGGGCTTCGGCAGGGCGTACACAAACCGATGCATCACCACTCTTTCCACTATCAGCGCAGGCGTAGCGGACTCTGGCTGCTGCCATTTCTGGGCCAGGTGCAACAGGTCAAAAATTTGGGAGCGCGGTGGTTTGTCCCGGTGATAGGCCCAGCGGTGGACTCACTGTGCCCTGATAGTCATTGTCACCCCCAATTGTGCGAGGATCTCAACCTTTAGTTTATGATACTCCTTGGCGTCCTGCAATGTCAAGTCATAGTACGCCTTCAGGGGCTCCGCCGTCAGGTACGGCACCAATATCTCTGCCCACTGCTCTGGCGGAAGTTTTTCTCTCTCAGCAACCCTCTCAAATACCGTCAGGAAAGCATCAACATCATCCCAGGAGTCATTTTCTGCAATGTGCGTCTTACCGCCTTCCTGACATGGGTGTCATCAGCCCGACCTGGGGTTAGGGCGCTCGTCCAGCCCTGGATGGCGTTTACCAGAAGCTGCATCTGCTGGCATTGCTCCTGCTGGCTCTGTTGCATCTGCTGCTGGTTCTGCTGCATCTGCTGCCGTTGCTCCTGCTGGCTCTGTTGCATCTGCTGCTGGTTCTGCTGCATCTGTTGCCGATGCTCCTGCTGGCTCTGTTGCATCTGCTGCTGGTTCTGCTGCATCTGTTGCCGATGCTCCTGCTGGCTCTGTTGAATCTGCTGCAACAACAGCCTGTTGGTCTCTTGCTGCTGTGACTGCCACTTTACCAAGTTTTTCAGCAGGTCCTCCATTTTCACCGGCAATGCTTGCTGGCTTGCTACAGACATGCAGTAACACTCTCACTTCTCCGCTGGGAACGCTGCCCGCACGTCTCCACCAATTGTAGGGATTTGTCTCGCTCAGGTGCGACGGGAGGCAAACAGGAGAGCGACTGCACTCGACGGTCCAAGCAAGTTTATTTAAACATCATAAACTGCTCTGGTTAGAAAAACAAAAACAGCCTTCTCCGAATCAAAGTAACAAAAAGGCAAATACACAGTCCATGCAGTACAGCGGGTCAGTGTCTTTAGCACACACCCAATGGAGGTCTCCACACCTCCAGCCACAGACACCTGTGGTCAGCAGTAATCTACTTTATATAGCTGACACCCAGCTAACACAGATCACATGATTGGTCATGTGGGAGTGACATCATCACAGGTCCTTAAACACATACAAAGTGACATCTATCTACGTGACCCTTAATCTACAATAGATATATCTATTTTTATTTTTTTTTATTTTTTATGTATAATTTTCGGTAGTGTTTTAATATTTTTTTATTATTTTCTCAATAAAGTTTTTCAAGTGGCTAGTAGTGTTGAGCAATACGATACCGCAAGTATCGGGTATCGGCCGATATTAGCTCTATCGGCCTTTCGATACTTAGTTTCGATATTTTCCATATATCGTATACCGGAATAGGAAGTTCCCATAATTCTTTGAGAGGCAATGTGATTTTAGTCAGCCAATGAGGAATCCTAAGAAGTGTGGGCACATCCTGTACTGCTGCGGTCATGTTAACTAATGGCATGGCTGTGATTGGATGCTGAAATGATGTCAGAATGCACTATAAAAGGCGCCGCCGCCATTTTAGCGTCACTGTGCTGTGAATTCAGTAAGGGACAGAACGCTGCTGTGCTGACTCTGAGGGACAGTTAGAGATTGCGATTTAGTGTACTGTGCTGTAGGCAGGCTAGCACCAACCGCTGTGTAAAGCTTCCTTTTGCCTGCAGTGTTGTTTTAACAGCTCTGCAAGGTGTGTGTGAGTGCAGGTGACGCTGCAGTTTGCTCTGCATGCAACGCTGTCTGTAGGCATCTGCACGTGTCACTCACAGACTCTTTTTTTTTTCTTCAGTGTAATTCTTGCAGCTCCATGCAATTTAACTATTAGTGTGACGCGCTTCCATCCGTCTCCAATACATTGGTTGCAAACACTATAGAAGTAGACAAAGGAGTAGCCTTTCACAGATTGTGAACAGTTGTGTTTCAGTGTTCACTTCAGTCTGTGTTTTTTATTTTTTGAGTGCACATCACGCTCCAGTTACTTGTTCAAGCACTGCTGCTTGTACTCTGCTGAGCGTGTCTCAGTACCTCATCCTTTTCATTTATCTCCAATTGGTTCTGCTCCATTCCATTTAAAATATAATCTATTAGTGTGACGCGCTTCCATCCGTATCCAATACATTGGTTGCAAACACTATAGAAGTAGACAAAGGAGTAGCCTTTCACAGATTGTGAACAGTTGTGTTTCAGTGTTCACTTCAGTCTGTGTTTTTTATTTTTTGAGTGCACATCACGCTCCAGTTACTTGTTCAAGCACTGCTGCTTGTACTCTGCTGAGCGTGTCTCAGTGCCTCATCCTTTTCATTTATCTCCAATTGGTTCTGCTCCATTCCATTTAAAATATAATCTATTAGTGTGACGCGCTTCCATCCGTATCCAATACATTGGTTGCAAACACTATAGAAGTAGACAAAGGAGTAGCCTTTCACAGATTGTGAACAGTTGTGTTTCAGTGTTCACTTCAGTCTGTGTTTTTTATTTTTTGAGTGCACATCACGCTCCAGTTACTTGTTCAAGCACTGCTGCTTGTACTCTGCTGAGCGTGTCTCAGTGCCTCATCCTTTTAATTTATCTCCAATTGGTTCTGCTCCATTCCATTTAAAATATAATCTATTAGTGTGACGCGCTTCCATCCGTATCCAATACATTGGTTGCAAACACTATAGAAGTAGACAAAGGAGTAGCCTTTCACAGATTGTGAACAGTTGTGTTTCAGTGTTCACTTCAGTCTGTGTTTTTTATTTTTTGAGTGCACATCACGCTCCAGTTACTTGTTCAAGCACTGCTGCTTGTACTCTGCTGAGCGTGTCTCAGTGCCTCATCCTTTTCATTTATCTCCAATTGGTTCTGCTCCATTCCATTTAAAATATAATCTATTAGTGTGACGCGCTTCCATCCGTATCCAATACATTGGTTGCAAACACTATAGAAGTAGACAAAGGAGTAGCCTTTCACAGATTGTGAACAGTTGTGTTTCAGTGTTCACTTCAGTCTGTGTTTTTTATTTTTTGAGTGCACATCACGCTCCAGTTACTTGTTCAAGCACTGCTGCTTGTACTCTGCTGAGCGTGTCTCAGTGCCTCATCCTTTTCATTTATCTCCAATTGGTTCTGCTCCATTCCATTTAAAATATAATCTATTAGTGTGACGCGCTTCCATCCGTATCCAATACATTGGTTGCAAACACTATAGAAGTAGACAAAGGAGTAGCCTTTCACAGATTGTGAACAGTTGTGTTTCAGTGTTCACTTCAGTCTGTGTTTTTTATTTTTTGAGTGCACATCACGCTCCAGTTACTTGTTCAAGCACTGCTGCTTGTACTCTGCTGAGCGTGTCTCAGTGCCTCATCCTTTTCATTTATCTCCAATTGGTTCTGCTCCATTCCATTTAAAATATAATCTATTAGTGTGACGCGCTTCCATCCGTATCCAATACATTGGTTGCAAACACTATAGAAGTAGACAAAGGAGTAGCCTTTCACAGATTGTGAACAGTTGTGTTTCAGTGTTCACTTCAGTCTGTGTTTTTTATTTTTTGAGTGCACATCACGCTCCAGTTACTTGTTCAAGCACTGCTGCTTGTACTCTGCTGAGCGTGTCTCAGTGCCTCATCCTTTTCATTTATCTCCAATTGGTTCTGCTCCATTCCATTTAAAATATAATCTATTAGTGTGACGCGCTTCCATCCGTATCCAATACATTGGTTGCAAACACTATAGAAGTAGACAAAGGAGTAGCCTTTCACAGATTGTGAACAGTTGTGTTTCAGTGTTCACTTCAGTCTGTGTTTTTTATTTTTTGAGTGCACATCACGCTCCAGTTACTTGTTCAAGCACTGCTGCTTGTACTCTGCTGAGCGTGTCTCAGTGCCTCATCCTTTTCATTTATCTCCAATTGGTTCTGCTCCATTCCATTTAAAATATAATCTATTAGTGTGACGCGCTTCCATCCGTATCCAATACATGGTTGCAAACACTATGAAGTAGACAAAGGAGTAGCCTTTCACAGATTGTGAACAGTTGTGTTTCAGTGTTCACTTCAGTCTCTGCGTAATAACCACACTTAGGCCTTATAACTTTTCTGACTTTCTTTATCAATCTACCAAGATGAAGAAGGCAGTGAGTAAGGCACGTGGTCGTGGCCGTGGAGTTTCAGCAGGGAGAGGACGTGGTGATTCTGTGGCTGCTGCTGCCCTCAGTGACACAGTATCCACCATTTATCCCCGTGAGCGTTCCTTTATGCGCACTTTGGTAGGAGCTCGGCGTGCCCCCCTGCTGCGGGAAGAACAAATTGAAGCCGTTGTTGGTTGGATGGCAGCCAATGCATCGACTTCAATTCCTTCCACCTCCTCTCAGGAACACAACACTGTTGAGCAACCATCTGTCTGTTCACCGCCTGTCAAATTGCCCAGGCAGTCAGAGAGTTCTGTACAGGAGCCAGCTGAGTCTCTGCTTCTGTTCTCAGAATCTGTTGGCTCGCAAACACGGGCACAGGCAAGCAGATTCTGCAATTTGAAGAAGAGGGAGTATGCAGTGATGCGCAACAGCTGTGTTTCTCTCAATCTGAAGAGGCGGGTGAGCCAGTGCCGATGGACAGCACACCGCAGAACGCATCTTATGATGATGATGAGACTCAGGTGCCAGGTTTTGTGGAGCATGGTGCTGCCCAGACTATCCAACAGCAGCAGGTGTTGGAAGAGGGTAGTGGAGATGATGAAGTCCGAGACCCAACATGGCGTGAGCAACAGGAAGGTGGTGGAAGCAGCTCTGAGGAAGAGATTGTCCCAACGGTACAAAGAGGAGGGAGAGGTAGGCTGCAGACTCGCTTGCCTGTAGCCTCCATTTGGCACCTGTTGGGAGCAGTTCTCTTAGAAATGTCAAAATTGGCGCTCCCATGACTTGCACTGCGTGGTCCTTTTTTGACAGACTTGTAGATGATATTTGCTATGTTCAATGCAAGCTGTGTAAGCAAAAAGTTAAAAGAGGTAAAAATATCAGTAACCTGAATACCACAAATATGTGGAAACATGTACGGACAAAGCACGTAGCTGAGTTACAAAGACACACTGGAGATGTAGGCCAACCTACAGCAGCACCTACATCTTCAGGTCGTGTTCGAGCCTCTACCTCCAGCTCACACACACCTGGTTCGGCTTCCTCACAGGATCTCCATGGAAGAACCTCGGTCACTGTTGTCCATAGACAAACTGTTATTCCACCCACAGCAGCAAGTTCACAGTCATCGTCACACTCCCAGAACAAAAAACAGCCATCGGTACCACAGGCATGGAATAAAAGACGGCCATACTCGGCAAACCATCCACGAGCACAGGCTCTGAATGCTGGCATTCCAAAACTCCTGTCCCTTGAAATGCTGTCATTCAGGCTGGTGGAGACTGACAGTTTCAGGAACTTTATGGCATTGGCAGTCCCACAATATAATGTGCCAAGCCGATTTTATTTCAGCAGGCAAGCTGTCCCTGCTCTGCAAAAACATGTCGAGGGAAACATTAAACATGCGCTACTAAACGCCGTCAGTAGCAGGGTCCACCTGACCACCGATGCGTGGACCAGTACCCATGGCCAGGGACGATACCTTTCCCTCACTGCCCATTGGGTCAATGTTGTGGAGCCGGGTACAGATCTTGCCAGTGGCGCTGTACGTGTTCTGCCAACTCCAAGGATTGCAGGAATCCAGTCTGTACACATTGATTCCTCCTCCTACTCCAGTTCCTCAGAATCATCGCTGCACGAGCCGTCACGGTATACCTCCACATGGACCCGTGAACGCTTACCTGTTGCGACCGATATGAGCACAGCCGTGGCCAAACGTCAACAGACCGTCCTGAAATTAATTTCCATGGGGAATCGAAGCCACACAGCGCAGGAGCTCTGGGATGCCATCAAGCAGGAGAGCGACGTGTGGTTTTTGTCAGCTAATCTCCAGCCAGGCTTGGTAGTGTGTGACAATGGCCGAAATCTGGTGGCAGCTCTGGGCCTTGGCAACCTCACTCACATACCATGTCTGGCACATGTGCTCAACTTGGTCGTGCAGAGTTTTTTGAGGGACTATCCGGATCTTGATGCACTGCTGCACAAGGTCCGCCTAGAGTGCGCTCACTTGCGACGTTCCAGCATGGCCAGATCGCGCATTGCAGCTCTGCAACGCAGATTTCGCCTTCCTGAACATCGCATCATATGTGACGTACCCACCAGGTGGAATTCCACGTTACATATGTTGGAGCGGTTGTGTGAGCAGCAGCCAGCAGTAATGGAGTATCAGCTGCAACAGGCGCAATCAACTCGCAATTTGCGCCGTTCACACTTCACCACTACTGAGTGGGCCTCTATGAAGGACATCTGCGACGTTTTGCGTGCGTTTGATGTCTCAACGCGGATGGCGAGTGCAGATGATGCACTAGTCAGCATGACTGTCCCCCTTATCTGCCTGCTTCAGAAATCACTGAAAGCACTAAAGGAAGAGGTTTTGGAAGAGGTGGAGGATGAGGAGTCACAAATTCAATTACCTTCAGGACAGTCAGCGCAACGTGGTTCCTCACAAAGGGCTGGGCAGGGCTCACTTTGTGAGGAGGATGAGGAGGAGGAGGAGTCAATGGAGGAGGAAGAAATCCCTACAGAGGGAGGTACACAATGCTCTAGTCAGTATGTAGAGTGAGGGTGGGGTGATGCAGAGGAGGCAGAGATGACGCCTCTTCCAGAGGACAGCCTTTGTTGGCCAGTTGGGAGTCTGCAGCACATGGTTGATTTCATGCTTCAGTGCCTGAGAAACGACCGCCGCATCGCCCACATTCTCACCACGTCAGATTATTGGGTGTACACCCTCCTAGACCCTCGCTACCGGGACAACTTACAAACCCTCATCACACCGGTGAACCGGGACCGTAAAATGCAGGAGTACCAAGACACACTGGTGCAATCCATACTGTTGTACATTCCAGCCGAGAGAGCTGCTGCTGCTGCTACTGCTTTACAAAGCAGCTCTGTGCGTCGAGGCAGTGTAGACACCTCTACAACAAGAGGGAGCAGAAGCAGCGCCTCTGCACAGGGCAAGAGCTGTATGTTACAAATGTGGCAAAGTTTTGTGACAGCGCCAGCAAGGTCTACACCATCCGAGACGGCTCCAGTCACCAGGAAGAAACGTTTCCGTAAGATGGTGACAGACTACTTGGCTTTCCCTCTAAGTGTACTCCCAGATGCCTCTTCCCCTTTCAAATTTTGGGTCTCTAAGTTGGATACATGGCCAGAGCTTAGCCAGTATGCACTGGAGGTGCTGGCTTGCCCTGCTGCCAGTGTATTATCTGAGCGTGTCTTTAGTGCTGCAGGTGGTGTAGTAACAGACCGTCGCATGCGACTACCCTCAGAGAATGTAGACCGGCTTACTTTTCTGAAAATGAACAAGGCATGGATCTCACCTGAATTTGCCTGTCCGTTTTCAGATTAAATAACTGTTTGGCAACGTTTTCCATGTCTCCTGTTATGTTCATCTTTCTACCACCTGAACTCTACTCCCTGGGCTACAACACCGCCATTTGTTGCTCGTAAGTAATTGGCAGGGGTACTGACTCCTGGCCAGCCGGGTTACAGCACGACAGCTGTTTCCTGGCAGTTGTGCTGTCGTGTTGCATTCGGGTTAGCCGACTCTATGGTGCCTGCAGTTTAGGTGATTCCTATGTGTGCTGTGGGATATGTAAATAAAGGCGGTTTCCATTGTGACAATAGGACAAGCACCCACTGTAGGACTGTGTGATTCGGTAACTGCGGACAGCTTGCGTCCTGTCAACTTACATTTTCATGGGTGCGTTCTTCTACCCGTCCGGGGTCCAGTACCGTCAACTGGTTCTCCCCAGTGCCTTTGGCCTAGGTGCCTCCATCTCGTATCCGAGTTCCACCAATGTCTGCTGTCCTTGGTAGTGCTTTGGAGCACAGTACCTCCTGCTTAGTAACCGTGTCACAGTAACGTCAGCTGTACTCGGTTGTGACATTGCCTCTTTTCCTTCTGCTACCCGTCGGGTCCAGTACCGTCAACGGGTTCTCCCCAGTGCCTTTGGCTAGGTGCCTCCATCTCCGTATCCGAGTTCCACCAACGTCTGCTGGTCCTTGGTAGTGCTTTGGAGCACAGGTACCTCCTGCTTAGTAACCGTGTCACAGTAACGTCAGCTGGTACTCGGTTGTGACATTGCCTCTTTTCCTTCTGCTACCCGTCCGGGTTCCAGCACAGTCAGCTGGACCTCGTTACTTCCATTGTCTCTTGCTCCATCTGATACCCGTCAGGGTTCCAGTAACGTCAGCTGTTTCTCGGAAATTAGACAACCTTAAAGACCACCCAGAAGAAGATGACGACAACAAGGACGACGAGCATGAAGCCAACCAGCCTGAACACCATCACAAAGAAAAAATAAAAGATTACCCAGAAGAAGATCACCAACAGGACAAAGAAGGTTAAGACAAACTACAAGATACAGAACAAGAGACAGAAGAACAATAAGCAGAAGATCAAAAAGCAGAAGAACATGAAGTATAAGACCAAAATGAAGAGCAAAATATATGCTCTAAATTCTAAGCAGAAGAAGACTAAGCAGTGTATGGGGGTGAGTCCGTTCCTCCTCGTGGTGCCCCTGGAAAATGCCTGCTGCTGCAGGCTAAACTGAACACGGACAAATACTGTTGTAATTTAAATCTTTTGTGACAGCAAGAACGGAAGGATGAACAATTCATACTTTTACAGATTACAAGTACAGGAATCTCTGTCACAAATAAGAATATGATGAAGAAGATGAAGAGGAAGAAGATGAAGAATTTGAATATGAAGAAGATTAATTAGTTTAATAATAACAATATGAGTAATGTAAACAAAAACATGAATAGCAAGAAGTTTAAGAAGAAGATTAAGAAGGTGAAGATGAAGAATAATTTGATGAGAAAGATGATGCTGCTGCTGAAGATTATGAAGGAGAAAGTGTGGCACTGGCAAAAGTTAAAAAGGTGAAGAGCATGGAAGTTGTGAAACAAACATATTTGCCAAAATAGAAAAAAGGTTAACAACATTGTCAATTTGTTAGTCAATCCAAACGTATTTCCAAAAAAAAATATATTAATGCTATTCCAATGCATTGGGTTAAACATGTATGCCTTTATTGTGTCCTCAACCTCCCCCAATACATTCTACATTAGTCTTTGTTGTTTTCCTTCATGTACAATTAACCAACAAGGCAAGAATGGTTTTTTTTAATGTCGATATTTGGTTCCCATAGACTTACATTGGACTTCCGGTATCGGAATCGGATATCGACGATATTTAGTGATATCGGCGATACCATTCCGATCCGATATTTTTAGATATCGAGCAGTATCGCTCAACACTAGTGGCTAGTAATAAGACTATCGACCATTAATCCATATATGTTCCCTGTAAAATTGATTCTTATAATGGGAAATGATACTTTGGAATAGGTATTTTACCTTAATGGTGGCATGATTGAGGGACCGGGACCTCAGGTTTAGGATACCTCCCGTGAGTACCATCGGTAGTGGGAAGTTACCCTTGGTGGGGCACGGTCCCACATATCGGGGTGAATGTAATACCTAGAAAATTCCATTTTGTATCAAACTCCCCTTTGGACAAATGTGATTGTTGGCATATGAAATAGCCCAGGGTGTCAGTGAGCTCTGGTGCTAGAAAGCTTCTATGTGAATATATAAAGGAATAATTGTAAGAAGCAACTAGTCTTATTAAAGATAATAATGGAGGATGGTGTGGAGTGGGTGCGTAAGCGCACTATAATGAAGTCTATACACCTCTTCTAATTGGCCGGCAGTCTAATAGGAGATTCAGAGCCTTGGAAAGTACTTTGCCACACTAAAGATGGCGTTGTGAAGTGGATGATGTGCTGGTGCGCATGCGCCCTGGGGGAAAGCCACACATCTTTTCTAATTGGTTAATGGTCTCTGACAATGCAATGATGCGCACGGACATGCGCGGTAGATACAGATACACGCTGGGTACAGCGTTTATGGCGTCCTCCATGTGGAACATAACTTTACCTAATGAGTGAGTGTTTTTCCTATTTTATTATCACAGCTGCACTAACTTAAGAAATATTAGCACTTAAGCTATCATATGATAATTTGAAAATATGTATGGGACATTGTATGTATAATAATACTTTGTAAGATATGTGTAAACCTCATTTTCACATCACTGTTTTTAATGGTATTTTTATATATGAAATGTATTGAATATCTGCACAGAAAATTAATTGAATGTAATGAGAGATTGTGAAGCACTAGCTCTATATATACTCACATATGTGTAATAATCACTGCTTGAGGAAGGCTCATGGAGCCGAAGCGTCGCCATACTATGTGGGTCTGATTAAAATCCACTTTTTTTCATTAGAAATCTATGGAGTGCTGCCTTTTTTGTTGTGTATTGAGTCTGGCAAGTATTGGATTATTGCTGAGGAGGCTTTTTGCACCCACTTGCTGCATTGATGTGCTGTTCCAATTTTTTTGAATATAGATATACTGTATCTATCTATCTATAGATATATCTATCTATCGATGGATAGATATATGTGTAGATAGACTTACATCTATCTACTGTACACATATATCTATCGATAGAAAGATATATCTATAGATAGATATATCAATATATTCACGTATATTTGTGTGTGTAAACATTATATTTGAACATGGTATGTGATGATATTATGGTCTTCAATGGAGTATGTAAAAGAAAAGGTTGGATAAGGAAATGATATCACAATTCTTTTTTTTGTTAAATAATATATCTTTATTTTGCTTTCAAAAACGCATACAAATCCGCATGAAAATCCCCATCAGATCCGCATCAAAGATGCATCAAATCCGCGCAGATTTTTAACAGCGTTTTCTGCCAAGAGAGGAAGAATCTGCGCAGAAAATTCCACAGGCAAATCCGCAACATGTGCACGTACCCTTATAACTTTCTAACAAAAAAAATGTTTCCAACATTGTGCTGATGTAAAGTAGACGTGTGGGAAATCATATTTGTTAACTATTTTGTGTGACATAACTATGATTTAAGGGCACAAAAATTAAAAGTTTGAAAATGTAAAAATTTTCCAAATTTTTGCCAAATTTCCATTTTTTTCAAGTCATATCAAAGAAATGTTACTACAGTCATGGCCAAAAGTTTTGAGAATGATACAAATATTATATTTTCACATGATCTGCTGCCCTCTGGTTTTTATGTGTATTTGACAGATGTTTTTATCACAGACAGAAATATCATAATTGCAAACATATGAGTAACAAAAGCTTATATTGACAGTTAGAATTAGTTAATGCAGCAAGTCAATATTTGCAGTGTTGACCCTTCTTCTTCAAGACCTCTGCAATTCTCCCTGGCATGCTCTCAATCAACTTCTGGACCAAATCCTGACTGATAGCAGTCCATTCTTGCACAATCAATGCTTTCATTTTGTCAGAATTTTTAGGGTTTTGTTTGTCCACCCGTCTCTTGATGATTGACCACAAGTTCTCAATGGGATTAAGATCTGGGGAGTTTCCAGGCAATGGACCCAAAATCTCTATGTTTTGTTCCCTGAGCCATGTAGTTATCACCTTTGCTTTATGGCAAACTGCTCTTGGAGGGCTGGGAGAAGTTGCTCTTGGAGGACATTCTGGTACCATTCTTTATTCATGGCTGTGTTTTTAGGCAAGACTGTGAGAGAGCCGATTCCCTTGGCTGAGAAGCAACCCCACACATGAATGGTTTCAGGATGCTTAACAGTTGGCATGAGACAAGACTGGTGGTAGCGCTCACCTTGTCTTCTCCGAATGAGGCGTTTTTCCTGATGTCCCAAACAATCGAAAAGGGGATTCATCAGAGAAAATAACTTTACCCCAGCCCTCAGCAGTCCACTGCCTGTACCTTTTGCAGAATATCAGTCTGTCCATGATGTTTTTTCTGGAGAGAAGTGGCTTCTTTGCTGCCCTCCTTGAGACCAGGCCTTGCTCCAAGAGTCTCCACCTCACAGTGCGTGCAGATGCACTCACACCTGCCTGCTGCCATTCCTGAGCAAGCTCTGCACTGCTGGTAGCCCGATCCCACAGCTGAAACACTTTTAAGAGACGGTCCTGGCACTTACTGGTCTTTCTTGGGCGCCCTGAAGCCTTTTTGGCAACAATGGAACCTCTCTCCTTGAAGTTCTTGATGATGCAATATATTGTTGACTGAGGTGCAATCTTTCTAGCTGCGATACTCTTCCCTGTTAGGTCATTTTTGTGCATTGCAATGATGACTGCACATGTTTCTTTAGAGATAACCATGGTTAACAGAAGAGAAACAATGATGCCAAGCACCAGCCTCCTTTTAAAGTGTCCAGTGGTGTCATTCTTACTTAATCATGACAGATTGATCTCCAGCCATGTCCTCATCAACACCCACACCTGTGTTAATGGAGCAATCACTGAAAAGAGGTTAGCTGGTCCTTCTAAGGCAGGGCTGCAATGATGTTGAAATGTGTTTTGGGGGATAAAGTTCATTTTCTAGCCAAATATTGACTTTGCAAGTAATTTCTGTTAAGCTGATCACTCTTTATAACATTCTGGAGTATATGCAAATTGCCATTAGAAAAAGTGAAGCAGTAGACTTTGTGAAAATTAATATTTGTGTCATTCTCAAAACTTTTGGCCATGACTGTACTATTAAGAAATACATTATGTCACGAAAAAATCAGAATCAGTGGTATACATGGAAACGTTCCATAGTTATTACCACATAAAGTGATACTGGTCAGAATTGTAAAATTTGGCTTGGTCATTAAGGTCAAAATTGGCTTGATCACTAAGGGGCTAATATAACTGGCTAGGTGAAAATGGATGGAAACCGTTGTTTAGTTGTATTTTTTTAAGTTATCCCCCACTTTGTTAAAGAGTGCAACATACATAATCCTAAAATGCAATGTTACTAGAGAGATACAGTACAGACCAAAAGTTTGGACACACCTTCTCATTCAACGATTTTTCTGTATATTCATGACTATGAAAATTGTACATTCACACTGAAGGCATCAAAACTATGAATTAACACATGTGGAATTAGATACTTAACAAAAAAGTGTGAAACAACTGAAATTATGTCTTATATTCTAGGTTCTTCAAGGTAGCCACCTTTTGCTTTGATTACTGCTTTGCACACTCTTGGCATTCTCTTGATGAGCTTCAAAAGGTAGTTACCGGAAATGGTTTTCACTTCACAGGTGTGCCCTGTCAGGTTTAATAAGTGTGATTTCTTGCCTTATAAATGGGGTTGGGACCAAAGATCTCAAATTTGGACTCATCAGACCAAAGCACACATTTCCACTGGTCTAATGTCCATTCCTTGTGTTCTTTAGCCCAAACAAGTCTCTTCTGCTTGTTGCCTGTCCTTAGCAGTGGTTTCCTAGCAGCTATTTTACCATGAAGGCCTGCTGCACAAAGTCTCCTCTTAACAGTTGTTGCAGAGATGTGTCTGCTGCTAGAACTCTGTGTGGCATTGACCTGCTCTCTAATCTGAGCTGCTGTTAACCTGCGATTTCTGAGGCTGGTGACTCGGATAAACTTATCCTCAGAAGCAGAGGTGACTCTTGGTCTTCCTTTCCTGGGGCGGTCCTCATGTGAGCCAGTTACTTTGTAGCGCTTGATGGTTATTGCAACTGCACTTGGGGACACTTTCAAAGTTTTCCCAACTTTTCGGACTGACTGACCTTCATTTCTTAAAGTAATGATGGCCACTCGTTTTTCTTTACTTAGCTGCTTTTTTCTTGCCATAATACACATTCTAACAGTCTGTTCAGTAGGACTATCAGCTGTGTATCCACGAGACTTCTGCACAACACAACTGATGGTCCCAACCCCATTTATAAGGCCAGAAATCCCACTTATTAAACCTGACAGGGCACACCTGTGAAGTGAAAACCATTTCCGGTGACTACCTCTTGAAGCTCATCAAGAGAATGCCAAGAGTGTGCAAAGCAGTCATCAAAGCAAAAGGTGGCTACTTTGAAGAACCTAGAATATAAGACATATTTTCAGTTGTTTCACACTTTTTTGTTAAGTATCTAATTCCACATGTGTTAATTCATAGTTTTGATGCCTTCAGTGTGAATGTACAATTTTCATAGTCATGAAAATACAGAAAAATCATTGAATGAGAAGGTGTGTCCAAACTTTTGGTCTGTACTGTACATGCACTTGGAAGTAATTTGCAGCAACAGCCAGCAGTATGATTCTGGGAGTAGGGTAGCTAAAATTGACTATTAAAACAGTTGTAAAACCTTAATCATTTTTTTCTTTTTTTATTAAGTTACCCCTTCACGTGAACTGTAAAAAATTTCAACTTAACCCAAAAGGGCTGCGTTGAAAAGCACATACATGTAGGTTCATGCCTGGAAGCGAATATATAGCACAGAGTGCAGTATGGTCATGGAGTTTATTGTTGATAAATAGGACTATAAAAACAAATATTCAAACATTTTAAAATGTGTCTGCTATCTAAAAGCTTTTTTAAAAAAATGTCCAAAAATTACTTTCCATAGAACAAGCTGGGACAAAAAAAAACTTGTTAGTTTTGTGTCTGAAAAGCGAGCACCTGCAATAAGACACGGTATTCATGTGGCGTGTACAGCTCTAGCATTGGACTGTAGAATCGAAGTGTAGAAAAATAAAACCTGAACATTTTTAATATCACAAACAGTTTGTGAGTTAGACTGTTGATTTTAGATTTCTAGATTCTGGAGATTTTTATTTAAAAAAAATGATATATCTAATATATATATATATATATATATATATATATATATATATATAATTCCTGTGACATACAAGCCTGCACTCCTAGTTTGCAATGGCAGTGTGTAAAGATTAAGGTGTTATTAAGGTGCTGTGCTGTCACTACAGTAGTAGATCTCAGAACAATGAATTCCCAGTCACACTGACTATGCAGCTACAGCACTTCACTACCTCATTCCAATCTTTGGATTATTATTCAAAAACTGATTGCTACTCCATTTTTAATATGCTTCAACACTAGTGCAGTACTTCAATATGATCCAATTTTGGCATTTTTCTGTAGCTATGTGAAATGAGCTGTGCCCTCTGATCTCCTATCACTATGCTATAAACGCACAAAGCGGCACTGGATGGCCAGCACCCATCTTTTAAACTGTCTGTGATATCCCACCCTGATTGGCTGTGGTAGATCATGTGATGTGATAACTGCAGGGCATTATGGTGAAGCCTGACTGGCCATGCCTGATATTAGTAGATCACTCTGTGACTCTTCTATAGCATGTGAAATCACATCAGGCATTTGTTTCTCCGCCTATCCACATGAACCAAATCACAATGATCTTTTTACTATTAGACCTGTGACGGGGACAGGGGGCATCCTCTACGTCTGGAGGAAAGAAGGTTTAGCCATAATCACAGACGAGATTCTTTACTGTAAGAGCAGTGAGACTATGGAACTCTCTGCCGTCTAATGTTGTAATGAGTGATTCCTTACTAAAATTTAAGAAGGGCCTGATGCCTTTCTTGAAAAGTATAATATTACAGGCTATATTCACTAGTTTCCTAGATACTGCGTTGATCCAGGGAGCTAGTCTGATTGCCGTATGTGGAGTCGGGAAGGAATTTTTTTCCCCAATGTGAAGCTTACTGTTTGCCACTTGGGTTTTTTTTTGCCTTCCTCTGGATCAACATGTTAGGGCAGGTTAGGATAGGATATGGGTTGAACTAGATGGACTTAAAGTCTTCCTTCAACCTTAATAACTATGTTACTATGTTACAAACTGTTCGATCGTGCAGGGACATCTAACTCAAAGTTGATTCTCTGAGGACTGTTTTGACCATCTCTATGTTCGTTCCTTGATTGTTAAAAGGGTTCTCCAACAAATAGAAAAAAAAAACTTAGTAACTAAAGGAAATGTCATTAGAAATAAACAAATTACATGTTTTTTCTAAAGAGGTTATCACTATGGTACATCAAAATGACTGTTGCCTTGGTTCACTGGCATACACCTGTCCTAGAATGTCCTTAGGATAGGTGTGTGCGAGCATGTGCTGTGGGGCACTATACCCCCTCTCTTCATATGTGTAAAGATGTGCTGCCAAAGGATATACTAATTATGTAAATCATGTAAATGGTATTCTTTGGCTATGCCTTTCAACTCCCTCTTAGGCCGAATGCCACCTCGCGAGCAGTCTAGATCCCTGTCCATGGGAAGATTAAAGTCTCCACAGTATATCTTTTCGCCCTGTGCCAGACCATCCACACTATGTAGTACTTTGCGGATAAATGTCTGTTGTAAATGATTTGGGGCGTAGATGACTGTGACAGTGTGCAACTCGCCATTCAATGTGCATACGAGGGACAGAAATCTGCCCGCAGGGTCCGCTACCTTCCGAATACATTTGATGGCTAATGTATTTTTAAAGATGATGCACACCCCAACCTTTTTTGTGCTATTATTAGCTAAGTAAATATTAGAGAATTGTGGGTGACGCAGCCTAAAATTATCAGCTTCTATCAGATGCCTCTCCTGCAGGCAGATAATCTCCCCACCTGATTTTTTTCACCTCTTTCCATAGGATGGACCTCTTACAGGGGGAATTCAGCCCCCTAACATTTAAAGACATAATGGTGACACTCATAATTATACATTATAAAACTTGTTATCACACATACATCTTCATGGACTCATATCACCTGCATCTGGGCTCGTGTGTTGGCAACATAGAAAGCCACAGTAACCATATTAAAAGGACCCATCTCGGAGGTGCACCTAAACAAAAACAGACAAGGGAAACAAAACCCCAGACGGAACCACTTAAGAGAAAGACAGAGTCACTTTGGACTGGTCTGTGTTCCATAGGTGTCCCATCATTTTAGGCATCATTTTAGCACACAAGTGTCTGGACACACCTAAAAAGATGGATGCCACTGGAGCAGACACCAAATGGAGTACAAAGGGTCTGCCTCATTATGGTGGGTGGTTCCATTGGAGGTTTTGTATGAATCGCATTTTGTGGGATTTACACGGAAACCCCGACATAAATGCTCAGTGATACAACCTTATTCTGGAAGCGTACAAAAAATATATTGTAACCTGAAAAGTTACCAACAAAAACCCTAATTTATCCAGCACAAAACCAGCCTCCACTCAGGTTCGTCGTCTATCACTGGAACTATAGGGGGTTCCCACATTAGTGGTAGAACAAAGACTCTGGAAAAGGGACAAGGCTCCCACCACCTCAAATAAATACCTGTGAATTCTGTGCTCCAAAATTCAAATATCCCCCTCCTCTGAGCCCCACTGTGCCTAAACCACAGTAAGCGGCCACATGTTTGGCATTATTGTAATGGAGAGAATGCACTTTATTTACAGGTGCATATTGCCAGGAGCACATGCTGGGAACAGTGTATGGGGCTTTATGTATAAAGATGTGCTGCCAAAGGATATACTAATACTGGAGATACCAGGAGTACTGAGACTAAAGGTACTGCCACACTAAACGCTCCCGCTAACGATCACGATAACGACGCATACTAATGTGATCGTTTTTGTGATCGTTTTAATGTCGCTAGTAGCTGCCACACTTAGCGATCTCGTTAACGACGCATAAGCGTTTAGCGATCTCCTTAACGACTTTGGCGGTCATTGCGATGTAAAAAACAGCGCACATCGTTCACAAAAGGTGCCAGACACAGCGATATAGGCTCACCAGCGGGATGCCAACGATCAAAATACGGTCCAGAACTCTAGTGAACGATCAGCGAGATCACAGCAGGGGCCACGTCGTTGCTACATGCCACACACAACAGCGTCACTAACGAGATCGCTAAATAGTGACGTATTTTAGCGATCTCGTTAGTGATCTTGTTTAGTGTGGCATACCCTTAAGGAGAGGCTGCTCACACTCCCGTCCACCCTTTCCTTCTGACTGCTGAGCATCTGTTGTGGCCTAGAGGTAGCTTGAGAACATGTGTCTCTTTAGGTCACAGCAGCATAGCTTCCAACTTCACACGCTCACAAGCAATTCTCCTAACACTAAAGGACAATTTTCTGTCATTGTAATAAGACAGTTATTTTAATTGAATTGTAATTACCTCCCTAAGCAAAACAAATGTAATTTGATAATTAAAGATATTTATGAGGGCACAGAATTCTTTAGTTCTCTTTTTTCTATTTATGGAGAATCTCTTTAAAGGGAATCTGTCAGCAGGATTTCACCTCCCAAATTATAAGTGCATGTAGGTCTTTTAAAGACAAGCCCAGCAATACCTTTATATTGACAGTCTGTTCCTCCATTATTGAGAAATCAGTGTTTGAACTGATATGAAAATGGGGTTGAAGAACTATGGTAGATCTGAAGCCTCTGCCACTTCAGCTCTATTCCTCACCTAGCGCCACCTCCAGATGCTTGACTGAAAGCAACTTTGCCTGACGTCACACAACATAGACACTACAAATCAGGAGAGAGTGGCAGGCACTGAATAAAGCTGCGTATGAAGTCAAGCTCTGATTTCTCAGTAATTGAGGAATGAACTGGCCATGTACTGATACTGTTGAAGTTGTCTTTGAAAAATCTACATGTGTGTACTGTAGCGATACTAATGCCCATATACCTCAGCCCTGGGTAGGGGCATCACCATACCTATGTATGTTGAAGGACCTGTGGTGAGGTCATGACCATGTGACCTAACCATGTGATCCTGACCTCACCTGTGGGTGGGGTTACAGCTATGTAACAGAGTTGTGTTTGACACATAGAGAGTGTGTTGTGGGAGTCTGCCATTGTGGACAGGCGGGACATTACAGAGAGGTCTCTGTGTCTGAAGAGTGAGGCTCCAGGACCGAGCTGAAGTACTGGAGAATTGTACTGTATGTTGCTGTGAGGTTATGGATCAATAAACCTGATGAACTTTTTGATAGAAAATGTGCCTCCTGATTGCCTCTGAAGCAGCTGAGCGAGTCGAAACCTTACAGTACATATATATATATATATATATATATATATATATATATATATAACACACACACACAGGCACTTCTCACAAAATTAAAATATCATCAAAAGTTAATTTGTTTCAGTTCTTCAATACAAAAAGTGAAACTCATATATTATATAGAGTCATTACAAATAGAGTGATCTATTTCAAGTGTTTATTTCTGTTAATGTTGATGATTATGGCTTGCAGCCAATGAAAACCCAAAAGTAATTATCTCAGTAAAGTAGAATAAGTAACAAAAACAGAATAACACTCTCATCCCCCTCTAATTCACACTGCGGCCCAGTTAACCCACCTTTCCTCTGGTTTCTCATCTGTGTCCCCCTCTACTTATCCCTTCACTGGCTATTTAATACCCAGAGAATACAGCTCAGAATATTAGCAATGGCTTACAAGATCATTCATAAATTGTCTTTTCCTTACATCTCTGATATAACCAACCTACCTAGCTACGTTGCTTCGCACAACTACAGGTGCTTCTCGCAAAATTAGAATATCATCAAAAAGTTAATTTACTTCAGCTCTTCAAAACAAAAAGTGAAACTCATATATTATATAGTCATTTCAAACAGAGTGATCTATTTCAAGTGTTTATTTCTGTTAATGTTGATGATTATGGCTTACAGACAATGAAAACCCAAAAGTCATTATCTCAGTAAATTAGAATAATTAACAAAAACACCTACAAAGGCTTCCTAAGTGTTTAAAAAGGTCCCTTAGTCTGTTTCAGTAGGCTCCATAACCATGGGGAAGACTGCTGAGTTGACAGATGTCAAGAAGGCATTCACTGACACACTCCACAAGGAGGGTAAGCCACAAAAGGTCATTGCTAAGGCTGGTTTCACATTTGCGTCTATATGCGCAGCGTTTCATCCGCATAGATCCGCATGCGTCATGCTTACATATCTTTAACATGGTATACGCAGAGACATGTGTTCGCATGTAAACGCATACGCATGTGTCATTTCGCGGTGTGTGGAGGTGTCCAGCAAACCCAACATGTTGCATTTTTTGAAGCGTCAAAAATCCGTCAGTCATGCACATGCAGATGAATGCGTCAAAACAATGCATTACTGTCTATGGGAAGCATTGGTATGCAAGGACATGCATACAGATGTGTTCGATACGCATGTGGACTTCAGACTGCGCATGTCCAGGAACTGATTACATCAACTGGAAATATCGAACGTATCCACATATATAACGCAAACGCATGCAAAAACGCATACAGACACATGCACAATTTTGTTGCGTCATGCGTAAGATGATGCGGATGAAAAACCACTGCGTAAACATGCGTTTGCATGCGTTTTTGCTTGTGTTTGCATATGCAGATGATACGCTGCGCACATATATGCAAATGTGAACCTAGCCTAGAGAAGCTGGCTGTTCACAGAGTGCTGAATCCAAGCATATTAATGGAAAGTTGAGTGGAAGGAAAAAGTGTGATAGAAAAAAGGTGCGCAAGCAACAGGGATAACCATAGCCTTGAAAGGATTGTTAAGAGAATGCCATTCAAAAATTAGGGGGAGATTCACAAGGAGTGGACTGCTGCTGGAGTCATTGCTTCAAGAGCCACCACACACAGATGTATCCAGGACATGGGCTACAAGTGTCACATTCCTTGTGTCAAGCCTCTCATGACCAATAGACAAAGCCAGAAGCGTCTTACCTGTGCCAAGGAGAAAAAGAACTGGACTGTTGCTCAGTGGTCCAATGAGTTGTTTTCAGATTAAAATAAATGTTGCATTTCATTTGGAAATCAAGGTCCCAGAGTCCGGAGGAAGAGTGGAGAGACAGACAATCCAAGATGCTTGAGGTCTAGTGTGAAGTTTCCACAATTAGTGATGGTTTGGGGAGCCATGTCATCTGCCTGGTGCAGGTCCACTGTGTTTTATCAAGACCGAAGTCAGGACATTTTGATACTTCATGCTTCCCTCTGCCGACAAGCTTTTTGGAAATGGAAATTTCATTATCCAGCAGGACTTGGCAACTGTCCATACTGCCAAAAGTACCAATACCTGGTTTAGTAACAGCATCACTGTGTTTGATTGGCCAGCAAACTCACCTGACCTTAACCCCATAGAGAATCTATGGCATATTGTCAAGAGGAAGATGAGAGACACCAGACCCAACAATGCAAATGGACTGAAGGCTGCTATCAAAGCAACCTGGGCTTCCATGACACCTCAGCAGTGCCACAGGCTGATTGCCTCCATGCCATGCCGCATTGATGCAGTAATTGATGCAAAAGAAGCGCCGACCAGTTATTGAGTGCATTTACTGAATATACATTTCAGTAGGCCAACATTTCGGATTTTAAAATCATTTTTCAAGCTGGTGTTATAAAGTATTCTAATTTACTGAGATAATGACTTTTGGGTTTTCATTCGCTGTAAGCCATAATCATCAACATTAACAGAAATAAACACTTGAAATAGATCACTCTGTAACGACTCTATAGAAAATGAGTTTCACTTTTTGTATTGAAGAATTGAAATAAATTAACTTTTTGATGATATTCTAATTTTTTTGGTGACGATTCCCTTTAAACATGGATATTTGTGCTACACAAAATTTGCACTGTATATTGCTTATCAAATCAATGTATTACAGAAGCTTACTAGGAAACATCAGAACAAGCTGTACATGAGAAGTTCAAAGCAGAAGAGGGATAGTGAAAGAAGACATAGGCTACCTGCCAAGATCTTGCAAAAAGCAGCTGTTTTACAGTTAAGAGATTGTTAAATATATTACTTAAGACTTATTTCTCACCAGTTCATGCTTTTTTCAAAGTATACAACCTTTTGCAGTTTAAAACTCATCAAACAATCATCTTTCACAATGCAGGAATTTGCTGATGACAGCTATTTACCGTAGGAAGACTGAGGCCGGCGTCACACTGGCGAGTTTGATGCAAGTAAATCGCACGACTTTCTCGCATCAACATCCAGCACGGCCGCTTGCTCTCGTACCCGAGTGTTCGGCTGCATAGAAATACATGCAGCCGCACACTCGGGTCCGAGAGCGGGCGGCCGTACCGGGTGTTGATGCGAGAAAGTCGTGCGACTTAGGCTACTTTCACATTTGCGCTCGGGCGACCTGCGCCTATCTGCGCACGGCCGCCGCTAAGCTCCGCCCCCGGTCGCGCCTCCTCCCGGCGGCTCCGCCTATGGGCGCATGACGGCGCATGCGACCTGTGTACCCTATCTTTATCATTGGGTACGCAGGCCGTGCGCAGTATGCATTTGACTGCGCATGCGTCCTTTTGACGCTGCGCCGAGCGCACCAAAACTTAGCATGTTGCATTTTTGTGCGCTCGGCGCACCGTCAAAGAGGACGCATGCGCAGTCAAAGCATACTGCGCACGGCCTGCGTACCCAATGATAAAGATAGGGTACACAGGTCGCATGCGCCGTCATGCGCCCATAGGCGGAGCCGCCGGGAGGAGGCGTGGCCGAGGGCGGAGCTTAGCGGCGGCTGTGCGCAGATAGGCGCAGGTCGCCGAGCGCAAATGTGAAAGTAGCCTAACTCGCATCAAACTCGCCAGTGTGACGCCGGCCTTAAAGTGAATACATTAAAGGGATACAGGGTAAATTGATTAATACATGTAACTTCCGATGGTGAATGCAGTAATTTCCATTTCTTTTATAGAGCATTTCTACCTAAAAATAGTAAATATGCTGTATTTTTCAATTATAAGACACAAGTTATTTCCCAAAAATTTTTTTGGGGAAATTTGGGTGCGCTGAAGCACTGTGCCTCAGTGGTTAGCACTGCAGCCTTGCATTGCTGGGGTCCTGGGTTTCAAATCCAAGCAAGGACAACATCTGCAGGAGTTTGTATGTTCTCCCTGTTTGTGTGTGTTTCCTCTGGGTTCTCTGGTTTTCCACCACACTCCAAAGATATACTGAGAATTTAGATAGTGAACCCCAATGTTGACAGTGCCAATAATGTCTGTAAATTGCTGTGGAATTAATGGTGCTACATAAGTAAAATAAAAAAAGTAATTTGAATGTAGTTTTCAGAGGGGGGTGGTTGCGGTGGAGCAAGATCACAAGAGGCAAGATCCCTGCTGCAGGAGGTCGGCGGAGGTGGTAGGAGTGGGGCTGTGCTGCAGGATTTTCAGTGGCAATTTGCCCAAATCCCAATGCAGGGACATTAATTGGGAAGTGCAGGGACTTCATTCAATGCCAACACTTTTAGACAGCCCAGGGCCCACAGCCTGGCAGCACTGGGACACACCCTCCTCCCAGCCCTAGACCTGAAGCAGAGACCCATTCCTGCTGCCACCAGCTTCCTGTAGCAACGACCCTGCCTCCTTTGACCCTGTTCCACCACAGCTGCCCCCACTCCCAATAAGCTACCATAAAATTGGACTTTTAGATGCACCACTATTTTATTAAATCCATTTTTCCTATTTTCCTCACCAAAATTTGTGGTGCGTCTTGCGGTTGGGTGCGTCTTCTAGTCCACAAAATACGGTGAGTCCTTCATTTGTCTTCTTTTTACAAGTTCTCATGAACTAAATTCTCTAATTTTCCAGGAATTTACGGTGACAACCAAAAGGTCAGCATTAGTGATCACCAGACCCGGGGATAATGTTCAGGTCCGTCAGTTTCAGACAAACATTTAAAAAATGATTTTTTCGGATATGGAACAGTATGCAAACTTGAACCCAAACACCATTCAAATGAATGTGGCCTGAACATCCAGCGTTCCCCACGCTGTCATCTGTGACAGTGTTGGAAACTCTGGCTCTGATCGTCAGTAAGTTTGTTACTGTTGGCCACAGATGTTGACTGCTGAGATTACTACTCTCATCATCTCATCATCTCATGGATAGAAGCATACTATGAGGAGAGTATTCACCAGCTGGCGCCTGTGCAATAAATAAAGTTAAAAATGGTGTAGTTTCCCTCCTCACTATTCTTGTTAACCAGCGCAGGTAAAGCTGATAGCTGTAGCTCTCAGCTTTATCTTGGCTGGTTATGAAAAATACATATTTTTTTAATAATTAAAATAATTTTAAAAATACTGTGGGTTCCCCCATTTATAGACAAGCCAAGCTAAAGCAGAGAGCTGGGGACTAGTGTTCTATGACTGGGAAGGGGCCATGGATATTGACTCTCCCCAGCCTAAAAATTGAAGGCTGCAGCCGAATGCAAAAAGGTACATCTATTAGATGCGCAAATTCTGACGCTTTTCTTTGCTCTTACCACTTGCCCCGTCACGTTTGCAGGTGGGGTAATAGTTGTAGGGTTGATGACAGCTGACATCAAGCCCACAGGTTAGTAATGGAGAGGCATCTAAAAGATACCCTATTACTAACTCTGTAGTCAAATTTAATAAAGACAGAGTATAGTCCTTAATTTGAAATAAAAACTTCTTGACCCTCTTTTACCCATTTATTCACCAAAAATTAAAATAAAAAAGCAAAGTTATACTCACCATTCTGACGATAATCCATTAACCCCTTTCTGCCATCAGAAGTACTATTCCGTCCATGTGCCCTGGGACATCATTCTCAAGGACGGAATAGTACATCATACCCGATCAGCTGCGCTCACGGGGGGAGTGCAGCTGATCTCGGCCAGGTGTCAGCTGATTATCACAGCTGACACATCGGCACTAAGTGCTACGAGCGGTCACAGACACTTTAACCCCCGGCACACAGTGTTCTGGCGGTATAGGGAAGCATCGTGCAGGGAGGGGGCTCCCTGCGTGCTTCCTGAGACCCTCAGAACAGCACGATCACATCCTCCCTGAAGGACCCCGGATCCAAGATGGCCACGGGGGCCTTCCGGGTCCTGCAGGAGGTGGCTTCTCAGTGACTGCTGAGAGCAGACACTGAGAAGCCTACTGCAGTGCCTGTCAGATCGCTGGTCTGACAGAGTGCTGTGCAAACAGTCAGAACAACGATCTGACACTTTATAGTGATGTCACACCCTGGGACAAAGTAAAAAAAAAAAATTAACATGTGTAAAAAAAAATTTTCTAAATAAAGAAAAAAAAATATTCCCCAATAAATTCATTTCTATGTAAATAAAAAAAGAAAAAACAATAAAAGTACACATATTTAGTATCGCCCATCCGTAACGACCCGCCCTATAAAACTGTCCCACTAGTTAACCCCTTTAGTGAATTACTTAAAAAAAAAAAAACAATGCAAAAAAGCAATGCTTTATCATCATACCGCCATACAAAAAGTGGAATAACACACGATCAAAAAGACAGATATAAATAAACATGGTACCTGAAAATGTCATCTTGTCCCGCAAAAAAAAATGAGCTGCCACACGGCATGATCAGCGAAAAAATAAAAAAGTTATAGCTCGCAGAATAAAGCGATCCAAAAATAATTATTTTTTATATATAATTCTTTTTATTGTATAAAAGCGCCAAAACTTAAAAAATGATGTAAATGAGGTATCGCTGTAATTGTACTAACCCGAAGAATAAAACTGCCTTATCAATTTTACCACACGGGGAAAGGTATAAACGCCCTCCCAATAGAAATTCATGAATTGCTGGTTTTTGTTCATTCTGCCTCCCAAAAAAATAATGTAATAATTGTAATAAAAAGCGATCAAAAAATGTCATGTGCCCAAAAATGGTACCAGTGAAAACATCAACTCTTCCTGCAAAAAATAAGACCTCACATACTCTGTGGGCCAAAATATGGAAAAATTATAGCTCTCAAAATGTGGTGATGCAAAAACTATTTTTTGTAATAAAAAGCGTCTTTTAGCGTGTGACAGCTGTCAATCATAAAAACCTGCCATAAATAGTAAATCAAAACCCCTTTATCACCACCTTAGTTAGGGAAAAATAATAAAATTTAAAAAATGTACTTATTTCCATTTTTTCATTAGAGTTAGGGTTGGGGCTAAAGTTAGGGTTAGGGTTGGGGCTAAAGTTAGGGTTAGGGTTAGGTTTGTGGTTAGGGTTATGGTTAGGGTTGGGACTAGGGTTAGGGGTCTGTTGGGCTTAGGGTTGGAGTTAGAATTGGGGGTTTCCGCTGTTTAGGTACATCAGGGGCTCTCCAAACGTGACATGGCGTCTGATCTCAATTCAAGCCAATTCTGTGTTGAAATAGTCAAACGGTGCTCCTACCATTCTGAGCTCTACCATGCGCCCAAACAGTAGTTTACCCCCACATATTGGGTATCAGCGTACTCAGGACAAATTGCACAATAACTCTTGGGGTCCAATTTCTTCTGTTACCCTTGGGAAAATAAAAATTGGGGCGAAAATATCATTTTTGTGGAAAAAAATATGATTTTTTATTTTTATGGCTCTACGTTAAAAACTTCTGTGAAGCACTTGGGGGTTCAAAGTTCTCACCACACATCTAAATAAGTTTTCGGGGAGTCTAGTTTCCAAAATGTGATCACTTGTGGGGGTTTCCACTGTTTAGGCACATCAGGGGCTCTCCAAACGCGACATATTTTTTATTTTCACAATGGTTACAGGAGAAATTGGACCCCAAAAGTTGTTGTCCAGTTTGTCCTGAGTACGCTAGTACCCCATATGTGGGGGGAACCACTGTTTGGGCACACGTCAGGGCTCGGAAGGGATGTAGTGACGCTTTGAAATGCAAACTTGATGGAATGGTCTGCGGGCATCTTGTTACGTTTGCAGAGCCCCTGATGTGCCTAAACAGTAGAAACTCCCCACAAATGACCCCATTTTGGAAACTAGACCCCGCAAAGAAGTTATATAGATGTGTGGTGAGCACTTTGAACCCCCAAGGGCTACACAGAAGTTTATAACGCCCGGGCATGAAAATAAAAAAATCATATTTTTTCCACAATCAGGATCTTTTAGTCCCCAATTTTTTTATTTTCCCAAGGGTAACATGAGAAATTAGACCCCAAAAGTTGTTGTCCAATTTGTCCTGAGTATGCTGATATCCCATATGTGGGAGAAAACTACTGTATGGGCACACGTCGGGGCTCGGATGGGAAGTAGTGACGTTGTCGCATTTGGAGAGTCCCTGATTTGCCTAAACAGTAGAAACTCCCCACAAGTGACCCCATTTTGGAAACTAGATCCCCCAAGGAACTCCTATAGATGTGTGATAAGCACTTTGAATCTCCAAGTCCTTCACAGAAGTTTATAACGCAGAGTCGTGAAAATATAAAATCATTTTTTTTCCACAAAAATAATTTTTTAGTCCCCAATTTTTTTTCCCAATGTTAACAGGAGAAATTAGAATCCCCAAAGTTGTTGTGCAATTTTTCCCGAGTACGCTGATACCCCATATGTGGGGATAAACCACTGTTTGGGCATAAGTCGGGGCTTGGAATAAAGGGTGCACTGTTTGACTTTTTGAACGCAAAATTTGCAGGAATCAATGGTGGCGCCATGTCGCGTATGGAGACCCCCTGATGTGCCTAAATAGTGGAAACCCCTCAATTCTAACTCCAACCCTAACCCCAACACACCCCTAACCCCAACCCTAACCCCTACACACACCTAACCCTAATTCAAACACTAACCATAACCCTAACCCCAACACACCCTAACCCTAATTACAACTCTAACCATAAACCTAACCACAAGCCTAACCCTAATTCCAACCCTAACCCTAATTCTAACCTTAACCCTAATGCTAACCCTAACCCTAGTTCTAACCCTAAGGCTGGGTTCATATTGCGTTTTACCAGCCCGTTAAACATGTAGCATTGACCGGCTGGTAACGGTATAGCATAACGCGATCGCGTTATGCTATACCCGCTAGCGCAGATGAATCAGCAGATGATTCATCTGTGCTAGCGGTGACGGAGCCCAGACGCTGCAGCCCGTGTCTGAGGCTCCGTCACTGAATGACGGCACGTCGCGAACGCATGCCACTTTACGGCATGCGTTGCGATGCGCACACAAATGGGGTGAATGGCAGCGTTAACTGACTGCAATACACCGCGTTATACCGCGGTGAAACGCAGTCCATTTAACGGACTCCATAATGCAATATGAACCCAGCCCAACCCTAACCCTGAGGCCCCGTGCACACGTTGCGGATTCACTTGAGGATTTTTCTTAAATCTGCAGGTAAAATGACCTGCGTTTTACCTGCGAATTTAGCGCAGATTTGTTGCGGTTTTCCCTGCGGTTTTACACCTATAATGTAATAGGTGTAAAACCTCTGCGGAATCCGCACAAAGAGTTGACATGCTGCGGATTTAAAACCGCAGCAAATCCGCATGTGCACAGAGTTTTTTTAACCATTTATTTGCATTGTACTGTACATGGTTTCTGGATCTGCTGTGGATCGTAGCGCCAAATCGCTGTGGATCCGCAGCGCCAAATCCGCTGCGGATCCCCAGCAAAATCCGCTGCGGATCCCCAGCAAAATCCGCGGCGGATCACCAGCAAAATCCGCCGAGGATCCCCAGCAAAATCCGCCGCGGATCGCAGCAATATCCGCCGCGGATCCGCAGCAAAATCAGCCGCGGATCCGCAGCAAAATCCGCCGCTGATCCGCAGCAAAATCAGCCGCGGATCAGCACAAACATCCGCACCGCCGGATCCGCAGCAAAATCCGCCGCGGATCAGCAGCAAAATCCGCCGCGGATCAGCAGCAAATCCGCTGCGGATCCGCAGCAAAATCAGCTGCAGGAAATTCAGCAGCAAAATCCGCTAGGAAAAAAAAAAAAATCTTTATTTTATTATTTGTCCCTACCTATGACAGGGGGGGTTCATTTACTTTTTTTTTATTTTGATCACTGTGACAGTTTATCACAGTGATCAAAATAAATTTTTGTACAATGGAGGGCGCACTGCGCATGCACCGGCCGGCGGGCGCACTGCGCATGCGCCCGCCATTTTCCAAGATGGCGGCGCCCATGAAGAATCCCGGGCAGCCGTCGGGACGGATCCAGGGACATCGGTGGACCGGGAGAGGTGAGTAGGGGGGGTTGGAAGGAGAGGGTGGGGGGATCGGTAGGTGGGGGCAGGGGATCGCAGGAGCAGGGGAGCAGACAGTGACGGCGGTGACCGATCGCTGCCATTTTTCGGTGGCGGCGGCCAATCGCTGCCGTGACTACGTGCGGGGGGGTCAGGGCTCGGTGTCCAGCCATGGCAGATGCTATTGCAGCATCGGCCATGGCTGGATTGTAATATTTCACCAATTAAATTGGTGAAATATTACAGATTGCTCTGATTGGCTGTTTCACTTTTAACAGCCAATCAGAGCGATCGTGGCCACTGGGGGTTAAGCCAACCCCCCTGTGGTGAAGCACAAAGGGTCCTGTGCCTGCGGGTCGGGTGACCTTTGAGTGACCCCGGTCACCCGGCCCGCAGGAACGCAATCCTTTCATGACACAGGGTATGCTCATAGGTCTGATTGGCACCGACTTTCATGACGCATACGCTGTGTCAAAGGTCGAGAAGGGGTTAAAAAAATTGTTTGTAAAAGATCATTTTTGTCACTAAAAAGTTAAATGTTAATTTTTTCCTTCCATGTTGCTTCAGCTCCTGTGAAGCACCTGAAGGGTTAATAAACTTCTTGAATGTGGTTTGAGTACCTTGAGAGGTGCAGTTTTTAGAATGGTGTCACTTTTAGGTATTTTCTGCCATATAGACCACTCAAAGTGACTTCAAATGTGAGGTGGTCCCTAAAAAAAATGATTTTGTAAATTTTGCTGTAAAAAAATCCTTTAACCCTTATTACATCCGAACAAAAAAAAAATGTTGGTTCCAAAATTGTGCTGATGTAAAGTAGACATGCGGGAAATGTTCTTTAGTAACTATTTTGTGAGACATATCTCTCTGATTTAAGGGAATAAAAATTAAAAGTTTGAAAATTGCAAAATTTTCAAAATTTACGCCATATTTCCGTTTTTTACATAGATAAATGCAAGTTATATCGAAGAAATTTTACCACTATCATAAAGTGCAATATATCACGAGAACACAAACTTAGAATCGTAAAGCTGCGTTGAAGCGTTCCAGAGATATAACCTCATAAAGAGACAGTGGCCAGAATTGTAAAAATTGGCCCAGTCATTAACGTGCAAACCACCCTTGGGGGTTAAGGGGTTAATGGCCATGTTCCATCGAAATCTGGATGGTTTGGAGAGTGGTCACATCAGCCGACTCACACAGAGCAGAGCGTGAGAACACGGCTGTGTATGACAGGCGGTGACGTCATTAAAGTGATTACCTTTAGTTAATAAAATTGCATTGCTGTATTCTGCAATCTTAGTTTCTTCATTCGTTTTCAGAGTCCCAATATGCAGCTTTCTGTCTGATCCAAGTTTCAGATTTTTCTCTCGTGAGAGTGTCTCTGCAGGTAATATAGGCTGAATTTGAGTGCTGTGTATATCCCTAAAGCTGTTTCCTTCCTTAGCTCATGTATCAGCACAGCTATAATAATACAGGTCCTTCTCAAAAAATTAGCATATAGTGCTAAATTTCATTATTTTCCATAATGTAATGATTACAATTAAACTTTCATATATTTTAGATTCATTACACACCAACTGAAATTTGTCAGGTCTTTAATTGTTTTAATACTGATGATTTTGGCATACAACTCCTGATAACCCAAAAAACCTGTCTCAAAAAATTAGCATATCAAGAAAAGGTTCTCTAAACGACCTATTACCCTAATCTTCTGAATCAACTAATTAACTCTAAACACATGCAAAAGATTCCTGAGGCTTTTAAAAACTCCCCGCCTGGTTCATTACTCAAAACCCCCATCATGGGTAAGACTAGCGACCTGACTGATGTCAAGAAGGCCATCATTGACACCCTCAAGCAAGAGGGTAAGACCCAGAAAGAAATTTCTCAACAAATAGGCTGTTCCCAGAGTGCTGTATCAAGGCACCTCAATGGGAAGTCTGTTGGAAGGAAACAATGTGGCAGAAAACGCTGTACAACGAGAAGAGGTGACCGGACCCTGAGGAAGATTGTGGAGAAGGACCGATTCCAGACCTTGGGGGACCTGAGGAAGCAGTGGACTGAGTCTGATGTAGAAACATCCAGAGCCACCGTGCACAGGCGTGTGCAGGAAATGGGCTACAGGTGCCGCATTCCCCAGGTAAAGCCACTTTTGAACCATAAACAGCGGCAGAAGCGCCTGACCTGGGCTACAGAGAAGCAGCACTGGACTGTTGCTAAGTGGTCCCAAGTACTTTTTTCTGATGAAAGCAAATTTTGCATGTCATTCAGAAATCAAGGTGCCAGAGTCTGGAGGAAGACTGGGGAGAAGGAAATGCCAAAATGCCTGAAGTCCAGTGTCAAGTACCCACAGTCAGTGATGGTGTGGGGTGCCATGTCAGCTGCTGGTGTTGGTCCACTGTGTTTCATCAAGGGCAGGGTCAATGCAGCTAGCTATCAGGATATTTTGGAGCACTTCATGCTTCCATCGGCTGAAATGCTTTATGGAGATGAAGATTTCATTTTTCAGCACGACCTGGCACCTGCTCACAGTGCCAAAACCACTGGTAAATGGTTTACTGACCATGGTATTACTGTGCTCAATTGGCCTGCCAACTCTCCTGACCTGAACCCCATAGAGAATCTGTGGGATATTGTGAAGGGAAAGTTGAGAGACGCAAGACCCAACTGTCACGCTGTCTCTGTATACAGGAGGACCGGGGTCTATGCTGACCCTAAGCTGGGGTCCTGACTAATCCCTCTACCTGGAGGTACTGTTGATGGTACAGAGGTCCAGGCCGCCAGAGTAACCCTATCTCCTGTGAATCCCTAACCACTGTAATCTAGTCCTGAGAAGGACCCTGATTACCACCACAGGGAACAGGAAGGTAACTGCCTTCACACACAGTATAAGACGAACGAGACAGTACAAGGGGTAAAATAAAAGACCACCTTGCATACAAAACTATCACTACAGAGGGAACACCAACGGGTAAGGAGATAAATAATAAAGCGAGGAGAGGAGAAAACCACAACAGGTACTCTTAGCTTTAGACTTCTCAATATGATCCGCTCTGCTGGTCTGCATGAATGCTTTCACCGACACTTCCCCAGCAGACAGGCAGGTATATGAAGGAAACCAATTACCACAACATTAATTGCAGCTGAGCGAGGCTGGTCTAGTCCAGCACAGAGAGAGGAAGAATTAACTCCCTCATTGCCGAAAAACACCCAGCACCAGAAACTCAGCTGTGAGAAGTCAGGGTGTGCAATCGCGACGATCTTCGCAGCGACACACCCGTGACAGTACGCCCCCTTCTACGAGGGGCCTCCGGACCCTCAGGGCCGGGTTTATCTGGGTGAGTAGTATGGAAGGCCCGAACCAATCGGTCTGCGTTAATATCCGACGCAGAAACCCACGTCCTCTCCTCAGGACCATACCCCCTCCAATGAACAAGGTACTGAAGGGACCGGCGATTCAGACGTGAATCGATGACTCTCGACACCTGGAACTCCAAGTTACCATTGACCACCACAGGAGGAGGAGGTAAAGGTGAAGGTATCACCGGCGCCACATACCTCTTAAGCAACGATCTGTGGAACACATTATGAATTTTAAATGTAGGAGGGAGGTCAAGACGGAATGCAACCGGATTAATTATAGCACTGATCTTGTATGGCCCGATGAACCTGGGACCCAGTTTCCAGGAGGGAACCTTAAGTTTTATATTTTTGGTAGACAACCATACCAGATTGTTCACACTTAGGTCCGGACCAGACACTCTCCTCCTATCAGCCATACGTTTGTATCGGTTCCCCATAGTACTCAGATTATTCAGCACTCCTCTCCACACTGAAGCAAGTGACGACGAAAATCGTTCCTCCTCAGGAACCCCAGAAGAGCCCCCCCTATTGAAAGTACAAAACTGGGGGTGAAAACCATATGCCCCAAAAAACGGGGACTTACCAGTGGACTCGCTCCGCCTATTATTTAGAGCAAATTCCGCCAGAGGCAAGAAAGAAGCCCAGTCCTCCTGGTTCTCTGACACAAAACACCGGAGATATGTCTCCAAGCTCTGGTTCAGACGCTCTGTCTGACCATTGGTCTGCGGGTGAAAAGCCGATGAAAATGACAACTGCATCCCCCGCCGTGTACAAAATGCTTTCCAGAATTTGGACACAAACTGAGACCCCCGATCCGACATCACATCGGAGGTACCCCGTGAAGCCTTACAATCTCCCCAATAAACACCTGCGCAAGAGTTTTAGCATTAGGAAGAGCAGGAAGAGCGATAAAATGTGCCATCTTGCTGAACCTGTCCACTACAACGAGTATAACTGTTTTATTCGAAGATGGCGGGAGGTCTGTAATGAAGTCCATAGACAGATGAGTCCACGGACGCTCCGGGATCTTCAAAGGTAAGAGGGTCCCCGACGGACGGGTATGTGGGGTCTTAGAGCGCGCACAAACCTCGCAGGACGCGACAAAAGTTACCACCTCCTTATGTAAGTTAGGCCACCAAAACCGACGCGAGAGGAGATCCTCAGTTGCTTTACTCCCTGGGTGTCCTGCCAAAGCTGAATTATGGTGTGCCTCGATCACCTTTTGTCGCAACTGATTTGGAACAAACAGTCTCCCTGGAGGTCCTACAGGGGCGTCCCCCTGAGCCTCCAATACCTCCTCCTCAAGCTCAGAGCATACTGCCGACACCACCACCCCCTCCTGAAGGACCGGAACCGGGTCCTCCGTATTCCCAGCCCCTGGGAAACAGCGAGATAAGGCATCCGCCTTAACATTTTTTGAGCCAGGACGATATGTGACGACAAAATTAAACCTGGTAAAAAACAACGACCACCTAGATTGTCTGGATTCAGACGTTTAGCGGACTCTAAATGTAGCAGGTTTTTGTGATCGGTAATGACGGTGACCGGGTGGACTGCCCCCTCCAAAAAATGACGCCACTCCTCAAAAGCCAACTTAATGGCCAAGAGTTCCCTATTGCCGACATCATAATTCCTCTCAGCGGACGACAATTTTTTTAGAGAAGAAGGCGCACGGATGCCATTTACCAGGGGACGAACCTTGTGACAATACTGCTCCCACCCCTACCTCGGAAGCGTCCACCTCAACAATGAACGGCTGTGACGCATCAGGTTGAATAAGTATGGGTGCTGAAGCAAAACATTTTTTCAAAGAGGAAAACGCTTGACAAGCCTTGTCAGACCACTTTGAAAAATCCGTCCCTTTTTTAGTCATGTCTGTGAGAGGTTTAACTATGGACGAAAAATTACGAATGAATTTCCGGTAGTTAGCAAACCCCAGGAAACGTTGTAATGCCTTAAGATCCTCTGGCAGATCCCACTCAAGAACTGCCCGCACTTTCCCAGGGTCCATACGAAAACCGGATGCTGACACCAGGAACCCTAAAAACTGAAGTTCCTGTACGGCGAACACACACTTCTCCCATTTGGCGTACAGTTTATTATCCCGCAAGATCTGTAACACCTGCCTAACATGCTCCTGATGAGACACAAGATCTGGCGAGTAAATTAGGATATCATCCAGATATATGACCACAAACTGTCCCATTAGGTGGCGAAAGATGTCATTTACAAAGTGTTGAAACACCGCCGGGGCAATACTCAGACCAAATGGCATGACAAGGTTCTCATAATGCCCCTCCGGAGTGTTAAACGCCGTCTTCCACTCATCCCCCTCCTTCATCCTAATCAGATTGTACGCCCCCCTGAGATCCAACTTAGAGAACCATTTGGCACCCACGATCTGATTGAAGAGATCGGGAATAAGTGGGAGCGGATACGGATCTCGGACCGTAATCCGATTAAGCTCACGGAAATCCAGGCAAGGGCGTAGGCCTCCATCTTTTTTCTTCACAAAGAAGAACCCCGCGGCCACCGGGGAAGATGAAGGTCTAATATGCCCCTTAGCAAGTTAACAGCACAGTCATACTCGCGATGAGGAGGTAGTTCTTGACACCCTTTTTCCGAGAATACATCCTCAAAGTCCACCAGAAATGGAGGTAAGGCCCTAGGAGCGACCGCACCAATGACCGTATTCATGCAGTTTTTTTACAGAAATCGCTCCATTGGGTTATCTCTCTGGATTGCCAATTAATAACCGGGTTATGCTTAGTTAGCCAAGGCAGGCCCAGCACTATAGGAGTGGGAAGACCCTCCAGCACATAACAAGACAACAGTTCTTTATGTAGCGCCCCCACTTGAAGATCTATGTTATGCACTGCTTGCACAAAACTTCCCTGACCGAGAGGTCTGGCGTCGATCAAGAATATGGGGATGGGTTTAGCCAACCCACTCAATCGCATGCCTTGAACCCGGGCAAAGCGAGCATCCACCAGATTAGCCCCGGCCCCACTATCCAGAAGAACAGATATCCTCTCAGTTTTCGCACCCACCACCACCTCCGCTGGTACGAGAAACTGAGACGAACTTAGGGACGAAATACATACTCCCAGATTGCCGTCCACCACACAATCTGGGATCAATAGTTTTCCGGCGACTTCTCACTCTGCAAAGGACGGGATGGACACCCCCTAATAAAATGTCCCTTTTTCCACAGAAGAAACAACTTCTTGTTTTGTGTCGCCCCACCGATCCCCTCCCTCAGAATGATGTCCCTCCTAATTGCATAGGCTCCTCTGGACTGACCAGGGGAACCTCCGTATAAGGGACCCTTGAGGAAGGTGGAGTCATCACAGGGGGCGAAGTTACCCCGCACCTCTCCTGAAGACGTCTGTCAATACGAATAGCAAGGGCCATAGCGGCTTCCAGTGTCGTGGGAGGGTCATACTGCGCCAACACATCTTTTAATTTGTCAAACCTTGACAAAACTGGCTCCTAAGAGCCGGGTCATTCCACTGGGTGTCCGTGGCCCACCTACGGAACTCCGAACAGAATTCCTCTGCCGGACGATCTCCCTGCTGTATCTTATGTAACTTAGTTTCAGCAAGGGAGACCCGATCCGGGTCATCATATACAAGACCCAGAGCTGCGAAAAATCTATCCACTGACTGGAGAGCTGGTGGAGCCTGGGGGAAGAGAGAACGCCCAGGATTGGGGGTCCCCTTGTAGGAGTGAGATGACAAGTCCCACCCTTTGATCTTCACTCCCAGATGACCGAGGTCGCAGCCGAAAGTACAATTTACATGCCTCCCGGAAAGCAAAAAATGTGTCCCGCCCTCCAGTGAACCTGTCCGGGAGAGCTACTTTAGGTTCAGGTCTGGCTTGCTCCGGGGGTACAAAACCTTGGACTTAACGTCCCTCAGCTCCATGGACAAACTCTGCAACTGCTGAGCTATACTGGCTACTGGATCCATGGTGGCTGGGAGAGAATCTTTAGTGTGGTCGGTGAAAATGTCACGCTGTCTCTGTATACAGGAGGACCGGGGTCTATGCTGACCCTAAGCTGGGGTCCTGACTAATCCCTCTACCTGGAGGTACTGTTGATGGTACAGAGGTCCAGGCCGCCAGCGTAACCCTATCTCCTGTGAATCCCTAACAACTGTAATCTAGTCCTGAGAAGGACCCTGATTACCACCACAGGGAACAGGAAGGTAACTGCCTTCACACACAGTATAAGACGAACGAGACAGTACAAGGGGTAAAATAAAAGACCACCTTGCATACAAAACTATCACTACAGAGGGAACACCAACGGGTAAGGAGATAAATAATAAAGCGAGGAGAGGAGAAAACCACAACAGGTACTCTTAGCTTTAGACTTCTCAATATGATCCGCTCTGCTGGTCTGCATGAATGCTTTCACCGACACTTCCCCAGCAGACAGGCAGGCATATGAAGGAAACCAATTACCACAACATTAATTGCAGCTGAGCGAGGCTGGTCTAGTCCAGCACAGAGAGAGGAAGAATTAACTCCCTCATTGCCGAAAAACACCCAGCACCAGAAACTCAGCTGTGAGAAGTCAGGGTGTGCAATCGCGACGATCTTCGCAGCGACACACCCGTGACACCAACACTGTGGATGAGCTTAAGGCCGCTATCGAAGCATCCTGGGCCTCCATAACACCTCAGCAGTGTCACAGGCTGATTGCCTCCATGCCACGCCGCATTGAAGCAGTCATTTCTGCAAAAGGATTCCCGACCAAGTATTGAGTGCATAACTGAACTTTATTATTTTATGGTTTTTTTGTTTGTTTTTAAAAAACACTTTTATTTTATTGGATGGTTGAAATATGTTAATTTTTTGAGACAGGTTTTTTGGGTTATCAGGAGTTGTATGCCAAAATCATCAGTATTAAAACAATAAAAGACCTGACAAATTTCAGTGGTGTGTAATGAATCTAAAATATATGAAAGTTTAATTGTAATCATTACATTATGGAAAATAATGACATTTAGCACTATATGCTAATTTTTTGAGAAGGACCTGTATACTTTTTTCTTCTTCATGTGTTTAATACATAGACTGTTTTATTTCTAAGGCTAGTTTCACATTAGCGTCTTTTTGCGCTGCACATCATGCGCAAGTAGAAACGCCTGCAAAAACGCATGCAAGCGCATGCAAACGCATCACTATTTTAACGCTTCATTGTACCCATTACGACAAAAAAACACAGTGTTTGCATGCGTTTTCATGCGTTTTTGCAGGCGTTTGCGTTTTTTAGGCGCATGCGTTCTCTAAGTGTCACATTTCACAGGCGGATAATCCTTGAAACAGACTCCACCAATGGGACACCAGTGGGCGAGTGTCATGGGAATTCTTTATATAGACCCTGTTACAGCTGAATTCTTCAGATTTTGCTGCTGTTTCCTGTGTCACCATGGATCTGCATTGAGAGAGTTTTCGCTTCAACTTGGATCTGGACATCGCGCTATCTCAGGCTTTTGCATTTGCTTGCCAGCAACAAAGGCAGAGAGAGAGACAGCGAAGACAGCAGCGGCGGAGTTTTTGGATACATCCGATTATTGAAGTCCGGGAGAGCCGTGGAGCGTACCACACCCTCTTCAGCGAGCTTGAGGCAAACCCGGTGAAATTTAGTGACTATACAAAGATGTCCCATGAAGGCTTCATGGATTTGCTTGAAGGAGCCATCCAGAGACAGGACAAACAGCTCCGTCATGCGATTCCTCCTGAGGAACGGCTCCTGGTTACATTACAGTTCGTTATATTTAAAATCCAATGTCTGCATAATTGTTTTTGTTCTGCCATTTGCTAATCCAAAGCCTGCAGAATTATTGTTCTGCCATGTAGTAAACAAAAGCCTGCAGAATTATTGTTATGCCATGTACTTAAATTTTTTTCATGTCAGTATTCTGCAAAACCCTAGACAAAAATATATATATTTTTTCTTTCTCTGTTTGGCAGATTCCTGGCTACTAGAGAGACCCTATCATCACTCCACTTCCAGTACCGGCTTGGAATCTCCACCTTGTCGGGAATAGTTGTGGACACCTGCCGGGCTTTGTGGGACGTTCTCTGTCCAGAATTTATGCCCCTGCCCACCGCGGAAAAGTGGATTGAAATAGCTGAACAATTCTTGACAATCTGCAATTTCCACAACTGTTTGGGAGCGGTGGGTGGGAAACACATAAGGATAACCAAACCCGCAAAAAGTGGATTGGAGTACTATAACTATAAAAAGTACTTTTCTACAGTATTCATAGCCATTGTGGATGCAGACTGTCAGTTTGTTGCGGTGGACATTGGGGCATTTGGCCGGGGCAATGACTCACAGACTTTTAAGAACTCAGACATGGGCCGTAGGTTGCATGGCAACCATTTTAATTTCCCCCTGCCACGGCCTCTTCCCCACACTGAAGGTCCGCCACTGCCATTTGTAATTGTTGGGATGAGGCCTTTCAAATGTGCCAAAACCTGCTGAAACCCTACTCCAGCCGGGACTTGGACCACACAAGAAAAATATTTAATTACAGACTCCCAAGGGCACGAAGAACTGTAGAGTGTGCCTTTGGGATTCTTGTGTCCAAATGGCGCATTCTCGGCACAGCCATTAATTTTAAACTGGAAACAGTGGATGAGGTGGTGAAAGCGTGTGTGGTTCTTCACAATTTTGTTATGGCTAAAGAGCGCCCTAACTTTGAACTAGATGAACCAGACTGAATAGATGATGTGGTTAATTCCAAGGTATATTTAAAATCCCTTGGCCTTGTGTCACAAAGAGTGAAATGATGATGGCCAAAACACACCATCCTCAATTCACTCTTTATGATACCTGGCAAGGTGAGAATAGATATGCCTTGCACTCAACACCATCCTCTATTCAGTCTCACCAATATTAACAGACTGAAGAGACTGGTGTTGAAAATACAAGTCATATATTTGTGTTTTTTGACAACACATAGCTCAAGGACTGACACAAGAAACGTGTCAGTACTGGAGCTATGTGGTGGCAAAACCACAAAGTGTACGGCACAGTGTGTGTAGGCGACGAAAGACACAATTAAACCAAACAGTTGGGGAAAAACAAAATGACATTTATTTAAAAAACACACAAAAAAAAATTACTGCGAGCGACATTTGGCGGAAGATGGTGGAAACTTTGGGGTGTGGAGGGACGAGGAATGGCTTAAGGAAGATGACGAAGGTGTTCTAGGGGAAGGGGTGAAGAAAGTGGTGGGGGAAGGAAGCGGGTTAGACACAGGGGGAGGTGATGGGGGAGAGAGTACAACAGTTTTTTGTGGCCACTTTTATGGCTTCTGCGGCCCTTCTGCGAAGTGTCCTTCTTGGACCTCCTGGAGCTGGGGGACCTCCTGGAGCTGGAGGATCACCTGGGAGGATCCAGAAGCTGCTATGGCATGCTGATGGTGATGGAGGTCCTGCCAGGGTTCGTGGTCCGGAATAAGGAGTGTGGGTCCCCCAGCTGCTGCTCGGTGGTGGTGGTGGCGGTCCATGAAGGGGTTGAGGTGGTTTAGGTCCAAGCAGGAGCATCTCTTGGCATGGTGGTGGCGGGGGAGTGTCCAGCTGCACTGGGCCTTGGTGTGGTGTAGTGGTGTCCAGCATGGCTTAGAATGCTGGTGGCCGTGCAATGGTTTGCAGCAGAAGTCGGTAGTGAGGTGAAGCGAGTCAGTGGTGCCACAGTTGGAAATGCCACCACTGGCTGCTGCGCGTACTGACTCTGCTGCATAGCCTGCATGTAAGCAGTGTGGCAGGCCTGCATCACATTCAGCTGGAGCTGAGGACTAAGGTGTTCCGCCATGCCCCGTTCAATTTGGTGGAAGAATTGGTGTACTGGTCTGTTGAGGTCGACTTCCAGACGGTCAAGGCGATGGTCGACAGCCTGGAAGCGTGTTTCCATTAGCGTAAAACCGCTTTCCAGTCTGTGGCTCATCGCCTTGAAGCTATTCTGAAAAACCGAGCTCGAGTGAATGAACTTGGGCATGAGATTCCTGTCTGAGGCCTTCTGCCGCTGGTGGGAAGTGCCCGCAAAACCAGTAGCAGAGACCTGGGACGGGGGAACACCTGATGGATCAGCTTCCCTGTCTCCAGCTGTCTGTGTTGCTGACCCACAAGCTGCTTCTTGGCTGCGGGTTGGCTGGGACAGGTCCGAGGCAGCTCGCTGAAGGATTGCTCCAGGACCAGGTTGCAGGGTGCTACTCCAGGTGCTGTGAAAAGAAAAGAAAAACATTAGTATCATGCATTTACAATAGTCAAACCGCCAACTCCTGTGGAAAAGTAAAACAGAATAAAACAATACAATACAACAACAAAATACTTACGATCTGGTGGCAAGGATCGGTCTTAAGAAGGCCAACGCCTGATGATAGCGATATTTTGTTGAGGTCCTTGCTGCAGCACCACTGGCAACCCGGTTCTCCTGTCTCAGCTCCCTGTTGAAGCGGTCCTTCATCGAGCGCCAGCAGGTTCTGACTTTATTTACTGTGGAAAAAAAATTAAAAAATTAGACAATGCACTGTAGGCCGGGATAACACAACTGTGTGTAATGCTAGAAACTCACAGGAGTTACTAGCATCACACACAGTTGTGTGATCCCGGCCAAGGTCACTGCCGCATCATACAGCATTGAAATACTTACGAAATTCCTTGCAGACCCTTGGAGAGGTGTTGTCCCATCCATCCATCAGTGCTGTGGCCACCTCATTCCAGAGCCGCCGGGATCACCACGTTGTCACAGTGCAGTCATTCATGGATGTCCCACAAAGGGACTCGCTCCTGGACTAACTGGATCATAGAGTCATTGTCCAGAGCAAGTTCTTCATCCCGTTGTGGAGCCTAGAAAAGAAAGAAAACATTATTCTTGGAAAGATTTTGCAATGAAAAAGATAGAAAACAAGACAAAATAGAAGCAAGATTGAATAGGAAAAACAGGCAAGAAAAAAGTCATGGAAAAAAAAGAGTACAATCAGTCAGTCTATACTAACCTGGCGTCTCCCCGCCTGCACTTGCACTGGCTGCTCCAACTCTTCCTCCGTTGCCATGGACGAGAAGAGGTCTGAAAAAGAAGAAAAAATAATTTGCCACATGCATATATGCATAGTCTGCACAAGCTGATTTCAAATCCCATATTTCAAATTACAGATTTCTAATTACAACACTCTGAATTAGACTAGAATTCTAGAATGCATTTGGCCACTCATCGCTCCTGCAATATCATCTGTACCACTCTAATCAAGCTGTTTCTCCTCTTCCCACAGGTATGCACAGAATTTCCCCAGCTTTTCCCAACTCCTGAATGTATTTTGTGAACTGCATTAACTCTGCATGGTATGCAGAATTTCCCCAGATTTTTCCAACTCCTGAATGTATTTTGTGAACTGCATTAACTCTGCATGGTATGCACAGAATTTCCCCAGCTTTTCCCAACTCCTGAATGTATTTTATGAACTGCATTAACTCTGCATGGTATGCACAGAATTTCCACAGCTTTTCCCAACTCCTGAATGTATTTTGTGAACTGCATTAACTCTGCATGGTATGCACAGAATTTCCCCAGCTTTTCACAACTCCTGAATGTATATTGTGAACTGCTTTAGCTCTCCTTGGCATGCATTGCTTACCCTACCTCTTCCATCCATAATGTACTCCACTCGTACTGCGTCTTCCATGCCTATCTCTTAGTGTGCAGTCCATCCCTCGCTTTTTGTCATCTTTGGGTAACTCTGAACATGTGGTGCAGCTAATCACGCCCACATCCCCTCTCACAGCTGATCCACCTCAGTTCCAGATATATTCAGGGCCATGCGTCTGCACAGACGTAGTCTGCACAGGCTGATTTCAAATCCCATATTTCAAATTACAGATTTCTAATTACAACACTCTGAATTAGACTAGAATTGGACTGGAATTTGAGTGTAAGGTAACGGACTATAACCCCACAACAATGTTTCGACTTCTTCTCACTTTCACCCCCATACTTCTCTATTTTAATCCCCCCACCTAGTAAGGAACTATTCATTTCTCCCTCCATCCTTCCCAGCCACCTCACCTTCTCCTCAGAACTGTTCCTCTACATACAAGCCTCTCTGTCCAGACACACACGGCCACACCATGGCTTATCCTGCTCCCACCTTCTAACACTCTGTCTGTTACTCCTCATTGCTGGCGACGTTTCCCCAAATCCTGGTCCTCCTCAGCACATCCCTACACTCATTTCTAACACCCTGCCACGATCCTCTATACGTTTCTGCAACCATGATAACCTCATACCAATTCATCCAGCCCCCACTCCCCCGGTCCCCCTACCTGGAGCACTATGGAACGCACGCTCAGTCTGCAATAAACTGTAATTTATCCACGACCTCTTCATCACCAATAAACTCTCCTTCCTTGCTATCACTGAAACCTGGCTCACCCCCTCTGACACAGCCTCTCCAGCTGCACTCTCTTATGGCGAATTCCATCTCTCTCACACCCCTGCCCCAGCAACAAACGTTGCTCATCTCCAATTCCTGCTCCTTTACCCCACTTCCTCTCCCACCCTCCTCTACTCTTCCTTCATTTGAGGTGCACTCCGTCTGCATCTACTCCCCTTCCAACCTCCAGCTAGCTGTTATCTACCGGCCCCCAGAATTAGCCATCTCCAACTTTCTCGATCACTTCACCACCTGGCTGCTTCATTTCCTCTCTGCTGACATCCCCACTATCATCATGGGTGACTTTAACATCCCCATTTACACTTCCTCCTCCGCTGCCTCCAAACTTTTATTCCTCACTGCCTCCTTCGGCCTCACTCAATGGTCCTCTGCAGCCACTCACAAAGATGGTCACACACTGGACCTTATCTTCACCCGCCTCTGCTCCCTTACTAATCTCACTAACTCACCCCTACCCCTGTCTGACCACAACCTACTGACATTTTCTTCCCTCTCCTCTCCTAGTACGCAACCCCTGCTCCACAAACTCTCTCATCCTCGCAGAAATCTCAAACACCTCAACTTACAATCGCTCTCTGAGTCCCTCCTCCCTCTTACAGACATAGCCTCACTTCATGACACAGATGCTGCTGCCACCTTTTATAACACCACAATAACAGCAGCACTTGATTCGGCCGCCCCCCTCGCACATAGCAAAACTCGCCCAATCAACAGGCAGCCCTGGCTGACCAGCCTCACCAAAGAACTGAGATGGGCTTCCAGGGTTGCTGAGCGGAGATGGAAGAAATCCCGCTCTGCTGAGCACTTAACCGCATACAAGCAGTCCCTCACCAGCTTCAAGTCCACACTCACTGCCGCAAAGCAAACTTACTTCTCATCTCTCATATCCTCCCTGTCTCACAACCCTAAACAGCTCTTCAACACTTTCAATTCTCTACTCCGTCCCCCACCACCTCCCCCTCTCATCTCATTACTGCTGAACATTTTGCCTCCTTTTTCAAGCAGAAGATTGATACGATCAGGGAAAGCTTTGGCCCAAAGCCCCCACTGCCCCTCTTAGCTGCTCAGCCCTGTTCCTCCAAAACCAACTTCTCCACCATGACAGAAGATCAGCTCTCCACCCTCCTTTCAAGATCACACCTCACCACTTGCACACTTGACCAGCTCCCATCCCACCTCATCCCTAACCTCGCCAGTCTTCATCCCTACCCTAACACACCTCTTCAACCTCTCACTTACAAATGGTGTGTTCCCCTCATCCTTCAAACATGTCTCAATCACACCCATCCTCAAAAAGTCCTCCCTTTACCCATCCTCTGCGTCTAGCTATCGCCCGATATCTCTTCTCCCTTATGCCTCAAAACTACTGGAACAGCATGTCCATCTTGAACTGTCCTCCCACCTCTCCTCTTGCTCGCTCTTTGACCGCTTGCAATCAGGCTTCCGACTGCATCACTCAACTGAAACTGCCCTAACTAAAGTCACCATCGACCTACTAACCGCCAAGAGCAAGCGACACTACTCTGTCCTCCTTCTCCTGGACCTGTCTTCTGCCTTCGACACTGTGGACCACTCACTCCTGCTCCAGATTCTCTCATCTCTGGGCATCACAGGCTTGGCCCTATCCTGGATCTCATCATATCTAACAGATCGAACATTCAGTGTCTCCCTCTCCCACACCACCTCCTCACCTCGCCCCCTCTCTGTCGGTGTTCCTCAAGGCTCAGTTCTAGGACCCCTACTCTTCTCCATCTACACTTTCGGCCTGGGATAGCTCATAGAATCCCACGGTTTGCAGTATCATCTCTATGCCAATGACACGCAGATCTACCTATCTGGACCTGACCTCACCTCCTTACTGACAAAAATCCCACACTGTCTTTCCGCTATTTCAGCTTTCTTTTCTGCTCGCTTTCTAAAACTGAACATGGACAAAACAGAATTCATCATTTTCCCCCCATCTCACTCTACCCCTCCACCAGACCTATCCCTCAATGTCAACGGCTGCTCACTTTCCCCGGTCCCGCATGCTCGGTGCCTCGGGGTGATCCTCGACTCTGCCCTTTCTTTCAAGCCACATATCCAAACCCTAGCCTCCTCCTGCCATCTCAAACTCAAAAATATTTCCTGGATCCATGCATTCCTTGACCACGACACAACAAAAACACTAGTGCATGCCCTTATCATCTCCCGCCTTGACTATTGCAACCTCATGCTCTCTGGCCTCCCCTCTAGCACTCTGGCACCACTCCAATCCATCCTACATTCTGCTCCTCGACTAATCCACCTGTCTCCCCGTTATTCCCCAGCCTCTCCCCTATGCCAAGCCCTTCATTGGCTTCCTATCGTCCAGAGGCACCAGTTCAAAACCCTAACTATGACATACAAAGCCATCCACAACCTGTCTCCTCCATACATCTGTGATATGGTCTCCCGCTACTTACCCTCTCGCAACCTTCGATCCTCTCAAGATCTCCTTCTCTACTCTCCTCTTATCTTTCTTCCCACAACCGCATACAGATTTCTCCCGTGCCTCCCCTATACTCTGGAATTCTCTACCCCAACACATCAGGCTCTCGCCTACCATGGAAATCTTCAAAAAGAACCTGAAGACCTACCTCTTCCGACAAGCCTACAACCAGCAGTGATCCTCAGTCTACTGAACTGCCGCACGACCAGTTCTACCCTCTCCTAGTGTATCCTCACCCATCCCCTGTAGACTGTGAGCCTTTGCGTGCAGGGTTCTCTCTCCTTCTGTACTTATGTGCGTCCTGTATTGCTCATATTTATTGTACTTTCCTATATTCGCCCCCTCTCACTTTTAAAGCACCATGGAATAAATGGCGCTATAAAAATGAATAATAATAATAATAACAGCAAATACTTACCAATCAGTAGGGAAGGAAGGTACTCACTTCACTATCCACATGTGCCAGATCACCAGGGGCCGGCTGGTACTCGTCTCCAGAAGACATGCTGCAATACAAAAAGAGACATTAGTACATAATAAATTAAGAAAAAAGGAGAGACAGACATTAGGTTTTATACTCACATTATCCCACTTGCTGAAAATCTCTTTCTGTGTAGCAGGCTGTGGAGTAGTGGACTGCCAGTGCCAACACCTTCTTTTTATATACACTACCCCCCCAAACAATGTTTGTTTGTGTAGGGGGTGGTTTAAACCAGTGTCTAGACATGTTTAATCTTTTATAACACATGCGTATGAAAATGCTGGCGTACGCATGTCCATGGCATGCATTCCCATAGACTGTAATGCGTTGTTTTGACGCATTTCATGTGCAAGCATATGCTTGCATTTTTTTTACGCCTTTGGGCGGACCCAAAAATGCAACAAGTTGCGTCTGGGGCGCCTAGACGCTCACCTGGAAATATCACATGCGCACAAAAATGCTGATGATCGCATGCAAACACAAGACCATGCGCCGCCATCTTAAACATAGGGGCGCATGACATATGCGATCGGATGCGCACGATGTGCTGTGCACAAAAATGTTAATGTGAAACCAGCCTAGGAGTATTGATGCTTTCTGTCTTCTCCCCACTGTGAAGCTCTGTGTACAAACTCATCCCACTCACTACCGTATCGCTAAAACTCAAGAGAAGAATCAGGAGCAGGAACACCAATGCATTTGTAACATTTTTGCAGAGCACTCTGCTAAATAAAAAAAATGCAGACACTTGCAGAAGTAAAATGGTAGAACATTTTTAATGAAGAGTATTGATAAAGTTGCTTTACTGTGCATTTAGGAAGCGAATAAAGAGAATCCTGTATGAAGGTATACACACTACAGTCATGACCAAAAGTTTTGAGAATGACACAAATATTATATTTTCACATGATCTGCTGCCCTCTGGTTTTTATGTGTGTTTGACAGATGTTTTTATCACAGACAGAAATATCAATAATTGCAAACATATGAGTAACAAAAGCTTATATTGACAGTTAGAATGAGTTAATGCAGCAAGTCAATATTTGCAGTATTGACCCTTCTTCTTCAGGACCTCTGCAATTCTCCCTGGCATGCTCTCAATCAACTTCTGGACCAAATCCTGACTGATAGCAGTCCATTCTTGCACAATCAATGCTTTCATTTTGTCAGAATTTTTAGGGTTTTGTTTGTCCACCCGTCTCTTGATGATTGACCACAAGTTCTCAATAGGATTAAGATCTGGGGAGTTTCCAGGCCATGGACCCAAAATCTCTATGTTTTGTTCCCTGTAGTTATCACCTTTGCTTTATGGCAAGGTGCTCCATCATGCTGGAAAAGGCATTGTTGATCACCAAACTGCTCTTGGAGGGCTGGGAGAAGTTGCTCTTGGAGGACATTCTGGTACCATTCTTTATTCATGGCTGTTTTTAGGCAAGACTGTGAGAGAGCCGATTCCCTTGGCTGAGAAGCAACCCCACACATGAATGGTTTCAGGATGCTTAACAGTTGGCATGAGACAAGACTGGTGGTAGCGCTCACCTTGTCTTCTCCGAATGAGGCGTTTTTCCTGATGTCCCAAACAATCGAAAAGAGGATTCATCAGAGAAAATAACTTTACCCCAGCCCTCAGCAGTCCACTGCCTGTACCTTTTGCAGAATATCAGTCTGTCCATGATGTTTTTTCTGGAGAGAAGTGGCTTCTTTGCTGCCCTCCTTGAGACCAGGCCTTGCTCCAAGAGTCTCCGCCTCACAGTGCGTGCAGATGCACTCACACCTGCCTGCTGCCATTCCTGAGCAAGCTCTGCACTGCTGGTAGCCCAATCCCACAGCTGAAACACTTTTAAGAGACAGGTCCTGGCACTTACTGGTCTTTCTTGGGCGCCCTGAAGCCTTTTTGGCAACAATGGAACCTCTCTCCTTGAAGTTCTTGATGATGCAATATATTGTTGACTGAGGTGCAATCTTTCAAGCTGCGATACTCTTCCCTGTTAGGTCATTTTTGTGCATTGCAATGATGACTGCACGTGTTTCTTTAGAGATAACCATGGTTAACAGAAGAGAAACAATGATGCCAAGCACCAGCCTCCTTTTAAGTGTCCAGTGGTGTCATTCTTACTTAATCATGACAGATTGATCTCCAGCCATGTCCTCATCAACACCCACACCTGTGTTAATGGAGCAATCACTGAAAAGAGGTTAGCTGGTCCTTCTAAGGCAGGGCTGCAATGATGTTGAAATGTGTTTTGGGGGATAAAGTTCATTTTCTAGCCAAATATTGACTTTGCAAGTAATTGCTGTTAAGCTGATCACTCTTTATAACATTCTGGAGTATATGCAAATTGCCATTAGAAAAAGTGAAGCAGTAGACTTTGTGAAAATTAATATTTGTGTCATTCTCAAAACTTTTGGCCATGACTGTACATCATCTCAACCCCTTTGATGATCCATGATGGATATTTACATTAAAGGACATGGAGCCCACTCTATGTAGGGTAGATGTTCGCTATATTACAGCACTGATTACTGTCTCTAACAACTGTAATGAACACTACCACGAATCGTGACGTGAGCAGCCTATGGATTGCAATGACAACCTAGGGTTGGCTGAAGACTCCCCATGCTTGTTATGTAAATTAGATTGGGTGTCATAGGAGACCATAGCAATACTGAAGTATTGCTGTATATAGTGAAAGTGACCAAATGACTGGTCCCTAATGGTGACTAAAAAAGAGTTTAAACACTAACTATACATTTTTGATATCACCAGGTTTGGTATCAAGAATCAAGACATCCAGAGAAAGTAAGAGCTGCTGCTGCTCTCTCACTTCCTCCAGATATCAATGACATCCGTAGGAAAGGAGAATAGAGCCAACACTGATTGGCCCCAAAAGAGCCAATGCCGACATCACTGAAACAGCTATGAATGTGAATGTACAGTGGATACGGAAAGTATTCAGACCCCTTTAAATTTTTCACTCTTTGTTTTATTTTTTTTTTCTCATTAATGTACACTTTGCACCCCATCTTGACTGAAAAAAAGACAAATGTAGAAATTTTTGCAGATTTATTAAAAAAGATAACCTGAAATATCACATGATCATAAGCATTCAGACCCTTTGCTCAGTATTGAGTAGAAGCACCCTTTTGAGCTAGTAAGTACAGCCATGAGTCTTCTTGGGAATGATGCAACAAGTTTTTCACACCTGGATTTTGGGATCCTCTGCCATTCGTCAGGTTGGATGGTGAACGTTGGTGGACAGCTATTTTCAGGTCTCTCCAGAGATGCTCAATTGGGTTTAGGTCAGAGCTCTGGCTGGGCCAGTCAAGAATGGTCACAGAGTTGTTCTGAAGTCACTCCTTTGTTATTTTCGCTGTATGCTTAGGGTTATTGTCTTTTTGGAAGGTGAACCTTCGGCCACATCTGAGGTCCAGAGCACTCTGGAAGAGGTTTTCATCCAGGACATCTCTGTTCTTGGCCACATTCATGTTTCCTTAAATTGCATCCAGTCATCCTATCCCTGCAGCTGAAAAACACCCCCATAGCATGATGCTGTCACCACCATGTTTCACTGTTGGGATTGTATTGGGCAGGTGATGAGAAGTGTCTGGTTTTCACCACACATACCGCTTAGAATTATCACCAAAAAGTTCTATCTTCATCTCTTCAGACCAGAGAATCTTATTCCTCATGTACTGGGAGTCCTTCATGTGTTTTTTAGCAAACTCTATGCTGGCTTTCATATGTCTTGCACTGAGGAGAGGCTTCTGTCGGGCCACTCTGCCATAAAGGCCTGACTGGTGGAGGGCTGCAGTGAAACTTGATATTGTGGAACTTTCTCCCATCTCCCTACTGCATCTGTGGAGCTCAGCCACAATGATCTTTGGGTTCATCTTTACCTCTCTCACCAAGGCTCTTCTTCCATGATTGCTCAGTTTGGCTGGACGGCCAGGTTTAGGAAGACTTCTGGTGGTCCTAAACTTCTTCCATTTAAGGATTATGGAGGCCACTGTGCTCTTAGGAACCTTTTGTAATCTTGACCAGATGTATGCCTTGCCACAATTCTGTCTCTGAGCTCCTTGCCAGTTCCTTTAACCTCATGATTCTTATTTGGTCTGGCATGCACTGTGAGCTGTGAGATCTTGTATAGACAAGTGTGTGCCTTTACAAATAAAGTTCTATCAGTTTTATTAAACACAGCTGGATGTCAATGAAATATAACCATGTCAAGGAGGATCACAAGGAAATGGACAGCATGTGACTTAAATATGTGTGTCTGAGCAAAGGGTATGAATGCTTATGTCCATGTGATATTCAGGTTTTTTTTTTATAAATTTGCAAAAATTTTATCATTTGTTTTTTTCAGTCAAGATGGGGTGCAGAGTGTACATTAATGAGAAAAAATGAACTTTTTTGCATTTACCAAATGGCTGCAATGAAACAAAGAGCTTTTAGTTTTTGCATCATCACATTTTGAGACCTATAATTTTTGCATATTTTGGCCCACAGATTCATTTGAGGTCTTATTTTTTTGCGGGACGAGTTGACGTTTTTATTAGTACCATTTTTGGGCACATGACATTTTTTGATCGCTTTTTATCAGCAATTCATGAATTTCTTTTGAGGGGGGCGTTTATACCATTCCGCGTGTGGTAAAATTGATAAAGTAGTTTTATTCTTCGGGATAATATGATTACGGCGATACCTCATTTGTATAATTTTTTTTATGTTTTGGCGCTTTTATACAATAAAAGCAATTTTATATAAAAAATAATTATTTTTGGATCGCTTTATTCTGTGACTATAACTTTTTTATTTTTTCGCTGATGATGCTGTCTGGTGGCTCGTTTTTTGCGGGACAAGATGACATTTTCAGCGGTACCACGTTTATTTATATCCGTCTTTTGATCGCGTGTTATTCGACATTTTGTTTGGCGGTATGATGATAAAGCATTGTTTTTTGCTTTATTTTTATTTTATTTTTTTTAAGGGGTTCACTAAAGGGGTTAACTAATGGGACAGTTTTATAGGACGGGTCGTTACGGACGTGGCGATACTAAATATGTGTACTTTTATTGGTTTTTTTTTTATTTACATGAAGAAATGAATTTATTGGGAATATTTTTTTTTTCTTTATTAGGGAATTTTTTTTTACATGTGTGATTTTTATTTTTTTAACTCTTTCACTTTGTCCCAGGGCGGGACATCACAGTATAGGGTCAGATCGCTGGTGTGACAGTGTGCATTGCACACTGTCACACCAGCGATGTGACAAGCAGTGATGCAGCGCCTGCTCTTGGATCCAGGGTCCTGCACGGAAGAGGCCCTCAGAACAGCGCGGTCACATCGCGCTGTTCTGAGGGTCTCAAGGGAGCATGCAGGGAGCCCCCTCCATGCGCGATGCTTCCCTGTGCCCCCGGTACACCACGATCATGTTTGATCGCGGTGTGCCAGGGGTTAATGTGCCGTGAGCGATCCGTGACCGCTACTGGCACATAGTGCCGGGTGTCAGCTGTGATAATCAGCTGACATCCGGCCGCGATCCGCCGCGCTCCCCCCGAGCCCGGCCGATCGCATGCGATGTACTATCCCGTCCATGGTCATATGGGCCCAGGTACCATGGACGGGATAGTACGTCGGATGGCAGAATGGGTTTAAGAGCAGGGTCCCATGGTGCAGCAGATAATGTGCAAGAGATAATAAGTATGCCATTAATACCTCAGTGTTGATGCAAACTTGTGCCCTCAGTTGCCCCCGTAGTTTGGGTGGTTTTCAGCTGCATAAGCCTGCCATATTGTGGGACCCTACCCTAAGGGAATGATGATCTTTTTACTTGAAAAAATCAGATACTGACACATATTCTTATTTTTTATCTTTTTGTTTTAGATTCTGATAGTAGATAGAAGGATATGGGAATCAATACACTGGAAATATTTATTGACCCCTCTGGACCCTATGAATGATTTTTCGAAGCATGATCTGTAATCTGTGCAGAAGGGCGGAGCTATAACATCACCTACTGAAAAATGTTTGATCCTCTTTTATCTATTGTATGGGTGTTATCTTTCTTTGCAGTCTTGTCTGTGGTGATAAGTTGTATGCATCTATTTATCTTCTCTTCATACCCTACATTACAGAAATACATAGGAGAGAAATAAATTAAGCAAATGCAAAAGAATGTTTTCTAGAATAAAATAGGCTAGGAAAAGAAAAAAGATAAATACTGTGCCTCTTAGCACAATACCTTCAAGATGGGTTTGTAACTCTAGGCTACTAACAACCCATCACAAAGTCACACACCTTAGAAGATTGTGCAGGGGGCAGGCACGACACTGGGGGTCAGCGTATGGCATATCGCCGAGTGCACAAGGAACTAGCTGCAGCAGCTGCTCAGGAGTATTTGATGTCTGGGCATCCATAAAATAATTAGCATAAAGTCTCGAGAAAAATAATAAGTCTTGGGCTACACTAGTTAGGAAAGTCCAGATGTAATACAAAGTAGATCCAATGGGATATAGACTAAATGAATATTATGGCAATACAAACTTTTTATTGCAGCCTTTGATTAGTGCACCTGGCTAGCTCTGCATATGAACAAGCTAGGTGTTCATCTAAAACAGTCAGCTCATGGAAAATGACCAGACTAGATGTGTCTTGAAGCTGAAAGGAGAGACAAGCCAGAATCCTTCTCTGAGAAGAGTCTGCACAGGCCATATGGAGAGAACTATAAGTATCAGTGGTTGCTATGGACTATAGCTGTTTTGTTTGACAGAGCTGGGGCTAGCTCAGCCGTGTATGAGTAGCCAGGGTTTGTTCTGTTTAGTTAGCGTCTGGACAAGGCTAGGTGTCTATTTTTATGATTTTGTTGTTTTGGTGCTGAGAAACCTGTGGAAAGCAATAAAAACTGCACGTTTGGACCAAGACTGCATTGCCTATGTGATCGTTACTTAATCTCTAATGCCTACCAGAGTGAATGAATCCCTACAAGATATTTCAGGTTCTTACTCCAAAAATCCTTGTCTTTGCTTTATATGAAATTAGCTTGGTAAAACTGACCCCTTAACGATCGCCGATTCACCTTTTAACGGCGGCAGTTAAGGGTACTGATTCCTGAGAACTGCTTTTTAACAGCGCTGAGAAATAAAGGTATAGCGCCCCCTAGCGTTGGAAAATCTCCAAGGTCTTGGCTACCCGGGCTAGCTGAGACTCTGGAGAATATGATCAGGGCCGGTTTTTACGGTTCCCTACCAGGTGACCGCCGTTATTCACCGATAATTTGATACATCTGACAAATTTTAAGACTGGCTAGTCTAAGTTTGCAGTGCTTAAAAATTTGATAATTTGGCATCAATACTTTCTAAAAATTAAACTAGTCTTTATATGTCAGATTTAAAAATGTATGCTGTTTTATAAACTGGTTTATTTCAAAACTGTCTGACCTACGTTTACACCACCTATTGGTTGACTTACAATGCACTAGTAATGTGCACCACGATTCAGGTGCATTTTTTGGTGTTGCATGTTAGGCAGAGCCCATTTTTTAAATAAATCAAACCCATTTTTTTCTAAGCCACATAGCTTTGTTGGTCAAGATACAAAAAAGTGTCTAAAACAATTAAATAGCATGGATCATCAAAGACACATTTTGGAGCATGTTATGGCAGAATTCTGGTGCATTTAGCTTGATAAATCTCCCCCCCCCCCCAGAAAATCTGCCCCAGTGTTTCTGCAGAAGTGCAGCATTGTTCCTGGAGGTGATATTCATTTTTATTTTTCATTTTTCTACAACAGGGTCAATTATTTGGTATTATAAAGTAGTGGACAACCCTTTTACGAGTCTAGGAAACTAAACAACTTTGACTTCAATTCCAGTTTGTCTTCTGTAAATATATTTTGTATATTTTTGTATTGGATTGAAGCACTTTGTGTCAGTTTTGGCTATAGTTGTAAACACATTTTAAATATCTTCTCAAAACATGCAAAAAAAAATGTTCAGCCCTCTGGTAAGAAAAAATGATTTACTATGGGAACTTTCATGGAAACTCATATATTCACAAGTTTGATAAGTAATTCTCAGCAGCTTAAAACCATAATCAATCACAAATTATTTTCTGTCAAGAACAATTCACTGAAACTTATAGCAAAAATGTAATTTTCCTGGCATTACACAGAACTGTTAAGCAGAATAACATCTGCTTTATTACTTTTTTGGTTGTAATGTACTATATATTTTCATTGTTCATCAGAAGAAATTTAAAACAAAGTGGCTCTGTTTATATGATCTCTGTGAACATCTTCTGATTTGGGGAAATATCCGATACTAAATTTATATTTTGCTCATGTGGCACCCCTGAGGATCCAATCACCACAAAGGTACTGCACCTCATCCAGAGTGGTATCCCACTCTCAGGTAAGGAGCGAGCACTACCCAGGACTCTAATACTCACACCCAATGCACACTTAGGGAGGATGGCCTTATCCCAGGCTTGGTAGGAAAGGGTGTTGGGGAGTGGGTGGGGAAAGTAGAGAAAAGGGGAGGAGCTTAGAAGGCGGGAGTGAGTGAACAGAGAGAGTTAGTGAGAACATGAGGAGACGGAGGAGTGCAGTAGAGAAGCTGCAGAGAGAATTGAGAGGGGAGGCTGAAGGAAGCTCCCAGGAGGACAGAAGGGGTCCTAGGGACATGGGAAGTGCCGAAACAACCCATGGGGCCCGTATCCAGAAGTGAAGGGACCAGGTCGCAGTAGGGGAGCCGGCCCACAAGACTAGTGGAGTACTACAAGACTCAGCTAGCAATCTGGAGGCTGGGGTAGCTGTACGTACCTCAGCCACATCCACATTCATTGGCCGAAAAGGCAGCCATATAGGAGCAAGGGGACTCAGAGGACATCGCCCGAGAAGGTTGCGCGGCTGCTGGCTTATGACCCTGTTTGTGAAGGTGCTGGGCAGGAGGGCAGAAACCAGTGCAGTAAGATGGCCAGGAGAGGAACACACAGAAGGGAGTCCTGGAAAGGTGCATCCCAATCTATCTGGGAGTTTTCTGGGCCCCTCACCTGGAGGACACAGTACTAAGCGGGCATCTGCGCACAAGTGAACTGTGAGTAAAGCATTGGAAACTGCACCCTTCTGAGTTATTCTCGTCTCACCTGCCCTACACGGCACTCATCACAACAGCCACCATGATCACTTTTAACATCCTAACTGCCCTAATCTACCCGTGGTGATCTTAACCATCTTTGCTGCCCTGACATCATCCCAGAGGATCTGCATTGCAGCATTGGCTATCCCTTGCCGAATACCACGAATGGCATCACGAACATTATATCACAAACTTTATTTCCCTTTTATACCCATTTTTCATGGGACGCCCAGGGCCACAGACCGGGTGACACTTCCCCTTTAAGAAGCGGCCCGGTACCGAGTAACACCATGGCTCTGGTGGGCGCTCCACTTACGTGTTCAAGTAATAAATTAGTTATCGAATTAAGTAGGTAGTTTTCTAACAACGTGGCCAATCCTCATTATCTTCACCAAATCCAACTTATAGATTGTAGTGATAGGCCATTAACCTAAGCAGCACGCTACAACCAATAAAACAATAAAATTAAAAATCCCTCTACTCTGAAAAACAAAGAGGATTTTTAATAACAAGTAAATTGCTAAAATTGTTTTTTACAAGTACTTTACAATTACAACCATTTATGATGATAGGAGTAACTCTTTAAACTAGGCGACATGCACACTCAATGGCCACTAATTATGCCCGCTCTGTAACCAATTGCTTTTAGTCATAGGGGTGTGCACAGGGCAGTTACCACTCACTATACCATGAGGACGGCTTTAATCACTCCTTAGCACTTTGATTGACAGCCTGGTCTGCACACATATGATGTAGCGCGGACGACACTATCTTTGGAACCCAACAATGTGCTCCACCCTTGTAACTCTATCCAGTATAATGACTGAAGGTCACACATTCCACCCAGCATCTGAGGAGGCCTCTGCACCACCTGTACAGCTGTTAGGAGCAGATAAACATCTGAGGAGGTCTCTGCACCACCAGTACAGCTGTTAGGAGCAGATAAACATCTGAGGTGGCCTCTGCACCATGAGTACAGCTGTTAGGAGCAGATAAACATCTGAGGGCAAAAACTGTAGAGGGATCAAGAACTGGTAAAAGGTAGTATAGAATTTTGTTATTAAATTTAATACCTAAAGAGTACTTATCAGCCAGCTGCGGCTGTCCTTTTAACAAAACAGGGGGCAGCCGTCGACAAGGGATTTTACTGAATTACATTAATTTACAAAAATAGCCCTGAAGTGCCTAAATTACCACCTTAAAGAATCTGACATAGCAAAGGTTTGGTCCACATTTCAAAATAGAATAAAAATGTGTGATCTCACAATCTTTTGTGGCCCTTTCACTGGAAAAGCATTTTATTGCCAGATGTTACACTTTTAACTAAAACAACACTGTCGCATTATGTTCACAGCATGATCCCATTGATTTTACTGTTCTACATATTTTCAAACATTTATTCTCATTTATGAAATGAGACATTTCTTAATGATTTTGGCCTCCTGTGTCCTGATTTCAAATTTGACAACGAAGGTTTTTAGTTGCCCCTTGTTTCTATGATATCAGAGTTTTCCTTTTACTGCTAGTTATATTGTGACAGATCAACTGTTTTGTACATAATACGGTAATACTCTAAAAAATGCACAAAACCCCCAAAACCTTGCAAGGCCTCATGTTCTCAGGACATAGTCACTGGAAAAAACTCTGGCTGAGCTGAAAACTACTGTATGCCTACTCCACCACTACTGCTGTCCTGCAGCCTGTCAGAGGCTGGGGCCACGCAGGGGACATGAGGCAGGACGATGACATTGGTTTATTGTGTGCCTAAAGGGTATGCCACACTAAACAATATCGCTAACGGGATCGCTAAAAAACGTCACTATTTAGCGATCCCGTTAGCGATATTGTTCAGTGCGGCAGCTTCCAGCGACGAGCTTCCTGCTGTGATCTCGCTCGTCGCTGGAATCGCTCCGGACCCTATTTCATCGCTGGCGCTCCCGCTGGGTAAGTATCTTATCGCTGTGTGGCACCTTTTCTTAGCGATTTAGCGGTACTTTTGTACCGCTAAAGTCGTTAAGATCGCTAACGGCGATAGCGTCGTTAACTATATCGCTAAATGCGGCAGCATTTAGCGATATAGAAACAATCCCGCTAGCGATCTCATTAGTATGCAACGCTAACGAGATCGCTAGCGGGATTGCTTAGTGTGCAGTACCTTTACGCTGTGTCAGAGACACCATCAATGGAGGAGCACATCACTATTATTTTCCAGGCACTGTGGGACATTATTATTTATGGAAGCACTGTGGGGGCAGTATTCCTATGTGAAGGCACAGGAAGGGCATTATTTCTGGATAGGGGCACTATTACTTTGTGGGACATTAGAGGATACTATTTCTCTGTAGGACATACAGGGGGCATTATTACTGTCTAGAGTGCTGGTTTTAATACAGTGTGGTTTGTTTAGAGGTGGCAAATTTGATAAAGATGATGGAAAAGCCAAAGATGTCTGTGCGTTACATTCTCCAGAGAAGAATTTTGGATGGAAGACATTATCATGGTGATCTGGGGTCCATACACAATAAAGGGAAAAGTGAATGACTCTAATTAAAGACAACATCACCTGAGTCACTGGATTTATCTGTACTGTATACATATATATTGTCTATGAAGCACCTGTTAAGAACTGTAATCTACAATTACAGTTGAAACCAGAAGTTTACATACACTATATAAAACGACACATATGCATGTTTTTCTCAATATCTGACATGAAATCAGAATAAACCTTTGCCGTTTTAGGTCAGTTAGGATTACCATATTAATATTTGCCAAATGCCAGAATAATGAGAGAGAGAGAATGTTTTTCAGCATTTTTATTACATACTGCAAAGTTAAAAGTTTACATACACTAAGATTACTATGCCTTTAAACAATTCTGGACTGACCATATGATGATGTAATGTGTTTGGAAGTTTTTTATAGTTTTTTTGGCAACATCTGAGTTAATTAGAGACACACCTGTGGATGTATTTTAATGCATACCTGAAACACACTGCTTCTTTGTGTAGCAAGAAATCAGCAAAGATATTAGGAAGAGAATTGTGGACTTGCACAAGTCTGGCTCATCCTTGGGTACAATTTCAAGATACCTGAAGGTGCCTTGTTCATCTGTACAATTATATGCAAGAACAAACAAGATGAGAATGTCCTGCCATCATACCGCTCAAGAAGACGGGTTCTGTGTCCCTGAGATGAACATGCTTTGGTCCGACATGTGCATATAAAACCAAGGACAAAAGCAAAAGTCTTTGTGAAGATGATGGCGGACGAGTTCTATATCAACATGGGCTGAAAGGTCACTCTGCCAGGAAGAAGCCATTAATCCAAAAGAAACATAAAAAAGCCAGATTAATGTTTGCAAATGTTCACAGGAACAAAGACCTTCATTTTTTGAGACATGTCCTGTGGTCTGATGAAACTAAAATTGAATTTTTTGGGCATAATGACCATTATTACGTTTGGAGGAAAAGGGGAGAAACTTGTATGCCAAGAACACCATCCCAACTGTGAAAAACAGGGGTGACAGCATCATGTTGTGGGATTGTTTTGCTGCAGGAGTGACTGGTGCACTTCACAAAATAGATGGCATCATGAGAAAAGAAGATTATGTGGCAATACTGAAGCAACTTCTCAAGACATCAGCCAGGAAGTTAAAGCTTGGGCGGAAATGGGTCTTCCGAGTGGACAATGACCAGAAGCATACTGCCAAAATGGTAACAAAGTGGCTTAAGGATAACACAGTCAGTGTTCTGGGGTGGCCATCACAAAGCCCTGATCTCAATCCTATTGAAAATGTATGGGCAAAGCTGAAAAGGCAGCTGCGAGCAAGCGACCTCCAAACCTGGATCAGTAACACCAGTTTTTTTTCAGGAGGAATGGGCCCAAATTCTGACCAACTATTTTGAGAAGCTTGTGGAAGGAGACCCCAAACGTTTGACCCAAGTCATTCAGTTTAAGGGCAATGGTAGCAAATACTAATGAAATGTATGCAAACTTTTGAATGTGCAGTAATAATTATGATAATCCTAAGTAACCTAAAACAGGAAATATTTATTCTGATTTCATGTCAGATATTGAGAAAAACATGCATTTGTGTCTTTTTATATAGTGTATCTAAACTAATGGTTTCAACTGTATATGGTCAATGTATGGTGATAGTATTGGCCATAATACAGTGGTTTTCATTCATGATCATTATGGTGGTATTATCACAACAACATATGCTGGTAATATGTGGCCATGGTCTGGTGGTATTTTTGGCTCTTATATTGCAGTATTAATAGTAGTATTGGACTTGGTACAGTTGTGTTTGGCAATTATCAATATAGTGGCATTATTCAGCCACTATGAATTGGTCATATGTAGTCACAGCACATTGGTAGTATTATTTACCCTCATATGGCTACATTACTTCACTCGCAGTAAATTTTGGTTTTCGCCAAAGTCAAGCAGGGCCATATTTCTTAATAGAGACTCCCATATTTGGAAGTGGGATGTGGGAGTCGGCATGGACCTGTGTGCTTTCAAATGCCAAGAGTTAATTTCAATTGCAACTGTGACCCTTGTTTATGCCATCTTCCTAACATTTATGATTAATATTTTTTCACATATCATAAAATCATGCTGAATTTATTTATGGTAATGAAGGAGGTTTATAACCCTCAGAAGTTATATAATAGTAAAAAATATTGATAGAAGGTTAAACAGTAACTGTTGCTTTTATTTTTACAATAGTACACATGAAAATGAAACTTTGTATTATATCTTCTCAGAGAGATCTGCTTCGTTCTGCTCCTTGATTGATCATTCATTTTCAAAATTCTCAATTCTTGGGTAAAATCTATATTCAATGAAGATGAAATTTGACATTACTGAGGAGGAGCGCTGTCTCCAGCTCAGTATTAAAATATGTTGTTCTAACGGATGTCCTAACATTACAGATCAGGCATTCATCCACACAAAATTAGTTCACCTAAATAAATGAAAATTGCTTGTCACAATTTATTAATATCAACTGAGCATGTTAGTTCTGAAAATATTTCTAACTCATTATGTTTTCATTTGTTATGCAGTATGCTTACCTGGTATTTTAGCTCACTATGGACAGAATATAATCTCATCAGCAAAAACAACCATCAATTTATATACAGCAGAAACAGTCTAACTAGATGAATGAATAAGGGGTGCTCACTGTAAAAAATAAGCGTAAGTGCCCGGGAGAAAACAAATAATCAATATGAATATATAACTCCGGCACTTCAAATTGACAAAAAGGTAACATTTATTAATAAAAATATAACAATTCAGTGTTGGTCACATGAGATTTTTCATAATGCAGAATTTTTCATTAGGCAGTCAAAAAAATTTTTTTCAATGTTTCGGCTGACTAGCCTTTCTCAAGAGCAATGTCTGTTGCTGTGAGAGACAATGAACATAAAATTAGAATGCATAAAAAAGAAAAAACAGAAATATCACAACCTAACCGGTCCCAAAAAATAAAGAAATAAGAAAGAAAAGGGAAAAAGGGGGGTAACACCTCCCAATATGAACAGGTGTATAACCTTATATCGAGATACAGGGCAAAACTGATATATCAGACTAGGAAAGCTTAAATGACAATCATAATATATTGATAGGATTTACAAAAAGACACAGTACTAGAAAGAGTGAGGCAGACTGTATTCAACTTCTAAACGTGAGGCAAAATAAGGTACATGTATATTTATAATTTTTGTACAGATGTCATATGGTAGCCCAAGAAAAAAAGGGGAGGTGGAAAGACCTGAGGCATAGAAAATGAAAGCAGAAAGAAATCCACCATATCTATTAGGAGTACTTTACTAGCATACATTGTCCTTCCTGGAGACAAAAGGAATGTTCCAAATCTGAAACAGAGAAAAAAAAAGGGGAAAAGATAGCCACATAACCAGCGTTACAGAGAGTAAAGAGCAGATCTGTACAAGCACCTTTACAGCGGCCCACCCTTTACCTTAGGAGCAAATACCGGAGGAGGCAAAGAGAATCCAGGTGACAGGCACCGATGGAAAGAAGGCATCCGGTGAGTAAAATATGTCTTGTGGGTAGTGCAGATAGATCGTGACCGCCGCATCGGCTTATGTGTACCCGGCGTGTCGTGCTGACAACTTCCGGGTTATGGACTGGGAGGTGAGAGGCGAGATGCGCATGTGCTGGACGAAGCCAGACGAAAAAAGCCGAAGTGCCGAAAAAATTGCAGTAGTGCGCATGCGTCCCTGGTGTGAACGAAAAGGGATGTGCTACTTCTGCTCCGTGACCACTTGCTTAAAGAGGGGAGAGGAAACAAAAGAATGATTATAATGACAAAGGACAAAAAAAATAATATATATATATATATATATATATGTATATATGCATACTTGAATATATTAACAAACAAGGAGAAATATGTATAATAAAAGTTATTAATCATTTAACCATTGATTTGTGGGCTACCATGTCATATACAATATTAAAGAAAATTATTTAAATAACAAAAAATAGAGAGTAACATCGATCACAGACCCAGAGGACTTATTATTTCTAGGATAACTTATACCAGAATTCTTTAGTGGAATAGAGGACCAAATGGAAGGGGGAATCAATATCAGATTATCAAAACTGAGGGAAAAACTGTATGTTAACTCATGAGAATTCATATTCCCTGTTGAGACCTAAGGGGAAAGGGTTTGTAATGTGCGGATCCAAAATGATTCACGTTCTTTAAGTTGGTAAACCCTATCCCTTCCTCTTCTATTGACCGGGACATGGTCTATAACTTGAAATTTTAGTTGAGAAATATTATGATTATATTGCCGAAAATGCGCAGGAATTGGAAGAAAAATTAATCCACATCGAATGGTGGACTTATGATGGGAAATGTGGTCTCGGATATGTTGGGTGGTTTCACCCACATACCCGAGACCACAAGGACACTTAATTAGGTAAATAACATAAGATGAATCGCATGTGAAATATCCATTTATAGGTTACCTATGGCCGGATCGGGGATGAGTGAAAGAGTCCCCCTTACACACATTAGAACACTGTAAGCACCCTAAGCATGGAAAAGTGCCCTTACGTGGTGTGGACAGAAATCTTTGGGAGGTGCACTTAGTGACCCTATATCGGCCCTGACTAGATGATTTTTGACATTAGAACTTCTCTTGTTGCATATCATCGGCTTATTAATGAATTCTGGAATATGAGGATACGCACTCCGAAGAATGGCCCAGTGTTTAAAAAGACATTGGTTAATGCGATAGTTGAAAGGATGAAAAGTCCTAACAAACGGCAACCGTGCTCCACTCTCAAGTCTGCCCAATTCTGTGTGTGTTTCGCTTTGATTCACCAGGACTGAAGTGGGATTACCCCTATTCCGAAAGGTAAGGTTTCCTTACGGCATTTAAAAAATACAGCTTACTTATACTTGAAAATTTGTGAACCCTGCATATTTTTAATATAAAACTACATCAGATATTCACATAAGTCCTAAAAGTTGATAAACAGAACCAAGTCAGTCAAGTCAAAAATATTAGACTATCATTTTTTTATTGATTAAAATGATCTTATATCATGTCTGTGAGTAGCAAAATTATGTGAACCTTTGCATTTAGTATCTGCTGTGACCCCCTTGTGCAGCAATAACTGCATCTAAAAAGTTCTGGAAAATGTTGATTAGTCCTGTATATAGGCATGTGGTCAATTCCTGTAGAAGAAGTAACTATATGGTTCAAAACGCATTGAATAAACCACCTTTCGCTTCATCATATCTGGATCTACGTATTATTCAGCAGCGCGGATAATATCCACAGATTTCTTTTATTTTGATTACCTAGAACTAGACATCCCTCAAAAATTGCTGAAAAGACAATAAGAAAATTGGTCTGGGAGGCTGCCAAGAAACATAAAGCAATATTAAAGGAGCTGCAGAAACTTCTGGCAAGTACTGGTTGTGTAGTGCATGTGACAATTCCCGTATTTTTCGTATTCATCCAGACCCGGCTATGTTTTGCCAAAACCTACAAGGTTGAACATTTTAGCCATAATTCCAATAGATATGTTTAGCGTAAACACTGTACATCTCCAGATGAATACCATATACTCAGTGAAGCATGGTGGTGGTAGCATTATACTTTAGGGCAGTTTTTGAGTGTCTGGAACGAGGCTTTAGTCAAGGTGGAAGAAATTTTGAACAGTTCCAAATTTCAGTCTATTTCACATCAAAGCCTCTGCTAAAAAGCTGAAGATGAATTTCACCTTTCTGCATGACAAATACTCTAAGAATACTTCCAAATCAACAAAAGAATGGCTTCACAAAAAGTTCAGTTTTGGAGTGACCAAGCCAGTGCCCAGACCTGAATCCAAATAAAAATCTGTGTGTTGTACATAATATCACAGATTTGGAGCACTACTGCACGGAAGAGAGGGCAAAGTTTACCAGTTTTAGATGTGCTTTACTATGTTAAAGTCATTGAGTACTTCAATAAACTATTAGTTTGTACAACATTATTTTAGTTATTTACTTTTCTTTTTCCACCCAAAACGATTAGTTTGTTTTTTAATTGAATTGTATAGATTATAGGTGACATTAAAAGTGAAAAACATTCTGAAATTATACAAAAAGATCTGGACTTTTTATATCCACACTATATACAGTGCCTTTGAATGTGACAACAGTGTTACAATCAACATAAAACAAAATAGACACTGTTGCAATGGTGCTACTAATGGACAATCTTGATTTATTAGTCAATGCAACATGTTTTAACCCTGGAATGAAATTGATAGCGAGAATATAGAAAAAGAATATATAGAGTGAATATAGCTTTGCAGAGATATCTTGAACCGAACACATGCATCTAGAGGGTCAGCTAAGTTACTTGAAGCTCCAATTTCCTTCCTTACGTGTAACACCGGATTTCCAAAATGGTTCCTCTACCCTATCCGGAAGGGACGCAAACATGCTCATCACCTCAACTGCCCAGCTATCTCCACTGCTCCAGCTTCCATGTCCCAGGACCTGCGCATGCCAAGCAGGTCTCCTGTTAGCATGCATAGGCCACATGCACGCTCCCCATCTCTTAAAGGGTTGATGTGCATACTCCTGTTGTGTCCCCAACAAATAGCTTGGAGGCACTAAAGCATTTAACCACCTTCCTCTATGCAACATCTGTGTTTAGTTAGCCTGCATACTAAGCCACTGTTAGGGCGGTTTATGTTATGAATGTTTTAGAAATGAATTCTGAGCAGAAGCTCCCTCTGGTGGTTGCAAACAGTACTGAACCATTTAATGAGGACTGGCAATCAGGGATCATGGACTGGCTGGATATAAGGGAGGTTTCTCCCCATCATGGTTGCCGGTGATTAATTGTTCTTGTCTCAACGTTGTTTCCTGGTTCACTTGGAAGCTTGCTGAGTCTTGCCTCTTCTCCTGCTCTCAGATAAGATATTTTCAGTTTTTTGTTTTTGTGCTTGCCATTTGTATATTTCTCTGCATTTCTGTGAGGTTGGCCAGGTTCCCCTCCCCGGGGGGCTTGGTCTCCTCTCGGTTCCTCTGGAGCCATTGTTGTTTGTTCATTTGCCTTTTCCAGTTTTTTTTTTGTGGCTGCGGCTTAGTTTTGTTACACCAGAGAACTAATTTAGGTGGTAGAGGTCGTGTGATCTCAGGTGTTTTTGCAATTAGTAGCGTTGGTTTTTTTTAGGGTTTTTTTTGGATTGCACTAAGTATCCTTCCTATCCTTTTCTGTCTAAGTCAGATTGGGCCCCAGCGTTTGCTCATACTATTTTCTGTCTGTGTCTGTATTTCTTCTTGTCTATCCGCCACTACATGTTTGGGGGCTTCCTATGTTCTTTGGGGATCTGCTCCGGGGCAGATAGCTTTCCTCTTTCTATCTTTAGGTGTAGTTAGCCTCTCAGGCTGTGACGAGGCGTCTAGGATCAACGCAGGTACGCTCCACGGCTGCCTTTAGTTGTGGTGGTTAGTCAGGGTACTGCAATCCAGTAGATTCCAACCTCTCTGGTGTATTGCCGTTTTTGCCTGCTCTCCTCAGCTACCAAAACATAACAGGTTTAGGATTCAGGGACCTAATGGTACCTGAACCTGAAACCGCTCTGTTGGTCCCTGAAACGGCCTTGTCGGTCCCTGAATCTAAACTGCCTTATCAGTCCTTGAATCAGATACCACTGTCAGTCTCTGAAACCGCCCCGCCTTGTCGGTCCCTCAACCTGAAACCGTCCTGTCGATCCCTCAACTTGAAACTGCCCTGTTGGTCCCTCAACCTGAAACAGCCCTGTCGGTCTCTCAACCTGAAACCCCCATTGTCAGCCCCATAACGTGAAACTGGTGTCAGTCTCTGAACCTAAAATTGCCTTATTGGTACCTGAATCGTCCCATCTGCACCTGAACATGGAACCAGCCTGTCTGTACCTGATCCTGGAACCATCCCATCTGTACCTAATCCTGGAACCGTCCCATCTGTACCTGATCCTGGAACCGTCCCGTTTGTACCTGAACCCGAAACCGTCCTGTCTGTACCTGAACCTGGAGCTGTCCTGCTTGTATCTTAACCTATCCTGGTTGTTCCAGAACCCCTCTAGTCTGAACCAGCACCTGAATCTGTTATCCCTCCTGTCCTGTGTTCCAGGATCTGCAATGTCTGAACCTGCACCAGTGTCGGTCTGTCTAGTATTCCAGAACCCACACTGTCTAAACCATCACCAGTATCCTCCCTCTCAAGTGATCCTGGATCTGCACTGTCTGAACCCCCACCAGTGTTCATCCTGTCAACTGTTCAAGGATCTGCACTGTCTGAACCATCAACAGCATCAAGTCCAGCCTTGAACTCCAAGTCAGTACTTGCGTTACTGACCATTGGGGGTCAGCTAGCTACTGCAGTACGAGGGACTACCCTGGAGTAGTACCTAGTGGCTACCTGCAGCTCAAGCCTAACTCCACCATCAGGTGTTCTAGAAAAAAACAGGTAGCTGCCTAGCCATGCCCCTTCAGGGTAACCCCGGCCTGTTGCACAGTGGGTCCACGATCCATCAGCGTGACATTATCTCTCATGTCCTTTTGCTTTTTTCCCCAGTTTGTTTTACCTCTGTAAGACATCGGTGTAACAGTAATACAAGATTCATATTATCACACAAGTCAGTCAATCCATCTAAGTAGTGGAATAATGGGATTCATCTTCTCCCAGAAGTAAGTCAAAGTAGTGGAAACTACAAAATGGAACAACAGTTCCGCCAAAAAAGGACTAAGTCACACAATCTCACAGAATACAACCTCATATATATTCAATAATGAAATTATTTAATCTCACTACCAAGTTCCATTTACTAGTACAATAACATTTTTACACACAACCATAAGATCTGTATGCTCAATGCCAAGTGTAGACTGGAAAAGATCCCCATGACTGGATGAATCACAGGAGTCAATGTTTACAAGTCTAATGACAAAATGTGAGTTTAACAGTTTTGACAATAGCACTTTCTGCCAAATGTATCAACTGTAATCCGAAACAGAATAAGGAAAGTTCTTTCATGTTTCAAGATATAACTCAAGTGCAATCCAAAGTAGAAGGTGGAAAGGGACGTCATGGGTCTGCAATTTCAGTAAATTTACAATCCATTCTTTTTAATTCTCTTAAGTATCGACTACTAGGACAACCCCTTCTTGATCTAAATGTTTGGCCCCGATAAAATAAAAAAGCTTATATTCACCTCCTGTACCAGGGCCGTTCCCATGGTGTTGGCACTCATGGTCTCGGGGCTCTCGCATGGTTGCACTACACATGGTTCCTGGTGCCCAATCAGTGTTGCATCACTGTTTCTGCTTCATATGAATTAAACATAAAGAAGTCAGAGATCAGCTGCAGCTCGGACTTCCTCTTTATGGTCAATTCGACAGGTGGGGACAGTGACGCCAGCGCCGATTGGGCTACGCGTCAATGAGAACATACAAACTCTGTGCAGATGTTGTCCTTGGTTGGACTTAAATCCAGCACTGCAGGACAACTGTACTAAACACTGAGTCAATATGCTGTCCACAGGGTGAATATATTCAATAATTACACAAGTTAAAACATTGGAATCATGTTTCATACAACATTCTGGACCCCGTAAAACACAGAACCATTTAACTTGTCAATAGTCACGCATCAGCTAGGGAGGCTGTTAGAAAAATAGAGCACCAGCAATAGCAACACAAACCCACACATTTGTCTAAAATCTCAGTGACATCATGACTGTTCTGGTCTTCATGATGGCAAAGTGATATATAACTTTATGTCAGTGACTAGCGGGAAGCATTGCTTACTGACCATTTCATGGCGAAGGACCTATGTTTTAGCAAAGGGATATTCCAAATGATGTGGAGTTTGTCACAGTCGCCTTCCTGTATTTATTGGTCGTACGTACTAATATTTGTACTGCTCTACATTTGGACTTTCAAGTAATTATGCTGTTTTCAACTTTATAATGACACAGTGCCAATGCTATGAAGTTGGCAGAAAGAAATGTTGTCGATGGATCATAGGCTAGGTTAGCACATTTCACAGTGTATGTCTAGCAGCCAGCTAATCCATGATAGCAATAGATTCTAAGGCCCCTGCCTATCCTAAGACGTAGCTGCAGTCTATTTAGCTCCGAACCTGTGCTATTGTCATATCAACCTTAAATGTCAAATCAATTCCATTTTTATAGAAGTCAATTCAAACAACAAGCAAATTCTCAGGGTACAACACCGTTCAACACCATACAGGAAGACTCGCTATACCTTATATAACAGCCTATGTCTGCTACAAACAGCCTGCATTCTGCTAACAGTAGAATTTAGGCTACTGTATTTACAATACTGTTATGTTGTAGATGAACCATTGGGCCCCCTCAGGTACTAGGAAATACACCACAGCAGTACCCTTAGGAGGGCACATTTGTAGGGTAAGAGTGTGTAGTCTAGGTTTCTTGCAACCTGTAAACTTACAGTAATACCAAATTGTCACAATTTGTAAAAAGTTGTAATAACAAGTTTACTCCAATATACTAGAGTGAGCTTTTTATAGGAAGCCAGTGAACAAAGAGTAACTTTCTAAATACTTTACTTATTCCGTACGAATTTGGAGCTATTTGTTCTTTATCACCATTCATAACCAAAGTGGAAGTTAAAATTCTTCCAGTCCCTTCTTGGAATCTATATGTCACTTATCTGCTTTGCACAGACAACTTTGTGATCTAACAGTTTAGCTTCAAACGCTTAACTGTCATCGGAGGTCCCATAGTGCGCTGCTCTGTGACAGGAGGCAGCAGAATTCTGCCTCAATGGATAATAACATAATGTACAGTAGAAATCAAAATGATTTACCCCACTATTGCAACTTAAGTTTATTAGCGAAACAAACTTTCTGCGGTTTCAAATAAACCAATGAAACAAGAACAATTTACAGAAATCAACAACTAATACAGTAAATAAGAAGGTTTCTCGAAATTCAACACAAAATGTCACTTTTTGTGCCTACTGCAGTCTCAATTATTCAACTCCTTCACTTAATAAAGCCACCCTTTGGCCGTTATGATAAGAATCCCTTGCCCAGGAGCCCCTATTTTAGCCAGTGAGCCACCAATTATCATCAGCTTTCACTCTGTGGGCCCATCCTTTGTATTACATGGAGCTGATGAAGAAAGGCAATTTTTGTTGTGTGTTTTCAATTTGTAGGGACCTGCAGATGTGACGTGTTTTGTGAAGTCGATCTGCAGTAGATCAATCCGCTCATCTCTAGTAGTAATATTTATATTTTTGAACCTTAGACTAGGTTTATCCACATTTGTAACTTTTCCGACTTAGAATCTTCTTAAATAATGGTCATCTTGTGGATGTTACATTTCGAGGATTGCTCATTGATCATGCGATTTTCTGTATGATTTTAAATATGAAGTCCACTGGCAATTTTGTCTTCGCTACCTGTTTAATATTTAGTGTTGGTGATTATTTTTTAAGACTTCTGCAATTCCTCCTGGCAGCTGGATATCAGGTTCTTGGCCAAATCCGGACTGATGACCGCCCATCCTTGTGTAATCAGTGCTTAGACTTTATCACAAATTCTAGATTTTTGTCCTCCCACTTTTTGAGGACAGGCCAAAGGTTAGGAAACGACTTGCGATCTGAAGCGATTCCTTGCCATGGACCCAAATTTTCAATGTTTTGTTCACCGAGCCACTTAGTAAGCAAACCCACGTATGAATGGTCTCAGCATGCGTTACATGGGATTACTTACTGTGGGTAATCATTCTTTCAGATAGCACATAGAGTCTGAATGGGGCTTTATCAACAAAAATAGCTTTACCCCAGTCCTCTGCAATCCAATCTTTGTACATCTTCAAAAGTTATTCTCTCTGAAGCCCGCAAAAGCAGAAGAGTCAAAGTAAAGAGAGAGTTCAATTTCATCATAAATGCCAGTCCTGGGGAAATGGTAGACAATCCAGGTGGTAAAAATAGCCCCTAAGTACATCGCCATTACTATCTGTCTTTTTCAAAGCGTAGCTTCCGTAATAAAGAAAAATCATTAAAAAAATGATGACTAGTGCTGAACGCAAGTGCTCGCTGCTCAAGTCTGCTTTGGGGTGCTCGGGTATGCATTGTGGATCGTGGGTGCTGGAGTGACATGCTCGAGTCTCCACCCTGCATGTAGCATGCTGCAGTTATCAAAAAGCAGCAGTTTTCCAATTCAGTCAGGAAAAAAAAGTGTCTGTATGAGATTTCTTAAATGTTATAGCTTTTGCTGTACTGTAAAAAGCAGCTTTTAATGTGCATAAAAAATGCTGCAAAACCGCAATGCGTGAACATAGCCTTATACTCACCTCGGGGGCGGCACACACTCTCTCGGGGACCGTGTGCTGTTGTTATGTCACACTTTCACCGCAGCCAGTCAGCGACTGACTCACTCACGCCTCGAATCATAGACACCAGGAGGAAGTGAAAGAACAGCAGCTGTATGTGATTTGTTTGAATGCACGGACAGTGAACCGGCCACAGAGTGTTATGTCACACAATCCCTGCGGCTACAGATTATGTCACGTGTTCCCTGCGGTCAATGTCATGCGATCCCTGCAGACACAGTTTATTATGTCATGTCATCCCTGCGGCCAAGGTCATGTGATCCCTAGGGCCACAGATTATGTCACGCGATCCCTGCGGCCAATGTCATGTGATCCCTGGAGCCACAGATTGCTATGTCACGTGATCCCTGCGGCCAATGTCATGTGATCCCTGGGGCCACAGATTGTAATGCGATCCCTACGACCAATATCATGTGATCCCTGGAGCCACAGATTGTTATGTCACGCGATCCCTGTGGCAGAGGTCATGTGATCCCTGGGTCCACAGATTGTTATGTCACGTTATCCGTGCGGCCAATGTCATGTGATCCTGTGGCCACAGATTGTTATGTCACATGATCCCTGCAGCCAATGTCATACGATCCCCGGGAGAGCCAGTGCCAACACCACTGGCTTGGCGTAAGAACCGCAGGGGAGTATAGGTGTTATTATTTTATGAGTGGGATGAGGACTGAGAAGGTGCTGTCCAAGTAGAGGAAGTAAGAGGACAGCAGCTGTATGTGATTTATTTGAATGCACGGACAGTGAACCGGCCACAGACTTATGTCACGCGATCCCTGCGGCCACAGATTATGTCACGCGATCCCTGCGGTCAATGTCATGCGATCCCTGTAGACACAGTTTATTATGTCATGCGATCCCTGCGGCCAAGGTCATGTGATCCCTGGGGTCACAGATTATGTCATGCGATCCCTGTGGCCAATGTCATGAGTTCCCTGGGGCCACAGATTATGTCACGCGATCCCTGTGGCCAATGTCATGAGTTCCCTGGGGCCACAGATTATGTCACGCGATCCCTGCAGCCAAGGTCATGTGATCCCTGGGCCACAGATTATGTCACGCGATCCCTGCGGCCAAAGTCATGTGATCCCTGGAGCCACAGATTGTTATGTCACACGATCCCTGTGGCAAAGGTCATGTGATCCCTGTGGCCACAGATTATGTCACGTGATCCATGCGGCCAAAGTCATGTGATCCCTGTGGCCACAGATTGTTATGTCACATGATCCCTGCAGCCAATGTCATACGATCCCCTGGAGAGCCAGTGCCGACACCACTGGCTTGGCGTAAGAACCGCAGGGGAGTATAGGTGTTATTATTTTATGAGTGGGATGAGGACTGAGAAGGTGCTCTCCAAGTAGAGGAAGTGAGAGAACAGCAGCTGTATGTGATTTGTTTGAATACATGGACAGTGAACCGCCCACAGACTGTTATGTCACGCGATCCCTGCGGCCACAGATTATGTCACGCGATCCCAGCGGTCAATGTCATGCGATGAGGACTGAGAAGGTGCTGTCCAAGTAGAGGAAGTGAGAGAACAGCAGCTGTATGTGATTTGTTTGTATGCACGGACAGTGAACCGGCCACAGACTGTTATGTCACGCGATCCCTGCGGCCACAGATTATGTCACGCGATCCCTGCAGTCAATGTCATTCAATCCCTGTAGACAGTTTATTATGTCACGCGATGCCTGCGGCCAAGGTCATGTGATCCCTGAGGTCACAGATTATGTCATGCAATCCCTGTGGCCAATGTCATGTGTTCTCTGAGGCCACAGATTGCTATGTCATGCGATCCCTGCAGCCAAGGTCATGTGATTCCTTGAGCCAGATTATTATCTCACGCGATCCCTGTGGCCAAGGTCATGAGATCCCTGGGCCACAGATTATGTCACACGATCCCTGCGGCCAAAGTCATGTGATCCCTGGAGCCACAGATTGTTATGTCATGTGATGCCTGCGGCCAATGTCATGTGATCCCTGGAGCCACAGATTGTTATGTCATGCGATCCCTATGACAAAGGTCATGTGATCCCTGGGTCCACAGATTGTTATGTCACGTTATCCGTGCGGCCAATGTCATGTGATCCCTGTGGCCACAGATTGTTATGTCACATGATCCCTGCAGCCAATGTCATACGATCCCCGGGAGAGCCAGTGCCGAACCACTGGCTTGGCGTAAGAACCGCAGGGGAGTATAGGTGTTATTATTTTATGAGTGGGATGAGGACTGAGAAGGTGCTCTCCAAGTAGAGGAAGTGAGAGAACAGCAGCTGTATGTGATTTGTTTGAATACATGGACAGTGAACCGCCCACAGACTGTTATGTCACGCGATCCCTGCGGCCACAGATTATGTCACGCGATCCCAGCGGTCAATGTCATGCGATCCCTGTAGACAGTTTATTATGTCAAGCGATCCCTGCGGCCAAGGTCATGTGATCCCTGGGGCCACAGATTGTTATGTCACGCGATCCCTGCAGCCAAGGTCATGTGATCCCTGCAGACACTGATTGTTATGTCAAGCGATCTCTGCGGCCAAGGTCATGTGATCCCTGGGCCACAGATTGTTATGTCACGCGATCACTGCGGACAAAGTCATGTGATCCCTGGAGCCACAGATTGTTATGTCACGTGATCCCTGCGGCCAATGTCATGTGATCCCTATGGCCACAGATTGTTATGTCACATGATCCCTGCAGCCAATGTCATGCGATCCCCGGGAGAGCCAGTGCCGACACCACTGGCTTGGCATTCTGAAATGCTGTAGCTAAGCCCCCGATGTCACCTGAAAGAGAACGAGTTATAAAATACTCACCCAGGGGCGTTCCGCCGTCAGGTCCGGTCCGGAGGGAGTCGCGGTCCGGTTCGGCGCCTCCCATCTTGTAGCGAAGCCAGCCTCTTCTTTCCGTCCTGTCGTGGCTCCTGCGCAGGCGCACTGCTCTGCCCTGGTGAGGGCAGAGCAGAGTACTGAAGTGCGCAGGCGCCGGGAAAGGTCAGAGAGGTCTGGCGCCTGCGCACTGAAGTACTCTGCTCTGCCCTCACTAGGGCAGATCAGTGCGCCTGAACAGGAGCCGCGACGGGACAGAAAGAAGAGGAGGGCTTCGCTAGAAGGGAGGCGCTGAACCGGACCGCGACTCCCTCTGGACCGGACCGCCCCTGGGTGAGTATAATATAACTTGTTTTTCTTCACTTTCAGGTGACATCGGGGGCTTATTTACAGCATTACAGAATGCTGTAGATAAGACCCCGATGACGGTGGCTGCAGCTTATAGGGCAAAAATGGGGTAACAGATTCCCTTTAAGAATGAATGGAGCAGTTGGTACAATTATCTACTGCTCCATTCAGGCTCGGACTGGCCCACCGGAGAACTGGAGGATTCTCCGATGGGCCCAGGCACTGACACCTGCTGGCATACTGGCCAGCAGCTGCCTAGGGCCCCCAATGCTCCATGGGCCCCCAGCCAGTGGCTATGGGGGCCCTGAGTCCAGGGGGCCCGCCCTGTACTAGCGTAGCAGCAGCTGGAGACAGGATACTGTCCCCGCTGCTAAAGCTAAATGAATATTCATTCTTCCCCACGCCCCTATGGGCGTGGAGAGGCATGAATACCATTTCTCTTTAATAGCGGGCAGCGTTAGTTGCAGGCTGCAGCTAACACTGCCCGCATGTAAAGCCCCATGACCCACACACACACACACAAAGCAACGCACCACATACACACACAGACTCACAGTGCAGCACATCCTGGCTTCCTGCCCGGCCCTTCCTGTCTGAGATAGCCCAGCTGGATGACGTCATCATCCAGCATGGGGTCTCAGACAGAAAGCTGGGCAATGATGGTGGGGAGACAATGATAGAAGTGATGGGCAATGATGGTGGGGGAGGCAATGATGGAGGTGATGGGCAATGATAGTGGGGGGAGGCAATGATAGAGGTGATGATGGAGGTGATGAAATGGACAATGATGGTGGTGGAGGAGGAAGCAATGATTGAGGTGGTGGAATGGGCAGTGATGGGGGTGGTTGGGGAGAAGGCAATGATGGAGGTGGGGATGAGGACAATGATGGGGGTGGAGAGGGTCTGCATTATACTTTGAGGGGGCTACATTATATTCTGTGGGAGGACTGCATTATTCTCAGGGGACTACATTATATTCTGGGGGGCTATATCATACTATATGAGGGGGCTACAGCATACTCTATGGGGGGCTGCATTATATTCTGTGGTGGGGCTGCATTATGCTATATGAGGGGGGCTGCATTATACCCTATGAGGGTGCTACATTATATTCTATGGTGGGGACTGCGTTATACCTTATGAGGCGGTCACATTATATTTTGTGGGGTGCTGCATTATATTCTATGAGAGAGGGCTGCATTATATTTTACGAGGGGGCTACATTACAGTCTATGAGGGGGCTACCCCTCTATGATTCTACCCCAACCCCTGCTACATAATTAAGACGTGTACTCCCTTATATTATACCCTGATATTAGCGTGTTTTACCACACAATTGGCAGTCTTATATTTATTTCTACATAGTGGGCCCCAAGAATGATTTTCTCTGGTGGGCCCAAGGTGCAACGATGGCTCCATTTACACCGGGCTGTTCTGCGCCTCCGGATCGATATGGGTCCCAGCAGTTCGACCACCAGTAATAACGAACGTATCCCCTATTTTAAGGCTAGGTATAACTTCCACAACGTGAAAGCCCCCTTAATGAGAAGGCACAAGCCCCGCGCCCAGTGCTGGCTGCTGTGTAACTGCAGCAGGACATCACACAGTGCACAGAGCAGCGCTGCCTCAGAGAGCGCACGCCCCCGCCAGCAGTTCAGCCAGCACTATCAGGCGCTGTGCGCGCCCCCGGCTCAGGACTCCCACGTCCGGTTGCGCGCCGTCTCCCAGCAACCCACTCTGTTTGGCCCTCCAAACACTGACGTGACGTCACGCCGGCACCAGCCGCGCCCACCTTCTCCTGCTCCAGTGACTGACGCCGGGGCCGCTACTACCGTCACAGCCTGGGCAGCGCCTGCCAGCCAGCTGCTGCTCTGACGTCACGGCCGCAGGCCGCGCCCTCGTATTGCTCTCCGAGGAGCCTCCCACCTGCGGCCGCCCCGTCTCACTGCTGGAGTCCTGTATCGCCATTAAACTGTCGTCTTTAGCAATTACCCACAAGCGTTTTCCATCAAACCCGCTGCAGTAACTGGCGCCTCTAGCGGACACACTTGTGAACAGCAGCAGCTCTATTGACAGTTGAGAAAAAGAGGCGGGAACGCGGGATTGTTATGAGGCAGGCGGGCTTTAGGTGTGGCATAAAGCGTGGGCTCTTGTCACGTGAGTCCAGGCCCCGCCCCTCATTTATAAGGCTTGTCAGCCGCGGTGGCCGCTCACAGTCACATAGAACACGAGGGAGGGAGAGAGCAGGAGCTGCAGGCGGCGCTCATGGCAGTACCTGGACGGGATCCCCGGACGCGGCTGTGTGTGACAGGGACCCCCTGCAGCCTCGGCTCCGCACCCGTGCCTTACACACACACTGTGCCTATGGACGGGCTCTTCTAGACCGGTGCAGCTAGTGTGTGTCTTATGTGGACGTAGCCGCTGTCACTGGCACCACGAGGTTCATGAGGTATGATGTGTGAGCTGCGCTTGTGCTCTCTGGCCACGCTGGGACGTGTAGTGCGCAGCCTGTCACTGCGTCTGTGCATATCATGTGGGGCTTCGCTGGCTCGCGGTGATGCCTGCTGTCTGCAGTGTGATGTGACTGTGTATATCTGTGCCCAGGCAGCCGCCCAGTGAGTGTGACATGGCTCTCAGCGGGACCTTGCTGCCATCCATCTCCACCTTTACAGCGGGGACCCCGGGCAAGGACAGAGTGTTGAGACTGGCAAGTGTTGGCGACGTGAGTATCCCTGCGAGGATAGCCCTCTCCTTCCTCTCCCATGCGCACCATAGGTTGCACTGTGCATGTTCTCCTCCATAACTGTGCTTCATGGTATGTGGCCCCCTGTGGGCTGCGTTCTGCAAGATCTATGATTATGCCCTGTGGCTCTGCAAGATCTATGATTAGTGCCCCAGTGGCTGCGTTCTGCAGGATCTATGGATTATGTGGCCCCCGTGGCTGCGTTCTGCAAGATCTATGGATTATGTGGCCCCCTGTGGGCTGCGTTCTGCAAGATCTATGGATTATGTGGCCCCCTGTGGGCTGCGTTCTGCAAGATCTATGGATTATGTGGCCCCCTGTGGCTGCGTTCTGCAAGATCTATGGATTATGTGGCCCCTGTGGGCTGCGTTCTGCAAGACTATGGATTATGTGCCCCCATGGCTGCGTTCTGCAGATCATGGATTATGTGGCCCCCTGTGGGCTGCGTTCTGCAAGATCTATGGATTATGTGGCCCCCAGTGGGCTGCGTTCTGCAGGATCTATGGATTATGTGGCCCCTTGTGGGCTGCGTTCTGCAAGATCTATGATTATGTGGCCCCCTGTGGGCTGCGTTCTGCAAGATCTATGGATTATGTGGCCCCCAGGCTGCGTCTGCAGGATCTATGATTATGTGCCCTGTGGCTGCGTCTGCAGGAACATTATGTGGCCCCTGTGGGCTGCGTTCTGAAGATCTATGATTATGTGGCCCCTGTGGGCTGCGTTCTGCAGGATCTATGGATTATGTGCCTTGGGCTGCGTTCTGCAGAACTATATGTGGCCCCCTGTCGGCTACGTTCTGCAAGATCTATGGATTATGTGCCCCCAGTGGGCTGCGTTCTGCAGATCTGTGGATTATGTGGCTGTAGGCTGCGTTCTGCTGGATCTGTGGATTATGTGGCCCCCTGTGGGCTGCGTTCTGCAGATCTGTGGATTATGTGGCCCCTGGGGGCTGCGTTCTGCAGGATCTGTGGATTATGTGGCCCCCTGTGGGCTACATTCTTCAGGATCTGTGGATTATGTGGCCCCCTGTGGGCTGCGTTCTGCAGGATCTGTGGATTATGTGGCCCCCTGTGGGCTGCGTTCTGCAGGATCTGTGGATTATGTGGCCCCTTGGCTACATTCTTCAGGATCTGTGATTATGTGCCCCCTGTGGGCTCGTTCTGAGATCTGGGATTATGGGCCCCTGTGGCTGCATTCTGCAGGACTATGGATCTGTAGCCCTTGTCCAGCTATATCATGCTGGTTATTTCTTTAGCCAAGAGGATCATTGCCACTTAGTCCAGCTTCTTCACGTTGCGCAGCTTCATCCATCCTGCTGGCTCACTTTAGCTCTAAAGTTGTGTCCTGCCCCCCTCCATTACGGCACAGCCATGGCTTCTTGCGTTACAGAGCTTTGCTATTCAGTGCCTGCGTCTTATGCTTACTCATCTCCTTGTGATAGTGTTCAGGAGGAAAATAGAAGGGTCTCTGTTTGCCGTTATCTTAGAAACCAGTGTACACAATTATATTCTTACAGGAGAAATGCCAAATGCAGATGCTTAACTGTACACTGGTTGTTGCCTCTAGATTGGCCCAAATCTGCTCTGGTTGGGGAGTTACAATGTTCTTACCAAAATTCTGCGTAAAGGATTTTTTTTATTTGTACTTGATGAATGTGCTTTGTACTTTGGCAGCTGTGCTAAGAAAGTTGTCTTACTTTTTCCTACAGAGGTGGAGAGAAGAGCTGTCCCACATGAAAAGGCATCCTGCACTTAACCAGTCTCGGCCCTATGATGGTGTAGAGGGACACTCTTTGGGGTCTCTCAGAGATCAAGAGGAATTTCATGAGCTGCTGGACTTTGATTTTATACTATCTAATTCTCTTATTCATCAGGAGTCTATGGTGGCTTCCTCCTCGTCATCTTCCTCTGCTACTGCCTCATCACCTCCACCGGCTATTTCACTACCAGACAGCATGTCTGCTCTCTCGCCACCTGCCAACTGTAATTTTGCCTACCAGCTATCTTGCCCTCAGGAAGCAACTGGAGGCACCCCTCTAATATATAGTTCAAGGGAGTCCACTGTGCCAAACTCCTCTTTTAACCTGGCGGATATAAATGACGTGTCTCCTTCTGGTGGATTTGTGGCTGAGCTTTTGAGACCTGACTTGGACCCTGTTTATATGCAGCAGCAGGCACAGACTAGTCTACAAGGCAAGTTTGTATTGAAGGCTGCTGTGGATATGAGTGATTATGGCCAGCCCATCAGTGTTAGAAAGGGTGGTTCTGGTATGGACAGTCCCATGGTTTATCAACTGCCAAGGATGCGTCAAGAGATCAAGCAGGAGGCACCTGGTTCTTGCTCGGGCTCATGCCAAATGGATGGACAAGGTCAACAATCACAAGGGCAGCATGAGTATCAAGTAGTAAGGGTGCTGTCAAGCAGGACTAACCAACCTTTGTCTCCAGACGAGCTCATGGTAAGAGATTGCCATGCTTCGTCTCAGGCGTTAAGCCACCCCTCTCTGTCAATACCTCCTGGCTACCACTCCTCTGCAAGTTTCCCTCACTTCCCACCCGACCAGCAGCCCCAACTGCCTCCATCTCAGCTTCAGTATCAAGGTCAGTCTTATCTAAGTATTTTTGAAGAACCTTTACACTTTCAACTATTGAAACAAGAAGTGATGCTGACCCCACCCTCTTCACCTCTAGAGCTCCTAACCCCGGGCAGCTGCATGTCAGAAGAAGTTAAGCCAAAAAGGGGTCGCAAGTCCTGGCCCAGGAAAAGAACCGCTACTCACACCTGCGAGTACGCCGGCTGTGGAAAGACCTACACCAAAAGCTCACATCTAAAGGCTCATCTGCGCACGCATACAGGTAACAGATTTCCTCAGACCGGTGGGGGGGATATTTGGCTATTGTTTTAATAAAGGCTGTAGTATATAGGGCTGCTGTGACAAAATTACCAGTGTACTTTGCATAAACATCTGTGCCCACACTGCGCTGCTTCCTTCTGGAGACTATTTATAATGTCGGTTTTTGTGGTCTTACTCTTGGCAAAACTTTAGGCATATTACAGAGTGAAGCATACAAAGAGCCTATAAACTGAAAGAATACGTTCTCTACACATGGGTTACATCAAAGGTGGTCGCGATCTGAACCTACCGCCTTCCTGCAGGAGTTCATTTTTAGTGTTGGATAAATATATAGATACATATAGGAGAAGAACATGTTTTAGTGTATGTGCACTTCCATCTTCTCTTCAGTTTGTCTCACCAGCATAGGTATTTATGGGATCTATACTGTATGGGCTATCCCTACAGTCTCGTTCAGCATAGAGAACTTTTCTACGTATTTCTTCAAAGAACTGATTAATTCTTTTACTAGAAAACTTCCTCTATACAGATAAGGAACTATTTCAAGAATTAAAAAAGGGAAAAAAATGCATAGTCAATACTATAGATCCATCTAAACATTTTTTTTTTTTTTTTTTTTTTTTTTTTTTTCTTGACGTCTAGTTTCTGATTTAGCGAGTTGGTGTTGTCATTAACACATTTCCAAACAGTTACTCTAATGTAATATTTTAAAAGGTAACAAGCAGGTGTATGAGCTAGCCGAGGACGTCTGCTTTATAAAGAGCAAGTCTTATTTATATCTGTGTTCTATTTTATAGAATATACTGTAGCATAGATTTGTGTATTTTCTTTTCTAGTTTCGTGACCTTTGTGCCAAAGCTAAAAAAAAAAAATCAAAGCCCTAATAGCATCAATAATGGATTTTAAAATGGGAGGCCTATTACAGGTGGCTTTAATTACAAATAGTATTTAGAAAATAGAATTAATATATATGTATATAAAAAAAAAATGAGCATTTTCTCCCTATACAGTTCAGTGACTTAGATAGTTTACCAAGTCTTGCTCATATTTGGTTAAGGAAAGACTCCTCCTATTTGGTGTGTCCCTCTTTCATGCTTTGTACCCAGAACCAGTTTTAGAGGAAAACTTGAGCACAGTGTAAGAACTTTTTTTTTTTTTTTTCCCCAATGTAAAAAAAAAGCTGAGGAAGAAGTTCTCATTTGTGAAACTTTAGTGACCTGTTTTTCCAGCCCTGATAGCGGAGCAAATGTAACAAGTGTTGGGATTCAGAGTTGTTTTTCACCCAAGAGCTGCTTGTTCTATTTAGTCTCGATTATACCTTGTGCCAAGACTTGTCAATAAGGGCAGTTGACTATTTGTCGCTGACTTTCAAGTGGAAAAATTCATTTCACAAGGTTTTGAGGTGTGGTTAATGTCTATGGACCTCGGCCAAGTTTGAAACGAGGTTACCACAGATCACATTCATTTTTAGAATAGTAGAACATATTTGCAGCTAACAATGAAGACAAAATGGCTTTGATCTTTTGAGATGCTGCTGCAAAAGCCCTGAGGGTCTAGGGCATGGTAATTGCAGAAATCCCCACTTGGTAGCAGCCAACATGTAGACCTTAAGAACATACCTTGGAGAACTAAGACCTAATGACATTTTTCTGCAATCCGAAATCCGCTGTCTAGCCACTTCTTGGCATATTCTTGTCACTTTAAAAGTATGTTTTTAAAATTGTAATTATTTTTTTTGTAAGGTGTAGGAATTTAGACAAATGGTATTTTTACGATGCGTGAAAGCGTAAACTAGTTGGAACATTTTTTACCTGTGTACGAACGCTGGTTTACCGATAGTCCTTTGCAAAGGTGAAATAAAACTTCTCTCTCTACATTCCGACACTCCTACGTTCTCCCTCATTTCTAATGGAAAAGTAGAGAAAAACCTTAGAATGGATTTCTTCAAAAATGATGAAAGATGCCATTTTTCTGGACCATAGAGTAGCCCTGAATGTGCAGAAATCTAATTGACTAGGAATAATTGGAAGAGGTTGTCTACAGGAACTAATTCCGAAACGGACTATGGCATCACCATAACTTTTTTTTTAGTTTTGCTTTAAATCTGTGCAAAGGTAAAAGTTGTCCTTTCTGATAATGCAGAATGGATGAGCAAGTGTTGGGAGCTAGAGAAAATAAGACTTTCATTGATTTTATCCAATTAAATTATCATTTTACAAGCTCATTTTCATAAATCCTTGCTGGTGTACTGTTACAGTAACTTGATGGCATGGAGGTCAATGCTTGTAAGGTCATATTATTCTTGGGGCATTGTATATACAAACTAATGCATTTTTATATACAGGAGAACCTAAGTTCACATATCCAGTGTTTGTGGTTTCGGGACAAAAATTGGGCAGATTCGCTGTTTTTACCATCCATGTGGGAGGCAGAGCCCTCATCAACCTTTAATAAAAAAAAAAAGTGTTGCCTTACTCTTAGCACCACATACTAACACCTGTGTGCTTGTCAGGTGTGTAATTTTTTTTTTTGCTTGCTTGTTTTTCTTGTTTTTTTTTTTTTTTTTTTTTCTCCCACCTTTCCAAATTTGTTTAATAGCTTCTTGTTTCTTTTCCATTCTGACTTTTTTTTTTTTTTTTGACCATCGGTCAGCAAATAAATAAAAAAAAAATAATTGATGAATATCTATTGAATGTAATGTATTAATATAAAATGCTCATGCTTGAGCCCTTAGATCTTCAGAGCCTGTGTGTGTATATAATTTATATTCTCGATATTAAATATATCAGGGGTGTTCCTAGTGTCAGGGATCCTGATGCCCACCAGTTGCTGTTCATCCTCCATCTATGCAGAGCATGTGTCAACAGTCCTTTAATGTACATTGTAAGCTTGCACAAACTGGACAGTCAGTATGATACGGTTTGGGTGTTTTTTCTCTTTTTAATCTGCCTATAATGGCCTCTTGGTGGCAAGTAATTCACTGTAAAGTTTGTCCCTTTGAAGCCCATTACTATGTCAGAATCTGGGCACACTGGAGGAGCCTATGGTACTATGATGGGTCAGTCTGAACCATAGTTTTGTAATTTTGTCTATAGGAGGTCTCAAAGATAGTTTACAGCCTTCTAAGGCCATATTCAGATGTTTGTTCTTCACCTCCATGTTCTATCCATGGTTTTCACCGCTAGATCACGTACCCATTAGAATGTATGGAGCTGTTCACATGTCCATGTTTTTTTCATGGCTTGTCTGCAAAAAACCTCACTGAGAAGAGTTTTTCATCTGAGTCATGGATCAGATTTGCTCCTACCAGCCCATGGGCCCATGTGCTGTCTGTGATTGACATTGCAGTGGATGGCAGAAGCTGTGCAATTTTATTTTTTCCTGAGTGAAAATCGCTGACTGTAAAAACTGACACTGATGAAAATGGGATGAAAAATCTCGGACAACAGAGGGAGGCCCAGTATTATTTTGTACCCTGGTGTTCACATATTTCATGATCTCTGCTTGTCATGCCAAGATCCATTTAGTTTCTCCTGTCACGAGCTGTGCAGAAGATCTTCGATGCACCTAGCCAGCTTTGCTCTTGTCAGTTTACTCACGAGCTAGACATTTTTTTTTTTTCCCAGTGGAAAAGTCTAATCTGCTAACAGCAGCAAGCAGAGATCCTGAATATGGCAAAAGATTGAAATCTAAAGTATGCCAAGAAGTTGCCAAACGTTTCATTGTTAACATGTGGCAAAGATAATGTGTTGGTCGCTGATCATGTGTGAATCTATAAGACGTTCCTGTGGATGTGGACTGTAAATACATCAGCTTGTAGACCAAAGTGGCTTGTGTTGTAAATGTCAAGGTGCAGATAAACTGGTTAGACATGTGTCTACTTTATGACATGTGAAGTGAGCCATACTACTCTTTATTACTGTCTTATCTGTGTGTTCTGTGAAAAAACAATGGATCTTGAGGTAGACCGTCCACATAATATAGATAGTTTTCTAATGGATTAAGTATTGGTATCCTGTCTTTTTTTTTTTTTTTTTTTTTTTTAAATAATTCCTTGTCTACTTTTCCCATAGGTGAGAAGCCATACCACTGTGACTGGGAAGGCTGTGGGTGGAAATTTGCTCGCTCTGATGAACTGACACGCCACTACCGGAAACACACTGGTCATCGGCCTTTCCAGTGCCAAAGGTGTGACCGAGCTTTCTCTAGGTCAGACCACCTAGCCTTGCACATGAAAAGGCACTTCTGAGTAATGAAGTAGCCCCAGACCCAATACTGCCGTAGGCTTTTCAGTATTTATAGCACACACAATCCATGGGGACGGGAGGAAAACAAATGTAAGCACTACAAGCTGCCATGTTTTGTGAGAAGGCAAGAATTGGGAACCTCAAGTGACTGCATAACCATTCTCTACTACACGTCGGAGAACATACTAATTTAATGAACCATGTCTGAGAAAATGGGTCTTTGACTGGATCTTCAATCATTCCATTGTTGGATAAAACTGGACTTTTTTTTTTTTCTTTTGTGGACTTGATCTTAAAGGTTAATGACTGGAAAATGGTGGTTGCACTATTTACAGGTGTTCAACATTGGCCCACCTGCTGCTGTCTTATATTATCATCCAGCTCCACCAGCCAGGTCAAGGGCTTATGTATTATGAATAAATTCCTCTCGTTACGTATTGAAATGTGTAACATTTGAGGAAGGCTGAATATATCTGATTATTCCATGCAAAACTCTAACAAGTGTGCGTTTACACACGTCTAGTAGAATAAAGCTAACGAAAATCTGGTTGAAGGAATAGTCATATTAGCTAATGGTGCTTACAGGCTCATACTTCTAAAGGTACCAAAGATTGAAGCCAAAGTTCTCAAACTGCTGCATATTTGACAAGGAAACCTATTTTGTCTTCCGATTTTTCTTTTTTTTTAAATTTTTTTATTTTTATTCTTTGAATGACCAAAGTCAGGTGTGTAAACCTGATTTATCAATGATGTTTGTATATGCAGACAGTACGTGATGCACTGTGGTTTATGTGTGCAATAATGTGTACAATGGTCTACTTCCACATATGCCTTATCCAGAACAAATGTCTTGTGTTTTCTATATAGGACTTTACATATAAAATATGTAATATAAATTTATGCCAACTTCTATTTTGTATATTTGTAAACTATGAAGTAAATTGAACTTTTTTGGAGTTTGTATTTTCCTTAAGTTTTAAATAAACCTATATTTTATTTGGCGAATTATTCGCAATAATTGAAATCTTAAGGTCGTCTTTTTTTATTTTTATTTTTTTTATCCCCCCCTTAGGTCACTGATTTTATAAGGAACGGATCTTTTCAAAACCAGAAAAAAGAATTACCTGCTTATCCATTGCAAACAATAGGTCAGCTTTCATCTCTTAAACTACGGTGACAAATGAAAACTGCACTGTGATTGGTTGCTGTGGATAACTAGGACAGTTTTTGTTACTGTTTTTGATAAAGGAAGCCAAAAAGAAGAAATTTAATGATACTGGTGTATCCCATGAGTCTCAATATCTTCCTCAGTGGCGCATGCTTCAGATTCCTAAAATTGGGTCTTGTGCTGTTAAGGCTATGTGCACATGTTGCATTTTTTGTCACGTCTTTCTGTGCAGCTTTGTCCCAAAACCTTAAGGATTTGCGTACCAGAAATGTGAATGATATCTGAAATCTTACACACATTGCTTGTTTTTTTTTTCCTTGCAGCTTTGCAGCAGATTTACAGTAAATCTGCAACATGCCAAATTTTCAGCCTTTTTCTGCAGATTTCACCCATATTAATAAGTGCAGGAAAAATCCATAACAAAAATCAAAAGATTAAAAAAAAAATGCGTATTTTACAAAGCGGTTTTCCTTTCGAGAAATACAGAAATGATGACAAAATTTCAGCTGCAAATACTTAACATGTGCACATAGCCTTAATGGATACAAATTAGAAACCTGTCAAAGTTAGATTAATGATCTGAGAGGTGGAAGGGTCATCATATATATGATGATAAATCTTCCCCATTATGTCACCTTTTTCTTTCTTGTTCGATTTCCTTTTTTGTGTTCATTAATTTACATATAATGTAAGAGGGGTAAGAAAGTAGGCCTCGGTTCACACTAGGATTGGAGTATACATTAGATGTATGCCATACATGTGTCTGCCATAGACTTGAAAGTATATGCTATGCAGTATAATTTCTATGGATGCCTTGTATTGTGACGTGTAGTAGAAATACTATTGAAGTAAAACACAAAGTGATTCTTAAGGCTCATTCAGACAGTCGTATTTTTGGTTAATATGCGGTCAGTGTGCAAGGGAGTACACATTAATCCAAAAATAAAACATGTAGCTGTGCACACCAAAACTTATTCACCTATGGTCTGTCTAGGGCGGGGGGGAGGTGGTTGTGGTGCAGGCCTAAGTTCACATATTGCTTTGTTGCTGCTTCTTTTTTTTTTTTTTTTTTTTCAGAAGCTAAAGCCTAATCTCTTGGCAATGTTGAAATAAAAAATAGACAAAAAGGTGCTTTTGCTATCTTTTTTGCTGCTTTTCTTGCTGTCATTCTGGATTCCAAAGGTCCGCTTTGTAACAATGCAAGGTGTTAAACATCAATGGAAGACATACGTGAAAGCATAAAACATTTTTTGGGGAAAAAGGGCAATTTAATCAAATTATCTAGTGGAAAGTTTTTCTGAAAAAATAGTGACTATTCTGAACAAAAAAGTTCATTTGTGTTCCTGGAAACTCACACAATTGCAGATGTAAAAACAGTGGCCGGAGTTGAGTTTGTTGAACATTGTTTACCCAAGACATACCGTATATACTCATGTATAAGCCGACCCCCCCCCCCCTAATTTTGCCACAAAAAACTGGGAAAACTTTTTGACTCGTGTATAAGCCTAGGGTGAAAAATGATTATGCCCCCATATGATGCTCCACAGATTAGGCCCCCATAAACTGCACAGATTATGCCCTGTATGATCCACAGATTATGCCCCTATATGCTCCACAGATTATGCCCCCATATGCTGCACAGATTATGCCCCCATATGCTCCATTTTATGCCCAATATCCTCCAGAGATTATGCCCCCATATGCTCCAGAGATTATGCCCCCTTATGCTCCAGATTATGCCCCCGTATTATCCACAGATTATGCCCCATAGTATACGTCCCTTATGCTGCTGCTGCAAAAAAAAAATATGACATACCTCTCATTGCTGGGGGCCAGGTGCCGATGTCCTGAGCAGGCGGTGACGCTGGTGCGCTATGGGGGACAGGTGCCGGTGTCACCGCATGCTCAGGACCCCGGCACCTGAGATATTTACCTGTCCTCTCTCCACCGCTGCGCACTACTCCCTCTTCTGGGTCCTCTGCAGTGAATGATCAGGCAGAGGGCGCGGCGCGCACTAACTACGTCATCGCGCCCTCTGCCTGAACATTCACAGCCAGAGGGAGCAGCGTGCAGCGGTGGAGAGAGGACAGGTAAATATCGCTATACTCACCCCTCCGCCGGCGCATCTCTGCAGCCTCTCCTCTTCTACCGGCGGTCTCCGCAGCTCTTCAGTCCTACAGCGGTCATGTGGTACCGCTCAATAAAGTCATGAATATGTGCATATTCATGACTTTAATAAGCGGTACCATGTGACCGCTGCAGGAAGGAGCCGGAGATCGTGGGAGAAGCAGGGGGCTGCAGAGACGCGGAGGGGTGAGTATGATCCAACACTCCCCCTCCCCCGCTGACCCCCATATATGACTCGCGTATAAGCCGAGAGGGGGACTTTCAGCCCTAAAAAATGGGCTGAAAATCTCGGCTTATACACGAGTATATACGGTAAGTGCATTGAGTTGGTTGGGCATTGTTTACTTTTACACATTGGTAGGGCCATTGAGTTGGTCAGACACTGTTCAATTTCACACAGTTGTCAGGTATTTATACTTACACATTACTAGGGGATTGAGTGGGTACTGCATTGCTTACTTTCACATATTGCTCAGGCATTGAGTTGGTAGGGCTTTGTTTACTTTCACAAATATAACAAATTTAATTAAACTGTAATAATACTCTCCAATTCTCAGGTGAGGAGACAGACATTTTTAAACCTGAGAAAAATCAGAAAAATGAATGCTTCACATCCTGCTGTACCTGCTTCCCCCCCATCCCCTTCTCCCCTCTTCAGTAAAAAAGTTGCAAAATCTGATGCCAATGTTTTTCACTTACTCATTGCTTTCTGTAGGTGAAAAAACACTGCAAGAGTTTACATGCTGCAGTTTTCCAGTTCAGTCAGGAAAAAAAAAACAAGCGTGTGCATGAGATTTTAGAAATCTTATAGCTGCTACTGTGCTAAAAGAGTGCAACATGTGAACATAGCTGAAGAGGTGGTTTCTTTCTGGAGGGTGTTAAGTTGGTGTAAGGAGACTTGTAAGCCATGCAATGTACCTCTAAGAATTTAAATGGCCTGTATGCATTTAATAAAAAAAAAAAAAAGCAGACCAGACTAGTGCATGTGAATACCAGGCAGCTCCTGCGCTTATCTGCCATGTGGACAAGTACACGGAGCCTATCCTGTGTGCTTATAAAGAGAAGCTGTGGCTAGTGCATGATGCTGCTGAATTTATACACTCTTGTAGGATGAGTTGCAATGTGAATTTGAACAGGCCATCAGCACTTGTTTTGAGCATTCATGAGAAAGATGGTTGCTCTTCATTTCCTTTGGATCAGGTTCTACGACCTGGAGGTCAATGTCAGTTTTGCTATAACTCTATAGACTGGAAAATCTTTTTCCTTTAGTTTTAATAGTAAACTTTGATTTTTTTTTTTAATCGACTTTCCAGTCAAACATGGGATTTACCAAACATGAGGTCATTGGCGGGGTAAAAAAATGTGAATCCGGCTTAATGGTTTTAAATGCATGAACCTTAAATGTAGTGAAGCACTTATACCGGTCCTTATTGCAAGTCCTGTTTAGTCTGAGGTCACATGTATACCCCATAGTGCCTGGTCTCCTGTCCTCAACTAACAGTCTCAAGGCATGGACGTGTGAGTTCATCCTTAGGCTGGGTTCACGCAGAATTTTCTTCTACCGTTGGGGTATATATCTAAACCCCCCACAAAACTGGATTCAGGTGTATGTTCCAATCAGGCCATTGACTACACTGATGCTGAGTCTCACACATCGTTTTTGGCCATATACGCTTATTGGCAGAAGACAGCAAGACATAAGTGCCATAATAAAAGCGATATGTTGATACTGGTTTTACCTTCAGCTTTCAATTGCCCTCCGTCCATAATTTATCTGATTATGTTGCCAATATACCTATAGTATTCTGCATGTAAGAGCTCATCCACATGACTTGTAGGAACTCTGGATGACTCCTACAGTAACCAGCTACATGCACATCTTTTCAGTTTGTGTTAAAGGGTTGTCCCCTACTGCGTAATGTCTTCTGAAATTGCCACCATTTGGTCTCTTGAGCGTAAATAATGTCACGTGAATGCTGCAGTGACGTTCACTGATATGTTGCCTCATTTATATTTTTGTCTAACCGGCAGAAAAAAAACTGTTCCGCTCCAACAAAACTGGGAACTCTGCAGCCGATCAGGGACCTCTGAGTCACTGCAGTGGTGACATAACATTGTTCATGTCGGCAGACTGGAGGGGTCACAGGGCTAAGAGTGGAGGAAAAGTACTGAACAAGGATGTTTTTTTTTTTATTTAGAATTCATTTTTTTTAATTTTTATCAAACACCCTTGGTTTGATTGATAAAGGGGTGGTCCACTACTGCTCACACCCTTCAATGAAAACTGCAAACACAATTTTATGTTTACATAATAATTCATAATTACTTTTGCAATTCTACTGATACCACTAGCCTGGTTGGGGAAGGGTGATAAATGTAGCTGTCCCAAAAACTACTTTAGAGAGGTCAGCACTCCACAATCAATTGAAATATAGTAACCCCAGGGCAAATAGAGCTCTTACACTCAAGAAGTGTACAGACAAATAGTGAATGTAAAAAATATTCTTTATCAACAATCCTATAAATACACAATAGAAAATATAAAAAATCAAGGTGCCTCTTGCCAAGAGGAGACACAGACCAGCCTTTTTTTAGGCCCCAGAAGAAGAAAGGTGAAATGTGTGTTGGGGTGTACCTCTCTGCACTACCTTTCTGGAAAACTTCATCAACAATTTTTATTTTAGGTAACAATCAAATTTATACCATTTGGAACCTTACCTGATCCACCTTGGGCACTCTTATTGGGAATTTTTGCAGGACTGTCTACATTTTCCCCTAGTATATTTACTAGGACTAATAATTTAGCCAGTAACTGTTTGTTGCCATGTATATTGCCTAAAAGGTTGGTCTGCGTCTCTTCTTGGTATGAGGCACCTTATTTTTTATCTTTTCTATTGTGCATTTATATGATTGTTAATAAAGAATAATTTTTATATTCACTATTTTTCCATACACTTCTTAATTCGAAGAGACCTATTGTCTCAGGGTCATTCTGTTTCAATGGTTGGGGAAGGGGTACATGGACATGAATTTAGGCTTCATCTATACATACAGTGCAATACAGTAACACTTTGAACATAGCAAATGGCACCATTTTGGATCCTTTGAATTGTCAGCACTTTCTTGACTTGATATTTGCTGAATCTCTGTCCTCATTATGAACAGGAAGTAGGTAGGTGACAATATAAATAAGGAAGCAAGGCGGGGAGGGTGGAGGCTGGTTATAAAAGCCATGTAAAAGCCTTATCACAACTTTTCTTCTAATGGTTATTCCCGCTTGAGAGATGACTATATGTTGTGCTAAATAAAGCGTTACTGAAATATTGTTATTTTAAAGTGCCTCTTCTGATACTGAATGCGTTGTTAAGTTTCATCACAAAACAAGCCTTCACAATGAATAAGGCTATGCAATCAACTAATTGTCCTGGCTTGTTGAAGGCTGCTTGTTTTCCCCTTCCCTTTTTAAAAGGTTTACATTTCAGAAATGGGATGTGTACACACAGGTGACTACAGCTGTATATTTGCCAACCTGCTTGCAGTCATGGAGATATGCTGCCTAACAATAGGGAGCCCACATGTGTGACAGCACCTCGGGAAACTAATCCATATTCTAAAACGTAATCCACTCAACTTCAAGAGACAAATTTCAAATGTTTAAATATGGATTAAATTTCACCCTTACTCAAACATTGAATACATAACCAGACTCTTTCCATCAAGGATGGATGGCTGTTTAAAACATATACTGTTAACCACTCCTGCTCTGTTGCCTTTGTATATGGACAACATAGGGTTATCCATATTTTACACATTAACATAGCACTGGAAAAATGTTACTATATACCTTTTGATGGTAAGAAGTACATGTCATAACCAATACATTAAACAAAACAAAGTTGCACTCTGTAGTGTTAAAGCATGTCAATGTGAAATATATGAAATATGAATAGCAATACGGCTTCTGGATACTAGGAAAAAATGAGACCCTTAGCACATAATTTGGCCAATTCATGCATGCCCATCAACCAATGACAAGGTGGTCCCAAAACTGCTGGGTCCTAATGTGTCTAATGTGAATACCTCTCTAAGACTGATGTCTGAATTCCTGGGTAGATGTGAACATCTCTCTTCCAAGTCTGAGACCACCTTGTACATAACCAATACATGTCATAACTAGTGATGAGCGAGCTCGCTCGACTGTTATCCGAGTATCTCGGGCATGCTCGAGTAATATGTTTGAGTTCCTGCTGCTGTTAGAATGTTAGGCAATCCCGCAAGTGTGGCTGCCTAACAGCCGCGAAACATGCAGCCATGTGGACTTGAACATATTACTTGAGCACGCCCGAGATACTTGAATAACAATCGAGCATGCTCGCTCATCGCTAGTCATAACCATTATACAGCACATGGGGGTCAGCAGGTTCTCTAGTCCATTATCTCAAAACTGCATGGACCAGGGCTCATCCCACTGAACACCTGCTCTCCTTTTACTGTGGGCATAATACTAGTCAGACAACACAGGGTGAGGGTAAAACAGTGTGGCAATACTTTATTGAACCCAAAATAGGCAAATAGCTCATAGAATTGTCCCAGCAAAATACTCAAGCTGGTGCAAAATTAGTCTCACCCTTCCGCTGACTCACTGAAATTAGAGCAGCTGTGACTTCAGAGCTTACAGGCCTGACTACCCCCACCTGTGGCATGCACAGAGAGGAGGACCCATGCTCCCCTAAGATGGCATCCTGTAGAATGTGAAATTTGTGTCCATTGTGATGGAGTCATGATGTTCTGGCAGCTATTATGTAGAGTGTTCCTGGCTGTGGTTTTGTAAAGAGTCTCTGATCCTTTGGATCTCTGGATGCCTTGGATCTCTTGTTACAGAGATTTTATAGCTCACAACTGTTCAAGCCATCATTCATAGGTCAAAGGGAAAGAGTGACGAGGTTGACCAACATTGTTTGATTATTTATAGTTTCTCTTTCAATGTTTGCAAGTCAACAAACTGCAAGACCTGGTATAATGTATAATCAACATATCAGCAAACATCATTGTTCAGTGACCCTGCAACCCCTTTTTTGCAAAGATAACAGTACAATAATCTGTAGTAGCAAATATAAGAGGTAAATAACAACCATTCATCAATTTACAAATATCAATTCAACCTACAAGAAGAGTCAACATAAAGATCCCTCATGGTTAGTATTTACAGTTAGGTCCATATATATTTGGACAGAGACAACATTTATTTAATTTTGGTTCTAGACATTACCACAATGAATTTTAAACAAAACAATTCAGATGCAGTTGAAGTTCAGACTTTCAGCTTTCATTTGAGGGTATCCACATTAAAATTGGATGACGGGTTTAGGAGTTTCAGCTCCTTAACATGTGCCACCCTGTTTTTAAAGGGACCAAAAGTAATTGGACAATTGACTCCAAGGCTATTTCATGGAAAGGTGTGGGCAATCCCTTCATTATATCATTCTCAATTAAGCAGATAAAAGGGCTGGAGTTGATTTGAGGTGTGGTGTTTTCATTTGGAAGGTTTTGCTGTGAAGGAAACATGTGGTCAAAAGAGCTCTCCATGCTGGTGAAACAAGCCATCCTTAAGCTGCAAAAACAGAAAAAACCCATCCGAGAAATTGCTACAACATTAGGAGTGGCAAAATCTACAGTTTGGTACATCCTGAGAAAACCAAAAGAAAAAGCTTTGCACACAACCAAAATACAAAAAATATAAATTTTATTGAAACACAGAAAACATTAAAAAATGGCAGTAACCACAGAACACAAGAAAGGTGGGAACACCCAGGTAAATTAGTGAAGCTAATTAGATACCATTATGCACCTGATGGTAAACAATGCTACTAATATACTGATGCGAAAGAGACCACATAGTTTATTAGTTTGTCTATCATATGAACACCACACAATGGTGGTAATAAATAAAAATATATAGAAAAATAACTAAATATAAATTTAGCCCAAGTGGGACCAAAAAATTAATAATGCTGAAAAAAATAAATATAAAAAACTAAATAGAAAAACAAAAAACGCATCAGTATTCCTAATGATAGGAGGTCACCATGATAATAGCATATCTGAAAGAACACACTGAGCACAAATTAGTGCAATAATAAGATCATATATAGGCACATGATGCGTTTTTTGTTTTTCTATTTAGTTTTTTATATTTATTTTTTTCAGCATTTTAATTTTTTGGTCCCACTTGGGCTAAATTTATATTTAGTTATTTTTCTATGTATTTTTATTTATTACCACCATTGTGTGGTGTTCATATGATAGACAAAACTAAACAATTAATAAACTATGTGGTCTCTTTCGCATCAGTATATTAGTAGCATTGTTTACCATCAGGTGCATAATGGTATCTAATTAGCTTCACTAATTTACCTGGGTGTTCCCACCTTTCTTGTGTTCTGTGGTTACTGCCATTTTTTAATGTTTTCTGTGTTTCAATAAAATTTATATTTTTTGTATTTTGGTTGTGTGCAAAGCTTTTTCTTTTGGTTTTGGTTCATGATTTTGCTTTGTGACCTATTCTATGGGATTAATGTAGGTGTATATATATATATATATATATATATATATATATATACATCCTGAGAAAGAAAGAAAGCACTGGTGAACTCATCAATGCAAAAAGACCTGGGCTCCCAAGGAAGACAACAGTGGTGGATGATCGCAGAATACTCTCCATGGTGAAGAGAAACCCCTTCACAACAGCCAACCAAGTGAACAACACTCTCCAGGAGGTAGGCGTATTAATATCCAAATCTACCATAAAGAGAAGACTGCATGAAAGTAAATAAAGAGGGTTCACTGCACGGTGCAAGCCGCTCATAAGCATCAAGAATAAAAAGGCTAGGCTGGACTTTGCTAAACAACATCTAAAAAGCCAGCACAGTTCTGGAAGAACATTCTTTGGACAGATGAAATCAAGATCAACCTCTACCAGAATGATGGAAAGAGAAAAGTATGGCGAATGCGTGGTACAGCTCATGATCCAAAGCATACCACATCATCTGTAAAACACGGCGGAGGCAGTGTGATGGCTTGGGCATTTATGGCTGCCAGTGGCACTGGGTCACTAGTGTTTATTGATGATGTGACACAGGACAGAAACATCCGAATGAATTCTGAGGTATTCAGAGCCATACTGTGTGCTCAGATCCAACCAAATGCAGCCAAACTGATTGGTCGTCATTTCATACTACAGATGGACAATGACCCAAAACATAAAGCCAAAGCAACCCAGGAGTTTATTAAAGAAAAGAAGTGGAATATTCTTGAATGGCCAAGTCAGTCACCTGATCTCAACCCAATTGAACATGCATTTCACTTGTTAAAGACTAAACTTCAGACAGAAAGGCCCACAAATAAACAGCAACTGAAAACCACCTCAGTGAAGGCCTGGCAGAGCATCAAAAAGGAGGAAACTCAGGGTCTGGTGATGTCCATGAGTTCAAGACTTCAGGCAGTCATTGCCAACAAAGGGTTTTCAACCAAGTACTAGAAATGAACATTTTATTTACAATTATTTAATCTGTCCAATTACTTTTGGTCCCTTTAAAAACAGGGTGGCACATGTTAAGGAGCTGAAACCCCTAAACCCTTCATCCAATTTTAATGGGATACCCTCAAATGAAAGCTGAAAGTCTGAACTTCAACTGCATCTGAATTGTTTTGTTTACAATTCTTTGTGGTAATGTCTAGAACCAAAATTAGATAAATGTTGTCTCTGTTCAAATATATATGGACCTAACTGTATCATTGTTTCCTTGCTGCACTGGGGTCATAAATTTCAAATCAACGAAAGGTAACAACCAGCTGTGTATGGTTTCCGATATGCCTGTTTCCTTCAAAAGTGAAAAACATGCTGATGAATTAGCTAGCTACATTCCTAAACATTGAAATTGCAACACCACGAATGAAAACTCATGGAAGTATGGAAATCGCAGTATCGATAGATATGTTAACAACTTCAGAACTGCCTATTGACTTTAAACATCCTAAAGGTCTTGCTCCTTCTCTATAGTCATGTTCTAAAATGTCACTGGATAGAAGCGCAACTACACAAAATCATGCAGGAGCTGGATCCAGCTGTCAGAGACAGCCTGAGTCTCCATATGGAAGGCTAGACTGTTTATTATCGTGTGTGCCTTCTCTTTTGCTAATGACGCTTCCTTCTCCATACACAGCGGTAACTGCGTATAGGGAGGGAGCAGGAGTTTCTGGGTCATAGGATACCCAGTTCTGCTGTGCAGCCAGGAGACTGTATTGTCCTTGTAACTAGCTCCAATTACAAGGGAAATTAGATGAAAATAAAAAAGTCCATATTTCAGTTCCACTTAAAGGTTTTTTAATTACCTTATTGGGGGCACAATGTGTAGATTAAATGAAAAATAAGTAAAAAATAGATAGTAAACAAAAAAAATTACACTGTCAATCAAGTTTACTGATACTAGCCTTACCCCGTTAAAAAAAATTGAATCCTATATATAAGAATATTTGTCACAGAGGACATTCTTAAATATACAGTGTTTTAGTACTTCTTTATTGTAATTAAAAAAAAGTTAAACTGAAACTTATTTCGTTTAGTTTTTCACCAATATGGTCCAATATGAACAAAAAAAAGTCAGTGACATTAAAATGAAGCCATAAATATTACTTGAATATCCAAGCTCTTTAAACCACATGTATGAATAAAACTGAAAATGTGTTTAGGAATGTGGGTAAATGGCCTTGTCTTGAACTGGTTAGTAATATGCAAATGTTGAAAAATTGGAAAAAAAAAAATTCAAAACTTCTTGATTTTTTCAGCATCAGAATGAGCCCAATGTACAGAAACACACTTACTTTCACACCTTGTCATGCTATCAGTGAAGTTATTAATGGTCATCTGAGGAATGTTCTGGCCCTCTGAATGTACTTGGGCATGTAAATCATTAAGATCCTCTGCTGGCAGCTTCTTTTGAAGAAGCGATCCAAATGACATCCCAAATGTGCTGCATGAGAGAAAACTCCAAAGACTCTGCAGGCCATGCTAGCACGTTTAAACCACGAAAGCTGCTCATAGCACAGGCAACATGCACACTGGTGTTTTCTTGTTGAAAAATGGCTCCTGGAACACTTTGGAGACACTTTGACCTTACCACTGGTTCCGTGACAAAATCATTGTAATACAGAGCTGTTAGCATACCTGAAATGAAGGCAAGAGCGGTCCAGCTATTGTATATTACGTTACTCACATCATCATTTTAGGAGGAGGACTGATGTCACATTCGCTCTTGAGTGTCTCTTCATGGTATTGCCCATGTAATCTTGTCACTTCAAAGAATTTCACGTACTTACTACTTATCCATTCTGTACTGCAAATTAGACCTCACTTTCCACACAAACTATCAGAAGGCTTTTGCACGACATTTGGCTACAAGCTAGACATCCAGATACAAGGTGTTCCATTGACCTTATGCAACTGCTTTCAAAGGCTATCATGGTGCAAAGCAAGAGTTCAATGAAGGCTGGAATGAAAGTCTATCCTCTTCATTGACTTGTGTCTTGTATGCGATGATAACTGGAGGTTGGTCTATAGACCACATGAACAACTCCATGAAGAGGCCTTCACAAGGGAACTGATGGAGCCTGAACTGTAGTGCTTGGAAGCTGTACAGCTCTGTGTACTACCATTTTTTGTCCATGTACAGGGCTCTGCCATGTGATAAGAGATTTGTCTGATATTGCTTTGATATTCTGTTCATCAATTGCCTATTTGCTGCAATGAGTCAGACCATAAAATTGTGCCCTTATCCTTATGATTGAACCTGTCTATTCCACTTTTCATGATACACAACATAACATTGCATTTTATGCCTTTCATGTTGACTTCTTTCCATAAATGTATTTCTAAATTGCCTTGATAATATATTGCTCACCACAAAAAGACAACTTTAAGTTCAGTCTCTTTTATCAAGTGTGTTCTCAGTTTTGAGGGCAAGAAACCAAAGTTCTCCGAATACAGAAATTACTACGTCTCTGAGCTTAGGCTACAGCCATAATCAAAGTCTTTTAGTGGCAAATACAAGCTGAGTCTGTTTTTTTTTTCATTTCCATCAAATGGTTTCCATAATTGCAAGTTCGTGGATATAGACTGTACAGTAAACCAAACTCATACTCTACATGTTGTTTGCCATGTATTAGTCAAGTTGTTTAGCCGTTTCTTTAAGAGCATATCAGTGGTGCTTGAAAGTTTGTAGATTCTGCAGAATTTTCATTATTTCTACATAAATTTGCTCTAAATCTGCATCAGATTTTCACACAAGTCCTGAAAGCAGACAAAGAGAAAATAAAACAAATGAGTTAAAAATATAAGACATTGTAATTTTTTAAATGAGGAAAATGTTTCAATATCACATGTCTGTGAGTGGCAAAAGTACAGGTGCATCTCACAAAATTAGAATATCATCAAAAAGTTAATTTATTTCAGTTCTTCAATACAAAAAGTGAGTCATTGCAAACAGAGTGATCTATTTCAAGTGTTTATTTCTGTTAATGTTGATGATTATGGCTTACAGCCAATGAAAACCCAAAAGTCATTATCTCAGTAAATCAGAATGCTTTATAACTCCAGCTTGAAAAAATGATTTTAAAATCCAAAATTTTGGCCTACTGAACTGTATGTTCAGTAAATGCACTCAATACTTGGTCGGGGCTCCTTTTGCATCAATTACTGCATCAATGCGGCATGGCATGGTGGCGATCAGTCTGTGGGTTCCCTCTGCCGACAAGCTTTTTGGAGATGGAAATTTCATTCTCCAGCAGGACTTGGCACCTGTCCACACTGCCAAAAGTACCAGTACCTGGTTTAAAAACAACAGTATCACTGTGCTTGATTGGCCAGCAAACTCCTCTAACCTTAACCCCACAGATATGGGATATTGTAAAGAGGAAGATGAGACACACCAGACCCAACAATGCATACAAGCTGAAGGCTGCTATGAAAGCAACCTGGGCTTCCATAACACCTCAGCAGTGCCACAGGCTGATCAACTCCATGCCACGCCGCATTGATGCAGTAATTGATGCCAAAGGAGACCTGACCAAGTATTGAGTGCATTTACTGAATATACATTTCAGTAGGCCAACATTTCGGATTTTAAAATCATTTTTTCAAGCTGATCTTATAAAGTATTCTACTTTACTGAGATAATGACTTTTGGGTTTTCTTTGGCTGTAAGCCATAATCATCAACATTAACACAAATAAACACGTGAAATAGATCACTCTGCTTGTAATGACTCTATATAATATATGCTGTAGATCTTAATATCTACCAGACCTACAGCATAACACAGTCAAATCACAAACCGAGAAAATGTATGGTGAGAGATTATAGATGTTCCTAATATATACCATAATAAAATTGCCTTACAATGGGGGTTGACATCTACATAAAACACGCAATCGGCACCACCACTTATGTGTCATCTGTCCCTAGAACACCCTATATAGCCCTGTATCACCCTCAAGATGATTTATTGGGCACAAAGGTTCAGATCAATTGATCACCAGACATTGGAACAACAATTGGTCCTAGACCTCAATAATAAAATGATGGCATTAATAAAATTGCTGTGCATATAATCAGCAAACTTGTGAAGAGACATTTAGAGAAGTAGCGATAACCAAATAAAGAGATATACCAAGTAGACTACTAAGTGTCCTGATACATGTCTAATTCATATTGAAGGAGAAGATTTTTCTTTTGCAGCACGTGGATCATTTATCAATAGAACACATGGTTTGCTAAGCTGTCCTGCCAAGCCTAAATGGTTGTTTGTTGATTAGAAGGATTTTTATTGCTATCTAATTCTCTATATGTCTCTTCACAAGTTTGCTGATTACATGCATAGCGCTCAGTCAGTTATATTAATGCCTTATTGCAGTTTATTAGAAGAGAAATGATCAGCTCAACTATCCAGCAGGTACAAAGGATCTCAAGTCCATGACAAGGGCTATCCAAACTTAGTAGTAGATCCAGCATTTCCATAAAATATAAAACTTCTATTTGTATCCAATTAAAATCATCTGACAAAAAATGGCATAGTCAATCAGAGGAACAAAGTCCCAAAAATAATAATCAAGGTTGACGCGTTTCGCAGTGATACTTTGGACTCATAACTTGAGGAAGTCCACAATGCGAGAAGAATGAAAGATGGCACTTACCTTGGGATTCAACTTGCTTTATTGAACATAGTCTTGGCAGGACCCGTTAAAGCGCAGAAGCGTGAAACGACTGTAGTCCGTACCTTGCACATGTCTCCCGAGCCTGAGCCGTACTATGTTCAATAAAGCAAATTGAAATCGCACGGTGAGTGCCATCTTTCATTCTTCTCGCTTTGTGGATTACCAAGCCTTTTTTCTTTTGGATTGAGCACCCAGAGCGTTCATTTGGAAGGTTTACGGCATTCATCATTGTATGTGGTTTACCTCTAAGTGTTCTTTTGAGGCACAGGCGCAGCGGTGGTGCTTGACATTTTTCTTTTTTCTTTTTTTTTGTTGATAACTTGAGAAAGAATTATCACTTCGAAACATGTCAATGTTGATTCTTATTTTTGGAACTTTTTTCCTCTTTTTTTTGCCATTTTTTGTCAGATGATTTTAACTAGACATTTATAAAAGTTTCACAAAAGGACATATATTCTCATATAGCCCAAAAAAACGAAGAGATCCAAAATTACTCACAAAATTACAAAATTTATTAACACTTGTTAAAAATAACTACATGAAATTCACAGTGGAATGATACATAATCCAAACACCCAATAAGAGGAGAATTCATGAAAACAGACTATACTGCATTAAGTGTAACACCCACATTAACACTTCAAGGTAATAACACGATTAAATCATTAGAAAAATTCACTCAGTAAATACTTTACCAGGAAGTGCGGTTATAACGTGGTGACATATGCAGCGCTGCAGCCAGAGATCTCCCCCCATTTTCGCTATCCCGCTTCTCCGGGTGCGAAGAACGGACGAAACGCCGTCGGGGTGAGGGAGAGATCTCTGGCTGCAGCGCTGCATATATCACCACGTTATAACCGCACTTCCTGGTAAGGTATTTACTGAGTGAATTTTTCTAATGATTTAATCGTGTTATTACCTTGAAGTGTTAATGTGGGTGTTACACTTAATGCAGTATAGTCTGTTTTCATGAAGTCTCCACTTATTGGGTGTTTGGATTATGTATCATTCCACTGTGAATTTCATGTAGTTATTTTTTAACAAGTGTTAATAAATTTTGTAATTTTGTGAGTAATTTTGGGTCTCTTCATTTTTTTGGGCTATATGAGAATATATGTCCTTTTGTGGAATTATATAGATGAGAAGTGCCAACTTTTTATTCTGTGAGGACTTTTTTGGTATGATTTATAAAAGTTTATATTTTATGGAAGTGCTGGAAATGCTGGATCTACTACTAACTTTGGATGGCGCTTGTTGCGGTCTAGGACCAATTGTTGTCCCTATGTCTGGTGGTGGTATACAATTGTTCTGAACCCTTGTGCCCAGTAAATCATCTTGTGGGAGATGCAGGGCTTCATGGGTGTTCTAGGGACAGACGATGTGTGAGTGGAGGCACCGATTGCGTGTTTTATTAGGGTGCCAACGCCTGCAGTCAGGCAGCTTTATTTATAGGGTTTATTAGGAACATTATAGTCTCTCAACCACTTAGGGTATGTTTCCATGGTCAGGAAACACTGAGTATTAGCTGCGGATTGAACGCTGCGTCCTACGGCCAGATGTTCCAGCATAGTGGAGGGGATTTTATGAAATCCCGTCTCCACTATGCGTCCGATTACGCGGGTGACACACACGTGAAACCGGACATGCGGCATGTCTTTTTAGATCACAGCATGATCCAGCACGTCGCCGCAAGGTAAATAACTCAGTCCTATGTAGGGGTGCGGCGATTCCAGATGTGTTCAATGAACACATCCGGAATCACCGCGCGTTCAGAAGGGGGCTGGGCTTTGGGCGAAGCGGGGTTTCCGCTCCGTCCAAAGCGCATTGATTCCGGACCGTGAAACCATACCCTTACCCTGTTTTCTAGGTCTGTGATTTTACTGTGTTAGGCTGTAGGTCTGGTAGTCCTTGCGTTTTAGATCCCTTTCCTTATATCAATTTGCACAACTGCTGAAGTAGGTCAGGGCTTTTCAGGGACAGACCGCATTGAACGGCGGCACCATTTGAGTTTGTTATTTAGGGTGCCAACCTCCACAGTCAGGCAGCATCTGAGATAAAGGACATGTAGGACGTATATATAACTGTTGATACATATCTTTTAAATTGGTTTGCACACCAAGAGCTTTGGAGTGTGCCATTTTATACTTTGTACATAGTAAATTGCTCTGGTGGGGTCCTTTTATTTTAACTGATCTAATAAAAGTGATGTTTTAGGGTATATATATGTTAGCTGAATTTTGATCCATCCTCTGTTTATTACTTATTATGATTAGTCAATGTGTGAAAGCTGATCTGAATGAGACTCTAAATATAAAGATAATAATGCTCACAACAATTTATTATTTCTCAGTTATAGAATTTTATTTTTAATTAATCTAACCATAGGTGCATTCAGATACAAAACTAATGCTATTTTCCGATTACTACATAGTAGGACTATGATCCCCTCACAACAAGTTCTATACAACAACTTAGGAGGGTTGCTACATGAAAACATACTGAGGAGCCCCATACTTAAAGGAGTTGGCCTTATGGCACAAGTCTGCAGACATGTGACTGCAGACATGTGACTGCAGACTTGTAGAGAATGCCCACATTGCGAGCACTGTTAGGATTCTCTGGTGCCTGCAGCAGATACGTGACCCCAAGTATGTTATTTCTATACATGCAGTCACATGCCGACTAGATGGGTGCAAATCACATGCTTGGGGTAACATTACTGCCCTGTGATGGCATTGCAAAATTCACAGCCCAGACAACCCCTTAAGCCTGTAAAGAACCTATCTGGCTGACTCTGCCTCCATACACTACATAGATGATCATTCATTTATATACTGTATATCTTCTACAGTAGTCATGGCTGATTAAAGAAGCCCTTTCATGAAGTTTTTTGTATGGTTTTTTATTAAGTCTATGTATATGTAGTGTAGTGTTTGCTTTAATATACTCACCTACCATTTCCTTCTCTGTAACCCATTACCATTCTGCTCCTGTTCTCAGTGACTTCACCGCTTTACAGACTTCCGCTTAAGCCGGAAGTCCCTTTTATAATGTAAGCCCACAAGGCCTCATTCTGACGGTCAGGTGACGTCTCTGAGATGACGACCGGGACGGCACTGGGCACTGGAGAAATAGCGGTTGGTGAGTATATTGACACATATGAAGATATTACCACACTTCCATGGAGATATAGTAAAAAATATTTCCTTGGGAGTGCTTTTTTAAGAAGCAAACTGCAAAAAACTCCCATAAAATAGTCCAGGATAAATGTGACACATATAATTCTGTCTTGCTTGGAATTGAAGACAATGGACCTGAAACATGAAGTGTAGTTAGGGATGAGTCAGTAAGTCAGCCTCAGGCCGGTGTCACACTGCCGAGTTTGATGCGAGTTAGTCGCATGACTTTCTCGCATCAACACCCGGCACGGCCGCCCGCTCTCGGACCCGAGTGTGTGGCTGCATGTATTTCCATGCCGCCGCACACTCGGGTCCGAGAGCGGGCGGCCGTGCCGGGTGTTGATGCGAGAAAGTCATGCGACTAACTCGCATCAAACTCGGCAGTGTGACGCCGGCCCCACATTTATTATCCCGACTGTTTGAAATTCTAGCCATTGTCTCGCTTGCAGTTCTATGAATCTGGTGTACTTGGAGCTACGATGACGGTTTTACAATCCTAATAACAAGATACGTGTTACATCAAAAAATGTTTTTCTGAAAGGAATTACTGAAAACTGTCTGTCACTGTCTCAAAAGCCGTATTTAAGCTTTTATCCTCTGTTGTCAGAGAGCTCCTTGAGAGAGAGACAGTTGAGTTTACCTCATTTTACTTTGTTTTGTCAACTAGTTTAGTCTTGCTCTTTTTTTTTCCTTCATTTTATATGATTGCTATTTCTGCCTACAACTAACCTTTTATTTAACCCTTTATTCTCATTAGAAAGGGAACATACACTTCTCACCTCCTCGTTTGAATATACCGACTGTGTCATCATCTGTCACTCCTGCCACAACATGACACTGTTCACACTGAGGTGATTATTTAATTGAGTTTTCCCACAAGCAAAGTGCATTTTAATTAATAGATCTTGGAATAAAAATAAGTTCTACAATTGAATGTGTAAAAATAAATGTACCTGTGCTGAGATAATTTTATGGGCTCGCTCACACTTATAAATCGGACGAGTGCAATCCGATACAAAAAGAGATAGCGCTGTGCCCAATGTTATTCAATGAGGCAGTACAGATCTGCATATTTTTTTTCAGCTATATTTGGCATGCTGCGATTTCACTCCATTGAAAATTACTTAAATATGGGGAGAAAAGCAGAGGTGAACAAAACCATAATGAAGCCATAAAGAAACCTTAAAGATAAAAAATACAAAAAAAAGAATCGATGTGGAGTTTAACCTTCAAGATCTGTGCCTGTGAATGAGTATGAATGAATGAGAAAAAAATACGCAGATCTGCACGGCCTCATTGAATAACATAATAGCAGAGTTTATCCAATTTTTTATCGGATTGCACTCGCTGAGTTATACTCCAGTGTGAGTGAACTCTAAAATCTGCATTTTTTAAACTTTGTTTACTTGTGTTTTAGATGCTTTCTCATTTGAGTTTTTCCCATTCATTTGAATGGGTGAAAAACACTGCAAAAATGCACAAAGAAGTGACATGATGCTGATTTGAAAAATAAAGCTTTAATGGTTCAAATCTGCAAATAAAAAATAAGCAGCATGTACATGAGATTTCAGAAATCTCATTCATTTTGCTGATAGTGTAAAACTGCAGCGATTTTTATCCTTGAAAAATATGTGGAAAAAACAGTTCAATTGCATACTTCCTTTATTTCTGGTAGTGATTTCCAGATACACACATAGGCAAGGAGTTATGTCTATCAGCCAAGCATGTAAAGTTTTTCTAAGAGCTCACACATAAGTGAATCATGGACGGCAACGCACGGACTGGATGCAGGTCTCCCAACCAGAGCATAATAGCTTCATGTATTTCTATGAGGCTGTCACGCTCAGGTGGGGAGACCTGCGGCCAGTCCGTGCATTGACGTCTGTGATCAGACCAAGATCCACCTATGTCTGCGTGAGCTCTAAGTTTGGAATTCGTATTTACTTCAACGGTTCGCAAACACTTAGGCCATGTTCACACATTGAGTAGTTGATGAGTTTTTTACCCCAGTATTTGTAAGCCAAAACCAGGAGTGGAACAATCAGGGGGAAAGTATAATAGAAATGTCACCACTTCTGTATTTATCACCCACTCCTTGTTTTGGCTTACAAATACTGAGGTAAAAATATGAGCAGCCCCTAGACTATAATCGATACTTTTTCTATCCATGAAAACATAGATTAAACACATATCTAAGGATCTAAGGCAAGGCGTTTAAGTCTCTTCATACTGGCATGTCAGACCTGGCATGTCACTCTAAATAAGGAGAAAACTTACCCCTTAGATCCCAGACTTAGCCTCTCACCTAGCCAAATCATATCTCATACTTTGCACTTAAGAGGGGCAATACCCAAAACACCGTATCTGCACACTGAAATTCTGATTTGGCTTTTATCCTAAGTCATATTGCAAAGTTCTTTAAACAGTTTATATTGACTTGTAGGATCGCTACTTCCAATAGGTGAACCTAGAGTTTGTCATCTTCCTTTCTGAAGAGACAATTTGCATATTTAATTTCCCAGAGGAGCATGCAAGGCGTTTAAGTCTCATCATACTAGTGTGCCACACCTGGCATGTCACTCTCCATAGGGAGAAAACTTACACCTTAGATCCTATATCAGTGGTCGTAACCATGGATACCTAAGGTCCTGCAATGCATGCATATGATGAAAGAGACAAAGCAAATCAGAAAAAACTATACTACATTTCTAATTGGCGGTATTTGCTATTATTATTATTACACCTACTACAGATTGGGATAGGATCTTGGAGATAGGAATATCCCTTTAAACGAAGCAGATTTTCTGCTAAAAAACAGCAGCATTAAAAACAGTATTTACACTATGCCATAACATGGCTTTAAGCTAATTAGCTATCTAAGGTTGCTTACATTTTTTATTGCATTTTAATTTTTTTTAAAGGGAACCTGTCACCCCCCAGGGCCTCTTTAAGTAAAAGAGTCACCTTCAGCAGCACTAAGGCTGCATTCTGTGAAGGTGGCTCTTAGGTTTCTGATCACTAGGAACGCTGAAATAGACAGTTTTATTATTTGTTCAACATACCGCTGTTGTATCTGGGAGGTATTCTTCTCCCCCTGTGTCAATGGCCTCAGCGGTGACAATCATCCCCCTCTTGTTTCCGCTCCACACCTCCTCTCGTTCTTGTGACGTCACCAGCGCTGCTGTAGCTAGGGACGCTGAAATTTAGATTCCCAGCCCCACAGTGTGAATGCATCATAATGCACTGCAGGATCTTGGCCGCCGCTACAGCAGCGCCGGTGACGTCACAAGAAGGAGAGGAGGTGGGGACCAGAAACAAGAGGGGGATGATTGACACCACTGAGGCCGTTGACACAGGGGAGAAGACATACCTCCCCGACACAATAGCGGTATGTCGAACAAATTATAAAACTGTCTATTTCAGCGTTCCTAGTGATCAGAAACCTAAGAGACACCTTCACAGAATGCAGCCTTAGTGCTGTTGAAGGTGGCTCTTTTACTTAAAAAGGCCCTGGTGGGGTGACAGGTTCCCTTTAATAAATATTTGAATTGCGTGTTTTCTGCTACAGTGTTTGTGTGTCAGGTTTAATGGGAATCTATCAGTAGGCTTAACCCTCTTAAGTCGTCTATATGGGCATGTAGGTCATAGAAAGCTGAATAAAATAATATCTTGATATCTGCAATCTGGTGTCTCATTCCAAAGAAATCCACGTTGTACTTATATGTAAATGAGCTGTTCCAGGCTATGGGCTAGACCACGTCAGATTTAGTTGACATGAATTGAAATTCAGTATAGACCCCATTAATCTCAGATTGAAAAGCAAGGAGTTCTTCCACACTCCCTTCACATAAAAAGAAAACGTCATTAATATTGCGCTACCAGTTACGGACGTGGCACCAACTTGGAGAACTGTTACAAATCTGTCCTTGAAGATAGCAATGTAGATATTTACATACATGGGGCCATATTGGACCCCATGGCTGTTCCCCTTCGCTGCAGAAAGTACTCGTCATCACCAAAGAGAAAAAAATTCCTCCATAGTATGAACCCCAGCAGCGAGAGGACAAGCCATGCACACTCTGCTGCCATGTCCGAGCCGGTGAGCATGACAGCAACAGCCGACAAGCCCTTGTTATGAGCAGTTGATGTGTAAAGTGATACCACATCAAAAGATGCCAAAATTGTGTCATTAGACACCCTTAATTTTATTTAGGAAGTCACTCATATTTTTTATATACCATACAGACCAAAAGTTTGGACACACCTCATTTAAAGATTTTTCTGTATTTTCATGACTATGAAAATTGTACATTCACACTGAAGGCATCAAAACTATGAATTAACACATGTGGAATTATATACTTAACAAAAAAGTGTGTAACAACTGAAATTATGTCTTATATTCTAGGTTCTTCAAAGTAGCCACCTTTTGCTTTGATGACTGCTTTGACCACACTTGGCATTCTCTTGATGAGCTTCAAGAGGTAGTCACCGGAAATGGTTTTCACTTCATGGGTTTGCCCTGTCAGGTTTAATAAGTGGATTTCTGGCCTTATAAATGGGGTTGGGACCATTAGTTGTGTTGCGCAGAAGTCTGGTGGATACACAGCTGATAGTCCTACTGAATAGACTGTTAGAATTTGTATTATGGCAAGAAAAAATCAGCTAAGTAAAGAAAAACAAGTGCCCATCATTACTTTAAGAAATGAAGGTCAGTCAGTCCGAAAAATTGGGAAAACTTTGAAAGTGTCCCCAAGTGCAGTTGCAAAAACCATCAAGCGCTACAAAGAAACTGGCTCACATGAAGACCGCCCCAGGAAAGGTAGACCAAGAGTCACCTCTGCTTCTGAGGATAAGTTTATCCAAGTCACAAGCCTCAGAAATCGCAGGTTTACAGCAGCTCAGATTAGAGACCAGGTCAATGCCACACAGAGTTCTAGCAGCAGACACATCTCTACAACAACTGTTAAGAGGAGACTTTGTGCAGCAGGCCTTCATGGTAAAATAGCTGCTAGGAAACCACTGCTAAGGACAGGCAACAAGCAGAAGAGACTTGTTTGGGCTAAAGAACACAAGGAATGGACATTAGACCAGTGGAAATCTGTGCTTTGGTCTGATGAGTCCAAATTTGAAATCTTTGGTCCCAACCAACGTGTCTTTGTGCAACGCAGAAAAGGTGAACGGATGGACTCTGCATGCCTGGTTCCCGCCGTGAAGCATGGAGGAGGAGGTGTGATGGTGTAGGGGTGCTTTGCTGGTGACACTGTTGGGGATTTATTCAAAATTGAAGGCATACTGAATCAGCATGGCTACCACAGCATCTTGCAGCAGCATGCTATTCCATCCGGTTTGCGTTTAGTTGGACCATTATTTATTTTTCAACAGGACAATGACCTCAAACACACCTTCAGGCTGTGTAAGGGCTATTTGACCAAGAAGGAGAGTGATGGGCTGCTACGCCAGATGACCTGGCCTCTACAGTCATCAGACCTGAACCCAATCGAGATGGTTTGGGGTGAGCTGGACTGCAGAGTGAAGGCAAAAGGGCCAACAAGTGCTAAGCATCTCTGGGAGCTCCTTCAAGATTGTTGGAAGACCATTCCCGGTGACTACCTCTTGAAGCTCATCAAGAGAATGCCAAGAGTGTGCAAAGCAGTCATCAAAGCAAAAGGTGGCTACTTTGAAGAACCTAGAATATAAGAAATAATTTCAGTTGTTACACACTTTTTTGTTAAGTATATAATTCCACATGTGTTAATTCATAGTTTTGATGCCTTCAGTGTGAATGTACAATTTTCATAGTCATGAAAATACAGAAAAATCTTTAAATGAGAAGGTGTGTCCAAACTTTTGGTCTGTACTGTATGAACGGGCATTAACTGCATAATTCCTCAGGAGTCAATCCAGAAATATGGCTTTCCTAATTAAATAGAGAGCCACATCCCTACACAATAGGGCAGCCTGATTGGGCTTTGACAGGGTATATAGTATAGGAACTAGAGGATGTTCAACCATTAAGAATTCAGACAGCTTCTGATCAATGAGTCCCATAGCAAGGGCATCATTGATCAGAAGCTGTAACTCACTCAAAAATTTAGAGGTAGGGTTAAATAGTAGCCTCTCATAAACCATTTATTTCATCATTAAGCTGTCGCAGAATTTGCTCAAGGAAGTATCCATCACAATTATTGCCCCACCTTTATCTTCTTGCTTTAAAGTTATCAATTTATCAGATGTCAATTCATTAATCGCCCTATGTTTCAAAGCGTATAGGTTATTAGTAGATTTTATGAGAGGGCCTCTTTTGGCTTTTACCACCAAATACTCATCATGGAAACTTAGCCTTAAGGTGAATCTGTCAGCGGTTTTTGCTATGTAATCTGACAGCATTGTGGGATAGGAACAAACACCCTGATTGTAGCGATGTATCACTTAGTTTACTGGGTGGGTAAGTTATCATAGAATCACAGTTTTCTCTGCTGCACTTCTAGCATCGCTCAGTTGTTGAGCTGTGTATAACTCCACTCACACTACAACTTTCTGTGTACATTGTATCGTGATAGAGAGCTGCTAATTAGTGCTGGAGCGGGGTTGGACCAGGAAGCACAAGATACCTAGTACTGTAGAGATAATCTCTTGCTTATAAAATGATACATCACTGGAATCAGGTTCTCTTCCATCACATCATGGTGCTTATCGGTCACATAGCAAAAACCTGCTGGCAGATTCCCTTTAAATATATTTTTCTCTCAAGATGGCATGAGTAGGTGGCTCACTAAGTCCTACCTTGGATGCATGGGAGCTGATGATATCGCGATCCAAAGAGGAATGAGGGAGGCAGAACCAGGTGCTATTCTAGGATTGACCGTGGGTGGATGGCAGCTGACCACCAGGTGACAGGATGCAGGAATGGTAGACTTTACAAGAACTGGCTGGCTTGGCTTGTATAGTGACCTACACAACTGACACACAGGCTGGCAGGTACTGGCAGGCAAGACTGGTATCTTGGCAGACAGGTGCAGGTGGGCACCGCTAATAGACAGACAGGTGGGCATGGCTGACAGACAGGTAGGTGGACACGGCTGATAGGCAGGCGGGCACGGCTGATAGAAGGCAGATATACTGGGACACAAAAACTGGGACGTGAGAACTTGCAACCGTGTTTTAGAAACAGACTATCAACATTGCACAGGTACCTCCCATCAGGTGGAGGGGCCTTAAATATTAAGCGTCACCCAGCCATTGGCGGGGGACACTTCAGGATTGTGAGCACAGTCTCTTTAAGAGGGCGGGACCGTACATGTGCTCTAAGCACAGTGCCGGGGAAATGCAAGCTGTGTGCCGGGAAGCAGCAGTAGAAAGAGGAAGGAGTGCAGGGCCATGGCAGTAAGTGAGTCGGCGTCCCTGCCGAGAGAGAGGGACAGCATGCAGGGACGCCAACGCTATACCTTATCTTAAAACTAACCTTTTTTTTGCTTACTGTCCTTCTCATCTGTTGCTTAGCATTTACTGAAAATCTACAGAACATTACGGTGCTTATTTCCTTGTCTTGCACATGTTCTGTATGGGAACATAGCATAGTTAAAGCTCAATAAATCAACGCCATGAGTCTGTACATAATAAACATAATGATTCAGCAGCTACAGAAATGTATAATACATAGCATTTTACGACCTGATGAAGAAACAGTTCATCTAGAGTGGTTGTATCAAGGCATAATATGCTGAGTGCTCCCACGCAAAACATAATGCCTACACAACATGTTTTGAGGATGGGTTCAGTCATGTGCTCCAAGCTTCACGTGGCAGCATTTTAGAAAAGTTTTTGTCTACTGGCCCCTATCTTTTCATACAGGAAAGTAATTCCCAGGGTTTCTAGGGACAATATAGGAAAAAAAAAACAAAATCCTTTATGTTTAAGTTTCTATTATAGCCATACTTAGCAAAATATGTAAGATAGTCCAGACACCTGTTCCATTAGGCTGCTGTCTCTCAGGTCTGCACATTTCACTGAATAGAACACCACAAAGAGGATCTGTAGAACAAAAGCTCACAGAACAAAGGCACAGCTGAAAGGACGCTATTTAGTATTACAAAATCATATAATATCATATTAACTCATTGTCTTGTCTTCCTCGCTGCCAAGTGTGTCAGGGGCGATTTCTATAAAAAATTAACTCCAGTAGCTTAACACATTTAGTCGTGTAAAGACAATGCCCACATTCTTTTATTAATGGGGTTGTATCGACCAGAACACCCAAGATTATATGGCCAAATAGTGCATATGGACGAGTGTTTCCCTCTGGAGGACAGTGGAGCACAAGCAGGTTTTGTACAGTCTCCCTCTAATACTGTTCCCCTCCTTTAAAATGCAAAGTAAAAGCTTATCTGTCGATATAAAGTCCAGACGGCACAAACTAAAGAGAATATTGGTCCCCATTTATTCATCTAATTCCCTGGTAATATCTTGAAGATAAGAACATTGTATTAAAATTTTGAAAATATGTATGGCTTATGGAACAAATTCTACAAGGGGTTGTCTAAGATAATCAAAAAGCTGCACAGAAGCGGCGATACATCTAAAATAATTAAATAATATGTAAAGGCCTTTAACTGGGGTCACTTATGGAGAGTGAAATGCTTGACATGCCATTGTAAGGAGACTTATAGGCCATGCATGTCAGGCACGTCACTCTCCTCAAGGAGTAACGTTACCTGTTAGACCTCAGAGTCTTCTCATACAGCCAAATCAGAGCTCATGCTTTGCACTGAGGAGGGTTAACTCCTCGAAACATGTCTGCAAACTGAGATTCTGGTTTGGCTTTTATCCTAAGTCATATGGCAAGGCTCACTAACTTTTAGGTTTAGAGTTCAAGTCCTCTTTTCTCTCTGAAAAGGCAATTTGCATATTTAATTTCCCAGAGGAGCATTACATGGCTTATAAGTCTCCTCACACTGGCAGGCATGTCCCTTTTCTATAGGTAGAAACATTATCCCTTAAAAGGTATATCTGGGACTTTACAAAAAAAACAAAAATGTACCTAAACACTAACAGGCAGGTAATTGCAATTTACCTGCCTGTTGTGCTCAGCGCTGTTCTCCCCAGCACAGACCGGTTGCAAAGCGCTCCTGCTGGGGATTTAGAAGCCTCTGCAGATGTCACGTCTATAGAGAAGAGGAATCTTTTCCTGTCCGCTCTGTCGACAGGGCAGGAATTCTAAGGTTATTCTGATTGACAGCCACATCCCTGCTGCCTAACTGGGGGAGCCAGCTGTCAATCAGAATGAGTTGGAAGTCCTGCTCCGTCGTGTCAGTAGAGGGAGCTGAATCCCCGGCAGGAGAGGTCTGTGTCCGCTCTGAGCCGGGGGAGAACCGTGCCGTGCACAACAGGCAGGTAAACTTCAATTATCTGCCTGTTAGTGCTTAGATACATTTTGTTTTTGTCAAAGTCCCGGATACCCCCTTTAAATAGTTTGCCGCATCACACTCTAGTGGGCTTTTCATTAAGACTGGTGTACGCAATGCCAGTCTTAATGAATTGACGCCAAAGTCTATCACTTGGCTGTCAGTCAGCCAGAACAGACTTACCTTTCTGCATAATTCACTTACACTGACTCCTGTCCATGCTATAGACCCTAACTTTTTGGAGGTGACTGCATTTATGTAAAGTATGGTTCATAAGAAATAGTAACTAGAGGTAGTAAAACAGGTAAGAGCTTATAACCGGTACAGCTGGCTTTAAGGGAGGGAACACACTCATATACATGACGAAATGTACAATGGGAGGAGGAAGGTTGAACTTGATGGACCTAGGTCTTTTTCCATCCTATGTAACTATAACTTTATAACTATGTAACTATGTAACTACAACTTTAGCAATTTATTACTTACATGTTTTAGCGCGTAACTTATTTCATTTTCTACAAAGTGAATAACGCTTTTCCCATCAACTACTATAGAAGAATTGATAAAAAAAAGCACAGTACATGTGTCTACTGTTCAGGTCACATGGAGAGTGAGGGCCCATTTTAGGTTGGTGTTGGTTCATCTTTTAAAGATGGTGAGAACCTACATAGGGCTGTCTTTTCGCAAGTGATGCGATGTTTGCAAGCCGGAAAGTAGCAAATCTTGTGTTCATGAAAAAGTGATGGCGACACCAGGACCTTCTTCTTGGAAGTGGACTGAAATGGTGTAAAGCAAGCAGCAGAATGGACCCTAATTCTCCTTTAAATTACTCCTTTGTGAGTATTTCTTTACATGGACTTATTTGTACCCTACGTTATAATAGTGGTTACTACACAACACACGTATCGTGTATGGCTGAAGTTGCACACAGGTTTTGTTTTCCTATTTTGCTGAAGGGGAAAGCCTAGAATAAAATCTGTCTGATATTACGAAGGTGAAAATGATACAAACGATACTTCCATCTTATTATACATTATGTGAGGACAGGAACATGACTCTCCATGTGTAAAGCTACTAGGTACATTGTCCCCCTATGCCTGCAGGCCAACATATGTTATACTATACCTTTTCCATTCTAAATTTCAGGCAACAACATGGAAAACATGGAACCACCATTCAGCTCTATAGCACTCTAGAGATCCTGGTGCATAATGTGAAGATCTAATTAAGGGAAATGGAAAATCCCACACCACACACGATATGCATATGTCTCCTTAGGCAAACTTATAAGTACTTAGTAGGAATATATTTTACAAGAAAAAAAATCTGGAACATTTATATACTGGACGCTAATGCTATATAATTACATTCATCAATGCAAATTCATGTAACTATCAACGTTATGGGTGGTCTGAAAGAAGTGATTTTTTTTCTTTCCGAGAAACATCCTTCAGGCAGATACAACATCTGATATCTAAATGAGATATCCAAAAAATATTCTTAAAAGTCATTAAAAATGTATATATAAGGGAGGACTTGCTGATCGCTGGGGGTACCACATCTGGGACCTTCAATGATCAAGAGATCCAGGCTTCAGAATGGCAAGGACGGGATTTTGTAGCCTCTCCCTGAATAGAGAGCGCGACCTCCACTCCATTCATTGTCTATGGGACTTCCAAGTGCAGTGCTCGGCTTGTACCATGGGCAGTGAATAGAGTTGAGGCCTTGAATCAAGAGCCCTACTCACAGGGTTCCCAAGCCCTGGTCCCAGCAGTCTGACGAGGAAAAAGACCACTATCAAAAAAAGCTTAGTCTGTCAGTCGACATCATGTAACCTGTTGTCAACATTTGCTTTCTACCTGAGAAAACCTATAATATTTCCCAGATACAGTGACTCAACCATTTGGAAATTATGTAAAATAATGTAATCTTTATGCAATCTATCAAGCCCGTTCAGTACTTGTTCTTCTGTTCACATGATAGCACATGTGAACAGAAGAACATCTATTATATATCTTATTAGACAAATCTGCTTCTTTCTCCTCCTGGACTGATCATTCATTCTCTAAATTCTCAATTCACAGATACAATCTGACTTCAATGAATACAGATGTCCTCCATTACTGAGATAGAAGATGGCAGTTGGTACTCATGAAGTTTTATGGAGAAATGTAACTCTAGCTTCTGCCTCCTCTTCCCCCTAGAATTTTACAAGCACCATCTTCTATGTTATAGAGTGTGTCGCACTCCCAGTAATGACCCTGGAAGAAGAACCTCACTGTCTGTAACGCCATGTATTCAGAATCACACTGTGCGCCCATTCTTCTACCTGTAATTTGGTGTAGCGCTATAAGCTTAATTACTGTATTTATAAAGAAAAACATTCTCTCATAGTTCACAGGCATTTTTTCACCATGACATTGTCTTTTACCAACAATAATACTGCTATGCAAATACTGACATACAAACGTATTAAAAAGGTAATATAAACATAGTTTGTAATAAAATATTTCACAACCTCAGGTTGCCATCACTCAAAATGCACATTTGTCACAAAAAGTACTTTTCCAGGGTGGGAAGTGAGGGGGCAGATAATTTGTGTTTGATTTTTAAAGTATTTTAATCTGTTCCACCCATCCAGGCACAAATTGTGTTGTACATACATGCATTTACATGATCTTAAGCAGAGCTCAGCCAAAACTTTCCAGTCTGTTCACACATACATTACAGATTTTTACATAAGCAAGAAAATGAAAGAATGAACTTGACTGAATGATAAGTGATTAAAGTGGGATTTTTCGGAATGACAAGTGATTAGCGTGGATTTGTGCTTAGGACTTTTACTAGGAATAGAGGAAGAAAGGCTGAAAAAACTACATTTACTGGAGGTTTTTCAGAGCATAATTGATGTTTTTAGACAATAAGGATCAGTTAGAGGGGCACAATTTAGTGTATCAATGGAATATGTTATCCATAACCCCCAAGTCCTGCTTTAGCTGTGGCAAGGAGCCCTGCATCTCATTAAACAATATCCTTTATGGGTTATTCAAAACAAATATAGTTATGGCATATCCATAGTCCTTAACTGACTCTGTAAGTCATCAAGACTAGAGATGAGCCAACTGGTTTGGAAAATGTTTGTCAATCTCAAATTTAGCATGAGCGTAGCACATTCGGATTTGTGTTCTGTTTCCCAAGCATTTTTCCTCAAAGTCGGCAGCATTCTGTCACAAATCGGTAAATGAACGTGTTTCCACTAATGCTTTTGTTTTAACTTTGTCTAGGATAGTGGTGCTGAATGATGAGCGGGAGGGATGTGTTTTATGAGGGAAAGGGGTGTGTCTAGGTAAGGGGAGTGGTGGAGTGTAATTTTTTTTTCTTTAATAACTTAATGTGTATACAGTGCCTTGCGAAAGTATTCGGCCCCCTGGAACTTTTCAACCTTTTCCCACATATTATGCTTCAAACATAAAGACACCAAATGTTAATTTTTGGTGAAGAATCAACAACAAGTGGGACACAATTGTGAAGTTGAACGAAATTTATTGGTTATTTAAAATTTTTGTGGATATACAAAAACTGAAAAGTGGGGCATGCAATATTATTCGCCCCTTTAACTTAATACTTTGTTGCGCCACCTTTTGCTGCAATTACAGCTGCAAGTCGCTTGGGGTATGTCTCTATCAGTTTTGTACATCGAGAGACTGAAATTCTTGCCCATTCTTCCTTGGCAAACAGCTCAAGCTCAGTGAGGTTGGATGGAGATCGTTTATGAACAGCAGTTTTCAGCTCTTTCCAAAGATTCTCGATTGGACTCAGGTCTGGATTTTGACTTGGCCATTCTAACACCTGGATACGTTTATTTATGAACAATTCTATTGTAGATTTTGCTTTATGTTTGGGATCATTGTCTTGTTGGAAGACAAATCTCCGTCCCAGTCTCAGGTCTTTTGCAGACTCCAACAGGTTTTCTTCAAGAATGGTCCTGTAATTGGCTCCATCCATCTTCCCATCAATTTTAACCATCTTCCCTGTCCCTGCTGAAGAAAAGCAGGCCCAAACCATGATGCTGCCACCACCATGTTTGACAGTGGGGATGGTGTGTTCAGGGTGATGAGCTGTGTTGCCTTTAAGCCAAACATATCATTTGGCATTGTTGCCAAAAAGTTGGATTTTGGTTTCATCTGACCAGACCACCTTCTTCCACATATTTGGTGTGTCTCCCAGGTGGCTTGTTGCAAACTTTAAACAACACTTTTTATGGATATCTTTGAGAAATGGCTCTCTTCTTGCCACTCTTCCATAAAGGCCACATTTGTGCAGTGTACGACTGATTGTTGTCCCATGGACAGACTGTCCCACCTCAGCTGTAGATCTCTGCAGTTCATCCAGAGTGATCATGGGCCTCTTGGCTGCATCTCTGATCAGTCTTCTCCTTGCTTGAGATGAAAGTTTAGAGGGACGGTCGGGTCTTGGTAGATTTGCAGTGGTATGATACTCCTTCCATTTCAATATGATGGCTTGCACAGTGCTCCTTGTGATGTTTAAAGTTTTGGAAATCATTTTGTATCCAAATCTAGCTTTAAACTTCTCCACAACAGTATCACGGACCTGCCTATTGTGTTTCTTGGTCTTCATGATGCTCTCTGTGCTTCAAATAGACTATCACAGAGCAGGTACATTTATACGGAGTCATGACTACACACAGGTGTATTATATTTATCATCAGTAGTCATTTAGGACAACATTGGATCATTCAGAGATCCACAATGAACTTCTGGGATAAGTTTGCTGCACTGAAAGTAAAGGGGCCGAATAATATTGCACGCCCCACTTTTCAGCTTTTGTATTTCCACAAAAATTTTAAATAACCAATAAATTTCATTCAACTTCACAATTGTGTCCCACTTGTTGTTGATTCTCCACCAAAAATTTACATTTAGTATCTTTATGTTTGAAGCATGATATGTGGGAAAAGGTTGAAAAGTTCCAGGGGGCTAAATACTTTCGCAAGGCACTGTACATTCCGGCAGCCAATAAGGGCGCAGAAACCATCCACAGGGTCATGACACAAGAGCTTCTGTGATTATCTGCTCAAGTCACATGTCCCTTTCCGAAACTGTGTTGAGTCAGCAGACCTTATTTGCTAATCCAAATTGTTTGGGCTAAAACTGTGTTGCAGTGAGGAATCAGAAGGCCTCATTTGCTAATCAAAATTGTTAGGCCTAATATTGGGGTTCAGCCAGGAGGCCTTATTTGGTAATCCAAATCATTTGTGCTAAAACTGTGTTGCAGTCAGGAGGCCCAATTTGCTAATTGAAATTATTTGGCCTAATAATGGGGTTCAGCCAGACTGACCTATTTGCTAATCCAAATCGTTTGTGCTAAAACTGTGTTGCAGTCAGGAGGCCCCATTTGCTATTCCAAATCATTTGTGCTAAAACTGTGTTGCAGTCAGGAGACCCAATTTGATAATCCAAATTGTTTGGCCTAATAGTGGGGATCAGCCAGGAGGCCCTATTTGTTAATCCAAATCGTTTGTGCTAAAACTGTGGTGCAGTCAGGAAGCCCCATTTGCTAATTCAACTCGTTTGGGCTAAAACTGTGTGGCAGTGAGGAATCAGGAGACCTAATTTGCTAATCAATATCATTATTCTTAATATTGGGGTTTAGCCAGGAGGTCCTATTTGCTTATCCAAATTGTTTGTTCTTAAACTGTGTTGCAGTCAGGAGGCCCCATTTGCTAATCTAAATTGTTTGGGCTAAAACTGTGTTGTAGTGAGAAATCAGGAGGCCCCATTTGCTAATCAAAATCGTTAGACAAATATTGGGGTTCAGCCATAATACCCTATTTGCTAGTCCAAATCGTTTGTGTTAAAACTGTGTTGCAGCGATAGCTCAAAAAGAGGACTTAAAAATCCTCAAAAAATTCAAAAAATACAGCAAAAAGGCAGAGATGCTCACCTGCCCAGGCCTTCAAACAAATGCACTATCAGGGTGCAGTGGACCCTATAGTTAAGATGGCGGCAACACAGGTGCAAGAATACCGATGAAACAACCGCTCACAACCTACCAATCCATGGAGGAGGCGGCTGCTTGGTATATTAATGCACAATGAAGACTTGAATGCAGCGCTGTTCACACTATGGCAATGCCCAGCATCCAGTTAAACAGCATAGTAGTTACACCCTTCTATTAGATCAGGCGACCTGCCAGCGCTATTAAAATGCTTCTCATGTGAACAGACACCACAGTTTAAAAGACCAATTGGGTTGGACAAAGTAAGGTCCGAGCATAATCCAGACCCTCGTCACCAGATGTTAACCTCCAGGGGTGGAGGTGATACTGATGAAACTCAGATACCAGAGGAGCATGAGGACTGTACGGTGCTGTCAGAGCAGGAAGAGGAGGAGGGTGACTCTTAAGGTGAGGAGTGGTAGAACATAGAGTATGATGATGAGGTTGTAGATCCCCCTTAGTGTGAACCCAGAGGCACACAGCTGAGTAGCTCAGCAAAGGAGGAGGAGGAAATCGAGGAGGTTACAATGCGGTATTCTGCACAGACATGGGGTGATGCAACAATGAAAAGCACTGCATCCTAAATCATAACTGTGGCTTTAGCCAGCACCAGTTGCGAGTCTGCAGTTTGCAGGGGCAGCAAGGGTTGCCTAGCCTGGGTCCTTTTTGAGACCGCAAAGGATGACCCAACTCACGTTATCTGCTAACTTTGTAAAAAACGACTTTGTAGAGGCAAATATTGCAATAACTTGACTGCTATATTCATTAACCGGCATATGCGCGATCAACATGCCTTGGTTTTGGAATCACACTGCGCTAAAATGCGGACTAGCGGGCCTCGCTAACCACTGGCCATCCCATCAACCAGGGGCGTTACATCTCGCTCACTGGGTGACTCTGATGGTTGTGGGGAAGGCAGTCAAGGGACTGCTCCACAAGTCATAGAATCACCAAGGCTTACAGGACAAACCTCTGTATCTATCACTTCCTCCACTGCTTCCGGCTCCTCCATCTTCATCCTAAACCTCTCCCTTAGTGAGACATGCGTTCCAAAAGTTAGAGAGAATCACCCCAACTCCATACTGCACAGCCAGGGCTCACCACAGTCAGGCAGGTTTTAATTATATGCCTTGGAGATCGCAGTCATACAGCACAAGAGTTGTGGACAGCTATCCAGGCCAAGTTAGAGCAATGGCTGTCTCCACTGAACCTGGAGCCTGGAAGGCCGTGTGTGATAACGGTGTGAACCTAGTGATGGCCCTATGCCGGGCAACTCACACAACTGCATTGCATGGCTCACGTCCTGAACCTGTTGCTACAGAAATTTCTCCGCCACTATCCCGACCTGCATACGCTGCTGCTGAAAGCACGGTCACTGTGTGCTTGCTTGCAGGTCATCGACTTGCATTGCTACAGAGGTCTTTCAGCCCACCAGTTGACCGTTTGATTTGCGATGTTCTGACAGTGAAATTCCACTCTGCACATGTTGCAGCGACTGTGGCAGCAGCGACGAGCCCTGTGCAGCATGTCCTTTTCTATAGCCTGGCCAATGCAGTATTGATATGGTGTAAATCACGCTTGTGGAGTGGGCACAGATGAAGGACCTTTGCACCCTTCTGCACAATTTTGAAATGTCTACTAAGATGGTTAGTGCTGATGATGCCGTCATCAGCATCACTATGATGGTCATCTATATGCCGAGCATACTTTAATAGTCTGTGGGAGGAGGTGGTGGTCCCAGAAGAAGAGTTGGAAGCAGAGGAGGATGCGGAAGGATAAAAATATCTCTAATTTCCAGACTCGTCGCAGGGTGGATGGCTGGTCAGAACAATTAAAGCAATTGTTACCATCCACCTTTCGTGTCTCCCTATTTCCTCATAGATTGTATGGTACTAGACAAACTGTTAGTAAATGTGCAGGAGCAGAGGAACAAATGGAGGAGGACACAGAGGAAGAGGTGATGTGCCCGCAACAGTCAGGGATGAAGATGATAATGATCCACTTCTGTTGTCCATGGTTGGTGGGACAGGATGGAGAAAGCAAGCTTGAGTGTCACCCCACCACCAACACACCATGGACATGGACCTCATGGAAGTGCCCGACATATGAGCGACTTCTTGCTGCACGATCTTCAACATGATGCCTATAATCTTAGTGTTAGAAATAGTGCTGACTACTGGGTTGCCACTCTGTTAGATCCAGTGTACAACAGTAAATTTGCTAGATGCTTCCCCCCTCTGGAAAGGTAGGTGGCATGCTGGTGTATCGAAACACGCTTTTAGGCAATCATAAGAGTGGTTTTCCTTAAGACATACAGTGTGCATCAAAGTTCTAGACTTCCAAACCCGGGAACGTCAAGGCGTCACCACAAAAAATTAGCAGCAGCAATGTAAGTGGCATAAGCAATTTCTGTGAGTTATTTCACACATTTTTTAGACTAGCCCATGCACTAGCTGAACAGAGTACAAGTCTGACATCTTGTGAATGACTGTGAGGATGGTGCAGGAGTATCTCAAGCTCAATATCAATGCCATCAGGGGAAATTGGACCCTTTTGCATTTTGGTCTTCAAAAGTGGAAGAGTGGCCTGAGCTCGCCTGTCACACCTTGGAGGTTTTGTCATACCTGGCAGTCAGCATTCTCTCAACGTGTGTTCTGCGCTGCTAGTGGTGTCCTCACGTATAAAGTTGTCCTTTGTAAGTGTAGACCACCTAACTTTCATCAAAATTAACAAGTCATGGATCTCCAATGACTTTTCCACCCCAGCCGCAGACAGTGCAGACTAGGCAATGGTGTCATTTTTAGTGTCATGCATTGATTTGCATTATTGCAGTCTGTGACACTTTTGTCGTGGCTTCTGTGCCTGCTGTTGCTACAGCTATTTATGTTACAAACAATTTTTTGAAATGTGAGGACTCCAAGTGGGTTCTCCATCTGTTGGGTTGCCTGTAGTGAAAGGTGTGCAGAGGCCCATTATACTGTTTCTACTCTGTCTAAATAGTATCACTTTAATAGTGTGTGTCAATAATTTTTTGAAATGTGAAGAATCCAAGTTGGTCTCTATCTGGTGGTTGCCTGTTGTGGAAGTGGTGTCAGAGGCCCAATATCCTGATCTAGTCTTTGGAAATTGATGTCACTTTAGTGGTGTTTAACAATAATTTTTTGAAATGTGGAGCCTTTAAGTTGGGTCTCCATCGTTATTGTAGTGGAATGTGTGTCAGAGGTCTATTATACTGTTTCTACTCTGGAAATTGATGTCACTTAGTGATGTGTGACAATAATGTTTTTGAAATATTGGAATGTGTGTCAGAGCCCATTATACTGTTTCTACTCTGTGGAAATTGATGTCACTTAGTGATGTGTGTCATTAATGTTTTGAAATGTGGAGCTCCAATTTGGTCTCCATCTGTAGGTTGCCTGTTTTGGAATGGGTGTCAGAGGCCATTATACTGTTTCTACTTTGAGGATATTAATATCACTTTAGTGGAGTGTGACAATCATTTTTTGAAATGTGAGAATCCAAGTTGGCTCTCCTTTATGTGTGTTGCCAGTAGCAGTAGGACTTCCAGACCAGCAGGCTTGCACTTACTTTCAGTCAACTACCTGTGTTACTATCCTTACATTTTTCTAACAATAGTAGTCTGCAAAACTGATGTTTGTGCCACCTGAGTGGGGCTAGTAAAAAAAACTGTTTCAGTTGTTGCATGAGGTATCAGGGCTCGTTTATTTGAAACTTCAATTCAAAGCTCTAAATGCTGACCCAAACCCTGATACCTCATGCATGGCTCATGGCTGACTGCATCTGTGCCATTAAAAAAAATGTTCTACTGTGAGTCAATTGATCTATAAACTACCTGTATTACTATCCTTACATTTTTCTAAGTAGTGCTCTATCAAGCTGATATTTGGTCCACCTGAGTGTGGCTGGGAAAAATATTGAGCTGTTGCATGAGGTATCAGTGCTCCCAGCAAAGAAAGCTTACACCGCTCCCTTACCCACCATGTCTTATTTGAAACTTCAGTTCAAAGCTATAAATGCTGGCACAGACCCTCATACCTCCTGCATGAACCATGGGTGACTGCATGCAGTGCCATTATAAAATTTACTACTGTGTGCCAATTGATGCCACTTTTCGTAGTGACTGCCCCTAATTTGAGCTGTTTGGGAAGCTTTTTGTGACATCTTAAGGTATTGTGTATACGTTTGGTTTTGCCTCCCATTGAATTTAATGAAGTTTGGGTACATTCGACGAAGTGTTCAGCGAACATGTTCAGCGAACATCAGGACGTTTGCTGAACCGACAACAAAATAAAGGGAAACACGCACACTAAAGACTCCATGTACCTTAGATGGTTGTTGATTGTTCGGCTAGCAACTACCGCACCTGAATCTTCCACACACTCTGCCTGTGTTTTCTTTGAGAGAGCTTCTGCCAGACATCTTTGGCGGCAGTTTAACTCAAGGAGAACAAAATAATTGTCAGTCTATCTGATAATGGACATGTCGGCTCTTTAACGCCTCCTATAATCATTTGTCTGGGCCTTCCATACGCATTAGACTGCCCACCAAACCTGTTTATGCAGGAATTGATGCAAAAGGATCCCCGACCAAGTATTGAGTGCATTTACTGAATATACATTTCAGTAGGCCAACATTTTGGATTTTAAAATCATTTTTTCATGCTGGTGTTATAAAGTATTCTAATTTACTGAGATAATGACTTCTGGGTTTTCATTGGCTGTAAGCCATAATCATCAACATTAACAGAAATAAACACTTGAACTAGATCACTGTGTTTGTAATGACTCTATATAATATATGAGTTTCACTTTTTGTATTGAAGAACTGAAATAAATTAACTTTTTGATGATATCCTAATTTAGTGAGAAGCACTTGTGTATATACTATATACAGTGTGCTTATACATATTGGGTATACAAGGTCCAGAATTTGTATAGGACCAAGTGAAGTTTATGAACTATTGACTTCATTTTCAGTATTGGGGCCTAGGAATCTATGATGTCTAGTAATTCTTCTGTGAAGAACGACATTAGAACACAGAGTAAAAAGAGATATAGGCTATAGGACCCCTTTCATGTCTATAGTAACTTATTATGTGAAAAGTTATTTGGTCATCTACAGATCACCTATTTATTATAATCCTGCATACATTTCCTTATTCTCATTTGATTCTTAAATGACTAAATGTATGACATAAGGATGAGTGTTGAATGACATAATTTTACGTTACTCTTAAGAAAAAGGAATTTTAAATACAAAGCATTATCTAAAAATTGAGTCACATCTTTTTAAAAGAGAAAATGTCATCATCTTCCTTAAGGATATAGTAGATTGACGTGTATATATTTTATGTGTGTCTGTCACCAGGTATGTCTCATAGGCTTATTACCACATTTTCTCATGTTTTTGTTCCTATGGCCATTGTTCTCAAATTTAGTCAATTTAGTCATTAGCTTTGTAAGGCCACAAAGTGACATCAGTGTTGTGCTGATGTAAAGGAAAGCACAAAGCCCATGATGACTGCAGTGTACGAGCTTGTTTTACTACTGTGTATACGCCGAAGTAATGGACACCATAAACTGAAGAAGAAAACGCATTCTCTAGCACTTAGCAATATTTCCATTTAACAAGCTGAGATATTTCCTTTATATCCCCTTTAAATGAAATCTATCAGCATGAGAGCAGCATGTTAGAGGGGCAGATATACTGATTCCAGGGATGTATCACTTGCTGAGCTGCTTGGTGTAGTTTTGATAAAATTACAGTTTTATCAGCTTAGGATCTACCAGTTCTCTGAATGTTGAGCCTTGTATAACCCCGCCCACATCACTGATTGGCAGCTTTCTATGAATGCTGCCCATAAACAGAAAGCAACCAATCAGTGGGGAGGATGTGGTTGGACTTCATGGCAGCAGGTTTATTAGGCTTCTAATGATCTCCTGCTGATAAAACAGTGTTTTAAACAACTACAGCAAGCAGCCCAGTAAGTGACACATCACTGGAATCAGGGTATTTAGAGCCACATTATGCTGTTCTCAGATTAGGTGGCAAAAACTTGGTAACAGATTCTCTTTAATTGGCCTGAGCTGAGGCTTTGACCTTTTTAGAAGAGGCCATAGTGCTCAGAGGTTAGCGCCATATAGAATCTAGCTTTGGGGCACAATGTTGTTTGAGACCCTGGGCCAAGTAGATCATCCAATTTTTACTGTATGCAGTCCTTATGGTTTTCTTTTACAATGAAATGAACATTGTGATTGTATTCACTGATGAGTTTTCATTGTATTTTGGGAATCTATATAGCAAAACCTCAACCTCCTCTTTACAGAGACTGTAGACTGGAGATCATGATACTGGGGTTATGAATAATCCAGTTATTTCAACTATATATGCCACAAAAAAACACAATATTAGCATCTGGCTAGATCTTGCCAGAAATTCCACAAGTCTATGTAAGGATGACAAATGTAAAAGCATGTTCCAGCAAGGGATCACATGGCTTTATAACTAATTGTATTAGAAACTATAAACAGAAAAACAAAAATGAGCTCACATTTTCATTAATATAAATAAGTGAGACTGTGTTACCGTATAACAGCCCGGGACGGTTTACCGCCAAAGTTTAAATGACCTAAAGGAATAAAAGCTTCACAGGGTGGTGTTCATTACATACAACAGTAATACTCGGATAGAAACAATGGAGAACTGATATTCTGTGGATTCATGCTCTTCCGGAGTGTTTGGTAACAGAGCAAAGTGTCAAGTGTTACTGCCGGATCACAACTGGTGACATTTAAAACCTACCTGCGAAAGAGAGGCCTGTAATGTTTGTCCTTCGTGACTGCTAGGTTGTGACTATTATATGATGAAAATAAATGTGTGAATGGGTAGCATCACAATATAGACGGCCTTACAAAAGTCTCAGGTGGACACTAAGGAGGACCTGTCAGCAGGATATTTGACCCCTAGCTAAAGTCAAGAGTGTAAATCCCATTTGATGCTTATTAGATTCGCACCTTGCTTGTAGTATTTTGTTGGAGCATTTATGAGAAATCTATTTTTGAAGTTTTATGCTCAAGTAAAGCCTGGTGGGCACGTCATTGCTCAGCTCCGATGTACGCTGCCGCCCACCACCGGTCCTTGCTCGTTCAAGAAAGTAATGAACTTAAGCAGATCATTATTTCCAACTTCCGAAGATGACATTGCCTTTGATGATATTGACCTTAACAAAGATGTCTTTGAAGGCTTTTGTAATTCTCAAATCACAGTGATTAACACTGCAACAAGCCACACAAGCCAACGCTTCCTGGACGCATTCACTATGAAATATGCATAATTGGGCATGCTAAGTATTGTTTTGGGTGCACCAAACTTGTTTATCAAGCTCATGCCATGGCTTGCTTCAACTTGTCCTTCAACTACTCTGCTGGTTTATCTTTGACATTATCCTGGCAGATTACTCTATTGATGATCTATTTTTATGTAACTGAAAGAAGTAGCATTGGAAAAATCCCACAGCACATCATTCTATTCAACTGTCAGCTCAGACATTTTCTCATTGAACATTCTGTTGATTGGTTAAAATGAGCAATATGACCTATGGATTAATAGATATGTCCACCTTTCAACACCTGAGTGCGGAGGTAGAATCCTTTACTACATACATTGTATTATCTTTCTCTTACTGAACCAAAATTATAGCTTGTGTAAGGGTGGAGTAAAGCCGTCCTCACACACGCTCTTAACCGCTCAGCTGGTCTCCTGTAATACAGTAGGACATTTTGTGTACAACATATGAATTGTCCTACAATACTAATAGACAGTCTTTGTAGACATTGAACCAGCAGGGGATGTCTGTAGCTCTCAAAACCATCATGCAGACAGTAACTCAGGGTCAGAATATCCATTTAAAAAGGATATGGTAACGTTATTGCATACCCCAGTAATATAACAATAGAAGCATGGTGGTAATAAATTTATAGTTTTTTTATGTACAATAAAAACCTGTATTTTTTAATAATCATTTTTTGTGTTGCTATATATCCAGAGTGTCATAACTTTTTTACATTTTTTATTGAGAGCTTTTCTTTAGGTAATGTTTTCATTTGTATAATTTTGGTGGTTTGTATGGGTTTTAGAACAATTTTTACATTTTTTTATTCTGAATTTCTGCAATAGAATAACTGCAGCAAATTAACAGTGATAATATAAGAGCACCTGTGCAATGCTAAAAATCCTGAAACATGATCTGTTGGTGGACCTTGAAGACTAGAATTGAGGAATATTGCAGTATATGACCAACAATCAGCGGTCATTTAATTACCTGAAATCAGCTCATGCAAAAGCACTGTATGGCCACGTTCACACGATGAGTATTTAGTGAGGTTTTTAACCTCAGTATTTATAAGCCAATACCAGGAATGGAACAGTCAGAGGAAACGTATAATAGAAACACGCCACCACTTCTGTATTTATCACCCACTCCTGGTTTTGGCTTACAGATAGTGATGAGTGAATAAATTCGGGCTATTCGTTACTTGCCGAGTAAAATAGCTTTTCGCCTAGGTATATTTGAGTGACCCGCACCAGCATCTTTGACGAGTGTAATGCGAGTGTCAAGCATTTTTCAGGTGAGTATAATCCGATTTTTGACACCTAGCATCCGATTTACATCCGAATGCAGTGCGATTACTATCCGATTGCAATGTGATTTTACCATGAGCTTTTACATAGAGCAATTCATTATGTCATTTACACATCGTTTTCAAAGTAAATATTCTTCAGAACACACATATATACATTAGATAGATATAGATGAAAAGGCGGCAATTCATGTGCCGAGTACAGTAAAATTACAATGTGACAGATTAGAATAGAATAGGTAGAATATATACACATAGGATAGGTAGATATATAGATGCTGTAATGCAACTGTGGAGCAGTTGCGCGCAACCTCCAACAGGGAGCGCCGGTGAGGGGAAAAATGGTTCCACTCACCGTATAGCACCACAGTGCAGACGTGCAGTCCGCCAGTAGGAGACGGCAAAGTATTCAGACAGGCCAGGTCAGCAACAAACAGGAAGATGAAGTACCGGAGGTCACAGCAATGCACGTTGTCAGAGACAAGCCAAAACTCAAAGCCAGAAGGGAACGCAGTATCGGTATCCAAAACGTGAGATGGAAAGGGGAGTCAGAGTACAAGCCAATGATACAAAAGCCGGTCGGTAACGTAGTATCAGAGACAGAAAACCAGGAGGCGGGGTTCAGAGTTCAAGCCGAGTCATACACTGTAGGGAAACAACCAAATGTACACAAAGTTATGGATAAGGAATGGGTCAGACACTAATACAGGAAGTCAGAGGCAGAAGGATCACTAGGGTATATGGGTCAGCTGCTCAAGCCTGGAAGCATGAACTATCACTGACATTGCCCGTAAGCCGCAGTGAACTGAAATAGCAAAAACAGATCCAAAATGAGTCAGAGGGGATTGACCCCTGCATAACCAGTCCAGGGAGATAGCAGAAAACAAACCCCGGACTGGATCATGACAGATGTCAGTGACATACGCATATATCCTTCAGCATGACCGGTTTGGCAGTGGGTCAGTAATGGTGTAGGGTGGCATTTCTTTGGAGGGCCGCACAGCCCTCCATGTGCTCGCCAGTGGTAGCCTGACTGCCATTAGGTACCGAGATGAGATCCTCAGACCCCTTGTGAGACCATATGCTGGTGTGGTTGGCCCTGGGTTCCTCCTAATGAAGGACAATGCCAGACCTCATGTGGCTAGAGTGTGTCAGCAGTTCATGCAAGATGAAGGCATTGAAGCTATGGACTGGCCTGCCCGTTCCCCAGACCTGAATCCGATTGAGCACATCTGGGACAGCATGTCTCACTCCATCCACCAACGTCACAATACACCACACACTGTCCAGGAGTTGACGGATGTTTTAGTCCAGGTGTGGGAGGAGATCCCTCATGAGAACATCCACAACCTCATCAGGAGCATGCCAGGCATTGTAGGGAGGTCACATAGGCTTGTGGAGGCCACACACAATACTGAGCATAATTTTGACTTGTTTCCACTTTAATTTTGTCTTGTTTTAATTTTCTTTTTAACTTGTTTCCACTTTCATTTTGGGGGCCTCTCCAAATCCAGGCCTCCATTGGTTCAAAAATTTGATTTCCATTGATGATTTTTGTGTGATTATGTTGACACATTCAACTTTTTACAGAACAAAGTATTCAGTGAGAATATTTCATTCATTTGGATCTAGGATGTGTTATTTGAGTGTTCCCTTTATTTTTTGAGCAGTGTATACACAGTATATATGCATATATATTACATTAATAGATCAATAGAAGAAAAGCCGGCAATTCAGCAGACATGCTGTAAAATCACAGCAGGAGCCGACAGCATAGAATAGATGGATTACATACAGTATGTACACATAGAATAGATAGATATACAAATGTCAGTGACAAATACAATTAGTAATGTGTCTGTGCAGCTTACTGTCCATGTATTTAATTATTAAAAGATATTTTTTAGAAAAAAATGGTGTGGGCTACCATGTAATTTTCTTACCAGCAGAAGGAATGCCAACAGCTGAGGGCAGATGTTTATAGCCTGGAAGGTGGTAATACCCATAGCTTCCGATGTTATTAATATCAGCTCACAGCTGTATACTTAGCCTTTACTGGCTATTAAAATGGGGGACCCACCTCAAAAAATGACATAGGGTCCCCTATAATTAATAACCAGCAAAAGCTATTCAGACAGCTGTGGGCTGATATTAATATCCTAGGAAAGGGCCATGGATACCGGCCTCCCCAAGCTAAAAACATCAGCTCTCAGCTGCCCCAGAAAAGGCTCATCTATAAAATGCGCCAGTTCTGGCACTTAGCCCTGCTCTTCCCACTTGCCCTGTAGCAGTGGCAAGTGTGGTGATAGTTGGGGGGTTGATGTCACCTTTGTATTGTCAGGTGACATCAAGAACAGAGGTTAGTAAAATGGAGAGCATCAATAAGATTCGCCCATTACTAACACCATAGTCATATTGTATAAAAACACAGACACGCAGAATAAAATAATTTAATTGAAAGAATGACACAGACTCCTTTAATAAATCTTAATTAAATCATACTTATGCATCGCCCATTCCTCAGACGCCAGTGTCTTCTGCAAAAGAGTTAAAATAAAAAAACAACAATATTCCTACCTTTCCGCTGAGAAGATGATAATCCATTTGTCCTGTGACAGGTCTAGCTCTACTACATCTAGATGGCAGGCTGCATGGACTAGGCGAAACGAGAACCGGAGAGCTGCATCATTCCATAGAACTCCAGTGAACCATCGCCGGAACTCGGTACTATTGTCCTCAGTGGTGCAAAACGCTTGTGTCAGGTTCATGATCTTTGCCTCTGCAACTCAGACTCTGTCAGGTTTTTCATACATTTACCCTAAAGTGTAAAAAAAGTCAACAGATGACCATTCTTGGTTTGGGGCAAAGAAAATGGCACAGGGTATGAATAGAATTTATACTGGTGGGAAAAAAAAATCAGACCAATTGTAGTGTGATGCTAGTCACTACTCACGGATAAGCCATGATGCTGGGTAGTCAAGAGGGAACATAATAAACAGAGGGGGTTAGATGCAGGTGTAGTTAGATAATAGTCCAAGGTCAGCATTCCAAGAAGGTGACAGATCACGATAAAATGGCTAGGAAAAGGGATGGTCAAGACAAATCCTAGGTCGAGCAGCAAAAATCAAAATACCAGACAAGGAGCACAGAGCAAGCACACACCTCATGAGCAAAGCTACAATTAACAGCAATTAAAGGCAGAGAGCTGGTTAAATAGCCAGGTAATTAATCTGGATAAGAGACACATGGATGAAACCTCGGCACCCCCTGATCCTGATTGGATGGCTAAACTGTCACTTCACACACAGACAGCTCAGCACTCCCCATTCCTAGACTGAATGGCAAAACTGTCATTTAGTGAATCCAGACACTCAGATAGGAGGAATCGTGACACAGCATTGTTTCTGATTCTTTTTCCTTTCAATGTCATAAGTAGACGATGCTCCCATGTTGTAGAATTATGGCTATGTTGACATGGCAGCCACCTAGTAATCTTCCTCTTTTACTGAATTATAAAATGAAAACTGTTTTTGTAAGTGGGGTTTTAATAGAATACCCCTGTTATGAATGTGCTAGAGATGGTTTCTGAGCAGAGGCTCCCTCTGGTGGTTACAGACAGTACTGAACCTTTCAGCGAGGAGTGGCAATCTGGAATCACTGACTGGTCTGATATAAGGGAGGTTCCCTCCCATGATGGTTGCCGGTGATCAATTGTTCTTGTCTCAATTGTGGTTCCTGGTTCATTTGGAAGTTTGCTGGAGTCTTGCCTGCATCTCCTGCTTTCAGATAAGATATTTTTTGCTTTTCTTTTTGTGCTCGCTTTTTGCATTGTTTTCTGCAATTTTGTGGAGGTCAGCCAGGTCCCCTCCTGGGGCCTGAGCTCCTCACAGTTTTTCTGCAGCCACTGTTATTTGCTCATTTGCTTTTTCCTGTTTTTTCAGCGGCTGCGGCTTGGTTTTTCTTCACACTGAGATCTGATTTAGTGGGTGGCGAGATCGTGTGATCTCAGTATTTTTGTAATCAGAATTGTTGGATTTTTGTAGGGTTTTCTGGGTTGCAGAAAGTAATCTCTCCTGTCCTATCCTATTTAGTCAGCTTGTGGCCCCTGCGTTTCCTCAGTCTATTTTCTGCCTATGTTTGTATTTTCATCTTGTCTAACCGCCATTATATGTTTAGGGGCTTCCTATTTTCTTTGGGGATCTGCTCCGGGGCAGATAGCTTTCATCTTTCTGCCTTTAGGTGTAGTTATCTCTCAGGCTGTGACGAGGCATCTAGGATCAACGTAGGAACGCTCCACGGCTACCTCTAGTTGTGTGGTTAGTTTAGGAATCTGCAACCCATTAGTTACCAACATCTCAGGTGTTCGGCTGCCCTGCTGTTGTTCCTGTCCTCCTCAGCTACCGAAACATAACAATCCCCTTATGTTCCACAGTACATTAACTACACCTGTACAATTACAATCCCCTTTGCAATTCATTTATATTAACCGTACAATTTGTAAGTCTAAAAGAAAAGAGAAACAGTGACATGAATGTGTTAGTCAATGACGAAGATTGTAAAGCCGGTATGTTTGTACCTTGTTTCCCCGGCATTACTTTGCATGTCTCTGCTTTAACCCTTTAATCTTTTCCCCTAACCAGCTGGGATACTGTTGTCTGTTACCTGTATGGATGCTGCTCAGTTCCCGCTCTGCTGCATAGCCGTACATGTGTTATGATGTCTCTGCTCCACTGCATGACCATTCGCATGTGCGGTCCCTGGCTGCTGCTGTGAAAGCTAGCCGTGGGTTGCGAGGTCCTCTGCAGCTGGTGCATGATTTTCCACATGTGTCCAGGCTTGTAGCTGCTGCCAGGTATCTTAAGCCACAGTCCCTGTGCCACTGTGCTGTAATGGTTTCTGTCTGTGCTTAAGGTGCACGCGGACACACCTTTGCTGATTTTATTAGTGCAGTGTGTGTGCTTAATTTCTCTCCCCAGCCTATTGCTGAGGTGCAGATCCTATATAAAGTTCCTCTTTCCTGTTGGGCAATGCCAGAGCTTCGCATTGAGTTTGTATTGAGTTCCTGAACCTAGCCATGTGTGTTTGTGTGTTCAGCTCCTGCTCTGATTGCGATCACTTCTGATGCCCTTTGTCCTGTCTTGTATTTCCACCTTCTCTGGGGGCAGAGTACCCAGATCCATGTCTGTTTTTGTCCTGTTTTTCCGCCTGCTCTGGGGGTAGAGTACCCAGGTCGCCTTTCCTGGAGGCTGCATATCCAGGCCTGTTCCTGTTGTGTCTTGTTTCCTGAATCCTTGATCCTGGATCTGTTCCTGTACCTGACCCTGTCTGAACTGTGTCCTCTGTGTTATGTTCCTGAAGTCCCTCTGTGTCTGGAACCATGTACCCAGTGACTGTGAGTTTCCTGTAACTGGTGTCCTGTGAACCAATCTGGGTTCATCTGTTAAAGATGGAGTCCGGTGTTTATGCTGAGCATCTACTATGCTGTGCTCAGCTTGCTATGCGGTGCTAGCTCCGTCCGGCTCTGGTGCTTGCACCATCACGCTTGATTCCTTCCTAGGTCCGATGCCCGGAGCCTGATGACCGTAGTTTGGAGCCTGAAGACCGCTGCTTGGTGCCTGGAGATCATGTCCGATGTCTGGAGTCTGGCGACCCCTGTCTGGTACCCGGAGTCTGACCACCTCTGCCTGGTCCTGTGCCATCCATGTCTCAGTCGATGACCTGAGCTGCCATGCCAGTGTTCCTGGTCCTGTGCCATACATGTCTTAGCTGATGACCTGAGCTGCCACGCCGGTGTTCCTGGATCTGCGCTGTTCGTGTCTCTCAATGACCTGAGCTGCCACGCTGTTGTTCCTGGTCCTGTGCTGTCCGTGTCCCAGCCAATGACCTGAGCTGCCACACCAATGTCTCGAGGTCATGCCTTTGTTCCGATGTCCTACCGGTGTCCCTGATGTCCTGCCAGTGTCCCTGATGTCCTACCGGTCTTCCTGATGTCCTGCCTGCGTTCCTAATGTCCTGCCTGTGTACAGATGTCCTGATTTCCTGCCTGTGTCTGAGTTCTGATGTCCAGCTTGAGTCCTGATGTCCAGCCTGTGTCCTGATGTCCAGCCTGTGTCCTGATGTCCTGTCTGAGTCCTGATGGCCAGCCTGTGTCCTGATGTCCAGCCTGTGTCCTGATGTCCAGCCTGTGTCCTGATGTCCTGTCTGAGTCCTGTTGTCCAGCCTGTGTCCTGATGTCCTGATGGCCAGCCTGTGTCCTGATGTCTTGATGTCCAGCCTGTGTCCTGATGTCCCAATGTCTTGCCTGTGTCCCGAAGTCCTGCCGGTTCCCCGTGGTCCACCCTGTGATGACATCTGTCCTGAGTCGATGACTGATGTTCTCCTGCTGAGCCTGTGCTACGCCTGAGACCTGAGAGAGAGGCTGTCCTAGTATGCCCGTGCCAGTTGACCCTAGACTGCATCAACCCGTGATGACCCGCCATCATCTGACGTCTGTCCTGGATCTTTGTCTGATGTTCTCCTGCTGAGCTTGTGCTACGCCTGAGGCCTGAGAGAGAGGCCATCTTAGTATGCCCATGCCAGATGACCCTGGATTGCATCAACCCGTGATGACCTCTGCCATCATCTGAAGTTTGTCAGAGGTCGGTGTCTGATGTTCTCCTGCTGAGCCTGTAATATGCCTGAGGCCTGAGAGAGAGGCTGTCCTAGTATGCCCGTGCCAGTTGACCATGGACTGTATCTACCCGTGATGACCCCGGCCATCATCTGACGTCTGTCCTGGATCTGTGTCTGATGTTCTCCTGCTGAGCCTGTGCTACGCCTGAGGCCTGAGAGAGAGGCCATCCTAGTATGCCCGTGCCAGATGACCCTGGATTGCATCAACCCATGATGACCCCTGCCATCATCTGAAGTCTGTCCGAGGTCGGTGTCTGATGTTCTCCTGCTGAGCCTGTGCTATGCCTGAGGCCTGAGAGAGAGGCCGCCCTAGTATGCCTGTGCCAGATAACTCTGGACTGCATCAACCTGTGATGTCCTCCTGCCTTCGTCTGTTATCCTGCGATGTGTACCCTTTCCTGATGTGCGGAATTGGGAGCCTGGCATTGTTATGTTTATGTACTGTGTTTGTCTTCAAGTGAACTTTATGTTTCTTTATACCTCAAGTTATGCGGTGTCGTCTAGTCCTGCAGGTCGCCATCTTGCCCACATGCTCAGCTGCCACAGTCCCCCGGTCGCTGCCCTCCCTAGTCCGGGTTGGCCCGGGTCCCCCTCTGTGGTCCAGTGGGTCCACATTCCCTTACCATCTGGGACGCACGCCCCACGTCGTCGTGGTCTGGTGGCGTGGGAGCATAGGCTAGCTAGGCAAGCTATGCCATGTCACGACGCCCCGAAAACGTGGAAGCGTAACAAAGATCATCATTTACACAATTTAGTTAATTTTAATCAAGATTATCTTTCTATTGATGTTCCTGAAAGATCTTCATCTGGTCTTTAATTTCAAGAGCAAATAAGTATTAACGAACAATAAGTCCTGCACACTGCCCGATGTGGAACAGTATAGTCTTTTTATAAGGTTCCATTTAAGCCTGGGGTTGTAAAACTTTTCAGTAAGGGCACATTATTAACGTCTTATTTTACTTTTGCCAAGCGAAATAATATTACATGATATGGTGTCTTTTCACCTCTACTTTAATATATAATATTAAGATCGCCCTAATTTAGTTAGAAATGTTAATAGGTCATTGTTACATGAAGCAACGCTAACAACGCTCAAATTTAAATTGAGGGTTGAGATTCCTTGTAACAAGATTTGTAAATGGTTATCCTGACTGTATATTCATAGGTAGAAGACTAATGCAGACATTTCCTTCCATACATCTGCATGGGGTTGTTTAATGATTAAGGGTGTTGTCTGTCCTGCAGACTTGTGATTCCTTACATAGCGCGCAATGCGCGCTATCAGGATTCTGAAGTGCCGTCACCGGAAAGCGAGCAGTCATGTGACTGCAAGTATATGATTTGCATACTTCCGACCACGTTCCGACTAACCTGTATCTGGCTTTGCTCAATACACTGGCCTTGAGTGAACCTGCACACGTCTAGTCGGCATGTGACCGCATGTATGCAAATCACATGCTTGTGCATGCAATGTGAGGATTCAGTCACAGACTGCAGACTTGTAGCTAAAGGCTGAATGCTGCAAATTCCAATAAGGTAAGTGGCACATTTGCAGAATTTTCTGCAATAGATGTGGTATATGTAAATAAATCGTATTTGAATAAATTGATTGAAATTTGCTTTTTTAGTCTTTTAATAGCAATGCATTATTTAAGACTCTATATTTTATGGCTTAATATTTATTTCAGGAAGAAGGCTTTATAAACTGGATGTGGAGAGGAAATTAAAATGAAAAGTATTCTTTTGCCAAAAGGGAACTTTTACATTAGACACACAGTTAATCAAATTCAGTATGACAGTGCCAGTTCATTTGCAACTTATGTTTTCTTTTAGAAAAGGATTAGCAGAGGCCTATTGTTTAAGGTTTTACTCATAATTTGCATTGAGTCGGAACACTAGCTGGTTTTTAAGTGACCTTTCTGCATCTTCCTTTTTATTTTTAAATTGCAGAAAGATGTAACAGTGTTCTGATTTCCTTAGATGAACTCCAAATATACATCAGTACTAGAAATGATCGAATCTATAGAAATTCATATTCGCCAACTTAGCCAAATTAAAAAAAAAATTGATTTGTGGAGAATATCAATACTGCAAAGCCAATAATTGCCCTGAAAATAGATGTATAACGTGAATATTTACAAAAAACTGTCATTGAATTTACAGTCACACTGACAATGCAGCTACATCACTTCCCCATTTCACTTGAATATTTGGATTATTATTCACAGACTGATTACCACTCCCATTATCAATGTACTTCAACACTAGTGCAGTACTTCAAAACAATCCAATTTTGGCCTTTTTCCGTCGATATGTAAAATCAGCTGAGCCCTGTGATCTCCTACACTCACACTGTAAAAGTATAAAATTGTGCTTTTTGACTGACTCCCACAATTATACTGACTGTGATAGTTCCCCTGATTAGCTGCGCTAGACCACGTGATGTGGTAACTGCAGGACATTATGGGGAAACCACGCCTGATGTCATTAGCATCAGTGTGTGAAATAGTGCTTGGCCTTTTTTTGCAATTTGTTTAAATTCACAGGAACTCTGAATTTGAGGAAATTTGACTCTAGCTTGATACTCCTTGGATCAATCTGCTCACCTCTAGTCAGTACTTTATATGCATAATGAAAAAAGGCTTAAGCACTCAACTTAAAAGGTTTATTAGTAGTATCTCCAAACGTTTCGGTCAGAAAAGACCTTCATCAGTGACTACTGTAATTACAATATAAACGCATAAGAATATGTACAAACAAAATAAGAAACATTGCGATAAATAAAGTATATACAAAAAAGTGAGACACGGGTCACAGGACGGACAATAGAAAAAACGGTAGGTCAGCTCTGAGTATACCAAGACAGTCAAAATAGTATCCAAGAAGAATGAATGGGTAATAGTGCCTATACCTTATTTTTATATAGAAGATTGTCTCCTAAAAAGGGGAGAGGTGCGTGCCCCAAGGAAAGTGTGCTGCCTGGATAAGAGTATAACATGGTGAGCATATTATGCCACAGCTGTGAGTCTAATGTGACTAATCAAGTAGTACTTACTTAAAGACAAACGTAGCTTATAAGAATGCTGAGGAGATTGAAGAAAATGAGCAAATTTGAGTAAATAAGGAATATCTTGTGCTCCTAAACAAATGGTATCCGGTCAATATATATATATATATATATATATTACCTCAGTAGAAATATCCAGTGACTAAGCTTGCGGTATCCACCGCTATGTAGACTGGAGCGTCATTAGCAAAAAACAAAATCAGGGGCATAAAAAATCAGGGGCAAAAAAACCATTGTAGGTAAGAGTTATCAAAAGAAATCCCTTGTAGTGTCAAAACCCTATATTACCTCTGCCAGGACGCTGTCTGAGCCTGCTGATTTGATTTCCATGAGTATGTGGGGCAGAAGTGAGGTAATGGCTCAGAGGGTTCCTTTATATGGAGCAGAGGTGGGACTAAGAGCACTGCTGTCAGTCAAGAAGCACAACCAGGAAGTGACTGAGCAGAGATGGGCAACAAAAAAAAAAAAAAAAAAAAAAGGCTTTGGATCGCTTATATGTATAGCGCTACTATATACAGCGCTGTGTTGCCATGGTAACTCTGAGGCACTAAATAGTGAAGGCAGGGAGGGAGAAGGGGAAGAAAACAGGAGAAAATGATTAGAGAAGTGCTCAGAAGCCATTTATTTTATAGACAAAGGCAAAGAAACATACATAGTGAAGTGAATCATTATTTTGCAGTGAAGTATAATGGTCACAGTGAGACTCCCAGAAATGAGTGACGTGGTGACTTGTGATAAGTGGTCCAACCATTCTAATATAGACGGCTCTAAGGGAAAAGGAGAAAGTGTTAATATGCTGGAGAAGTGAACATATATTAACATCACTGCACTAGGTACATATGTTACATCTCAATGACAATGTAAATTTCTCTCTAAGCACTTGAACATGCTATAAAAAAGCAGATAATTCATATTTTCCTATTGAGGCCTCTCGGATGCATAGTATCTAATGTGTGTATCCAATAGGCTTCACGTTTTTTTAGAAGCTGGATCCTATTGCCTCCTCTCGAGAGGGTGGAATTTGCTCAATGATTTGGAACCTTAACTGGGACACATTATGACCGGCATTAACAAAATGGTAAGGGATAGGAAGAAGGAGGTTCTTACACCGTACTGTAGATTTGTGCTTCGATATTCGGTCCCGTATGGTCTGTGAGGTCTCCCCAACATATGCTAGGCCACAAGGGCACTTGATAACATATACTACATAAGTAGAGTCGCATGTAAAATAATTCCGAATTTTAAATTCCTTACCGGAATGGGGGTGGAAAATTTTGTCCCCTTTAATGATACTATTGCACTGTACACACCTTAAGCATGGAAAAGTCCCACATTTAGGTTTTTGTAGAAACCGCTGTGTCACTGAGGGTGATTTAGATCCAAAATCTGCTTGGACCAGTGAGTCACGTAAATTTGGTGGGCGTTTGTAACATGGTAAAAATGGCTCTTTGAATTCAATGACCTCTGGGTATGCCTTTGAAAGGAGGTGCCAGTTTTTACGTATGGCTCTATGAAGAATATTGGTGATCGGATGATACGTGTGTACAAATGGGATACGTGTGTCAACTTTCTTGATCGGTCTTGTGTCAGGTTCCATAGATTTTTCAAGGATAGAGACAGGATACCCTCTGGCCTTAAATTTGTGTGTCATTTCTGAGAGGCGTTGGCGTTGTACAGCCTCATCAGAGACGATACGTTTCACCCTCTGAAACTGAGATTTGGGAATGGCTTTTTTAGTAGCAGGTGGGTGGAGACTCTGGTAATGTAGTAAACTGTTTTTATCTGTGTCCTTAATGAAAAGATCAGTTGAGAGTTTACCTTCAGGGTCTTTCATGACCAAGGTGTCAAGAAAGTTAATATGCCAGAGATCATGATTCATGGTGAATTGTATCCCTGGCCAGGATGAGTTTAGCAGTTCAAAAAATCTCTGTAAGTGTTCTACTGGGCCTGACCAGATACAGAAGACATCATCAATATAGCGCTTCCATGTAATGACATGGTCGCGGAATAAAGGATGTAGATATATGATGCTCTCCTCAAAGTCGGCCATGTATGCATTTGCATATGGAGGTGCTGCGTTAGACCCCATAGCGGTCCCACGCGTTTGGAGGTAAAAATCATCCTGGAAGAGGAAGAAATTGGAAGTAAGAATAATTTTCAATAAGTCAACACACAAATCAACCTGGTCACTATCCATAGTGGTAGATGATAACAGCCGAGTTACTGACTGAATGCCCTCGTTATGGGGGATAGAGGTATACAGGTCTTTTACGTCCAGTACAACCAGTAACGAATTTGGGGGAATCAATTGGAGTTCCTTGATTAGTTTAAGAAATGCCTAACGCAGCACCTCCATATGCAAATGCATACATGGCTGACTTTGAGGAGAGCATCATATATCTACATCCTTTATTCCGCGACCATGTCATTACATGGAAGCGCTATATTGATGATGTCTTCTGTATCTGGTCAGGCCCAGTAGAACACTTACAGAGATTTTTTGAACTGCTAAACTCATCCTGGCCAGGGATACAATTCACCATGAATCATGATCTCTGGCATATTAACTTTCTTGACACCTTGGTCATGAAAGACCCTGAAGGTAAACTCTCAACTGATCTTTTCATTAAGGACACAGATAAAAACAGTTTACTACATTACCAGAGTCTCCACCCACCTGCTACTAAAAAAGCCATTCCCAAATCTCAGTTTCAGAGGGTGAAACGTATCGTCTCTGATGAGGCTGTACAACGCCAACGCCTCTCAGAAATGACACACAAATTTAAGGCCAGAGGGTATCCTGTCTCTATCCTTGAAAAATCTATGGAACCTGACACAAGACCGATCAAGAAAGTTGACACACGTATCCCATTTGTACACACGTATCATCCGATCACCAATATTCTTCATAGAGCCATACGTAAAAACTGGCACCTCCTTTCAAAGGCATACCCAGAGGTCATTGAATTCAAAGAGCCATTTTTACCATGTTACAAACGCCCACCAAATTTACGTGACTCACTGGTCCAAGCAGATTTTGGATCTAAATCACCCTCAGTGACACAGCGGTTTCTACAAAAACCTAAATGTGGGACTTTTCCATGCTTAAGGTGTGTACAGTGCAATAGTATCATTAAAGGGGACAAAATTTTCCACCCCCATTCCGGTAAGGAATTTAAAATTCGGAATTATTTTACATGCGACTCTACTTATGTAGTATATGTTATCAAGTGCCCTTGTGGCCTAGCATATGTTGGGGAGACCTCACAGACCATACGGGACCGAATATCGAAGCACAAATCTACAGTACGGTGTAAGAACCTCCTTCTTCCTATCCCTTACCATTTTGTTAATGCCGGTCATAATGTGTCCCAGTTAAGGTTCCAAATCATTGAGCAAATTCCACCCTCTCGGAGAGGAGGCAATAGGATCCAGCTTCTAAAAAAACGTGAAGCCTATTGGATACACACATTAGATACTATGCATCCGAGAGGCCTCAATAGGGAATATGAATTATCTGCTTTTTTATAGCATGTTCAAGTGCTTAGAGAGAAATTTACATTGTCATTGAGATGTAACATATGTACCTAGTGCAGTGATGTTAATATATGTTCACTTCTCCAGCATATTAACACTTTCTCCTTTTCCCTTAGAGCCGTCTATATTAGAATGGTTGGACCACTTATCACAAGTCACCACGTCACTCATTTCTGGGAGTCTCACTGTGACCATTATACTTCACTGCAAAATAATGATTCACTTCACTATGTATGTTTCTTTGCCTTTGTCTATAAAATAAATGGCTTCTGAGCACTTCTCTAATCATTTTCTCCTGTTTTCTTCCCCTTCTCCCTCCCTGCCTTCACTATTTAGTGCCTCAGAGTTACCATGGCAACACAGCGCTGTATATAGTAGCGCTATACATATAAGCGATCCAAAGCCTTTTTTTTTTTTTTTTTATGTTGCCCATCTCTGCTCAGTCACTTCCTGGTTGTGCTTCTTGACTGACAGCAGTGCTCTTAGTCCCACTTCTGCTCCATATAAAGGAACCCTCTGAGCCATTACCTCACTTCCGCCCCACATACTCATGGAAATCAAATCAGCAGGCTCAGACAGCGTCCTGGCAGAGGTAATATAGTGGTTTTGACACTACAAGGGATTTCTTTTGATAACTCTTACCTACAATGGTTTTTTTGCCCCTGATTTTTTATGCCCTGATTTTGTTTTTTGCTAATGACAGCTCCAGTCTACATAGCGGTGGATACCGCAAGCTTAGTCACTGGATATTTCTACTGAGGTAATATATATATATATATATATTGACCGGATACCATTTGTTTAGGAGCACAAGATATTCCTTATTTACTCAAATTTGCTCATTTTCTTCAATCTCCTCAGCATTCTTATAAGCTACGTTTGTCTTTAAGTAAGTACTACTTGATTAGTCACATTAGACTCACAGCTGTGGCATAATATGCTCACCATGTTATACTCTTATCCAGGCAGCACACTTTCCTTGGGGCACGCACCTCTCCCCTTTTTAGGAGACAATCTTCTATATAAAAATAAGGTATGGCACTATTACCCATTCATTCTTCTTGGATACTATTTTGACTGTCTTGGTATACTCAGAGCTGACCTACCGTTTTTTCTATTGTCCGTCCTGTGACCCGTGTCTCACTTTTTTGTATATACTTTATTTATCGCAATGTTTCTTATTTTGTTTGTACATATTCTTATGCGTTTATATTGTGATTACAGTAGTCACTGATGAAGGTCTTTTCTGACCGAAACGTTTGGAGATACTACTAATAAACCTTTTAAGTTGAGTGCTTAAGCCTTTTTTCATTATTAGTACCCGGTGTGGGAACCTAGACTTTAAAGCACCAGTTTCATTCAGGTTGTGCTCACGGTTTTCTTTCATAGTACTTTATATGCAAACACATCAACATTAAATGGTTATTATTGTTTGTATTTCTAATAATTTTATTTTCTGATTTTTGTTCCTATTTTCACATTCTCTTCTTAAAATACAGTCATGGTCAAAAGTGTTGGCACCCTTGAAATTGTTCCAGAAAATGAATGATTTTTCCCAGAAGATAATTATAACTACACATGACTTGTTATACACATGTTTATTTCCTTTGTGTGTATTGGAACAACACAAAAAAGAGAGAAAAAAAGGCAAATTGTACATAATTTCACACAGAACTCAAAAAATGAGCCGGACAAAATTGTTGTTTCTAAAATTGTGGGTAAACAACTTTTTTCCAAGAATGTGATGCTTGTTCAAACTCACGTGTGGCAAGTAAGAGGTGTGAGCAATATGAAAATCACACCTGATACCAGATAAAAAAAGAGAAGTTGACTCAACCTTCGCATTTTTTGTCTTTGTGTGCCACACTAAGCATGGAGACATTGGAGAGCAGAAAGAGGAGAAGAAAACTGTCTGAGGACTTGAGATCCAAAATTGCTGAAAAATTTCAAAAATCTCAAGGTTACAAGTCCATCTCCAGTGATCTTGTGGGTCTTTTGTCCACGGTGCGCAGCATAATCATGAAGTTTACAGCCCATGGCACTGTAGCTAATCTCCCTGGAAGTGGACGACAGAGAAAAATGGTTGAAAGGTTGCAATGCAAGAAAGTCTGGATCGTGGATAAGCAACCCCAATCAAGTTCCAAAGAAATTCAAGCTGTCCTGCAGGCTCAAGGTGCATCAGTGTCAGCTTGAACTATCCGTTTAACATTTGAATGAAAGTAAACTCACGAGGACCCCACTGCTGACACAAAAATAAACTAGACTGCAGTTTGCCAAAATTTACATGAGTAAGCCAAAATCCTTATATGAAAGCATTTTTTTGTAATGATGAGCCCAAGATAAAGGTTTTTGGTAAAGTACATCATTCTAATGTTTACCAAAAACAGTTTTAGGCCTACAAAGAAAAGAATACAGCACCTACAGTCAAATATGATGGAGGTTCAAAGATGTTTTAGGGTTATTTTGATGCTTTTGGCACTGGGTGCCTTGATTGTGTGCAAGCCATCATGAAATCTGAAGACTACCAACAGATTTTGGGTGGCAATGTAGTGCCCAGTGTCAGAAAGCTAGGTTTATGTCCTAAGTCATGCGTCTTCCAGCAGGACAATGATCCCAAACATACTACCAGAAGCATCCAGAAATGGATGGAAACAAAGTTGTGGAATAGTTCTGAAGTGGCCAGCAATGAGTCTGGATTAGAGTTGAGCGATACTTTCCGATATCCTAAAGTATCGGAATCGGAATGGTATCGCCGATATCACTAAAAAATCGGCGATACCCGATACCGATACCGGAAGTCCCATGTAAGTCTATGGGAACAAAATATCGCAACTAAAAAAACCCCATTCTTTCCTTGTAAACACTAAATATACACACATAGAATACATATATATATATATACATGTCATTGTGACATATATATATACATATATGTATAGTTTATACACTTCTACATAGTAAAATATCCTTTGATTCAATTGCCGGGTAAAGCCGGCTTCAGTGAAAAGACAGAAGCACCCGACATGAAATGACATTTGGTGTACATAGGGTTAACCATGTCTTTTCATGTCGTTTGCTATCTGATTTGCACAAACAATTAAATCAGACTATGTGTGCAAAATTTCACACCTGTAGGGTTAATTAAAGGTGTAAATTCGTTGTAAAAAAAACGGACTTTTTTGCTACGAATTTACACCTTTAATTAACCCCTACAGGTGTGAAATTTTGCACACATAGTCTGATTTAATTGTTTGTGAAAATTAGATAGCAAAGGACATGAAAATACATGGTTAACCCTATGTACACCAAGTGTCATTTCATGTCGGGTCACCCGACATGAAATGACACTTGGTGTACATAGGGTTAAACATTTCTTTTCATGTCCTTTGCTATCTAATTTGCACAAACAATTAAATCAGACTATGTGTGCAAAATTTCACACCTGTAGGGGTTAATTAAAGGTGTAAATTCGTTGTAAAAAAAACGGACTTTTTTGCTACGAATTTACACCTTTAATTAACCCCCACAGGTGTGAAATTTTGCACACATAGTCTGATTTAATTGTTTGTGCAAATTAGATAGCAAAGGACATGAAAAGACATGGTTAACCCTATGTACACCAAGTGTCATTTCATGTCGGGTTCTGCATTTTCACAAAAGCCGGCAATTGAATTAGCGGCTATTATACTATGTAGAAGTGTATGAACTACAAATATAAATATATATATATATGTGTCACAAATTCAATGACATGTATATATATATATATATGAGGTGTAAAATTGCTGAAAAAAAATGCGTGGGCTCCCGCCCTATTTTCGCAACCAGACAGACAAAGCCAGTGAGTGGGGGCAGATAATAATAGCCCAGAGAGGGACCATTATTTTTGGCCCCCCCGGCTACTTAACATCTGCCCCCAGACACCCCAGAAAGGGCAAATCTCTAATTAGATTTGCCCTTTCTGGCACTTTGCCCGTCTATTCCCATTGCCCTGTAGCGGTGGCGAATGGGTTAATAAGGGGTTAAAATGACCTTGCAATTGAAAGGTCACTTTAAGCCAGGTTAATAATTGAGAGCTGTCAATTAGACAACTATCAATTATTAATCCTATTGTATGAAAGAAAAATCAAACACACACACTTTAATAAAAAAGAAGTTTAATGAAATAATCACACAGTTTTTGACCATATTTTATTTACCTGCTAAAACCATTTCCTGTAATAAAAATAAAATAAAAAAGCAAAATTATTCTTACCTATCCCATGCACAGTCAGGTCCCACGGTGAAATCCTTCAGAAAGGGTTAATGTTTACTGCAGGGACCGCAGCTAATGCTGCAGCCTCACAGTAAACCCCAAATGAATGAGTTCCTCTCCTGCCTGACAGGAGAGTAAAGGCTGGGTGTCACATAACGATACACCAGCGATCCCGACAACGATATGCACTTGTCAGGATCGCTGGTGTATCGCTACATGATCGCTGCTGAGCTGCCAAACAGGCAGCTCAGGCAGCGATCTGGGACAGCGACACTGCGGGTAACATCGCTTAAGGGCCCGTCTCACATAGCGATATCGCTACCGAGATCGCTGCTGAGTCACTAGTTTTGTGACGCAGCAGCGAGCTCACCAGCGATATCGCTGTGTGTGACATTCAGCGACGATCAGCCCCCCTGCCGGGTATCGCTGATCGTCGCAGAAATGTCAGGACCTTTTTTTGATCGCTGGTTTCCCTCTGACAGGCACGCATCGCTGCGTGTGACAGGCGGGAGACCAGCGATCCGCTGGTAACCAAGGTACACAGCGGGTTTCCAGGCACCGCGCAGCGCTTGGAAACCCGCTGTGTACCTTGGATACCAGCTCCCTGCATCAGGGCGCTGGTATCCAAGGTACACAGCGGGTTTCTAGGCACAGCCCCGCGCCTGGAAACCCGCTGTGTACCTTGGTTACCAGCGGATCGCTGGTCTCCCGCCTGTCACACGCAGCGATGTGTGCCTGTCAGCGGGAAACCAGCGATCAAAAAAAGGTCCTGACATTTCAGCGACGATCAGCGATACCCGGCAGGGGGGCTGATCGTCGCTGAATGTCACTCACAGCGATATCGCTGGTGAGCTCGCTGCTGCGTCACAAAACTAGTGACTCAGCAGCGATCTCGGTAGCGATATCGCTATGTGAGACGGGCCCTTAAGTGGAAAGCTTAATTGATTGCTTTCCACTTTCACTTCAGGTCAGCCAGGGACACAATCAGTGACGTCAGAGGGAACTGATTAACAAAAATAGGGGTTCCCTTCGAAAAAAAAATGGCGTGGGGTCCCCCCTATTTTTGTTAACCAGCCAGATGAAGCAGACCGCTGAGGCCTGGATTTTCAGGCTGTTAAGGAGCCAAGATCCATGGACCTTGCCAGCCTGATAATACCAGGCCACAGCAGTCTGCATATCTTGGCTGATTAACAAAAATAGGGGATCCCCTCGAAAAAAATTGGCGTGGGGTCCCCCCTATTTTTGTTAACCAGCCAGATGAAGCAGACCGCTGAGGCCTGGATTTTCAGGCTGTTAAGGAGCCAAGATCCATGGACCTTGCCAGCCTGATAATACCAGGCCACAGCAGTCTGCATATCTTGGCTGATTAACAAAAATAGGGGATCCCCTCGAAAAAAATTGGCGTGGGGTCCCCCCTATTTTTGTTAACCAGCCAGATGAAGCAGACCGCTGAGGCCTGGTTTTTCAGGCTGGTAAGGATCCAATATCCATGGACCTTGCAAGCCTGATAATACCAGGCCACAGCAGTCTGCTTAGCTTGGCTGGTTAACAAAAATAGGGGATCCCCTCGAAAAAAAAACGGCGTGGGGATCCCCCCTATTTTTGTTAACCAGCCAAGTAAAATGCAGACTGCTGCGGCCTGGTATTAAAAGACTGTCAAGGCCCATGGATTTTGGCCCTCAACAGCCTGATAATACCAGGCTACAGCAGCCCCACATTTGGCGCATCAAAAGATGTGCCAATTGTGGCACTTTACCCGGCTCTTCCCGCTTGCCCTGTAGCGGTGGCAAGCGGGGTAATAAGGGGTTAATGTCACCGTTGATTGCACGGTGACAATAAGCCCGGTTAATAATGGAGAGGCGTCAATAAGACACCGATCCATTATTAATCCC